>JAWWEU010000001.1:71432774-71444206 GCA_035583155.1 Acropternis orthonyx
GCCACTGACTCAATGTCAAAGGGATGTGTAAGGGGGTGGTTTGGGATAGTTTGTAGGATGGGTTAATTAGACATTGGCTATGTTCTGTAGACAAGATAATTAAGTAGAGTTATAAATTGTAGAATGCTGTACGCCGGGCACATGTCATTGTACTCTGATTGCTGAAAGCTTTTAGCCGAACTTAGTAAAAGACCTTTTTTTGCCTTCACCCTGTTGTGGAAGTTTTCTTCCGTTAGATTTAAGGCAACACCCTGACTCACTGTTATTTTCCCCACAAATAAACAACAGCTTGCTTTAGGCACGGTAAAAAAACCAACCAAACAAAAAAAACAACCCCAAATTTTAAAAAAAAAACACAAAACAAACTTTTCAGATTTTAAAAATATATATGTATTGGAAAAAGAAAAAGGGGATTCCACCTATCTTTAGCATAATAATAAACAAAGACATCTACTTAGAAAGACATGTCACTTTCCCCTCATATTCCTCTTTGCTGCACCTCTTTTTTCCCTGATTTTGACCTCTCTTGTCAAGCTTTTTCTTTCAGTATTTTTCCACATAAGGTTATAAGTGTAACAAGCCTTGTCAGTGTGCATATTCAAGGTGTAGCTGTATAATTTGTTCAGTCAATTTGAGTGGACTCTATTGGCTGAGCTTTATCACCAGATCAACATTTCTAGTGCTTCCTTCAACAGTCATGTCTTTATATACAGGGAGAATTTAGTTGCTCATATTGACAGCTTAACTGCCCATCTTACTGAAACAGTTACTTTCTTTGATCTGATTCAATATTATCGTATTCAGGCTTTCAGCTATACTACCTGTCAATCATGCTGCATGATTAGGTTAATACCCAAACTTATTAGTATTTAAAACCATTGTAGCTGCTGTCCAGTGTGCATAGCAGCCCATTGGACATGCATCACATTGATGATATCCTTGGGATTAAAGTGAATACTACAGCAATGGGTTTCTCTAACTGGAAGAGGAATATTTGTATTTCCTCACAGGTTTCTTCAATTGCTTTTCCTCACATGTCCATTTTTCTGCCTATATTTTGAGGGAGTTTTTTTAACCTAACTTTACCCTTTACTATTCATCACATAAAAAAGGTGATACAAATACAGTAAAACAAATTTTGGTGCACCTAAAACATTTCAATTCTATATTAACTAAAAAATCTGGTGAACCTTCATTTGGATTAATTTATTTTCCCTTTTGAAATTCCCTCTCATTGTGTCAGTTTTGTCCACCACTGTTCTTGTCTGAACTACACAGCCATAATATTACATTACACGCTTAGTAAACAATTGTCAAATTATATTTGATTTATAAGCAAAATTATCTTATAGAGTATTAAAAGTTTTTAAGCAGATTTTCTGGTGAAATACTCTCTACAAATATGATATTACGTACATAAAACCTACAAAATTTTGAGAAATCATTTTTTTTAAAAAAAGCAACATGTGTAGATGGCATGTTTTGCACATACCCTTGACTTAATATTTTTATGAAAAATGTTCTAAATATTTGTTTAACTCCAGCCACCAGCCAAGACCCACACAAAAGCTCACTCACTCCCTCCCCAGCAGGACTGGGGAGAGAATCAGAAGGGTAAAAGGGAGAAAAATCATGGGTGGCGATAAAGACAGTTTAATAGGAAAGCAAAAGCTGCACACAGAAACAACACAAAGCAAAGAATTAATTCACTGCTTCCCATGGGCAGGCAGATGTTCAGCCATCCCCAAGAGAGCAGGGCCCCATCACGCATAACAGTGACTTAGGAAGGCAAATGCCATCACTCCAAAAGTCACCCTCTTCCTCCTTTTTCTCTCCACCTTATATACGCTTTGGTCAGTCGGGGTCACCTGTCCTGGCTGTGTCTCCTCCCAGTGTCCCAGGCACTCCCAACTTCCTCACCAGTTATGGCAGCAAGAAAAGCAGAAAAGAGCTTGGCTCTGTGTAAGCCCTGCTCAGCAATAACAAAAACATCTCCACATTATCAACACTGTGGTCAGTATAAATCCAAAGCATAGCCCTGTACTAACCACTATGAAGAAATTAACTATATCCCAGCCAAAACGAGCACAATATTTTATAGGTAATGTTCCATCATCCAAGAACCCAACTTTTAATGGATAGATTGTCAAAGAAAAAAAACAGAGTATCTTGCAGATAAGTTTTTAATATCTTTATTTAAATCACAAAGCATATAAAAGTAAAGGCACCAGTATTGTTGGCCTCCTCTGGACACATTTGAAGACTTTCCCATCCTTCTTGAATTGTAGGGCCCAGATCTGCACACAATACTTCAAGTGAGGCCTCACCAATGCTGAATACAGTGGAGAAATCACTTCTTTTGACTGTCTTGCGATGCTCAGTTTGATGTACCCCAGGAGACAGTTTCCTCTCTCACCTGCCAGGGCAAACTCCTGACTCCTGTTGAGTCTGCTGTCCACCAGCAACCCCAAGTCTCTCTCTGCAGAGCTGCTTTCTAGACACTCCTCTTCCATTTATGCTTGTCCTGGCATTACTTTGTCCTAGGTGCAGAATCTGGCATTTGAACTTTTTTAATTTCATCCCAATAATCATAGCCCAATTCTCCAACCTATCGAAATTCCTCTGCAATGTCTCAATCCTCAAGAGAGTCAACAGCACCTCCCAGTCTGGTATCCATAGCAAACTTGCTAATGGTGCATTGAACTGCTGCATCTAGATCACTGATAAAATTACTGAACAGAACTGGTCCTAGAATTGAACCCCCAGGAACAGTAATACAACACTGTACATATATACTATTAATAAATGCAAGCATATTAAAATTGCATACATACTTTCAAGGTAACAAATACACAGGATTTAAGTAATGTATGATAGTGGTAGAATGAGAAAAGAACCACAACAGAATGCAGGGAGATTAAGATATTAGTACTGGAATTGGAAAATACAATTGGAATCAGATGCTAAACAACTCATTTGAATATGAAATATACCATACTGTTTCCTGTGTAATATCTATATAACACATGCGTTTTTCACTCCTTTAAAATTCATAATCTCCAGAAAACTTTCCAATAGATGTGTAAATCCCTTAGTAAAATACAGAATCTTATTTAACCCTTAGAAGATCACGAATAACTCTTCCCACGTCTCATATATCAAGTAATCTAACTGGCTCCAGAAATTTGCATTTAGAAATAATATTTTGAAAACAGTAAGAGTTAAAATTATATTTCTAGCAATTATGTACCTTCTTTCGGAATGTATTGCATCTAAGTGTATCCCTCTATTGTTTGATATTTATATCTGTATTTTTCTATCTAAAGTAACATGATGTTCTTAATTCTTGATTTCCTTCATACTATTTTGTTAAAATCTTGTGTTTACTGTTTTATTAGTTTCCCAAATAAAATTGCAAATGTAAACTTATTTTGAGGAAAAGTGCATTATACTTTAATTTCAGATTCCATTCATAGCATGCAGTGCTGGGAACAGTCACTGTTAGATAATATTAAGGACTGAAATGTACAATTTTCTCTGTGGAAATAATTACTCTAATCCAAAATGTTAAATGTTTTTCCTTTTTGTAATCTATATGGATCTGATTAGAAATTAAAATTAGTGCTCAAATATTTCCTAATACAAGTATATATGTGAAAACTAATAAGTACTTGAGATATATAATTAAAAGGCCAGAGATTACTGAAGATCAAAGCAACAGTTCAATTAATTTTTCTGTGTGTATAGCAATATTGACACACAATGTGTTTGTCTTTTGTCTTTCAATGTCTATCTCTTTTGGTTTTGGGGTTTATCATTATAAATGTGATCAATGTACCAATGAAATTTTGAAATTAATGAGAAATTTTCTTGATTTTGAGAACAACAAATTATATGTCTTTATATAAACCAAGTATAAACTTATTACTCCTTTATTGATAGTAGAACATACTCTTTTATTAATACTAGAACATACAGCGACAACAAATATCTAAAAAATGAAATTCAGAAAAAATTAGGAAAATAAAGTTTATTATTCTTAAAAACACTGGTACAAAGGTAATGGATATCTTTTTTTCCTACAGGAAAAAAAAAAAAATATAAGAAAACAAATCAAGACAGAGGAAGCATATTACCAAATGGGCAGAAAGAATGCTTGTACCCATTTACTTGCCACCTGTGTTCTTTCTTCACTTCTAGGAATGTTCTTTTCATTACCTGAGGGCACAGACCTCTCCCTGAAAAGGTGAATTAAACTACAGCTCCACTGTCAGAAATGCAGTGCTCCTACATTCCTCTAAAAGAAGCAACAGGTATGGGTTCTTTTTTTTCATCTTTGGCAAGCATACAGAGTAAAAAAACTTCACATGAAACAGTTAGAATCTATTAAAATTACCAAGTCCCCTCACCTCCCCAAAAAACCTTCCGAACCGTCTCCCCGCCAAAAAAAAAAACAACCAACCAACCAACCCAAAGAAACCCCAAACCAGAAAGCAGGACCTTTTGAACATAAATGTAAGGAAATCAAAGGCCAATGAGGAAAATAAAGTGCTTCATACTATTTATATATTCATAATATAGTGGTTCATAACCCTTTCAGCAATGAGTTTGCCCTCCACTGCAGAGTAATTTGGAGTGAGAAAGAGAAATAAAAAAATGTAAAATTTTACTGGGATGGCATACTGGTTTTGTCTGGGATAAAGTTAGTCTTCTTCACGGTAGCTTGTATGGTGCTATGTTTCATGTTGGTGACAAAATCAGTGCTAACAAAAGGATGTTTCAGTTGCTGCTGAGCAGTTGCTTCCACAGCATCAAGGCCTTTTCTGCTTCTCACCCCAATCCATCAGTGAGTAGGTTGGAGGTGCACAAGAAATTGGGAGGGGACACAGACGGGACAGCTAACCCTAACTGACCAAAGGGATATCTCATACCATATGCAGTCATGCTTTTGTCTTCCCAAGTAATCACTACATGTGATTACTGCTTCCCTAGAAATGGTCGAACACCTGCCTGCCCATGGGAAGTTGTGAATTAATTCCTTGCTTTGATTTGCTTGTGTATACATCTTTTGTAGAGGGCAGTAGAGTGAGCGAGTGGTTTAAATGGGGTTAACCCACAATAGATGGGCAAAGTCCTTAATGGGATTTTAAAATCACTGGACACTAAAAATATTTATCTGAGATCAGGTTACTGAAAAAAGAAAGATTAGATGGCAGGAGTATTAATAGATTATGGATAAAGATGAGGTGTTACATCAGAATTAATTCCTACAGCTTCCGTTACCCAATATATTTACTTATTACCAGTGGAACAAGGTTCTTTCTTATTACATAACAGTAAAAACACAAAAGGGAATAAAAAATTAGTCAAAACTATCTGCCATTTTTATGTACGCAGCAACCCTTTATGCTACTGATTTTCAAGTTTCTGTTTCAGCTGTTCAATTTAACATGATTATTCAGCACAAGTAAAAAGACATATCAATTCTATATGAAATTACATGATCCAGATAATATAAAGTCTTTTTAATGAGAAAAGTTATCAGCACACCATGCATACTTGTCTGACAACAATCATAGTTCTTCAAGTTGCTCTTTATTATCCGGTTCAAACAGAACTGTGTCGGTAAGTGGCTTTATGAAAATAGAGTATAATTTTAACGTGAAAAATTCTTCCAAGCAGAAGGGAAGGGAAAGGGGAAGGAGAAGGGGAAGGAGAAGGGGAAGGAGAAGGGGAAGGAGAAGGGGAAGGAGAAGGGGAAGGAGAAGGGGAAGACAGAATAGAATTTTACTTTTATATCAGACAAAAGAATACATGTAAACTATTAGAGTTTTAGTCTTCTGTGGAGTGTATCATCTGGCCACACCTTTCCATACAGCTGAGCACACAACTTTTCATTGAACATGGAAAGACAGGACCACAGCACTCGGGAGAAAAAAAAAAATACAAAAAAGAACAAGCAAACAAAAACTCCATGACTGATGTCTGAAGTTTAAAGAGAATGACAAATTAAAAAACTAAGAATGTCAAAAGGCATGGATGGGTGGTAAAAATGCTGCAAACTTCTGACAAAAAATTATGTAAATGGACTAAATGAGTAGACCTAAAGTCTGTTAAAATTGCATTCTATAGAAATTATATTGCACCATGGGGGAAACAAAATTACAGTATTAAGTGACAGACTAGGAAATACAGTCTTCTCTGTACCCTCCTCTGTTTTACAGTTAGGTGAACTCACAGTGTACTTTATATTCTTGAGTTAAAATCAGTCCTACAGTAAATAGTTCACAGCACTAATCAAAAAGAATTTTTTTAATTAATTCAAATCTTTGGTTTGACAAAAGAGGACGTCTGAAGTTAAAACCCTGTCAGTTTAGGATTCAGATAGTTTTCTATGGATATTTCTCATTCAGATTTGAATTCTGTAATTCAAATGATGAGCATTAGTAACAATGCAGATAAATGTTCTGACATCCTTTTATTCTTCTCTACTATATTCTGATGTATTTTCATGTGACACTGGGCAAAGCTGATCAAAACGTTAATGTAATAAAACATATATGTATCTTTCCCACCCCTAAGAAAAAAAAAAAAATGTGGGCCTTCAGTTCACAATGACCATGTTACAAAACACAAATATTGACTCATATTTTATCCCAGGCAAGATTGAGGACCCATGTAACTGATCATCCCAGCCAATTACTGCAAGTTCTGAAAATTTTATGTCATTCACATTTAGAACTATCAACACTGATAAAAATACATACTGTAAATACGTTAAAGTTGATATGCTAGCATATTCCAAATGTTGTATGGAAGAAAACTTAGTTACATCCCTGATTACTTCTGATTATTTTAGACACAGGTAGGTTTTATAGTAATAATTTTGCAGGGTCAAACCAAGGTAGGACAGTGAAGATCTTGTGAACCATTTTGCAATATAGTTGAAAATCAGAGTCTCCTGCTTCCATATAATTTTTTATTAAAGACAAATGCAGATGGTGCTTTTGCTTTTGAATCTCCTTCCCATCTGTGGCCTGTAAGCATGCAAATAATTGAGCTAATTTCAGATAAGAGGATTCTGTTCAAGTGTAAAATCTCAACTAGCCTGCTTTCAGTGAAAATGGAACTTTTTATGAGTGAATTTGCCTAGACAATTGCTCTTTCATTAAAACAGTTTGAATCCAAAGACTATGAATTCCATTTACCAGATGGAAGAAGTGTTGCTTCAAAATTGTTGCATGAAGACAGCACTTTGTCCTAGAAAGAATTTCACCACAACACATTTAATGTTTGTTTATTTTTGAAGACAATTTTCCTGTCAGAAATAGTGGTTTTATTTACCCTTATCAAATTCAGTAACTGACAATAATCTTAGGGAAAAATGGTGCCTGTATGAAGAAGAGGATACCTGAATTAATAACTTACAGTGAATTATTAAACTACAGGCAATGTCAGGTTTGATTTTCATCATAGTATACAGTGGAAAAGCAAAATGTATCTGTCTTCAGGTATCATTGGAACATGACATAAGCTTTTTAATTCACCAAAAATATTCCAAGTATCAGAAGGCTGCAGGAGAAGAGACATTTTTTCTACTTCCTTAAGAAATATTTAATTACTGAACTAGTAGATAATTTATTCAATTAATTTTTTACTCTACCACTGGACCATTTCTCATTTATCTATGTACTTTCATATAGCAAACGCTTATAGACTAGACTAGCAAAAGCATGTAAGGGACTAAATCTCCCATCATGCTAAAATATAGCAGTGTTTACAATAAAGTAGAGTAGGTATGGGAAATATTTTTAGTCTATTCTTGGGAAGCCAGAAGATACTGTAGTCACAACCTAGTAGCTAATACACTTACCAGTTCTTAACAGAGTTATCTATAGAAAGTCTTGATAATTTAATAAAATCTAACAAATAGTATTATTTTAATATATATTTAATATATTGTAAATATTTTTATCGTGGGTTTATATGCATAATTAGATATACATTTATATTTATATAAATTGTGCATTTAGTATATAGGCAATTTTTTTTTTTCCAGAGGGGGGGAAAAAAAAAAATCTATCTTTGCAAAACTGCCTTCTGAGTAATTTTCTATTATATTTTCCAATAATAACATGGAACTTAATGTTACACTTAATTCAGTTGTTCAACTGTTTTTAACATTGCATTATGATTTCTTATGTTGCATTGATTTGTACTGCGTATTTAAATAAAAAAAATTTCCAAAACAACACATAATGTTTTCAGTTTCCTCTGTACAAACTTGTTTTGATTTCGATAATCTGTTAAATACAGCCTGTAAAAGTTAAAGTGCACAAAATGTTTATAGACATGCTGACAACATGTAACAGTCAAGATTTACAGATTTAGGTTTCTCAGATGGTATTGTTGTGTCAACACAGTGTTTACGGCAATACAGTGTGTATTACATCACATAAAAGGTTTTTTACTAAGTATCATTTATGAATGGTTAAATTAAAAGACATTCTTTTATCTTACATTTATCTGAAAGCTAACAATGTCTTTTTTAATCTTCCTTTTTTTTTTTTTTTGCAGTCAAAGTTCATATCAATGTAATTTTACTTGATTCACTGTGAGACAAAGAGCATTTTGTCTACCCTATTACAGAATGACATCCTTATTGCAGAATCAACCCACAATAATTCAATGAAGCACAAAAGAAAACCAAACCAACCAAATGAAAACCCTTAACCAGACAATACAGACAAGACATAAAAATCAGACAAGATGTGTCATCATAGAAATGACTTAAATAAATAATAAATTATCTTTCTTTAACATTTACATTTTCTGTCTCACCTCCTCCAGTCCCTCATCATTTACATGAAAACTACAGCTGGAGCAGGTTACCTATGGAAATTGTTCCATCTCTATCCTTGCAGGTTTTAAAGATCAGGCTCAATGCATATCTGAGCAACTGTTTCTGATCTCAGAGTTATTTCTGCTTTGAGTAGGATCTTGGCCTATAAACCGCCTGAAGTCTCTTCCCACCTGAGTGATTCTGTGGTTCTGGAGTTCTATAATTCTGCAAGTCCATGAATCCCTCAATCTCATCTCAGCCTGTGGTGAGAATTTGAAGGAGTATAATGTCTTGAAACCTTTCCCTTTCTCAAACTCCTTTCTCTTAATGTTTCCCCAGTAAGGGAGGACTTGAACTAGTGCTCATAGAATAGTGCTAAGATGGAGAATTTAATATTAGGGATTTGCCCATACCCAGCATTAGAAGGACCAACCCAAAATCTACTTCTCAGTTCTAAACATAGTATCTTTCCAGGTAAGCTCTTCTTCACAGGTGGAAACCTGTGCACACAAGGATAAGTTATGCATTCAGACTATTAGAAATTCTGCTTCTGTGTTAGTTTATGGAGGGTTTTTTTGTTCCGTGAATTATTCTAGCAGTTTGTACTTAAAATAGAAAAAGAAAATGGACAAGACCATCCCAGCTGCCAAAGAGTACTGTGAAAATCAAATTGCCTATGTTTTTATTATGCCAGCACCCAACAGAAATCAAACTTTGGAGGGGTTATTGACTCAGTAACTCTAATTTGCTCCTATACCATAGAAGCTTGAACACTTCTTTTGCCAAAATTTCAGTAATTCCAGATTGCTGGACAGCTGTCAATACACAAGGTACTGTCAGGTAACATAACACAGTGGGTAGACCAGTGGGAGGTTATTTACTTGATGTAAATGGCTTACCAAAGTTCAATTATAACCTTTAGCTACTTGGGGAGCATCTTCTGGCTCTCAGTTTGTTAAATTAATGCCATAGGCGTTGCAAGTTTAGGAGCTGAACACCTCAAGCTCTCTGTTTATGTCAAGGGCAGCCTTTTGTGAGGATTCAGAATAAGCATCAATCATTTGTGATTTTAATAGTTCAGACTATCTAGTATGCCCAGCTACTGTCAAGGGAGAGTCTTGTGTTATGACACTGACAGAGCTGAGTGCACTTTCTGACTTCCCTGTTGTTATTTTGAGGTATGTGCACTTCATTAACTTTTCAGCAAATAAGCATTTTTCTTTCCAGGAAAGTTGATTGTGCACAATGTATTTTTATTGATTTTGAAGGGATAATGCTGGCTTTGATTTTACCAGCTGTTCATTCCCTCTCAGATGGAGATAGGAGGAATTTCCATGGAGACAGAGTGTATGCTTTTGCACAACTATTATAATCCTGCAATATGTATGGTTTCATATACAAACTTTTTCAGACATCTAGAACTCTACTTTTTTTTCCAGTAAATACCTCTTAATCATATTCAAGCCATTAGGTAAGCAGAATACCTTCTTGTCTAATGTATCTATTGGGTGTTGGTAAGGAAGTAAATTCAATGAAATAAAAGCAACTTTTTCATTATTGACATCCTTGTTAATGATTTCTTTTTCATTCATATATCTGTTAAAATTTAGAGAAATAGGATGTAACCTATGACAAAATAAAACAAGAAGTTCTGTCGAGCAATTTTCCAAGATGCTACACTGAAGGTTTTTTTGGTTTTTTTTTTTGTTTTGTTTTGTTTTGTTTTTTTTTTGTGAGAGACCAGTCATTTAAAAGTCACTGAACCTGACTGCTGAACTGACAAGAACTATATCAGTTCTGCTGATCCCCTTCTAAAGCCTACCAGACTGATGCTGTGACACAGACCTGTGCATGAAACTGATAGTTCAGTACTTTGTTTTTTTCAGGCTGATGCTCAGTTAAAATTGGCTTCTTTATGTTAATTTGTCTTACATAGGATAATGAACTTCATGCTGAGAGACAAGGAAATGTGCCAGGAATAATAAAAGCTGTGGATATTTCATGTTTAAAACAAACAGGTTAAAAGCCATGCAAGCATGAAGCAATCTGCTGAGCCATTTTGAAGCCCTCAGTTAAAGAATGCAGACAGGATTAAAACAAAGTAAGAATAAAATGTTAGTGAGAAAAATGCTTCTATATGTTTCTTTGATGCCAAGATGAAGATCAAGAACATTAATTTGCTGAATAGGAAGGTTTAACCAGACATTGAGGAAAGAAAGATAGCATTTGTATCTTAGCCTACTTCTAAGCTTTTGCATATATAAGCATATACACACATATTTAAATAGCAAACTAATTATTTCCTAGTTTCTCACTGACATCCTTGGATGTAGCTATAAACAAACATGAAAAATGTAATTATACAGAACCCTACTCTTGGAGTTTATCCAAATTCTGGTAAATGGCCTCAAGTTTGCTTAATGTGATCATACTTCACTTCTGCTTGAAGCTGGGTTTTCCTCTGGTGCTCTGGCCAGACACATTTGAAGTGTATGACCCTTGGTTACAAGAACACTGTCTTAGTTTGAAAAAAAGAAAACTAAGATATCTGGGGGCTAATAGAACAGAGGACTCCACACGATTAATCACA
>JAWWEU010000001.1:71456081-71477220 GCA_035583155.1 Acropternis orthonyx
CTGCCCACTTCTGCACAGTGGTTTCTTAATCTTCCTGGTTTCATGAACAAACACAAAGCATCATTTATCACAACATGCTTGATTTTCTAAGTGACTGAAGAATGAAAAAGAAAGTCCTCACCTTAAAGCAAAAGTCAAAGTGAAAAATAAATTAAAAATAATCAAAGCCTAAACAAAAAAAATAGATTTGAAGAATCAAATGGGTTTATTTAATTATGTAAAATTGTTCAATTTTATGTCAGTCATTTTTACTGTAGTTGTTTTACTTAAGGCTCATTAGCAGGAAGAAGTTATGAAAAGGTGCGTTATAACATGCAATTAAATGCATTTTGCATATTCATTGTCACTGTGTGCCCTATAAAAAATGTAATAAATCTTATCTTTTGTTCTATAGTTTCCCTTTGTAGTCAAACACAGATGGTTACTGAAGAACTCTAAAACCTTATCTTCTCACACTAAAAAGGTGTGTGACATGATTTAGTATATTGTTTGCTGTATAACTTGAATGGTGCAACCATGAAAAAAGATATTTATAAGAGTAGCAATAGTAAATTAGTGGCTACAAATGACACAATGTAGTGAGTTTTTAATTGAATTAATTACATCAAAGGATACTCCCTGTGTGCTGGTTTAAAGGTAAACCAGAAGGAGGAATAAATCCAACTCACAAACAGATTACAGGTCAGAATTACAGTTTAGTAAAAAGATCACAATAAGTACAAGGGTACAGAGGAAAAAGTCCATGTAACCCACAAAAACAAGTGTGTAACCCAGCAACCTGAGGCACAAATAGAATGGTGATCATCAACCCCTATGCTGAGC
Organism: Acropternis orthonyx; assembly: GCA_035583155.1. Lineage (NCBI taxonomy): Eukaryota > Metazoa > Chordata > Aves > Passeriformes > Rhinocryptidae > Acropternis > Acropternis orthonyx. The sequence continues at coordinate 71,456,904 of JAWWEU010000001.1, forward strand.
ACCACCTGGCCCTCCTAAGTACAAAGTAAGAGGAAAGAAGGGACCTGTTGGTGAGGATGATGGTCTCTGTCTGGTCAAGAGTGGTGGTTGCAGTCCTGCAGGCTCTGGTCCTCCCTCTCTCCTGCAGGACTGTAGGCTCTAGTCCTCCTTTGGTTCACACCAGCCATCCACAGTCCCAAAACTCCATTTTTTGTATGCTTAGGCTCAGGTGGGAGTGCCCAGTACTTCCCCAAGGGTGGGGAGTTTCACAATGGGTGAGTTATTCTCTGACATATTTTTGGAATCCCTGATGGCCCATTAGCAGACCTGACCCCTCAGGCTGAGTGTGAAGGTGCTAATGGCTTCCCAGAGGGCCGTTACCACACTTGAGTCACTGGTGTGAAGACAGGAAACCTTTCTTAACTCAGAAGTTCCCAAACACCCAGCTTGTAGCTTGAGGGGTCATGTGTGCCCCGGCAAGCTGCTGCGAAGGATCCATTGTTAGCAGTTCATGGGGGGGCCAGGTGGAACTCTTTTCTGTGGGGCATGCAGTCTCTTTCCTGTTTCCACGCTTGAAAAGGAGAGGGGAGGTGATCCTTCTGAGGTGCAGGGTTGGTAGATGAAAGAAAAATTCCAAGATTTTAAATCCATAACACCCTGGTAAACTGAGACTTTCCAAATATTTTGAAGAGCTTACATTAGACACATTACATTGTCATTTCTTGGATCAAAGGAAAATAACACACAGTTAAATTTAGTAAACATACAGCAAGTGTTTTAGGGCATAATTTTTAAAATAATCAGAAAGAACACTAACATTGCAAGTAGTCCTTCTTTTTCATTCTAGGCAACCATTTTAAGCTAGATGGTGCACGGTTATATGTCTGTTATAATCTGATTCAATGCTATTGGTTTAACCTCAGACAGCAACTAAGCAACACAGAGCTGCTTTCTCATTTCCCTGCAATGGGGTGGGGAGGAAAACTAGAAGGTTAAAAGTGAGAAAACTCAAAGGTTGAGCTAGAGACAGTTTAACTGGTAAATCAAAAGTCATGCACAGAGGCAAATCAAAATAAGGAATTCATTCACTAGGGCAGGTAGGAGTGCACCATCTCCAGGAAATCAGATGTAATGGATACTTGGAAAGAAAAATGCTTTAACTCCAAATATTTCCACTTCCTTCTTCTTCCCCCAGCTTTATATACCGACTGTCTAATGCCATATGGTATGGAATATCCTTTTGGTCAGTTGGAGTCAGATATGCTAGTTGTGTTCCTTCCAAACTTGTGCACCCCATGCTCCTTGCCAGTGAGGCGGTGTGAGAAGCACAAAAGGCCTTCATTTTGTGTAAGCACTGCTCGGCAAAAGTGGACATCTCCCTACATTATCAACACTGTTTACTTCACATATAGAAAACCTAGCCCCATATCACCTACTGTGAAAAAAAATAATTCTGTTCCATCCAAAATCAGCACAGATGTAAGTTTCCATTTTTATTCAGGGTTTACACAGAGTAGATGTTATGAAACAAAACAAGAAACCCCACAGAAATGAAATTTCCAATAACTTTTTAATTTGCTACTATCAGGAATGGAATTACTTGCTTTACTTTGAAAAGTAGCAACTTGTTTCTTAATATAAAACAGAGATTTAACAAATTTGGTAGCAAATGTGACAGTAGTTTAACAAGATCAAAGTAAAGGTACACTTGATTATTTACAGCATAGAGGACAGGATCAGATAAAGCTGTCAAGGAGACTCTTGTTGATTCAAGAGTTTCAGAAAGGACCCTGCTTGCTTTCTAAACTCCTTCTCAGAAGTGAGTTTAGCTGTAGCTGGATCCAGATTTAGTCAAGGTCTTCAGTCCAAAGTAGTACATATGCACAACTATATCTTTTTATCACTTAGCTGTTAAAGTTTAGCATGCAGTTAATTACTTAATGAGAATCTGTTGTAGCAGGGAATCTTTCAACCTCGAGGGGTAGCCTACAGTAGGACAAGCCTATTCAAGGGGAGGCCCTGGCGTGCAGTTTGTTGCCATGCAGAAGAGCTCATTTGACCCTGGGCAGTCCACTATTGATGGACTAAGATAATGGACTCATATTTGCATATTAATTGCAGATGTTAGTTTCTCCCATACCTGGTTTGAGCTAGACCTTGACCAGCACATTTTGTTTTTATTAGCACTTGGCTATTGTGTTATCTAGCTCTCTCAAATCCACTTCCAGTGACCACATGCATCCATTAGATAGCCAATGGTCATTATCACTTGAACAGAGTTATGGGAAATAAAGTTCTACTCAGAATATTTGCCTAATAAAAATAATAAAAAGATTACCTTCTCAAGACAATAGTCCTTAATATGAATGATGTATTGTTGAAGGAAAATATGTTTAAATGTGTGTTTGATTTATGGCACATTGAGGTCTCTAAACTTTAATGAAATATTTATAATAAATAATAGAAACAAATTTCCAGGATTTATGAATATTTCAGGTGACAGTGACCTTGTTCAGGGTTTATTGAGATGCAAATTTTCCATGAGACTGTACTAAATAAATTTAATTATACGTAAGCACAATCTCTATATGCTACTATTTACTGTTTCTTGTTGACCACAATAAGTGAAATTCTAGTTCCTAAAGTAACCTCTCAAGGGTCAGAAGTGTTCCCTATAAAAATATTTTACTTAATCACAGAGTATTCTGAGTTGGAAGGGACTCACAAGAATCATCAAAGTCCAGCTCTTAAGTGAATTGCTCATAGAGGGATTGAACTCACGATGTTGATGTTGTTAGCACCAGGCTCTAACAAACTGCGCTTATCTCAGGGTCTTCTGGAAATGTTCAAGACTAGGCTGGATGAGACCCTGACCAATCCCATCTAGTTGGATGGCATTCCTGCCCATGACAGGGGGGTTGGAACTACATGACCATTAAGGTCCCTTCCAACCCAAGCCTTTCCATGTTTCTTTAGGTTTAGTACTGTAGAGAATACTCTCCATATGTTTCAAAATCTGTCAGCTCAAGTTCTTTCAATTTACCAGAAACTAGCTTCTGATACATAGAGATAACATTACTGGTAAAAGTGTCTTGAGTTAGGTAGTAGGAGCGTGACATTGTATAGAGTATTGGAAGAGAATATTCTGTTTTACATGTGAGAAATATCAGGTTTTTCTTTCTATGTATATTTGTATGTGGTGGTCCCGTGGAATAAAGGAGAGCACGCTGGACTCTGAATCCCAAGAGTCTGAGTTCCAGTCTCAGTGGGGACCATCCCCTGGGCAGTTAAATGCCTCCCTGCCATCCGAACCCATCAGATCTCGGATGCTAAGCAGGGGCAGCCCCACTTAGTACTGGGTGCTGTAGACAGTCCCGAGAATTTCACTGTCACTGTCCAAGCTCGCTCGGCCATGGCAAATGGACCTTAGGACTTAAACGGTGGGGCCAGTTCTGCTCACGCTGTGCCTCACCTGAAAAATCCACTGCGCAGACTGGAAGGGCACACCCACGTGGGGAGAGCCCTTCCCAAGTTCTTCGTTCGTGAGTCTGGCCATACATATTTGTATGTATGTCAATTTAGTTAGCTAAACTGAAGTTATCTCAATAATAGTGATAAAAGGGAAACAAAATAATAAATAAAACAGTGTCTTTTCCTCTGTATAATATTCTCTGTTTAATGACTTCCTTAACATGCTTCAGGATTGAAATGAACAGTTGTCGGAGAGATAATACAAGGCAATGAAACAAGACTTAGACTTGCAGCATGATTGACAAATAAGACAAAGGTGTTTGTAACTCATTTTGGAAAAAGAAAATATCATAACACAGCATCCTGATGAGTTTTATCAGACCATCTAGAGCCCTAATTCAGTCTGTGGGTTGCAGGAAGATGCTACCAGAATAGATCATTGTCATTATCACCCAAAAAATTCCACCTGGTGGGGATTTCTTTTGCATTTGAGCTGACTGGGAGGCTAGGTTTGCCATCAACAGGAGTTACACTAAAATTTGGAGATACACTTTGATAGTGCCAATAAGCTCTGTGCATCAAGCGGTAGCACTGGGGCACTCACAGAAAATTTAACATTGCAGTCCACCCTCCCTTCTTCCTGGCTAAGCTTTAGTTGAACATAATACTGGATCCTTGATACAGGTTCAGAGCTCTGCAGTACAGTTCTATCCATTTCTCAGTCACCCCTATGGGAAGACAGGTAGAGTACCCACACAGTTTCCTCATTCTTCTTTATTCTTCCTGTGAAAGAAAACAAAATAGGTATTTACAGGCCTTGCTCCCTTCCAATAAATAGTGGCATTCAATAATTACATTGAAAAAAGTAAAAGATAATAAATTTTTTAAGAAGCCCTCATTCTCTGCTGTAGCAACTTTCCTATCCTTCTTAGTTGAAGGGGAAAAACAAAAAAAAAAAAAGAAAAGAAAGGACTCTCTATTTAAATAGAATATAATTGGTCATAATTTCAAGTTCATTGTAGAGAATAAAGCAAAGATAGTATTTTGATTTTTTGTTTCTGGTGCGCATAACAGCTCTTCCTTTAGTATAAACTTATTTTTTTAGCTTCCAACTGCTAGACACATTGCTGCAATTTCCATTGATGTTCCCTTTGAGTAACGAAAGTCAGTAATTTAGCCAACAGCAACAGGCTGATTAGTTTTGTTGCACACTGATCAATCAAAGCACTGTCTTGATCTCACTGGCCTTCAGACACTGCTTTTGAAAGACCAGTCTTAGGGAAAATATTTTGCTTTTCCTTTTCATTCTTTTATAAATAAATCCAGCAACGTAGAAAAATTGCAAACCATTTGCTTAACTCTATTTTTAATATCATATGAAAATATTGATTAAGCGTCATACAAGTAAAGAGAAACAGAGATACAGACAGATAGAAATAAAACAAGGTTTCAAACTAAAAAGAATTATATACTCCAAATATGAACTGAATATGAAAAAGACAGAAGGAAGTTTAACAGGAAGACATGAATATGAGAATAAGCACAAAATTGAAGACAAGAAGAATCATGAAGAGTAAGATCAATAGCTGAAAGAAAATTGTCTAATAAAAATACAGTATTATGTAATTTCCTTTTCTTAAAGAGTGTTCTTTAAAGAGAAACCCTGGTACAATTACAATATGGACAAAAAGAATAATGTACCATAACAGATAAATGTCTCCTTTCCATAATAAAAACTTGATAAAAGAACTGGTGAGCTGACAGGCAGGAGAAGAATAGCTAAGATACACATGTACATTCATGTCAAAACACCAATTAAAGATTCAACAAAACTTGGTTCAAAATTGTGTTAGCTGGTGAGTTCAGAGGGCTAGGTAAAGATTAAAAATACAAACAAACTCTCCCAAACTACACAAGTAAAAAACATTAAAATAAATAGATGCCATGGTGTGAGTATGTCCAATAAATAGTATGTGAGGTTATAAACTGTGACAACTTTTTTTTGTGGGGTGCTGCAAGCTAGGTGCGACATAGACTTGTTAATAATGTGAGATGCATGGATATCTATATCTAGATATCTATATATATGAGAGGCCAAATACAAAACTTCAAACATTCACGTAAATGAACTTGACAAACCTCAGCAGGCAAGGAGGTTGCAACTACTAGTTTTATGTTTGGAACTGAATTTCTGTAGCCTAACATTAAGACTGTCAACATAGAATGGCATATAAATTATGAATCTACCAACACACACTACAAATTTAAGAGAGGGAATCTTATTGTTAGTGTCTCCCTACTAGAAAAAGAAACAAGCAAGCAAACAAACATGACAACAAACCAAGCCACAACTAGTATTTTTCACTTTATTATAGAAAATAAAAGTATTTTTTTCCAAACATTGTAGAATGTTAGAGGGGAAGAGAAAAGACCTTAAAAGGGGGGGAGGAGGGGAAAGAGAGAGAAAAGAAGAACTGGAAACTGTATTGACCTCGAATGAGCATGATGTTTTAGGTTTTCAAATGTCACAAAGCAAAAAGGAAACTACATAAAGGTAAAGTACAGGAAAGTAAATTAAGCAAACATTGTCCTAGTTTGGTTTTATTATTATAATATCAATTCCAATATATCTTAAAAAAGTTAAAGTCTGAAATTATACCTATCAAATATCCTTTTGTTGGCAGTGGTGTATGTGCTCAAATGTATATATGGCTGCAGACTTCACTGTGGCCAAAATAATTGTGAAGGACCGGATTGGTACATTAATTGGGTTGATTCAAACAACCTCTGTGTGTATGTTGGGCGAGGGGCCACGGTCGGGCCTGCAGCCTCATGACAGCATCAAAAGGCATATGGTCTGCAGCTGACAAGGGGGGAGTGCACAGAGCGCACATGGCAGGATCGGGAGCCATGTGGCTGAGCTGTCAATCAAAAAGGCCCACCTGGTGGCCTGTCTTGTAGCCCACCCACATCACACTCCCTGGAGCCTTTGACTGGCTGACTCACCTCTCACTCTGGCTAGGAGGACAGTAGTGGTCAGTGAACCAGAGGTCTCGCCTGAGAGGAGTGGCCATAGTTGCTGGGGCGTATAAATACAGGTGCACAGGTGCTCCATCTGGTCCTGCCTTCCCTCCTGCAGCCTGCCATCCTCTGACCTCTGGTGGTAGCTATAGAAGCCTCCATTCTAACCTCTTTTTCCCTCCTTCTTTCTTCCCTTAACCTCTTCTTTTACTCCTTTCTTAATCTCTTGTGGATTACTCAAAACCAATGGGTGGTATTTCACTAGCTTGTATGGGATGGGTGTTTGCTGGGTGCTTTGTGGATGCTTCTCCTTGATTGTTTGTTACTCTTGTAAAACCCTTTTGCCAAAATAGTTATTTCTCACTAAATTAAAAGAAGTTTCTTGAGAAAAGCTGCATCACTTTTCCTCTTTACATGATTCAAGATATCAAAGAACTTAAAGGTTTTGTAAGAGTTTATGTGGGCAAATCTCTTAGAGTCTTAAATATAAGTAAACCACCTGGGCAAGTCTGTGGCTTAGACCTGGCACTTTACAATAATTTCTATTATTTGGACTGGGCTGTGTATGCAAATAAATAAGCTCCAAGTATTATCCCCACACTCAAATTTTGTTAAGAAATAACTTAGCAAACACATTGTCTAGTATGGAAGACATGACTATATGTTGCTACCTACTGATCTTTAATTTAGAACAATAATGAGAGAGAGAATATCTATAATGTCAGATATCATCAAATTTCTTTACATTCAAAGAGACTGAATAGGCCAAGAAAAGAATGAAATTTAGATCCTGAAAGTAGACTTGAGCTTTGCAGTTGTTAACTTAAAATCATTTTTCAGCCTATTGAAATCCTGCTTTGAGTGCCCAGGCATCCTGCTGAGTGTTCAGGCAGTATCTGGTTCCTCTAAACGGGAACCATAGAAGAGAACCTGCCTAGGAAAACAGTGGGGATTGACAGTGCTACTGTGAGGAGGCTGGACATTATCCTCTGTTTGGGATTTACAATCAGAACCTCTCTTAGATTTCACTGTGTGAATCAGGTTAATTTTTTCTTATGAGTACAGCAGTTAGTGCACTTTACCAAAGTGGTATACTATGAAAAGGTAAAGATAGAAAACTGAACTGAAATGCAACAAGAGAAAATTATATGCTGGAAGCAACTGAAATTTCATGTCATTACATGCAATATCAGAACCAAGAACAAGTTAATATGCTGCTCCTGGATGTGAAGAGGAATCTGATAAATACTTGGATAGTATATTCAGGTTACTGTATAGACATATGTTATTGTTTGGGTTTGACCTTGGCAAAATGCCAAGGCCTCTCAGAGCAGTGCAGACTTTCAACAAAGGAGTGAGGAAAAAAAAACCTTAAAACTGAAACTGATATATATATATATATATATATGTGTGTGTGTGTGTGTATGTATATATATGTGTGTGTGTATGTATATATATATGTATTTCCACAGATTTACAATATATATGTACAAATATAAAGAAAAAACAACAATAACTTTACTCTATGCTTCCCTCCCAACAACACACAAACTCCACCACCCAGAACCCCAGAGAAACATGCCCCAAAAGATGTCTCCTGGGAAGAACAGCTAGCAAAGAGAGGGAAAGAGCAAACCCAAACAAAACACAAGTATTTTACTTCCCTAAGACCAAAAGTGATGTGGATATCTTGGCACAGGAGCAGTGAGGTGTGTTGCTTAGAAAGCAGCAACAGTGTGTCTTCTCACATCACACCAGGGGAGAAGAAGGGGGAGGAGATCACATCTCCACCGGTTTATACTTAACATGACGTCATATGATATGAAATATCCAGTTGGCTGCTCAAGTCAGGTGATACCTGTCCCTCTGGATCTACAGAGAGCCTTACAGCTCAAAACTGAGGCTTGCTGAAGACCCATACCAAGGCCTTAATCTGAGGTGTTTTTTGGGGGGGTTTATCAAACCCATCACAACATACAATAATTAGCAATGCTGTGCCACATACATTAGAAAATGTAGTTTCAGGAGCTATGTTTGCTTAGAAACAAAAGTCTATGAAAGTGGTTAGTTAAAGCACAGTTTACCTGAGTAATGCTAGGATTATAGGCATCTATGATCACTATTGTGATGTTTTTGAATCAAAATAAAACTGAAAAGGGAAGACTATCTTTAATATTAGAAATAAAAAAATAAAAAAGGTGGGGTTTTTTTTATGTTAAGCAATTATTTTGAAATCCCAGCATTGCTAGAAAAGTCTAGAACAAACAAATGCTGTGTGGCTTTGTGCAGTATTTAAAACTATGTAGTACACTGGATATATAATTTTACATAAATATACTTTTTACAATATAATTGGATACTTAGACTTAGCTGGAGGACATAATTGATTTTGCACTTACTTCTTTATTATTATATTCTCTTTTTAGTGCTTTGGTCTAGTCTGGGATAGAGAATATTCTTCACAGGAGCTGGTATGGGGCTATATTTTGTCCAGAAAACTGTGTTGATAACACAGAGTTGTTTTAGTTATTGCTAAGCAGTGCTTACACAGAGTCAAGGCCTTTTCTGCATTTCAGACCACCCCACCACCAAGTAGTCTGGAGGTGCCTGGCAAGAGGACACAGCCAGGGCAGCTGACCCCAACTGATTAAAGGGATGCCCCACACCATACGGCATCATGTTCAGCATATATATCTGGGAAAAGGAGAAGGAAGGGGGGGACACCTGGAGTAATTGCATTTGTCTTCCAAAGTAATTTACTCCTGGTGGAGTCCTGCTTTCCTGAAGATGTCTGAATACATGCCTGCCCATGGAAAGTGGTGAATTAATTCCTTGTTTTGCTCTGCTTGCATATGTAGCTTTTACTTTACCTGTTAAACTGTCTTATCTCAGCCCATGAAATCATTTTTTATCCTTCTGATTCTGTTCCCCATCCTACTGTGGTGGAGAGTGAATGAACAGCTATGTGGGGCTTAGTTGCTGGCTGGGGTTAAACCCATCGCTGCTGTTTCTGTGCTGCTGTACTGGACAGGCTGGAACTCCAGTGTGAACCTGAATTGAAGGACTGTGGTTGTAGGTAAGGAATTGTGGCCCATAGAGAAGGCCACACTGGAACAGATGCACCTCACAGCTTCTGTGGTTGTGGATAATTTTATACTCCAGAAGATTTACTCCTGAGGAGACTGTGGTTCTTAGATACTGTCCCTCATTGGACACCAAAAAGGACTGTTGTGGTTTAACCCCAGCCAGAAGCTGAGCACCACACAGCTTTAGACTGTCTAATTAGCCAATTTCCTCTTTAAGCTAAAAGGTGATGGACAACAGCCAGTGAGTTGTGCCTTTTGTATGGTTTAGTCTGGTCTGGCTGTCAAAGACTGCTATATTGGACTGGATTGTTTTTATATGACATCTTAAAAATGAGCTTCCTTTAAACTGTCTTCTGAAGCTTCACTACTGTGTAGTTTGAAAGTCATAGATCTAATAGGCAGCAGTTAAAGTTTACTGACCCAGACAAGAATCAAGATATCTAAACTTCAAATCTATCTTGTAGAGGAACTTCAGAGATTAGGTAATTCTTGTAAAGAGGTTAGTAAGAGTCACTCTTTTATATTTTAGACTCTATAATCCACTTAAATCATTGTTTAGGCTGGAAGAAACTGGTCCTTGGGCACTCTCATCCATATTTAAAGAAACCTAAATTTAGATAGCAACATTTGAACTACAATATGGTGAGGATACATATAATCACGAATAACAGAACCTGACACAGAATAAAGGGACATTCATCTTGGTGTCCAGAAACATGCAATTACATTATCCAAAACTTGCTGTACTGACAGTGTTTTATGTGCATATGCTTGTACATCCTATTTCATGGTCCCTGTTTTTTTTCTTCAGGTTAAGAATAGATATTCTGCATAAAAATTTAAAATTTTAATTAGCTGTGAATAGGTTGTCTGCTCTTTGTTCCTCTCCTCCTCCACCTTTGTCCCTGTACCATAACTTCCACCAGGGGGGAAAAAAAAAAAAAAAAAAAAAATCCAATTGGTAATTCAAATGTTGACTCATGTGGAAACAAAGGAAAAATAGTGCATGAGAAGTTATCACTTGTTCAGGTTTGGAAAGTGATTTTCTTTTAAATCTTCAGTATTCAAAATAGAGAAAGTGCTCCTTATCCATCTTGAAAGAACAGAAAACAGCATACTTAAAAGCTGAATATTTAACAGGCAATGATCAGAAGTATTAGAGTAGAACAAAAATAACCCACCTCCATCTAAATAAACCAAAGCAATATAACAGAACTATTGTCAGCAGACATTTGAGCAATCTCTAAAACAACCCACAATAGTAGGTTCTTTTAGAACTGAGAATACCAGTGAACAAAGTAAATCATCACAATAGCGATTTGTCAGCAAATGCTACAGAAGTTGACATGAAAATGCCTTTCTTGAAGCCTTTCAACATAATAAATTTCCTTGGGAATACTCCCAGAGAGGTTCCTACAAGCAAAAAGAAAAGTCTGCTTCCAGCAAATTAGAGTCATTCTAGTACATTTATGGACACTTCAAAAGAGGGATATACAATTTAAGTAAGCACTGACTTTGAGATGTTCCAATAAACATTGAAAATCAAAAAGCAGGAGGTAGCAGGGGAATTTCTTGACCTTTTGTTGTTTTATTTTTCTGCTAAGAGAAAAAATAAACTAAATAATAAGAAAAACTTAGCAAGCCTCTTATGTCTGGAGAAACCTAGCAACAAAATTAAAATTAATTAATATATATATAAAAGTAGATAGATTTGGTTTATGACTTGAAAATATGTATGAGTGATACTATTTGTCAAGTGGCATAAACTACACACTTTTTAATATAGATTTGACACATACTAAATATATACAACATATATTCTGTAGCATTTGTCCATGTCTTGGTATAATTTCTATAGTCGTCTAGAGGAGCACAAGATGTAAGATTTGAAGGAAGATCTTGGACTGTACACAGACTCTTTCTGTCATGGTGATATCACATTCTTATCATTTAGCTGTATTTTAAAAAAATATCTTTTTGTCTCCACTAATTTTTCAAGGTTGTTCCATAAATTCAGCTCTGGATTAATTCTTTATTCTCACCTGAATTTCATTTATGGCCTATTCATGCTTATTCCCTTTCAAAGCAACATTCTTTTTAAGTTAAAATAGCTCATCTCCCTATAAAGCAGTTACATTTCTCCTTCTCCTTTTCCTTCAGGCAGCAGATTTAATAAAAATCCAAGCCTCTTTACTTTAAAACCTTGCATAGTGATTTGTAATCATTCTGTATTGCTATTGATATTTAATTACCACATCTTAATTCTTAAAATGTTCTGAAACAAAATATCTAGTTCCTCTAACCAGAATGACTTAGTTTCTTAAGTATTGATGGATATTGAGATCCTTCAAAAAAACAGTGACTTATAATATGAAATAAAGATGTAGCCTTGTCATGAATGACAGACCAGACAATTCTTTAGGTAAAATTGGGATAATAATCTTCACTTACTTAGTTATAAATCTGTTTTTTGAAAAAGATTTGACCCACTATAGTTGAAACAGAAAAGTTTTAATTTTTTACGAGAACAATCTCTGCACACGAATCTGTATTCAACAGTCACCTCTCCAACTGAACTAAACAGAAATACTTGATAGACGGCCCAGAGCAGAAGGGAAAAGCAGATGACTGCCTGTGATAGAATCCTAATTCATTTGAAATTACTTTGATGTGAAGTCAGTTTCCATATGGGATGGCAAAATTCAGATAAGCAGCTGATGTTGGATGTAAACAGCATTCATTCAGGTATATTAATTGCATATCCTACAGTGTCTCAAAAATATAATACTCCAATAATTCTCAGAAAAAAATGCTTAGCTACATAATATAATGAATACTTACAGTGTATAAAACATTATTTGTCATGAAGGAGTAGGATAGGGTGTGTTATGGATAACAGTATCTTTTTCAGGAAAGAGTCAATCAATTTCTACTCCTAACACCACATTTTGAGATAGGGTGAAAAACAAAAATATCTTGGTTCATGATAGCAAATAAAATTCTTTGTAACATAAAAGTTTGTTTTTCTGAGAATAAAAATAAATTGATAAATAAATTTAGTGTTACATTGTCATATGTTTCCTGTTAAATTTTCTGACATGCTTGTCAGAAAGGTTCAAACTAACATATAATCCTGATTCATTTGCAATTCATACAAGTTTACCTAATTGATTCTGAATCACTAGATTTTTTTCTAACTTCACTTTAAAGTACACCAATACTCCTTCTCCCTATTCTACAATGAGTTTTATTATAAACTGAAACAAATTAGAGTCTCCCAGCAAATACTTGGTGGGAGAATAAAACTGCACTTTGTTTTCTAGGACTGAAAAGAAAAATGATGAGTGTGTTTTCATAACGGGCTAATAAACCTAGTTACTAACAGAAACAACAGGAAAAAATCTACATTAAAATTAAGATTTTAATACTGACTTTATCATATTTTAAACAACTATGTTCTGCAGTGCCATTCACGAATTAAGGAATATTACATATACAGCTATATTAATAAAACAATACATGTTCATTACTTCTTGTTATTAGAATACTGCCTTTTTCTAACAGGAAAATTATTTTATTAAGTTTTCAGGAAACATCACATTAAATTTGGTAAATATTTTATGATCCGATTAAAATTACAAATAGCATTTAATCATATTTTGAAAATTAAGTTATTTGAGTCATAATGCATTTTCAGACTTATATTTTTGTGTTTGAGGCATCATAAAAGGCAGAAATCTGAGTTAAGGTTCCTCAGTTACTGAAAAAAATTAGATCTGATGAGCTAGTAAAATCTTTTATAAAACTCATAGAAAAATATCTTATACTGACAGTTTCTTTTTTTAGCATTTACTTTGATTAGGTAGCTGATTTAAAACCAGTATTGTTTTCCTCAGTGAACCCTGTAAATGTCTAAAGGCATAATAATTTGCTTATTTTCTTTCTTAACATTTCTTGATTGAAACTAAATAGTAATCATCACTGCACCTTCTGTAGAAATCAATAATTTCTTTCCTATATTCTTTTCTGAACAGCTTTCTCCTTTTTCTTTTTCTTTACACTAAAGAAGTATGAATTAATAGAATTACTTTATTACATTTTTTTCCAGTTGTAACTTTTTTCAGAAAGAAAAGGAAGGAAAAAAAGTATGTACATGATCAAAAGAACTTGAAAGCTGAATCTTTTCAGCATTTGTGGTTTGATCTTCTAAGTTGTACCAGATTTGTCTTTTGCCTTACCCTTGTGAGTAGTCTTATTGAACTCCAGGACTTTTCTCATGATAAAGCATTTACAGAACTGGCCCTGAGATAGTACAGGAAATTAAAGATTCATAGAATTGCTCATAGTGAAAGTCATAATGCACTTTCATCGTATCTGTGTGGTAAGTCAATTTGCTGACTATATTCCTGGCATTGCAGCCTTTATTATGCTTTTTTATTTTTTCTATGGTTGAGATCAGTTATCTGATTTTACATGGGATTGAAAACATTTTCTAACAAATCTCAAGTTAAAAAAAAAATAGTATCTAACCATAATTTTTATATGTTTTTGGAAACTTATCTCTCCTCACAGACACATAGAAAGAGTCACTGTCTAGTCTCGAGCAACTCACAAGTGCATTATTTAATATGGAGAATTTCTCTGCTGTGTAGTTGTACCAAACTTTATATATTGTCTTTTCAAAGGGTAGTAGCAATTCATTGTTGCTCTTGTACAGAAGAAGATCACAAATCTATTTAACATAACTTCCTCAGTCTCATCAACCAACATGGGAGCCCTGTTAGTCTTGGAAACCTGACAGCCTCGATGAATATTCCTGCTGTTTTATGATTGGCATGTACTCTCATTTGACATCAATCAAAGATTTGAGTGTTGCTTGAACTCCTTTCAGAAGTGGTGCTGCATCTTTCAAATGGGTCTAAACTATGTTTCTATGGCTTATAAAACTAAAGTTTAACTGACACCTAATTTAACATAAAAGTATTTCACTAGCTCCCACTCAAAAACCTTCCGTTTGAGTTCCCTAAGTTGCCAGTCTAACTTTTTAAGTTTTTTTTTTTTTAAGGGAGGCATTTACAACAAACAGGTTATTTAACTGTCACTTACAAAGATGAGATTCTGTTGAGAAAAATCACGTTTAATTCTGTTCTCTGATTAAAAATTTGCAAAACTTTTGACATTATACGCGTCTTCAGTGCAGCGAGTTTCTCTGTAATAGAGTGTATTGTAAAAGGTCAGTGATTCTTAAAGCAATGTAAAAGTTTTTGTGTCCAGACCCAAAATGGCATTCTGCTGTTAAAAGAGTTGAACACATAACTTTTCTTAGTTGAATGGGAAACAAAAGATAATATGTGGAGAACATATAGTTGGGTTTACAAAGGCTCTTCACAAACTTATCACATAGAGCTTTTAAGGAAGTTAAGACAGCATGGGATAAAATGACAGGTACTTGCATGGATAAATAATTAGTTATAAGACAGGTAACATGACAGGAGTAAATTATTAAGTTTTGCTATGAAGAATTACCCCTGACAAAATTCTGTCGGGTATGTGAGGACTTGTGCTGTTTAAGATATTGACAAGTCATGTGGAAAAATAAATTAAAATCACACTTCGTGGAAGAACTGTAGAAGAACATTATAAGACTGAATGACCAGGAAGGAAAATTGCCAAAGAAATTCAGTATAAATTAAAATTACAGTTCCAATGTCATATATAAAATGATGGCTGATAGCTGCCACTCAGGCAGGATGAAAATATTTCTGTCTAGAAAAAGCTGAAAAACAAACAAACAAAAATTACAGTGAAAGGAATATAACCAAAATACTAAAATAAGAGTTATAAAACCAATGTGCTCCTGACAAATCCATGCTTTGTCTACATTATATCATGTGCTGGCTTGTTTGGTTGGGCTTTTAGTTTGATTTTGGTTTGACTGTTTTTTTTTGTGAGGTTGTCCTGTCTTAGAGTTACAAGATAGATTCCATATGATGAATGACTGAGCAGGCTGAAGGTCTTCACTTTGAAAGAGAGATGGCTTGAAATGGATATCATAGACATCTATGAAGTAGTGAGTGACATGAACAGAATGGACATTGATCAACTCTTCACTGTTACATAACCAGAATTTTAAAAGAAGAAGAAAAAATCAGAATAAACAAAAGGATATACTACCTCAGCAACAGGTCAAGGAATGTCTTTGCTGCCATCCCAGGTGCAGAACTGGATGCAAAATTTTGCACAAGGTCAAGAGGGGAAAATGTAAAAATATTTATAAGAAAGATCAGTTAAGAACAATTGAATAGGCCTCACCTGAACTTCAAGCAGAAAATCCGAGAGCCAAAGAGAGATGAAAAGGCCCAGGAAGTACTTAAGAGTAATGCATTTTCTTCCTCTAATAGCAATTTTTAGATAAAAAAAATCTTGACTCAGTTGACCTTTGTCCTGAAGCAATAAACTATTCTTATTTTGCAGATAATATGAAAATTTTATAGGATGGCAACTCTAATGGAAGTGTGGCAAAATTCAGTCTCTACAGACACCTAAATATGTGCTAGTCGACATGCCAAGAACTGTCTGTATGATAACAGCAATAGAGCTGTGAGATACTTGGCTGAATGGACAGCAAAATTTAATTATCGTCAAGAAAGAACTTGAGAAAATATTATTAGTAAGTTTATTTGACATAAGTAGGAGAAGTGTATAAATTGTCTCCCTTTAGATGAAGAATCAAGTACTCACTGGGTTATAAAGGAAAGAGAAAAGGAAGGGGAAAGGGAAGGAAAGGAAAGGGAAAGGAAAAAAAGGAAAGGAATGAAGGAAAGGGAAAGGAAAAAAGGAAAGGAAAAGGAAAGGAAAAGGAAGGAAGAATTAGAAAATTATTAGAGTATCAATTTGTAATACTGGAGACCAAGGGCCTCCTCAAAAGGATGTAGTGGTGTTTGAAATAAAATGCATAACCCCCCCCATCATATTAAAGACACAAACATATTTTTTTTCCTTTATGGAAGTAGTTCCTTAGCTCCCTTATGAGAGAGTTGCATAATGACAGTTTAAGAAGGCAGCTAAAAGGTTCTTCATTCAGCATAGCCAACTGAAAAGTAGTTTCTCTTGGGACATGTCAGAAAGCGTAATGATAGCTATTCTATTTTGTTATTCCTTTAATCCCCACTAGATACAATGTGAATAGATACTAGACTAAATATTTCCCATGTTTTGATTTTATTTTTGATCTTTGTTCTTGTAAGCAGTTCAACGGGTAAAATATTTCCAGTTTGCTTTGTTTTTTAATGAAGTAGTACCACTAGAGCCAATTAAACACCAAGGTTGAATTTTGTTTGCAAAGGCACCACAGTTTTAAAATAACCACAGGATACTTGACTTGTCTTTCATGGGTGCATTAACATATGAAATGAAGTTAACATTTATACTCTCTGCAATAGGTGATGGAAAAATTAAATATGTATTTAACTGAATGCTGGCTTTTCTCTGAAGAATATTCCCGCCCTCCCACCCCCACAGCAATAAGATTAATATATACAACAGAGTAAAAAGGATGTAACTATTGTGCAGGATACAGGTGTACATTTATTGCCAACTTAATAATTTGTTTTTTTAAAATAATATTTTATTACAGATAATTTCTTTTTTAACTGCTTTACATTTTTTTCATATATGCCTTTAATGAATAACTTTCGCTTCTCATCCTTGAGATACTGTGAGCGTAACAGAAGAAATACAGTTCTCAGACACATAGATTCTTATATTAACACAATTTTAAATGCAGGTCTTTTTCAGATTTATCAAATTGGCTGCCAGAAGTTTTACCAAATCTGTGCTTTAAACTAGATGAATTCTGATTAGCAACATTATCTCATTTCAACACTTGGAAGTCAAAAAAATAGGTTTCCTAATGCAGGTGCTTGCAGTTTCTCATACAGCTTTGATGGAAGAGAAACAATACACCAGGCATTCCAGCAGAACAGTTATCATTTCCATTGCCATGCATGGCAACAACAACCAACCTCAGCCAGAACTTTCCTTTTAATGTTGACTTGACTAATTAATTGAATCATTCATCAACATAGGGCCTGAACATTAGAAATTTCATTATGCACAAGAATAAGAATTAATAATATAGGCTTTATGTTTTATTGAAATAAAAGTATTCAAGTAGCTGTTTCATTGCTACTAGAAAGTGATGACTAAAATGAATAGCTATTATAACAGAAATAAATAGCAGGCTTTGTGAATTATGATGCTTTAAATCTATGGAAACCTTGAGATGGAGTTATAGGCTCCTGACTGTTTCCACAATTTCATATCCATAAAATAGGCAGATGTATCAGTTTTCCATTTATCTTCCTTCTGCTCCAATTGCTTTTCCTGTTACCTGCACCTATCCTATGGGAATAGACCTATATCACCCTTAGAACTGCTTACTTGCTTTCTTTTTGTTTTGTTTTCTATTCCTAAGAAATATTTATTCTTTACCCTTATCATCATCATATGGTAGGGAAGGTAAGCTAGAGTTTTGAATGAAAGCTGAAATGATTTTCAGTTAATATGAACATGTTCTTCTATCCTTGAAGCTTAAGAATTCAATGTATGTCTTCTATTGCTTTAACTTCAAACCTGATGTTACTAGGGAAAAACACCTGAAACAGAATTTAATAGTAGGCAGATCTTATGAGATTAAATTCTGCCTATGTATATTGTCTCTAAGGCCCCTTCCAACACAAACCACTCTATGATCCTATGATTATGAAAAAAAAAAAAAACCAAAAACAAAACCCAGTAACAATAACTAAAACCAAAAAAAGACAACAACAAAAAAAACCCCCAAAACACCAAAACCAAAGCAAAACAAACAAACAACTTACGAAAAACACAGTATGAAGCTAACTGTCCCCATCAGTTTACAGCCTCCCTCCACCTCCTTTGCCTGAGCTGCTGATCATGGGCTATCTGGTCTAGTGAAACGTGTCCCTGCCCACAGCAGAGAGGGTTGGAACTACATGACCTTTAAGGTCCCTTCAAAGCAAAGCCATTCTATTATTCTATGAATAGCATATGGTATTGAATATCTCTTTTGTCATTTGGGTCAGTTGTCACAGGGATATCCCCTCCAAACCTCTTGCCCACCCTCAGCCTAAGGGTTTTTTGAGGAAGGCAGCAGTTTGGAGAAAAAGCCTTGATGCTGTGCAACAAATGCTCAGCAACAGACAAAATATTGGTGTGTTGCCAACACCACTTTAGGCAGGAATAAAAAGCACAACACTGATACTGGCTGCTGCAAAGAAAGTTAACCACATCTCGTCCAGAACCAGTACAATTCACCCTGAAGAAATACATGTATTTCTGGCAGGTAACTTGAAAGAAGTCCATTGACTATCTTGATCATGTAAAACTCAAAGTTTTTCCTACAGTCATCAATAATTTTTATTATTATGTATGGTATGGGGTCATAATCTAACACTTAAATAGGAAAACAACCTAAAATATTCACATATTTGTGTTCCAGATCTACCAACTTTGCATTTCAAGACCTGTCACATCCTGTAATGTCAACATTCATGATGACCTTTTGTTTTGCTTTTTAGATGGTTATAATAATCTGCTCCAAGAATATTATTTTTTTTTCAGATCATCAACAAACTACTGATACTGTGTTCACAGGTGTCACTGTGCTAGTTTTTTGTTGGACAACATCTCTCAATTTACTTGTATTCATTAGCTACCTCCCAAGTTGTCAAATGTTAATTGAAACTTCAAAATATGTAGACTTCTAAAATATTTAAAATTAAGTTCTAACAGGGAAATAAACTCAGCATTAGCCCATGGCTATACAAAATTAATAAACATAAATTTCAGCACTTAATTCCCTATTAGTGAAGTCACACTGAGAAATTCTCCAGTAGCTTCCTCTGCTTTAAAACAGCCTTAATCACAGACCTGACTGTTGGAAGGACTAATCATAGAAGCCTCCAATACAGCTGAAGCCACGATGAGGTGAGGACATCAGGAGACAGTGGCGAGTATCAGCTTCTTTGGAATCCCTAAGGGGATTTTACAAGCAATTTCAAATGATCAGCAACATTCATAAGACGTTTTTTGCACTCTGTATCTACATTTTCCCCTATTTAAATACAGAATCTGAACTGCAAATGAAGCTTTAAACCAAAAGGTTAAAATTCTCCTGTTCTGTATTGTAGATATCTATATCTGAGATAGTTGTCTATACTGCTTTTATAGTAGGATTAGCAAACCCAAAGGTGCTGTCTTAAGCAGACCACATGAAAAACTTTGTAAAACTGTCCCTTCAACTGCAATGATAGTAAAAGAAATCAAGAGTTGCAGATATTTAAATCCTTATCTTTGCAGCAAGGTGAGAGGAACTGTTCCTACCAATCAAGTCTCTTTTCATATTTTTAGTGTTTTGATACACCACTTCTCATAGCAATACAGTGTCAAAACTCATAAAAGCATAGGTCTATTTAGAGCCAGTTTATGAAAGTTTTATTTGCAATAAGTACCTTTCTAATTCACAAATAGTTCTGTTATTTTGTTGTTATTTCTTATGGCCAATACTGCTAGAGCTGCTAATTAGCATAAATAAGGGTGGGAGACAAAATTCACATACATTATTTTAAAGATTACTTAAACAATATTTAGTGCTATATAATTGTTATGGGTTTAAAATCTTGGAATTTTTCTTTCATCTACCAACCCTGCACCTCAGAGGAATCACCCTCTGTCTC
>JAWWEU010000001.1:71481102-71500031 GCA_035583155.1 Acropternis orthonyx
TTACCACACCTGAGTCACTGGTGTGAAGACAGGAAACCTTTCTTATCTCAGAAGTTCCCAAACACCCAGCTTGTAGCTTGAGGGGTCAGGTGTGCCCCGGCAGCTGCTGCAAATGATCCATTGTTAGCAGTTCATGGGGGGGGGCAGGTGGAACTCTTTTCTGTGGGGCATGCAGTCTTTTTCCTGTTTCCACGGTTGAAAAGGAGAGGGGAGGTGATCCCTCTGACATGCAGGGTTGGTAGATGAAAGAAAAATGCCAAGATTTTAAATCCATAACAACAGTCTAGGAGCACATCTAATGTGGTCTAAGGGTTAATATTTATTCAATCCACAGGATCACGTGAGAGTTAGGCCAGAAGAATCATTCTCCCTCACCAATCCAAAATAAATACCATTTTGCCCTCTGCACTATCAAATTCTCTGTAAGATGTTCAGTGTGTTGTAATAATTTTTTAACACAATGTCTATGGTCTAGGTATGGATCAACTCACAAAGTTCTTAGTCTGTGCATTATCTTCATTTCCCCCCTCAAGTATCTACTTGTTACCATGACCTTTATACTCACTTGACAGTGGAGTATTTCAGGATATTTGCCTTGTCCTGAGCTGTTTCTAAGCGTGCTTTAAATGTGATAGATTTTCTGGTGGTCAAGTGACTATTGCTTGACTTGTTCCAGTTTCACTTTTCTTGTCTGTCACAGGCAAAACAGTCTCGGAGTATTTTACTGAATTAAATGTATTGCCAATTCATGCAAACCTTGGAGTATTTTGGGGGGAAAAAAGAAAAGAATTGAGCTGCTAAAGACCTTGGCTACCCATTCCTAGCTGACAGTCCTGTTTTCACTCTGTAATACACACAGTTTCTCCCAGTTGCCTCAGAAAGGTGACAGGCCGTGCAGAACTGTGAAGTCAGTGGAAAAAAAATTCTTTCTCCTTTTCCTGTTGTCTTTTCTTCTACTGCATCATGTTATTTACTCATTTTTCTTTGCTACAGCATGGGTCACAAATGGTTTGCAGTCCCTCAGGAATGTCCCTGTCTTGCCGTGGGTTGCTCACTGACTGTAGTTCCTTGGATGCGTCCCTGCCCCAGCTTGGACTTCCTTCAGTCCTGCAGAAGTATAACCTCTTGAATATCGTGCCTTCTTCCAAGAAAGCCTCTCTACCTATGTCCACAAAAATGAACACTTCCATCTTTTCCTCTGCTACTTCCATTTCTCCTTCCATGTGTCCTCTCTGTGTCTCCCATCTCTCATGACTGCCATTTTCCCTTAAACCTGTCTGAGCCAGGGTGCCAGGAGCTTCCTTGAAGTTTTGGCTCACAGTGGGATGCTTACACCAGTGTTAGAGCTGGCTGAGATGGACTGTGAGAGAAATACATGCAATGATTAATTTTTAAAAGCAACTGCAATATTTTAAATTTCTGATGTGTAATTTTTGCAAGCATATTGACTTGAGAAATATTTAGAAAGTCTTGTAAGTAATTTTCACACTGTCTCATTACACAGTATATTAAAAAATGCTTTTGTGATGGGTTTGATAAACCCCAAAAAACTCAGATTAAGGTTTTAGTTTTAGCTAGGCCCCAATTTTGTGGGTCATGTAGTTAGGGACAAGTATCAGCTGACTTGAGTGACCAATGAGGTATTTCATCCCATCTGACATCAACTTGTCTATAAATCAAAGAGCAGCTCCCAGTGTCCCTGCTCTCTCTCTTCTCCCTTTGGCCGTGCTGAGAGAACCTTGCTCCTGCAGCTCAGAAAGATTAGGCCTCACTGCTCCTGTGAGGAGATATCCACAGCAGTTTTGCTCTTAGGGAAGTAAAATACCTTTGTTTTGTTTGGGTTGCTCTTTCCCTCTCTGTGGAGTGTGTTTCTCTGGGGGTCTGGGTAGTGGAATCTGTGCATTGTTAAAAAAGAAGTTTCAATAAGTTGTTGTTAGTTTGTCTTTTATATTTATACATATGTATGTTGTAGATTTGTGTAAATATATGTATATATACCAGTTCCAGTTTTAAGGTTTTTTTCCCCCCTCACTTATTCTAACTGAAACTGTGAACCTCTGAAAGGCTTGGCATTTTGCCAAGAGTAAAACAAAAACAATAACAGCTTTGTGTGTGTGTGTGCGCATATACACACACACACACGCACATACATATATATTATACCAGTAATTTTCAGATTCACAAATTGGAAACCCTCAATAATTCCCTCTCTTATAGGTTCCTGTGCATTTGCATCAGTTGCAGTTAGTCCCTGCAGAAGGCAAAAAAAAATATTTTGACAACTGAAGATGTTTTGGTCCTGATATTCAACTCACACTGCACCACATGGTTCTTGAAACTTTGGAGCTTATTCAACAATAATTAAAACTCAATGGAAACATACTTGCAGACATCACTAAAATCTTAAGGAAATTAGTACTTATGTTATAACTACATATTTTAATTGTGCAAATGAAGAATACGTAGGCAAAGAGATGCTAGGCCAAGAGAATTTAAGGAAGTCATGTACTAACTAGAATATTTTTACTATTCTATTTCTGAGGAGGATAGGGCTGAAAAAATCCTATTTTTTCACTTAGAGTACTAATTTTTGGTAATATATTTCATACAAGTATATTGTATATGGATCTAAAACATGTAAAGCAGTTTGGCATACTTTATATTAAGTCACAATCTAAAAGTTTTGTGGCTTTAGTACTATGGCACCATACTTCAAAGTTAATAACTTTCTGTACTGTAGTTTTCCATTCTTGGTCATCTTTCTGGGCGATTTTGGTTTCTATTTGGTTGGTTGGTTGACTGTTCAGTTGGGTTTTGGTCAGAACAGTGAGAATGCAAACTATAACAATGTATTTTTATAACACAAACCTCATTAAATAAAAAACACACACAAATTGTTTTACATATTTATTATAAAGAGAGAAAAGAAATGTAATAATTGCGAGACACAGGGTAAATAATTAAACATGAATTCTTACTAAGTGATTCCATTTTACTTCTAGTGTTTTTTTTCCAGAAAAGAAAGCTTGTTTTGAATGTATTCCATTAAATGTTTACTATCAAACAGAATCCCAAAGGTAATTTTTTTATAACTTTAAGAAGTTGAAAGTTATTACAGGGATTTTTGTTGTTTCATTTTCTTTCTTCTTGCTTCATGCAGTTTCCATAAAAAAGGTAATATACTGCACAAGGAACTCTTCAGATAAATAAATTTGCAGTGCTATCCAAGACTGAATTCAGTTCTGAGTTAAACCATGCCTGCCAATTATTTCCAGCTACTTGATAGACCAGTTCTATTCAATTTAAATTCTATTCTGAACAAAAAAATTTATGCAGCAATACATTCAGAAAATGATACTTTGTGAGAGACAAAAACAATAAACAATTTTATTTCTTTACTGTTCTTTTTGTTGATGTAAAAAGAGGAACAGCAAGAATCTGCAAAAATGGCATATTATGGAAATAGCACTGTGGAAGTTTTAAAGCTGTTGTCAATCTCTTGTTAATGCTGTTTTAAAGGAAAGATGTATGACTAGTTCAGAAGTAAAAATAATGTCTCCAGTTTATGTTTTTAAAAAACAAATAAACCTGTCTGTTTCAAAATATGTTTTAAAATGCATAGTTATATTTCATAGCTGAAGATATTATTTCAGTTTATCAACCCAATATACAGTGATATTAACTTTTAAATCTTGTACACCACATAGGCAGGAATTTCTAGTTTAGTTTCTGTTCAGGGGAATATACTGTAAAGAGTAAGGAAAACATATAGTTTTAAAATATGAGAAAATTCCATATGCTTCTTTTCTGACTTTGGGTCCTTTTATTAAAAGGAGAAAAGAAGAAAGATCACATAAAATTATCTTCACTATTTAAGCGTTCCCCTTCTTCACATATTCATAACCTAATACATTTCTAGGAAATGTTCCACAGACTACTGTATCTTCAGCATACTTGATTGCTTTCATCAAGTGAGGCATAAAATTTGTTTTCTCTCCATAGCTTTCACTGACTTTGACTGGCATAACATTTAAAGAAAAAAAAGATACTGTTATTATTATCATTACACAATAATTGTGTAATTATTTTAATATCTTCTATCCGAACAATTAGATAATATTGTAATCTATATGTATATTATTTGACTCTGAGAGAGACTATTTTTTTTTTTAAATGGGAAGCTAGTCAAAGAATGTAGGAAACTGGAGGAATGACTGGATCAAAAGAACCAGATGGGAAGTGGAGGGGGGAAGGGGGCAGGGTGAGTTCTCCTAAGAGGTGGTGCAGGTGGAATGGGAGCTTCAGACAAAGTTTATTAGAGAAGCCCTCCTGTTGAGTCACGATGTGCAGAAAGGACTCCTTTGCTTTCTAAATTCCTTCTCAGAGAGGAGCCAAGGTGCGGCTGGATTCAATCCTAGCCCCAGACTTTGTCAACAATTTAAGTTTAAGGAATTACAGAGGTATTATTGAACCTTTGTACAACTTTGTCCCATTGTATTAAGGATGGCAAATCGGATATATTTATATAAACATGAATGATTTCTTATGATAAATTATTAGAAAGAAGATCTTAATCAGAATTATTTACTACACAGTATAGAAACTAAAACTACTAGCATTGTGTCCTACATCAAAGCAATTATATTAAAGCTAGCAAAAAAAATAATCAATTATTAAGTAAATATTGATGTTACCTATACCAAGGGCTGTGGGCAAATCTCTTTTGCTCAGACTGGAGGAGTAACTTTGAGGGACTTCCCTCAATATTGAAAATTTTTCAGGTACATATTTTACTGATTCAAAATGGTTATTCTGTGCAAACAATTTCAAGGCCTAACTTTAATTTTCAGCCTGTCTGAACACCCTGCTAAGCTTTTTCTCACCTCTAGACCAGACCACACAATGAAACAAGAGAATAATTTACAACACAACACCATTATTCATAAAAGAAATCACTTTTCCTTAGACTGTTCTTTTAATTGATTACATATTGTACTTATTGCATATGAATTGTTTTTTCAGTGAAGAGGAATATTATGCACTGATACACAATGACATGAAATACTCAAAGCAAAACATGTAAATCTACACCTTTGACAATGAAAAGCTGTATTTTTAAAGAACATTCCAATATTTTTCCTGAAGCTATTTGAAACAATGAGAATATTTCTCCAGAACTATTTTTTTTCACTCAAAAAGTTCCATAATTCTATAATAATGTAAAAACAATAATCCATAGCAGTTCTTATTTTTTAAAATCTTTTTTTCCTTTCAATTGAAGATCTTTTTAGCTGAAATTCAAAGTGAATCTTTAAGTGAATTGCAGAGTTTGCCTTGATTCCAGCTGAGTTTTAAGCAGCATACATGTTTTCCAAGTTAAACAGCCCCCATTTAGCTGCAATATTTTCACTTGGATCCAGAAAACAAGAACAAAATCAAATAACAATAGAAAACTCATTCTTTGGCTCTTCCTCCCCCTGACCCACCAGCTGTGTTAGATCACCTTTCTGTTTTGATTTTATAATCTTATTTATTGTATAATAGAATAGTTTTTCTCTGTTCTGACAGTAACTGATTAGAAGCACATCCGCTGTTACTATTATTAGAGTCAGAAAAGTCTATTAAAAAAAAATTCAGAAACCCCCACCATTTCTGGAGATGAAGTGTGGCAGCAGACACTCAATATTTAGAATGGGAAAAAGTATTGTCAGAAAATGACTTGTGAAGAAGGTGAAAAAGCTATCCCAAATGCCTTAAAAACAGGGGCTTTTACTGTTGTATAATGCATGCTACAAAATGGATTCCGTGTTCTTTTTCTGCAAAGTCACTGCTCTTCCCAAAATCCCCTGAGAAGACCCTTATCTGCTTGCGAAGGAATGCAGCTTCTGTCCTTGTAAAACCTTTATGTAGCCTTCTTACTGGTTCTTATTTACCCCTTTCCATTGGCTGTTAACCCTTCATTTCTATTGGTAGTACTCCAAATCCCTTTTGGCCTTTTATTGGAGGAATTTGGATCCCTCCAGGGTCTATATATATACCTGTCTATGCATAATAAAAGCGCTCTCTCTCTTGCCCCTCTCTTGTGGTCTCTGCATGACTTTGTGGGGTCCCGTGGGGCCTCGTGGTCAGGGGGAGTGAGGGAGCGTTCTCACCCAGCCATTGGAATGGAGGGGGTATTTTGTAGGTCTGAAATATTGTATTAAAAGGAATATTTCAAGTGATATCACAAGCAGAAAGGTAGCAGTTATGTATGATATTTGTAAAGGACACATTCAAACAATCATGAAACTCAATATAATGACAGGATAAAAGGAACCACATGTCCCTGTTTTTTGTGGTGGTTGTTGGCTTATGTAAAAAGACAAAACATGGATCATTTCACATGTCCAAATGACTTATGCAAGGCAGCCAGTAGAACCCAAACTGTGATGTATTAAGGCTCTTAAGTCTATTTGAAAATAGAGGTTATTTAGGCTGACAAATTTGCATTAATCTAACACATACATTCAAAATGCACAACATCTACATACAGAGATTTTGACAGCTAAGTTGTAAAAAAGTTTGGTTCAACTCGTGTCACAGCTCTAGAAAAAATTGTTATATTTGTCTTAATAAGTAAATTTTGACAGAGAAGCAGGAATGGTGAATGTGAATTTCTAAAGGTCATCCAGGATAATAAAATTAATGAAGATTCCATGGGTCCTGTCAGTCATCACACTGAAGAAAATAATAAATATTTTCAAATTAGTTCTAATCACATCTTTTAACCTTTTAAGAAAATCTTTCTATGCATTCTTTGAGCATTTCTAAGACCTTGATACGTTGATATTAGGGACACATGTCATAAGAAAAGATTAAAGTTTAAAAAAAAAGGCAACAGTCACTGGGAAAAGATATAAAACAGTTACATACAGGAAAGGACAAATTATAAGCACATATCCAATATATTTACAATATTTAATAATTATAAAATTTCAAATCTATGAGTTACTCATCTAATAGGTAATATTAATCATACAGTATTTTTTTCTGTTCTTATGCAGAAAATGTTTAATCATGTACATATCATGAGTAGAGAACATAAGAGTAAAAATTATTATGTTTTAAATCAGTGTAAGCATTTGCTAAATATCCATGTATAAGAAAAGAAATTAATAATTTTTAAGGTCATAAGTTTTATAAGGTTGAAGATTATGAAGAATGGGATTGCATATATGAGATCTTTTACTTAAATTTGTGAGTCTTAAAATACAGATATAGAAGATTAGATATAAATACATACCTCATTTTCTTTGACTGCTTAAGTAGGTATAATGAGTTCAGAGGGGTTGCATATGTATAAATCCAATGTACATAATATCTGTGAAAAAATGTGCTGATTAATAGTACATTTGTTAACATTCCTTAACTTTTCTTTTTTAAGTAATTCTTAGAATAAAAAGGAGAATACTTGCTTTAAATAGCTAAAAATAGTTTTGTAAATGTTGAAATATTAATAATAATATCTCACATAAAGTCATTCTCAAACTAAAAATAAAGATACTAAACAATTTGAATAACAAAGATATTTTATTTTTAAAACTTGACATGTTTTTCATTATAGGGAGTTGATCCTCTGTCTGAATACAAGTAATACACTTTTGTTTTCAAACTTTGCTAGATTCACTGAGTTATAATTTTGCAAAAATAAGCTATGGCAGTATTCTAACTACATTCTAATATGTTTATGTAAGTATTACAGAAAAAGAAACTAACTGTCGTATTAACTGACTTCTTGTGCTAATACTCGATTAGTGGTTTGGAAAGAGATGAGTGCAATCTCATAAAATTCATAGAATCACATGCAGTGCAAATGTGCATACATGCATGTGAAGTTGTATGTATCTAGACAGACCTACATGCACCAGATATTACAGTCTCTGTGTGTGTGTCTGCAGGAGGAAGATCAGAACACTCTTCAACTAGAACAGTTCCAATTTTTAAAACAAAGCTTCAAGGAATTTCTCCGCATTATCATTACTTAACACTGCTAGTTGTAGAACTTTTGTATTTTTAACGTTCATATACATTAGCTGTGAGTAAGCTATACGTTGTTTCTGATATAATATAATAATATAAATAATAATAATGGCCAGACTTCGTGAACGAAGATCTCGGGAAGGCCTCTCCCCACGTGGGTGTGCCCTTCCAGCCTGCACAGTGGATTTTTTTAGGTGAGGCACAGCATGCGCAGAACTGGCCCCACCGTTTAAGTCCTAAGGTCCATTTGCCATGGCCAAGCAAGCTTAGACAGTGACAGTGAAATCCTCGGGACTGTCTACAGCACCCAGTACTAACTGGGCGCTGACCCTGCTGAGCGTCCGAGATCTGACAGGATCGGATGGCAGGGAGGCATTTAACTGCCTAGGGGACGGTCCCCAACTGAGACTCGAACTTGGGCCCTTGGGATTCAGAGTCCAGAGTGCTAGCCATTATGCCATGGGACTGCCCTTCTGATATAATACAGGCAGCACTAATAGCTACTGCTCTTAGCAGTCCTTAGCTGCTGAGAGAGGTGATCAGGCTTGAGACCTCTTTCATAACAGAAGTCAACACCTAAGTGGTGGCCTGTCTTCCTTCCACTTTCTTCTATGGCCTTTTGTGTTCTATGCTTCCCACCCTACCTACTAAAAACCAGAGATCTCATTAGGTCCTGATGTGTCTTTGTATTATGTTCCATCTTGTGTGTTCAAGGATGTTCTGTATGTTTGCAACCCCTCATGCTTATCTTCTTTGTTCTTCAGCTTGCACAATCTACTTATGTTATTGTTTAAATTTTTCACATGTCTCCAAAAAGCAACTCGTGTGTCTTTGTTTGCCACTTTGGTCATTGTTTTGCTTACATACGTATATGTAAAGTGCCTATATATTGTGTTTGCAACATCTCAATATTACAAAATAATTACACATGTGCTGGTTTTGTCTGAGGTGGAGTTAACTTCTTTAACAGTGGCTAGTATGGAGTAGTGTTTCGGATTTGTTTTGAATACAGAGTTGATAATATAGAGATGTTTCTGTTATTGCTGAGCAGGGCTTACACAGAGCCAAGGCCTTTTCTGCTTTTCATACTGCCACACTAGCAAGGAAGTTGGGGCCACATGGGAGGTTGGGAGGAGTCACAGCCAGGACAGGTGATCCAAACTTGCCAAAGGGATACTCCATACCATATGACATCATGTTCAGCATATAAAATGGAAGGAAGAAGGAGGAGAAAGGAGGCGGGGGGGGGGGAGGGCGTTTGGAGGCATGGCATTTGCTTTCCCGAGTAACCATTACACGTGATAGGGCCCTGCTCTCCTGTGGACAGCTGAACACCTGCTGTGAGATACAGAATTGTTTATGGCTTAAATATTGTTAAAATCACTGAAAGACTTTTATCCACTGTAGCAAATTGTGCAAAGTAGAAACTCCTCACCTAAGCCCAGCCCTCCCAGAATATGTCAACTAATTTGAACTGTTTTGGGAACTTGAGGTAAGATAAAGGTGGTCCAGTTATTCCAGGAGAAAAATGTATCCACAAGTGTGAGAGACTGGAAGCTAATGGCTCAGACAATCAAGGTGCACGCTGACAATGTGTAAAATTACCACCCAGATGCTGAGCATGTGCTAAACATGGGGACATTCCCACCTAGCCTAAGCCCAACAAAAAACAGCACAGACTTCATTCATCACTTAGTCTTCCCTCACCACCCTACACTTCACTCACCAGTGGACTTCTTCCGTCACCACATGGGACTTCCCTTACCATCACAGACTTCTTAGTTCACCACATGAGACTTCCTTCCCCACCCCGTACTTGTTCCCTCACCCCCCTGGGCTTCCCTTCACATATGCAGACTGCAGCCATCAATTCCACAAGACTGGGACTCTCATCACCAAGAAGAGGATTAATGGGACACCTTTGGAATCCACAGAGTGGTGATATTTTTCTACTTAGTCTGTCTTTCTGTCACTCTCTTTCTCTTCCCCTTTGTCTCTTTTCCCTATTTCTTTCTATCTTTTTCTATCTCATATCTACTGTTAAATAAAAGTCTGTACTATTGACTTTGGCACATGGTCTCATTTACACTTTAATTCCAGCACAGGTATCTCTCTAATAATTTTAAAGAACCTGATCATAACACCTGCCTGCCCATGGGAGGCATAGAATTAATAACTGGTTTGATTTGTGTGTGTGCAAAGCTTTTGCTTTCCTTATTAAACTGTCATTACCTGAACTCACAAGTTTTCTACCTTTTACCCTTTAGATTCTCACCCCAATCCCCCTGGTGGGGGAGTGAGCAAGCAGCTCCATGGGGCTCATTTGACTGCTGGGCTTAAACCATGACAACATGTTATTGCCTAAACTATTTTGATATGTTTATATTTGGGATAGAGGCAAACAAAAATTAACTCTTTCTTGGTTAATATTCTTATAATTTATAAGTGTCATAAGTTCCTGCTTTAGCTAGACATGGAACTGAAATGCCAGAGGTTGAAAGATGCTGAGTGCTCACAAGAAAATAACAAGATATGATGTCATTCTATTAGAATCTAGACACCGTAGAATAATTACTTGCTCTGTAAAGTGGATAAATGAGGACAGAGAATTCCCTGAAAATTGAATTAGTGATTATTAATACCTTTCATAAGACCTCCTGTCTTGATATGTGTGTGGCTATTGAACTCTGGGTTTCCTGCTCTCCAAGTATCAAATTATTTTAATGTTGGTGAAAATAAGTTTTTTTTGCATGGCAATATTCAGCCTTCTCAATTCTAGGCATTATTTTGACATAGTAAAACCTTTTTTATTTTATAGATGTCTAAATTTGAACTAATCAACCAAGGTAGATTTTCTAAGGAACCGGAAGTTTCAGAGAAAATAGTCGTTCATCTCCAATATGCAACAGGATTCATACCTTCTGGAAGAGTCTATGAGGAATACTCTAGTGGCTAAACAGAAGCATCTCAAGTTCAAAAAAGTCAAGTATATGGTCCTGCACCTGGAGAGGAAAAATCCCACATAACAGTAGAGGTTAGGAGCTGACCTGCTGGAAAACAACTCTGCAGAGAAGGACCTGAAGATCCTGGTGAACATCAAGTTAACCATGAGCCAGCAGTTTGTCCCTGTGACCAAGAAGGTTAATAGTATACAATTAAAGAGTGATAGGTCAGGAAAGGTGATCCTGAGCTTCTGCTCAGCCTGGTGAGGCCACATCTGGAATACTGTGTCCAGTTCTGGGCTCCCCAGTTCAAGAAAGATAAGGAATTACTGGAGATGGTCCAGTGGAGGGCTGGGAAGATGATCAGGGAACTGAAGCATCTCTCTAAGGAAGGAAGGCTGAAGGAGCTGGGCCTGCGTAGACTGGAGAAAGACTGAGAGAGGAGCCTTATCAAATATACTGTGTGATGGGTTTGACAACTCCCCCCAAAAAACACCTCAGATTAAGGCCTTAGTATAGGTCTTCAGCAAGCCTCAGTTTTGGGCTATAGGGCTCTCCATAGATCCAGAGGGACAGGTATCACCTGACTTAAGTAACCAACTATTATTTCATATCATATGACATCAGGGAAAGTATAAATCCAGGGGGGAGTTGCTTCCAGGTTTCTTCTGCCTGTGGTGGTGATAGGGAAGAGGACATCCTGTCATTTCTTCTGGGAGTGATAGGCCCCACTGCTCCTTGCCGAGAAATTCACAGCAGTGTTGGTCTTTGGGAAGTAAATACCTTTGTTTTGTTTGGGGGTGCCCTTTCCCTCTCTTTTGAGGTGTGTTTTTCTGTGGTTCTGGGTGGTGGAGTCTGTGTGTTGTTGGGTGGGAAGTTTGGGATGAAGTTGTTGTTCGTTTTTCTTTTGTATTTGTACATATATGTGTTGTAAATTTATGTAAATATGTGTGTATATATCAGTTTCAGTTTCGAGGCTTTTTTCCCCTCACTCCTTTGTTGAGGCTCTGCGAGGCTCTGAGAGGCTTGGCATTTTAACGGAGGTCAAACCAAACAATAACAACTGAGGGTGTGTGTCAACAGGATGGGGCCAGACTCTTTTTAGTGGTACTCAGTGACAGGACAAGGCTACCCAGAGAAGTTGTAGAATCTTCCATCTTTGGAGATATTCAAAACCTACCTGGATACAATGCTGTCCAATCTGCTCTCGTATTTTTTAATTTTTTTTATAAAAGATATCTATTGTCCTGATTTTGGCCAGGACAGGGTTAATTTTTTGCAATAGCCAGGAGGAGGCCAGTCCAGGATCGTGATGTTACTCTACACCACTCCAAGTCACTTCTGGGGGTGGAGGAAACCATCTTGTATTTGTTTGTTGTCACCGGCTTTCCATATAAATATTTTCTTTGTTTTATACATTTTTTTACTAATATTGTTACTGTTGCTGTTTGTTTTCATATATCATTGCTGTTCCCAGTAAATTGTTCTTATCTAAACCTGTGATCTTTGCATTTTGTGCCTTCAATTGGAGGGGGAAGGAGTAGTGAGCAGTAGCATGTTTTTAGCTGGAGGTCTAAACTGGAGAATACCATTCCTAAACCATGACACACAAGCAGGAGCTGCAGTTTTGAAACATTATCCATGGAAAACTCATACTTTGTGATAAACATTTGAAGTCAATAAGAATCTTAGAATCGTAGAATGGTTGGGGTTGGAAGGGAACTTAAAGAGCATCTAATTCCAACTGTGCTGCCACGGGCAGGGACACCTTTCAAGTTGCTCAGAATCCCCTTCAGTATGGCCTTGACCACTTCCCAGGGACTGGGCATCTAAAACATTTCTGGGCAACCTGTTCCAGTGTCTCACTATGCTGTCAGTAAAGGATTTCCTGTTAATATCTATTCTAAATCTACCCTGTAGATCTCAATAGCTAATGATAAAAAAAATGTACTGCTGCAATTCTTGAGAAAAATTAAGTAGTGTGAGGTCCTTTCTGGTAGCATTTTGGAGTTTAGGAACTGGTAGTATGCATGTATCTACTTTTGAATTATTGAAATGATAATTTACTGACACTGGAGTGCAGTTGTTCTTTAAAGACTTATTGAAGACATAATTAAAGGACAAATGTTTCACCTTGACATATAAGACGAAAGAAATCAAATTACAGCACAGATGACTGGGAGCTTCTTTCCATCTTCAAATTATATTAAATAAATAATAATGCAGCTGTAGATAAATTATGACAGAAAAGAATCTACAGAAAAGAATCTACAGGTATCACTGTAAAGATTTCCATGGTCACTCGTGTTTTCTTTCTGCTCACATATAGAGAAAACCAAAGCAACGCTCGTGTCTTGTATATCTCTAGTAATAAAATATTGAAAGACTCCATTTGCAAGCAGAAAGAAGTAACTTAAGATCCTTTAATTTGCATATCCTTTGCCTTGGTTTTTGCCTATTCACAGAAATGAAGAACAGAAAGGTATCTACATGACATTTCTTATTTGTCAATCAAGTATTTGCAATTTTTTATATACACACATACATATTTTGTTCATAATATGTATCTACTGTGCTCAGACATTTTGTTCCAGATACATTAAATGTAAGTAACTTTGGGCCCATAACTGAATATCAGTGTGTGTTTACATTATCCATTTATCTCACTCCCTATTTTGATGCATCTGATTATTTTCGCTGCATGAATGCCAGTTAACTTCTGCTTGGACACTTGCCATCTGCCTCCTACCACTGAGAACTGGTGTCAGAATTGGAAAGATTATTTTTTCAGGGTCCATTTTTTTTTGTATTTAAATGCACTGAAACAAGTTTTACTCTCATTATCTTGGATATATCCTGAAATTATCCCAGCAAGGGTCTCAAACACTATGTGCTGTTTCTTTGCTGTGGAGACTAGCAGTGTTGTTCTGAAAACAACGTCTTGGAATTTTGCAACACTGTTCTCTTTTAGACTCATTTAACTTACAGTAAACAATAATAGTAATAAGGACTCTGTATCATTACATAGAAAAATAATACTTGAACTGAATAGTACATAACATGGATGTATCAAGCACTGCCCAAGTGACTTAGTCCACCTGGAAAAGATATAAGCTAGTTCATTCTAACTGGCCTGGCTCTGGCCCCCTGTTTGGTTCCTAAAGCAGATTAACCAACTCTGGAGACACAGAATTGGGCATGTCAACATATTAGAGAGGCATCAAAGTTCCAACTGCAGTCAATGGAGACCAAATAAGTATTATGACTGCTACATAAGGAGCTATTCAGCTAGGCCTAACATACACAACTCTGATAGGTCCCCAGACTCCAATGAGACCACTGATGCAAGCTCAGATGCCTAATTTGCATGTGGTCCTCTAAATTCAAATACATACAGTATGGAGTTTTGTACTAATGCTTTCATCTTAGGCTGTATCTGTACTAGCAAGTAAAACGGGATGAGGCTGTGAACTCAGGCACTTCTCTGCAGTCATCTATGCAGTTTCACTGTCTACATGGTTGCCAGCTTTTTTCTCTTGTGTGACAGAGATTTTCCACTGTTCAATGAATAAGCACTGCTCACAGAAAGCATGGGCAGAGGGCAAATCACATCACCAAGTGTACAAAACACTGTTTTGGAGGAGAAGAAATTTCAGAGGTATGAGCACAAGCAGTGTCACGTGATCAGAGGCCTGTAACCCATTTCCTATGAACACAGTCTGAGAGAGCTGGGGTTGTCCAGCTTGCAGCAGAGAAGGCTCTGGGAAGACTTTATAACACCTTCCAGTACATAACGGAAAGCTGGAGAAGGACATTTTAGACAGACATATAGCAATAGGGCAAGGAGGAATGTCCTCAAACTGTGAGGGTAGATTTAGATTAGATATTAGGAAGAAATTCCTTACTATGAGGGTGGTGAGGCACTGGAACAGGTTGCCCAGAGACCTTGTGGATGCCCCATCCCTAGAAGTATTCAAGGTCAGGCTGGATGGGACTTTGAGCAAACTGGTGTGATGGAAGCTATCCCTGACCATGGCAGGGTGGCTGTACTAGGTGACTTTTAAGGTCTCTTCGAGCCCAAACCATTCTATAATTCTATGATTATTTGTCAGCAACAATGGAGAACAGGTCATGAGCAATTCTATGTAATTTACTAGCATAAATCAATTTCTAAGTACATCTCTACCATCTTGAATTTGACATTTGACTATCCATGCAATTCAGATGTGAGCTTGCACATATTTTGGGCTATGCACTTCATAAAGCAAATCTCTTAAAGGCTTTAAATTATCTATTCCCTAAATGTAATAAATATTTGCCCTCAGGTTCTTGGTCCTTTTTTTTTTTTTTTTTTTTTTTTATATAATTTGTAAGAAAACAGGCATTTGAGTGGACTACTGGGATGTTCTTAAAAAAAGTTATTTTATTCATGTGATCTTTATTACATAGAAGTCTTAAAGAATACCTTGCTTTATTGTCTCTTTCTTGCACTTCTGCGAACACTGTTTTAAATTTCTTTAGATCTGTTGCTAGAAAAGCAAGATGTTTCAGTGTTTTAATGATGCTACAAGCATAATGAGAAATTGTTTCATTTATAACTTGGGTACAATGAATAGAGAAAGCATTTGGAAAATGCTGTAATAAGGTATCATTTATCACCATGAAGGCATATTTTATGAACTATAAATAATCAGATGTTTCCATAAATGTAATTGTTTTCAGTCAGGCAAACTGAACTACTACTTCTTGTGAATTATTAATGAAACACTGTTTTGCTGATGCCTTAAATAACTAGATGGAGCACTTAATTTTTTATCTAGTATAATCTCTGCAATGTATACTGTATTACATTGTAATAACATACTGACATTTCTCTTTATAGGATTAGAGGAGTAGGGATATTTCAGCTGTTATTTTCAGTGTATCCTCAACAGCCATTCAGATGAACCTATAGTAATAGGTTGATAGGTTCAATGATTTATTAGGACCATGAATAAAATTAAAAGCATTCTTATGTATGGATTTATATCATATATTAACAACAAAACAGAGAGAATACTTTTGCCTTTGTAGAAAGCTTTGGTGTGCCCACACCTTCTGCTCTTCAGATTTAAAGAAGAAAACAAGGAAGTTAAGAAAAATGCAAAGGCAATGAAAATAATCATGAAGAGGAAACTGCTGTTTTATATGAACACACCAAACCCACAGTAACTTCTAGAAATAGAGTAAGGGTTTATGATATCACAGAGGTGATGGATAGGCTGAACATAGATCAAAATTCTATGCAAATAGAAATTCTCAAGAAGCACCACCTTATGTGTTAGGTTTTGGGTTTGTTTATGGGGTTTGTGTTTGTTTTTCTTTTCCCTCCATGTTCTTTGTATTGCTTTCCATACCTTTATATCCACACAGGAAATTCACTTTTTTACACCTAAAGCAGTCACCATAGTGTTCCCTTTGATTCAAGGAAAAGAAATAAATGGACTTTAATTCTAGGCAGACATTAATGTCATAGATTCCTAAAAAATAAAAATTAAAAAAAAAAGTAAATCTCAAATTAATTGTATTCAAAGGGTGTCTATTTGTTCATGAATGCAATGTATTATAATTGTACATGTAAACAGACAGAAACATTTACTACCTAAAGATCATAAATGATTTAAAATTATGTGTGTTTTTGTCTCAAACACAGATTTTACACCCAGTAGTCCACAAATGACTCAGCAATCATACCTGTTAAACCTTCATTTGACTTAAAGTCCTAAGACATTTGTAAAACCAACCCTAGGTTCAAGCCACAAGCTGCCCAGGCAATTTACTCTCAAGAGGTCACCCACCCAAAATTTTGCAAAGCCTTTCATTCTTTAATACACATTATATGTGTTTTCTGAGAGACTTCTAGTTTTGCAAGAAAATAGGCATTTTGGCAAAAGGTTACAGGAGTAACATAAAGCCACAGAGAAGAAACATTTTACAGAGCACTCAACACAGAAAAAGTTAAGAAAGGGAAGAGATTAGGAGAAGAAGAAAGGAGTGAAGAAAGAGGGAAGAGAGAAAAGTAGTTACCAGCAGAGTCACATGACAATGTCTGGTCTAGAGAAATTCTAGTAATTCTAGGAAAGCTTCATAAGATTATGGTGCCTAGTAAATGATCTGTGTTTCAGTCAATATCCCATAAAAATTTTTTCCAGGGTAAATACTCCAATAGACAGACAGCTCAATATTGCACACCATTAATACCAGGTACTGGAAATACTATTCAGATTAAATTGATTAAATTCAGATTAATTAAGTACTGTCAGTGTGAGAGTGAGGCATGGAAATTGGAGGAAGATATCTGACACCTCTTCTGTCCATAAGATCATGCTCAGATTTTCTTGACAAGTACACAATTTACGTCTTATATCTTATTTTTTTCTATACAAAAAGCCTGAGGTACAGATCTCTGAGTCTTAACAGAACTATTTCAAGAGCTATTTTGACATCCTGGGATATTCCTGAATCTGGGAGATTCCTGTCATCCTGTCCTTGCACATAGGAAGTCGAAGTCAAACTCTCTCTACTCTTTTAGTTCTCCACTAAGTTCTTTAGAACCACTTTCTGTAGGCAACTGCATTAACCTTCTCTGCACCCAACATTTTACCTCCCCAAACAGTTTTAGCTCAGCAAAAAGCATTATTTACCTGGATACCATAATTAACAGCTCTTGCACTGAATGAAAGAAAAAGACTGGTGCCTGTCTCCAAGATGAAGTAGAACAGACTGACTCATAACCACACCATTTACAACTACCCCCATCTGTAATAAATTTGTTCAAGAGAGAGATATTTGGACCAGTGTAGAAGAGAGGCCAAATGTGGGCTAACAGGATAGAGATCCAGTGCTTGAAGCAGATTTTCACTCTCTTTTATTGATGTACTTAGTACCAGAACT
Organism: Acropternis orthonyx; assembly: GCA_035583155.1. Lineage (NCBI taxonomy): Eukaryota > Metazoa > Chordata > Aves > Passeriformes > Rhinocryptidae > Acropternis > Acropternis orthonyx. The sequence goes on from JAWWEU010000001.1 coordinate 71,498,997, forward strand.
GCTCTCTAACAGGACATAGGCCATCCTTATATAATTGTTCCTACTGATTGGAGGAATATCTGCAGCACACTCTGCATCCATTACTGTCTTCAGAGCACTCAACTATTACTTCACATAGCCCTCTCAAAAAATAGATGTGATTAAATAGTAATTTATTACTTGCTTTGTAAAATATCTTAAATCAATCTGTAAGGGTGCATACCCTCCTTTAAGGGTACCTGGTCAAAGGAGTCATAAATCAGAACATGTGAAGACAGACCTGAAAAAGAAATTACAAGAAAAGTTGTAATAAGAACAAACTTTGTCACTGGCCTGAAGAGTATGCGGGGTGTGAAAATGTTTAATTTTTTCAGTTGAGTAAATAGAGAAAGACAGAGAGAAACCAGATGGTTATAAAACCTGTCCAGTTAACATTTATAAAGACAGTAAGCAGAAACAATGAGTCAGTCACACCAGCTGAAGTATCAAGAAACTGCAGGCAAACTGACATTTTGCGACTCCTAAGGATGCAACTTGGATGGCTGAGGAGGCTTGAAGAAGTTGGTATGTATGTGCAATGTGCAGAGGATGGGGGTGGAGGGAGAAACAAATGAAGAATGTAAACCAGGGCTGTTGGCATGTTTATCAGAACTGACCAGCGCACTTATCTGACTCTGCACCATGATCACCAGATTCTGTCCTGTCTTCTTATATTTTCTTATTCATCATGGCTAGGCTTCACGAACGAAGATTTGGGAAGGGCTCTACCCATGCTTGCTGCAAGAGTGCTGATGGCTAAAAAGGCCAATGAGAGATAGGCAAGTCCGGTTGGAAAAGGCACAGTGGAAAGTCTCCACAGGCGGGATTGGCGAGTCATGGTTCTTTCTGAGTTGTCTTTTTTCTTCAACACTGATCCTATGTGTGCTCTCAAAGGAAGCAGCAGCATTATGAATGGTGTGTCTCCATGCCTCCTGATTACAGGCCAGAGTGGACCACTGATGGTGGTCAATATGGCCAAGGCTGAAGTATTGTTTGAGGGAGTCCTTGTATCTCCTC
>JAWWEU010000001.1:71504494-71515817 GCA_035583155.1 Acropternis orthonyx
AGAAGAGAGAGGAGCACACTGGGAGCTGCTCTTTGATCTATAGACGAGCTGACGTCAGATGGGATGAAATAACTCACTGGTCACTTAAGTCAGCTGATAATTGTCCCTAACCACATGATCCACAGAATGGGGGCCTAGCTAAAACTAAAACCTTAATCTGAGTTTTTTGGGGTTTATCAAACTCATCACATATTTTAAAAACCAAAGCTTTAAACTTCAAGGAAATATCTGGTGACAACTTTGAGTTCCTGCGACTAATCATTAGCCAAGCAACTTTGCTATCTTATGGTCCTGGGAAAATGTAATTGCATTGCAGCTGCAGACCTGTCTATATCCTGTATAATTTCTTCAAATGTCTTTTAAAATGCAATTTTATTCTGTAAAGGGACTCTGGGAGGAATTTATTCTCTTTCCAAAGTAAACTCATGCAAATGTATGTTCTTCTTCCATCTTTTCTTTGTCCGTCATTTCTTCTTCCCAGCACCTTAACTTCAGCCTGTAAAGCCTTGATATCAATCGAGGAAAAATAAATCAAACAATCCCTTTGCTCCTCACAAAATATCACAGGTTTTGGAAATAGAAAACAGACCTAAGGAAGAGGAAAGGACCACAATCTTAAAAAGCTTGGAGAACTGTATCTGAACCTAAACTGATCCCAAACACTTATACATCTATATAATTATGGATTTTTTTTCTTGTTTCAGTTGTATAAAGAAATTTGTGCCTGAATGCTGTTAAATACAAATAAAAATGCACAACTGAATTAACAGAAGCAAGAAGAGTAGAAATATATAGAAATCCATGCAAATCCTAGAAAGTGCAAAACACCCTTAAATAGACTGAAAAGTAAAACAAAACAAAAAAACCACAAAAAAACAAACAAACAAACAACCAGAAAAATCTGTTATGCGGAAGAGATACTGGGTGGGTGTCCTGTTCAGTTTCTTATATGAAAGATTATATAACTGAAATTTTGACATCATTAAAGTCAGCAGATGAGTTAATCCAGCCAGGAGAGGATTTAACTTCAGGTATTCAAAATAATGTCATATATAAAGGGCAGAGGGAAGATGACACTTAGCTTTAAACTAGATGGTGAATTTATATTCCACTGGTAGTTCTTGCTACAAATTTTCATGCCACTTCAAGTTTAGACATAAGCATTTTTCCGTATATACATTCTGAACTATTGAAGGATTAGGATAAAAGTGCAAGTTGAGAGTTGTTCCCGCAAACATGAGAGCAGTAGGAAAAGTATAAAGCAATACCCTTAGGGTTTTTAGATCAATTGATTTTGTGAATATGTTACGTCAGCCTGACTCAGCCTCTCCACTGGTCTCTTAGCATCTCATGAGTTATCAACATTTGCCTTTAGAGTTAAAAAAAAAAAAAAAAAAGGGTAGACTCCTTTCTCTTCTGATCAATGATTGGTTTGCTTCAGTTTGATACTGCTCTAAGTCAATTACTACATTTGACAAGGAAATGTCAGATTTATCTGTGAGTATATCATCTAAGCACATCCCATATTGCTGCAATCAGTACAGTCCTAGGGCTTTCTCTAGCTTTCTTCTGAGTTTTTGCCTGCTCGAATCATACTGCCCATTCCAAATACCTGAAGCCTTTGTTCCATAGCCACCAATCTACAGTGATCAAAAAAGAGAATCCCAAGGACTGCAGTTGCACTAGGATCAGTAGCAAAAAGTAGGAGCCCAAATGCATCTGTTCAAACAGGTGCCCTTCCACTAGAGCTAAGCATGTCTCTCTCCTCCGGCTGCTCCAAGAATAGTCATTCAAGTCTGTTGCCTAAAATCAAGGAAAAAAGTTTCCGAGACAAGTTTTATCAGAGTGAAGGCAGAAAAGTTCCCTTACTAAAAGCTTTTAGCAAACAAAACACAAGACGTGCATGCCAGCATACAGAATTCTACAAATTTATGACTCTACTTAATTCCCCTATCTGGGAAATACATCCAATCTCTCAATTTGCCCATCCTACAAACCACCCCTGTGACACGCCTCCTTTCCTCATTTACCTTCATCTTCCTCACATTACATCTTCTATTTGGAGTTTTTCCAGCACCTCTAACCCTTCTTTATGCTATGACTAAACAATATTGTATTTTGACTATAACATATTCTGGTAGCTATCTGGATATAAGGATCCCTATACAGTATATTCTAACTTAATATTTCTCCCTTAACACAGAAGCAAGCTTCAAAATATGACACAGAGGTTCACTCAAGCCTAAGTATGTGGTACAGGGGTTACAAGCTATTTTTCAAATGCAAAAAGACTATAAAACTATATTAAAATCTACAACTATATTAAGCCTTGCAGCAACAAGGCTATTACGTAATAGTTTCCATTTGACAGAGTAAATAAAGTGCGCCAAGCACCATTATTTACTAGGACATATTGTTGCTGTTATGTCAAAGTGTTGTTTGGCCACTTTACCCAGATAGTTCAATAAATTTGGTTATCCTCATCTGCTGCCAAGGCAGCATTGCCCTCTCTCCTGACTGCTACATGCCATGTTGACACTTTCAATCAGCCATGAGTATAGTGATCCACACACTGTAACAGAAGGCAGTGGTTTAACTGAGCACTGTCAATCTCTCCTATGCTTGCAATGCCTTAGCTCTCAATACGGGATCTCTACCGTGCCTTCCATCCAACTCTGTCATACACTCTCCTTTTTCTTTCAAAATCATTCATAAGTTTCAGTGTGTAGGAGGGGACATGCAGAATTCTCATTCCTTCTTGATGTTTTTCTTGAGACTGATTTTGTTGATATTGCAGTTTTCTGTGATAATCTTATACCAGTCTTCAGGTATGCATTATCTACCAGAGGTACTGATTCGTTGTGATCCCAGTAAGAAAGACACTTAGACAAAAGCATCACTTAAAATGTCATTTACTAGGGCCAATACTACAAGGAAAGGATACGGATAATACTGCTTCCCTTCAGATGCTGGGGACACAATTCCTGAACCATCAAATAGACCTCCAACAAACATGCAACATACCAGGTACATAGCTTTAGGAAGCTCACCCTATTTTGTTCCTCTGAGCTCTGACAAGATCTTCTTACAAAAAACAAAAAACAAACAAAAAAAAAAAAACAAAAAAACCCCCAAAAAAACAAAAAAAAGGCATTTTTATTCATAATCTCTAGTGTTGACACCTAAATAGTATAAAACTGATGTATTTGATGATAGCCTGAAAGTTACTTCAGTCAAAGATTCTAGAGGGATAATGTATTTTCTAGTACTCTGTTTTTTAAATTTATTTATTTTGTATGTAAAATATATCTTTCAAAATATTGATTCTGTATTAAACGTGTGTATATTGATTTACAGTACCCACTGGATGTGTGTATTCTGACATGCTTCTCTATACTTCCTATAATGCTGCTCTTCATTCCGTTCTACCTTAATATTATAGTCAGGTTTCTAATTCTTGAGAGAAATGAACTCAAATAAGGTAGAGATAGGAAATTCTTCCTTTGAAAGATTGTAACTACAAATTTGTGTTATGTCTCCAACTCAGCTACGCTATTCATTAGCTAATTGTCCTGAGAGAAGTCAGAATTTAGATACGTTTTCTGTTTTTGGAATGGGACAAATCAGCAAATCCTTCTTAAGGTTTCCCTAAAGTACTACTTACAATGTGTAATTATTGAAATTCAAAAGATGCACAATAATTTAATTTCAATTAAACAGTAAAAGTATTATTTGTTAATAATTATTATTTATATTCGCTTACGTACTGCCATTCAAATGATTATTTGAAAGTGAATTTTGTAGTACAGTTGATCATTGGAAACCCCATAAACTTTAGCACTGTGAAGGTCAATGGATTTACAATTAAAATGTAAAAATTAACAAGATGCCCCCTAATGCAGAAACAAAGAAGGCAATATAATAACTTGGGAGGGAAATTTCACTTGAAGAGGCAGGAGGTGATGTCAGCTAGCAGAGATTTATTAGCACTTTAAAAGCCTATGACCTAAGGATCTTTAAGCAGGAGAGACATAGGTTTTATGAGTTTATTTGAGGACATATCCCTAATTAAGAGCCATAAAAAATATGCTGTAGAAACTCAATTGTTCTTTAGCGATCAGCTCTTTTAACATTAAATGACACTCCAAAAAGTTAATGGTTTTCCATTAGTTGAAGTAATGCTATTTAACAACTTAATGGCTAGAGCAGAATGCTGTAAATTAGGTAATCTATGTCCTCATCGCTATTCTGACACTTGCTGTAGTGAGGTTGAAAAGTCAACATCTCCCTGCAACTCCTCTCTTTTTAAAAATTGTAAATCAAAATTATATCAGTTTCTACATTTACTGCGATACTGACCTTCTCTAACTCTACAAGCATGATATGACTCAGTGCTCTTTCACATGTTTCGTTCTTAGATTAAAACTCCTGTTTTCTTAGTGGCTTGGATTGCAGTTCTTCGATTTTAACTGAGATAACCTTGGGTTATTTGGCTTCTGGCAATATTGGACAATTAAAGAACTTTCATGTAAAGCAATAAATGTCACTTGCAAAAATCCCTAAAAGTTATTGATGATTAAGGACTATTTCTACTTGTCCAAGAGCTTTCTATTTATGGACTATAATACATGTACGTTCATTACTTTCTCCTCTCCCAATCTCTTCTTCACTGTCTGTTCTTTTAGTTTATATGAAATATCTCTCAGGCTCACAGAAATGTTCCTTGACTTTGCTACTCTGAGATTTGCTTTAAAACTGTTATTAGGAAAGTCACATTTATTTTATAATGGAAATGGTAACATAAATCCTCAAAAAGGCACTGTGGTGCTTTTAGTTTTCTGTTTGTTTATTTTCCCCAGGGATTCTGCTGCAGGTTTTAGTAGTTAAAAGGATTAGCCCATCATGAACTGCACACAAAAGCTCATTCTTCATACAGTTTGGACCTGATGTTTTTAATTATATCACTGTGGTAAGGATCAGCTAATAGAATGCTGAAAAGACACTGCAGATATGAGTTACCAACTCATTTAGCACCACCTTGTTAGACAGTTGCTCAGTTATTCTATAGATATAGTGTTGTGTGCTCTTATTCATTATATATTTATACAGTATTTGCTTCAGTAGAAATCTCAACTCCGATAACCTTGTGTGATAATTCTAGCAGTGATGATAAACTATTAGTGACTTCTGAAGTATACCATGCTTGAAAGAAATGAGAAATCCTGCTTACTCTGTGATCAGTCTGATTGGGATGGAGTTAATTTTCTTCATAGCACCATGGATTTATGACCTAACCAATGCCGATAACACAGTGTTTTGGTTGTTACCAAACAGTAGTTCCACAGCATCAAGGCTCTCTTTTTTGTTCACTCTACTCCCATTGTTCCCTCTTAGTGGTTAGTTGAAAGTACACAATAAGCTGGGAATGGACACACCTGAAATAGCTGACCAACACTGACCTAAGGATTACTCCATAAGATATGATGTACTCAGCAATAAAAGCTCAAGGAGAGGAGTAGGGAGGGGAACATTCATGACTGTGATATTTGACTTCCTAAGGAACCATTATCTTGGCTTTCCTGGAAGTGGCTGAACATCTGCATGAGGATAGGAAATAGTGAATTAATTCCTTGTTTAGCTTTGCTTGAATGCACAGCTTTTCCCCCATCTACTGAACATCTAAAGCCCCAAAGCTTCTCACCTTTCTTCTAGTTTCTCCATGTCCCATGGAAATGGAAAGTGAGTGAGCAGCTGTGTAGGCGCTTGACTGTTGGTCAGGGTCAAACTACCACACAGTCATAAACCTGATTTTACTGTTAAATGCAAAGATAATCAATTTATATCCCCATTAATATAAAAATGAAATATTTAATCAGAAAACTATAAAATTAAAAGGAAAGTTATTTTTCAGATAAAAAAATTTAAGATGACGTGAGGGAATAATTATACCTTTTCTTCGTCATTAAACTTGATACTATGTCTGAACAACTGCATCCAACAGATCAGAGATTATTCATAAGTTGACTCTGATTTTGCTTCACTAAAATAAATACAGTCCATGTCAAATAGAGCTTTACTTGAAATATAATATTTATATACACTTATGAAGAACACAAATATCTTTGACTTTTTACAGTTTCATAAATTGCCATATTAGTATAAAGAATAAACGAAAGAAAAGACATAGAAAACTAAAATAAAAATATTTAAAATGTTCAAACTGTCATGCTAATTTCCAGATAAAGTACATGTTTATATTGACAACAACAACAACAATGTCTGACTTGAATGTTTCAATTTCTTGAATTAAAACTGCTTGTAAAGACTGCAATATGATAGGTTGTTGTGTTGGTATTCAGGCATACTGGATAAGACATCTTAGTCAGCAGAATGTTTCATTTATTTCCATTCCTGAAGTCAAATTTCACTTAGTTGTGCTCATAAATTTGGGTCTATTTGAATATAAAATCTGGACTGACAACTCGCACACAACTCCTTGTTTCTATTTTCACCTCCTTCAAAGTCCACTGCAAGCAGACAATTTACTCAGGTTTTGCAGTGGTACAGGTAGGCTACTGGTTGCCAAGAGAAAAAAATATCTGTCCAGTTAAAAGACACCTTTTATGTAGAAATTTATGTTATGCTATACTTTATTGTAAATATTTCTTTGTAATAATGTGGGGTTTTTTCAGTAACATTATTAAGTAAATTGAGCTTATCAGATGCACTGCCAAAAATAATACTATAGTGATTTAGCCCTGGCTGGCAACTAAGCCCCCCCCACACACTTGCTTCCTCACTTGCCACACAGAAGGATGGGGGAAAGAAACAGAAGCATTAAAGTGGGAAAACTCATGGGTTGAGGTAAAAACAAAACAAAAGTCATGAACACAAGCAAAGCAATACAAGGAATTCATTCACTACTTCCCATCTACAAGTGGTTCTACCACCTCCAGGAAATCAAAGTTCCGTCATGTATAATAATTACTTTCGATGACAAATGCCATGTCTCTGACCATACTGTGTCCTCTCCCAAATTCTTGTGCACCGCCCCCCCCTCCCCGCACTGGTGAGATGGAGTGAGATAGAAAAGGCCTTAATGCTGCGTAATCATGGCTCGGCAATAATGAAAACATCCATTGTGTTTCCAGCACAAACCCAAAACACAGCCCCATATTAGTTACTATGAAGAAAACTAACTTTATCTCAGACAAAACCAGCACAGATACTTGCATTTATTGAAACTGTATATCTGCATCTTTGGATTCTCAAAGTGGGCGGAAATCCATCATGTGAACAGAGAGTAAGTAGACTGTATCACAGAATGTGAATAGCAAAAATTCTCTCCCATCTCATCACAAAAGTAGTGGAATGAAAATGGGCAAGAACTTCTCAGTTATATTCTCTACTTTTATTTCCTAGTCAAGGCTTTTATATTCATCTCTATTTCAGAGGATGCTCTCTGGCTCACTTTTTACACCATTTTTTAAAAGAATTTGCACACGTAAAAAGACCACATCTCAGAAGAAATTGTATTACCAGATCTTCAGTGATTTATTTTAATGTATATTAGAATTTAACAAAATATGAAACACCTTCCAAATATGTATAAATATTCAAACCCTTCAATAACTTTATTGGTGTGAGCAGTAGAAGTCTACCTTTGTTTCTATAACCTTAGACCTTTACAGCAAATATTGATGCCTAGTCAGATGCCTTAAAAACACCTCAAAAATTTGTTGGTCTGGAAGGATTGGAAGAAAGTGAATTGATAAATGCTTAAGATGATCATCATAATTTATAGTATTATTAAGTTTCTGATGAATTTCCTTCATCGTGGCAGTAGCTGACACTATTTTCATTAAGATATCCTTAACTGTTGAGTTCTATGGTACTTTCAGAAGTAAATAAAAAGATAAAAGTCCTATGTTAATTTCTACTTGAAATATATTTATATTGAGCAAAATTAGAGATGTTTATGTTTGGTTTTTTTTCTTTCTAATTCTCCACAGGTTTTCTGAACATCTGTTTAAAGATGTTTTATTGCAAGTTTTACACATTTTATTTAAGCATCATTGTTCTGTATTGTTTTCTGCTGTGGTTACTAGGTACACTTATTGCCTTCTGCTCCTTCATTTCAGTCTTCCAAAATCATTTTGAACCTCCTGTTGCATTTAAATTCCCTGTATCTATCCTTCTGTCCTGGTTTCATGTGGAATACAGTTAATTTTCTCTCTACTAGGTGATATAGTGGATATAGGATGAGAATAGTGTTGATAACACACTGATATTTGAGTTGTTGTGAGGTAAATGCTTATTCTACATCAAAGACTTTTCACTTTCCCATGGTTTCTCAGTGAGGAGGTGCACAAGAATCTGGGAGAAAGCACAGCCAAGACAGCTGGCTAGAACTGACCAAAGGGATATTCCATATCACAGATTATCAAGTACAGTATGTAAACTGGGAGGAGTTGGCAAGGATGGACTGATTGCTGCTTGGGAATGGGTTGGACAACAATCACCAATAGGTGAGTAATTCTAGTGTGTTTCACTTTCTTTTTTCCCTTGGATGGAATTTCTCTTTTTGTCTCCCTTTCCATTATCATTATTAGTATTAGCACTATATTTTACTTTATTTCAATTATTAAACTGTTCTTACCTTAATGCATGAATTTTACCTTTTCCTGTTTCTCTTTCCCATCCTACTTGGTAGGTAAATAAGCATGTGGCTGTTGGTACTTAGTTGCTGGCTGGGGTTAAACAACTCCATCTTTATACTGAATTCACCGGTTGCTTGCATTCATGAATATATCTGAAGTATATGAGAATGTGGGGCGGTCCCATGGCGTAATGGCTAGCACTCTGGACTCTGAATCCCAAGGGCCCAAGTTCGAGTCTCAGTGGGGACCGTCCCCTGTGCAGTTAAATGCCTCCCTGCCATCCAATACTGTCAGATCTCGGATGCTAAGCAGGGGCAACCCCACTTAGTACTGGGTGCTGTAGACAGTCCCGAGGATTTCACTGTCACTGTCCAAGCTCGCTCGACTGTGGCAAATGGACCTTAGGACTTAAACGGTGGGGCCAGTTCTGCTCACGCTGTGCCTCACCTAAAAAATCCACTGCACAGGCTGGAGGGGCACACCCACATGGGGAGAGCCCTTCCCAAAGTCTTCGTTCACGAAGTCTGGCCATTATTATTATTATTATTATTATTATTATTATTATTATTATTATTATTATTAGAATGTGTATGGGTATGGTTATACATCCATGCATTTCTCTAGTTGGCACACATTTGTTTACTTACAGCAGGTTAATTTTTTTCCTAGTAGAAAGCTATTTGAGGTGTTAATTTATTTTCTTTATGAGACAGTACCCTATGGAATGAACACACAGTTGCCAAAAGTTGATTTTATAGACTCAATTTTAGTGCATTGACAGGTAAGTTTGCTGTAAGAGATTTTAGATGAACAAGACCCCAATTAAGAACTCCATTTGTCAGCTTGTGTAGAAACACAAAACAGTCAATTGCCACCACACTTACAGATTTAATCTAAATAAGTTCATTAAAAAGAGCGAGACCTGACAATATAAATTCTGTTTCATAGATAAACATCTGAACAACTGGAAAACAGTCATGATCCTCAATGAGCATGGAGTTAAACACCCAGTAAGGGAATTCAAACCTTGTTTTAGAAAGTTGAATCAACCAGGGGGTAGATGGGGAAAATGACAGCATTAGGTCAACTGACAAAACAAACGGAACAAAGGTTTGTGTTGACTTTTTAAAATTTATAAAAGCTGGTTGCTAAGCTAAATTAAGCAGGACATAATAAATCTCAGTTAAATGAGATAATAAAAAGCCTTATGTGTCTGTTATTATTTGTATTTCACCTTGTTATGGGTTATAGGTTTTAAGAATTTTCTTTTTCCCTACTTGAAGAGACTCAGAAAGAGAGGGAACTTGTTTCCCTGGAGGACGGGAGAGGAGGGAAGTTTCCGGGTGGGAGAGGAAGCGAGGGGGAGAGGGAGGTTTGGTTTTAATTTCGCTTCTGGCAGGGCAACCGTGTGGTCGGTGTAGAGCCAGGGGGGGACGGTCTTGCGTCTCTCAGGGGGTCGCAGCCGCTCGCATCAGTTGTCTGCGAGCAGGGAGAACCTTTCCGTGACTGACAGCTTTTGGCTGAGCAGCTGGCCGGGTTGCTCCACTCCCCAGCCTGCCTGCCGAGCCTGCAGCAGCTCTGCTTCCCTGCCTGCCTGCCGAGCAAGAGGCAGCTTCACTTCCCTGCCTGCCGAGCCCGCGGCGGCTCCTCTTCACTGCTGCCTGCCTAGCACCGCAGCCGAGCCAACGTTGTCCGCGCTCCGGCCCTGCTCCACCGCCGCCAACCGAGCCAACGCTGTCTGCGTGCCCCAGCTCCGGGCATTGCAGCCGCTGTCCCGCAGCCGTGGAGCAGAGCCGCGCCAGTTGAGAGAACAAAGTAACCATACTGCTGCGCAACAGAGCCACCTGCTGTCTGTAACTATTATTGCAGAACGTTCAAACTAGATTTTTTTGTGTTCTGTTTGTTCAGTTCAGTTGTTTTGTTGTTCCCAGTTTGTGTGTGTGTGTGTGTGTGCGCGTGTATATATATATATATATATATATTTTAGGAGTGGTTTGGGAGCTGTTATTTTCCCCTTTGCCCTTTTGCCATTCACCTAAATAAACCTATTCCCTAATTGGAAACTTACAGTGAGTCTTGGTGTGGTTAATTGGGTGGGGTCCTTTGCCCTCTTAGCCCCCCCGATATCTTAGTTTTCTTTTTCAAACTGAGACACACCTATGGTGAAATATTCAAGGAATATTTTTGTTGCATTTCTTGAACAATTTCTGAATCCTCTGTCACACTCTCAATTGTCTATTGGACAATTTGTAGTAGCATTCTTATGACCATGAAAGAAGAAAACCACTGTCTAAGATAAGAAACTAATAAAAAAAGTCTGGCTTGGTTTCTAGAACAGAAAGATGACTCCATAGGTGAGACTGAATTATTCTTTTTCAGTTAGGTTTGATTTAGATATACAGAAGATGTCAATGTTTATTCAAAGTCTTAAGTCAGTGCTGCTGGATTCTGAAAGTCTCTTAACAATGAGGTCATATCATCATGGCTAGGCTTCGTGAACAAAGATTTGGGAAGGGCTCTACCCATGCTTGCTGCAAGAGCGCTGATGGCTAAAAAGGCCAATGAGAGATAGGCAAGTCCGGTTGCAAAAGGCACAGTGGAAAGTCTCCACAGGCGGGATTGGCGAGTCATGGTTCTTTCTGAGTTGTCTTTTTTCTTCAACA
>JAWWEU010000001.1:71515917-71537390 GCA_035583155.1 Acropternis orthonyx
CCTTAATTATAATGTTCCATCCCAGTTTTAGCATAAACTCAGCCTCTCATTGTAATATGTCTATATACATTGTGACATGTATGCAATAAACAGATTCTTGTTCATGCCCCTGAGAAAAAGAGTCTCGTTTTTGACCCTAGCATGGAGGAACGTGAGGGAAAAAAAAGGGGAACAACCATGATGACAAAACATGAAAAACCATAACCGAAAACCGCAACATGTGAAAACCCGTAACACCCAAACAGTCATTAACAACAAGAAAACATTCATGACAGTCCAATACCACTCCGGAGAGTGGTAAATGTTAAGCTTTGCAGTAAGTCCGATCAGTAAGCCCATCAGGGGAATGTAGTAAATTTCATGTCACTAGCAGGTTCGGTAGTATCCTCTTCATATGTCCACTTGGTAAAATGTTTCTTCCGGATCTCATACTCTGCTTGACTCCTGACAGAAGCCCTTCTTGTTATTTTTTGCATCCTTTGCCAAGTTCAACTCCAGATGTGCCTTGGTCTTTCTGACCTATCCTTGCACAACCAGACTGTGTTCTTGTAAACTTCCCAGAATACTTGTCCCTGTATCTTTCATGGTCTGTGCATTTCCTTCTTGACCCACAGGCCTTTACTCATCCATGCTGGTCTCTTGTCTTCCTTTACTGGTTTCTTACTGCTGGGGAAGGAGATATCTTGTGCTCTATGAAAAGTGTCTTTACTGATCTGCAGCTCTGTTGTGCTCACTTGATTCCCAGGGGTACCTAAAGACTGACTCCAACATGACATCTGGAAATCACAGCCAAATCTAGGAAATATATTCTCAACATGTATCATCACTTATTCGACTTTGTTTCTCTTAATTACAGCCTTTTTTTTTTTTTTTTTTTCCTTATTCTATTAGGACAGATAGTTGCAGTGATTGGAAAGGACTATAATGTGCATGATTAATTTGGATATTAACAGGAGCCTACATGAAGCATTATTTGTATTCTGCACACTTCTCTTCTTAAATATCAAATCTATCCCAAAACTGAATAATTTAAAAACAATGTCAAGGCTGCAACCTCAGATGCTCAGAAGTAGGAATACTACAGTGAATGCTGCCTGTGGTTATTTAATTTGATCTCCCTGTGTGTAAAGGTGGTGAAGTGTAAAGCGAAGATTGCGGAAACAGTTTATCTGTGCAACAAATGGTTAGGCACCTACATTAAATTAGAACTCAGACAGATGGATGCTATTAAAGACTGGCCTGGTCCCAAGATGAGAAAGCAGACACAGTCCTTTTAGGAATGATTTCTCTTTCAGTTTAACTCCATGTCTTCACCCATGACCAAACCATGCAGGAAGGGGAGGCTGAAAAAACCCCTTGCACTAATCATTTAAAGACCACTAGTAGACTAAAGAAAAGTAGAAGCAGATGAAGATTTTGACCATATTCTTGAGTTTTCCAGGCAAGCTGTTGTAATGTAGAGGCAGAGTAAGTGAACAAGAGTCTCACACCCCCTTATTTATTATTGAAAAAATAGTATTTTGGATTTGTATTGATACTAAGGAAACAACAAAACTGAAAATACTATATCACAGTCCCCATGCCAAAAACACCCACCACCCAGAAGTTATTCAGGTAACTCTGTTTCTAACAGCCATGAGTATGAGGAATTTGGTTTATGGATATATACAGAAATAAGAATGTGATAGATGATTCACATAGAGATTTGTATACACATGTTCAGGTAAATTTTATGTATATTTCATAAATACATATGTACGTTCAGTTATGTTTATATTGATGAATTATATAATAATTTAGGTTGAAAGCTTCTCCACTGATAGTTCAGTTCAAATCCTTGCTCAGAGCAAGTTAGGTCAGGTTGCTCAAAGCCATATCCAGTCCAGGCTTGAACACACTCAGTGATGGAGATTCCACAAACTCTCTGAGCACCCTTGTCCAGTATTTGAATATCCTCATGTGTGAGAGACTGGATTTGTATCTCACTGAATTGTTTAATTGGGTCGAATCAACCAACCTGTGTGTGTGTTGGCGGAAAGGCCAGGTCAGGCCTGCACCCACAGGGCAGCCATGGCAGAGCAGACAGAAGCCATGTGGCTGAGCACATGGGAGCTGTGTGGCTGGGCTGCCAGTCAGAAGCCCGCCTGGGAGCTCACCCACACTACTCCCTCTAGGTGCTCTGACTGGCTGCACCACCACTCTCTCTGACCTGAAGGGCACTGGGTGGTCAGTGAACTGGATTTCCTGCCCAGGAGGGGTCGCCACACTGGCCAGACCATATAAATATATGAGCACAAGCCTTCTATCTTGCCCTTTCTCTCAGGGCTTGCTACCGCTGTGTGAAGTTCCCAGATTTTATAGGACCCTTTGGTGGTAGCTATGCAATTCTAACCTCTTTCTTTAATCCTTCTTTCTTCTCTTAATCTCTTTTCTTTCTTTATTCTGTCCTTAATCTCTTTTGGGCAGTTTAAAACCAATGGGTTGTCTTTTACTAAGGTTGTGTGCTGGGTACTTTAGTGAAATGCCTCTACACTGCTTGTATGTTACTCCTGTGAACCTTTTGCCAAAATGTCTATTTGTCTGTTTATCTGTTAACTGTTTATCATTGTTTTCAACACTATACTAAATATCAACACTTTTCTAAACATTTCCAAACTGTGCAGGTAAGCAGTTAAGATATATTTAAAACGTCAACAGATGTTATATTAAAATAGGAAAAATTTTGCTTTTGAGTAAAGCAAAGTATTTGAAGTACAGAAAATGAGGTCTTTATGAAAAAAAAAAAATCAAAAACACAAGAGCGAACATCTACTTTAAACTAATTTTGAGTGTTCATTTTTTTACTTGCATACCAGAAGCCAAAAGCACTTAAATCTGGAGATTTTGCTGTCTTCTCACTGTAGATGTTTGTCTATAATTAGAAAAATAATAAACAACCCCAATTTTACAAAAACACCTAGGAGAGCTTCGGTTTGTTCATTTCAAAGTTATTTGAGCGTTGTAAGAAGTAAGATTTTATTTTTTATTATTTTATTTTTAAATTACTTACAAAATGATGGTATGGAAAGAAAATTATGGTCAAGCAATTTAGCCCAAAGTTGGTCTTATTAGAATGAAGTTCTGTATTCCAAAAACACAGTAAACAATTAATGAAAATGTATTTTTAGAGCTAGATAATTTTACTGACGTATCTTTACAGGGCTGAGGGGTTTTATCTGTCATGGACCCCACTGTTTTTAATATGAGTATCTTTCCTTCTTTAATTCCATGTTCTTTTTTTGTTTAGTTGTGTTTTACAGTGTAAAATATTTTATTAGATATATTCTACCTTGCTGTGATGTTTTTGGCAATTATGCTAAGACAGATGAAACATTAATAAAACTGAAAGCTCCAGGAGGATTTGAACACATTAACATTTAATTTAGTAATTGAAACTTGGAACTATCACCGTAGTTGTCATAATACAATATTATTTTTACAAGATAGGTAGTGCTGTGTTGCCACACAGAACTATAAGGGGTGGTTGTGATAAACCCATACAGTTAGGATAAATAACCTGCTTATTAAATTTGTCTATTCAGCTTTTCCTGTTTCTCCCTGAATGCCCTGGATAGTACCTTTCTAATCACTGGGGAGGTTATGGCTGAATATTTTTTGCTTTTTTTTTTTTACGATGAAAGATAAAGGGCAAATTTTAAAACTTTCTTCCATTTTGATTAAAATTTTGCGAAAATAGGGGAAAATAAAATCTTCTGCATTTCAGTAAAGAACCATAGGAAACTTGTGACTATTAACTTAAAAATCTGCAGTATATAGCATTTCATTAGTCTTAAGGTACATTCTTAGTTCAAACTAAATGAAACTGCACTCAAAAGCATTACTATCATAATCTTTCAAAATATCACAGTATATATTTCCTGAAAATCAGTTAGCTAAATGTAAGATTCATAATTTAAACTCTTGCATAAATTAAACAAATGTCTGTAGAGTTGTTAGACGTGTATGTCTTAACTTGACTTATCCATGATGTTGAGCTAATTACTGAGTGCCAGTATCATAGATCAGGTGATATTAAGCACCAACATATTCCAAGATTGATCTATGTTACCCATCAAATTTAGTCCTTCCTTTTCTGCATTCTTAATTCCCTTAGTCTTAACAACTATCAAATGGATTGATGACTATGTGATTTTCCGTTAAATAAAGTGTGGAAAAAACAGCTTCTGACTGTAGACTAGGTGGCCTGATCTAGTGGCTGTTAATTCAGGGAAAGTCTTCTGATTTATTTTTCTTCTGAACCACTTTGTGAATAGTGAATGCTTTCTCTAGTCACTTAACACAGGTGCAAGCATTTTAAAATCAAATTGAAACAATTGTATACCCAGAGTATGTGGTATACTCTTAGTAAAAAATGATTTGGCAAGTAATCTAATATTGGATTTGTCATTCTCAAATAATTTTATTTTTTTAAAGAAAGACTATCATAGTCTTTTTGTCAGACAAATACATTTATATTTACAGACCAATTTAAAATTTTGGATTAAATTGTGAGAGCTGTAAAAGATAGGATTATTCACATACACGTGGGCTATTTTGTGAAGTTACTGAGGGAAATTCTGCATTTAGCTATCAAAATTTATCCACTTATATGACTATCAATATCAGTGCAAGAAGCACATTTGCATGTCTGCAATAAGGCTGATCCTTATTAGGTTTAACCACTGTTGTGGTTTAGCCCTGGTAGGCAGCGAAGACCCACATGTCAGCTTTGCTTGCTTTCCCTCAGTGGGATGGGGGAGACAGCTGGAAAGGTAAAAGAAATCTCGTGGATTGAGGTGAGGACAGTTTAAAAGGTAAAACAAAAGCCTTGCATGTAAAGAAAACAAGGAATTCATTCACCACTTCCCATGGGCAGGCAGGTGTTTAGCCATCTCCAGGAAAGCAGAGTTTCATCATACAGAACAATTACTTGGTAAAACACTAACTCCAAAAGTCCCCCCTTCCCTCTTCCCTCAGTTTTCTATGCTGAGCATGTCCTGTGGTATGGAATATTCCGCTGGTCAGTTGAGTAGCAGCTCTTCTTCCTCCCAACTCTTTGTGCACCTCTAGCCTCCTCACTGTTGAGGTGAGGTCCTTGGATCTGTGCAAGCACTGCTCTGCAATGAGTAAGACACCCCTGTGTTATCAATGTTGTTTGTTCACAAATCCAAAAATCATAAGAGTGACTGTGAACAAAATTAACTCTCTCCCAGCCAAAACCATTACAACATACAATTTAATACAGTAGATTGCTGTCTACAATCAACATATTAATACCTCTATGAGAAGAAGGACTCGTGAATAGTTCTGAGAAACCCCACTCTCCAAGACATCTTCATTCTCTCAGGACTAGTCAAAGCTCATGCCCACCAGCAAATACTGACTTACTTGTACAGTAGGGTAAATAGCCCTATTTTTGCCAATTTTGCTGTATCTTAGTAGTTCAGACTGTGTATAATGTGGAGGGTTTATATTTGCTATCAGAACAGTTTTAAGTCCATTCCATAGAGAAGGCAAGTTTAAAATGAATACATTTATAACACATTTTCCTGGTATTTATAAACATGAAGACCTTAGGCTTTCAGGTAATACAAGGTGGGGGGAGGAGGAGGGTGGGCAAAGGGAAATAAGGAAAAAGGGAAAAAAAAAAAAAAAGACAAAAGAGGTATTTTTTTCCTGGCCTAACATAATTCACTACAAAATTTATACAGGGCTTAGTGCTATCTGTGCCCTTATTTTAAACCTACTGTAAAAAATTGTGATTTGATGAATTAATCAGAAGGTATTTTTGTGATTTTGTTACAGACATTCTAACATAAGCCTGTTGTAACACTCACCTTGCTGCAATGCATAATTTTGCAGGAGTAAATTCTGGTTCTGTGTAGGTCAAAATGTTTTGATTCTTGGGACTGTTTTTATAATAAACTGTTTTTTTTTTTTTTTTTTTAATAAACTAATGTCAGAATGTCTTTAAGCATATAAGTGAAATTATTTTGACTTTGTAATATCTATCCAGTCAAAAAAACCCCACCAAAGATGAAAATATTATTTCCATCCTTTCCATTTTTTTCTAACTAGGGACCTTAAGCCAGTTTTAGAAAAACTCTCTGGCAGCTAAACCTGAAATTGTCTAGATTTGAACTAGACAATTAAAATGTGGCAATTCAAACATCATGCCCCAGTAGCTGCCTAGACATGCTTTATTTAATCTGAAAGCCATTTGAGTACTCCCAAGAGCCTAAGCTACTGTCAAAACACAGAGGACACACATAAACACTTCATCCTCACAAAATGCAGTAACAGTTGTTTTCTTATTTAAAAATAAAAAAAATGTTACTGTTTATACAGCACTACTACTAAAACCCCTTATCCCAAGAAATAAAAATTCTGTTTAATAAACCCACTCAAGCTTAAACAATGGAAACCCAATGGAAACCCTGCAGAATGTGCAACCTATCAGATATAGTTTGGGCTGCATGATGGACAGACATAGTGACAAAAGCAAGAAAATTGTTTAAAGGGCTTTCTGTTCAGGCCAAACCATTTCCAAGTTAGGATTTTAAGGAAGAAATTTAGGTAGCTTCTTCTATTTGAACCATTAAGTATCTGTGATAGCTCAGGCAGGGTATGATTCTGTCTAAAAATGGCACTTGGAACACACTTGAACATTCAAATCATGCTCCAGTAGGACAGAGCATTTGAGAAAGTTTTATCCTATGAATTTATGGGGTTTTTTTTGGCCAGAACTCGGTCATTATGTAGAAAAGGATTTTGATCTTTTTAAACACTAAGATTTTCAGTGTTTGAGGGCTCTGTAAATCTTTATGTGAACTGCAATAAGCATTTTCCAAAAGTGTGTTTCCATTTCAAATAGTTTATAACATGTTATAAAGAAGGTGTAATAAAGAAATTGCTACTGTTTATTGTACATAAATAATGAATACAATATTATTTTGAACCTAATTCATCACTGTTGCATTATTAAAAGGTCATCAAAAAGGCATATTAGGCAACATATTTTAAATGCTGATTAGCATTTAACACAATGCTTTTAGATCTGCTTTTAAGTGTACAATGTATTTGTTCATAAAACATCTCATACAGCCAAATGGAGTTGTGAAATACAGGAAAACATCTCAATGAGTGTCAAATATATCTCAGCAAGTTTGTGGCTTAATTTTACATAAATAGATTATCAAATCTAGATTGGCTACATTTACAGATAAATCAAATGTGAGATGAGAACATGACACTACAATGTGTGTGTGGGGGGGTTAATCAGAATGTAACATGAAATGACTACAGAGACTGATAAGACCCACAGTATTTTTATATTATTTATTTTTCTGGATATTCTGACAGCACAGGTTAATTACTGTTGATGATAGAGAGTTTGCTCTTTTCATACACAAGCTACTTATGAAGATCTCTCCTGCTTTTTTTTTTCTATTTCATGGAATCATAGAACCACAGAATCACAGAATGGTTTGGATTGGAATGACCATCTAGTCCAATCACCCTTCACTAAGCAGGAACATTTTCAGCTAGATCACAGAATCACAGAATGGGTAAAGTTGGAAGGGACATCTAGTTGGTGATCTAGTCCAACACACCTTCTAGAGCCAGTTCGCAAAGAGCAGTTTGTACAGGATGATGTCCAGGAGGGTTTTGAATGTCTCCAGAGAAGCAGACTCCACAGCCTGTCTGGGCAGCCTGTTTCAGTGCTCTGTCACCCTCAAAGTAAAGAAATCCTTTCTCACATTCAAATGGAGCTTCCTGCATTTTGGTTCAGCCTGTTGCCCCTTGTCCTTTAATTGGTCACTTCTGAAAAGAGTGTGGCCCCCTCCTCTTCATGCTTGTCCTCAAGATATTCGTATGCATTGATAAGTTTCCTTCTCAGTCTTCTTTTCTTCAGGCTAAACAGGCCCAGCTCTCTCAGCCTCCTCGTAAGAGAGATACTCCAGTCCCCTGATCATCTTCCTAGCCCTCTGCTGGACCTGCTCCAGTAGCTCTATTTCTGTCTTGTACCGAGGAGTCCAGAGTTGGACACAGTAATCCAGATATAGCCCTAGCAGGGTTTAATAGAACAGCAGGATCACCTCCCTCAACCTGCTGGCAATACTCTTCCTAATTTACCCCAGGATACCATTGGCCTTCTTGGCCACAAGGGCACAGGCCTGGCTCGTGGGCAGCTTATTGTCTGCCAGGACACCCAACTCCTTCTCTGCAGAGCTGCCTTCCAGCAGGTCAGCCCCCTGCCTATATTGGCACAGGAGATTATTCTTCTGCAGGTGTAGCACCCTGCATTTGCTTTCTTTGAATTTCAGATTGTTTTTCTCTGCCCATCTCTCCAACTTGCCAAGGGCTGCACAGACCTCTGGGGTACCAACCACTCCTCCCAGCTTTGTGTTGTCAGTAAACTTGCTGAGAAGGCACTCTGTCCCTTTATCCAAGTCATTGGTGAATAAGCTGAATAATTCTGGGCCTAGTATTAACCCCTGGGGGGCACCACTAGTGACAAGCCTCCAACTAGGCTATGTTCCCCTGGTCACAACATTCAGAAACCAGCAATTCAGTCAGTTTTCAATCCAGCTCACTATCCACGCATCTAGCCCTCACTTTCTGAACTTGTTATGAGGATATCATAAGAGATGCTGTCAAAAGCCTTGATGAAGTTGAGATAGAAAACATCCACTACTCCCCCCTCATCTGTCCAGGTCAGGTGTTTGTCAAATCATAAAAGACAATCAGGTTGGTTAAGCATGATTTCCTTTTGGTGAGTCCATGTTAACTACTAATAACCTTATTCCACATGCTTAGTAATGACATCCAGAAGAATTGTTCCTTCAGCTCAAACCCTGTGTTCTGTTTTGGGCCTCTTACTATAAGACAGACATTGAGTTGCTGGAGTGTGTCCAAAGAAGCACAGGTCACATGAGGAGCAGCTGAGGGAGCTGAGGTTGTTTAGCCTGGAGAAAAGGAGGCTTAAGGTAGACCTTATTCCTGTCTACAACTACCTGAAAGGAGGTTGTAGTAAAATGGGGCTTGATCTCTTTTCCCAGGTAAAAAGTAATAGAACAAGAGAAAACAGGTTCAAGTTGTACCAGGGGAAGTTTAGGAAGTTAGGAAAAAATTCTCCATGGAAAGAATTGTCAAGTATTGAAACAAGCTGCCCAGTGAAGAAGCTAAATGACCATCATTGGGAGTAATTAAAAGACACATAGATACTGCACTTAGAGAGATGCTTTAGTGTTGGACTTGGCAGCGTTAGATTAAGGGTTGAACTAAATAATCTTAAACGTCTTTTCCAGCCTAAGTGATTCTATGACTCTATAGAATGAGAAAGTATGATTATTAGCAGTATAATCACAGTATTGTTACCAGATAATAAAAACATTTTGTTTCTGAGGAAATATTACAGAAATATTGGGTTATGAGCCTTTTTTTTTTTTAAGAATCTACCCATTTTTATACCAATCTCTTCTCTTTTTCCATGTAGTTACTTATTGTTCCTATTAAACATAGACCACCTTCTTATAAGGAATCTATAGGTCTTCCTTCTAATATGGAATCTGTATGTCTTCCTTATCTTGACTGTTTGTTAGAGTGTCAGTTTTATTTAAGGGATAGAGTGTTTGTGTCTAAGAGACTTTCGTTTTTTAAAGTCGTCCTAGAACACATCAGAAATGAACAAATGCATGTGACTAGACTTTTGGTCTCTAAAGCTGATAGAAACATTTATTTTTTGAAGGCAAATGAAAAAAATCTCGATTAATTCAGAAGACAATGCTAAAGTACAAGACTTAATCCTTAGGTCAGTCCAACTACTCTGCTGAATATTTCCCATGCATTTTAGACCTCTTCATTTTCAAATTTTTTAAAGGCTCTACTGTTAATCCATGTTAACCTATCTGCTTAACAAATGATGAATATTGTATTAATTGAAATGATTTTTTGATTGTAGAAATTTCCTTAGTTTAACCTTGTATGAAAATCCTCTCTAGCCTGCAGAACACAGCAGGTCAGGTTGTATTTATTTTAGAGTGTGATGTCCTGAGAACAGATTGCTTATAAAGTTTCATACACATTTATGCTGTAAACCAAAAACTTAATAACAATGCAAATGTTTCCATGGAATAACAAACATCTCTCAGAGCATGATATGTGCTTCCATTTCTCATTAAATTGAATTTATCTGGACAACCTGTTAGTTTAAAGTCAGATGGTCTCATGAAACAGAATTACAAAAGTACACATCTTGCTTTCTAGGAGACTCTGGTGAGCAGTTTTGTGATTCACTGATATCAGCTAATAACATAAAAAAATGCTTCTGGACACTAACTACTTTATATCAGCAAAAGTTACAATAAATACCAATGGAAGAATTTTTAGTTCAAAAAATGCAGGTGTCCTGGCTTCGATCAGAACAGGGTTAATTTTTTGCAGTAGCTGTGAGGGGCATGACCAGGACCCGTAGGTTATCCTATAGCATGTCACATCAGTGCCAGCAGTGGGGAGAAGGAACTCGTGCTTCTGATGAGAAGGGTGTTTCTTCTGGTGGAGAGACGTGGTGGGTGGAACAGTCTGAAACTGTTTATTGCCAGGGGGATTTTCCATGTAAATAATTTCTTTGTCTTAAATCTTTTGTTATTAATATTGTTGCTGTAATTGTCCTTTTATCAACCCATGATCTCTACTTTTTGTGCTTCCAATGTGAGGGGGAAGATCAGTGAGTAGTGATGTGGTTTTGGCAAGAATACTAAATTGGCGAATACGAGAAGAAAGGGAGTTACATCACTCAGTTCCTTTTAGAGTATATTTTAATTAGTGTATTAGAGTGAAAATTCTGTCTTGTTTTAACCATGTCCTCTTGTGCATTACAGTGAAATCAAAACTCTAACACTGTATAATTTATATCTAGATTACTAAATTAGTCACCTAATTTAGATGCTCTTGTGTATACAAAAAAGGTACATTGATTGTATAGGCAATGGAAAGTGTTGAGGGCTTCTTACGGCTTTCTGAGGACAATTTGAAATGTGAATATTTTTCCATTTATTGAATAAGAAAACCAAGCATTTCTGTGGAAAGTTTAAATGCTTGTACACAGTTAGGGAGGAACCAAATAGAAATGGCCTGGAGGGATATCTGGCTGAGTGTATGTTCTATGAGTCACATTTAATTATACAGTCAGCTAGGGATTTAGAATTCAGAACACTTGCAAGTAAGGTCTAATACAGACCTTTTTTATTATTATTATTATTTTCCCTGTTGGTTGAAATAGTTCCCCGAAGTAGCAAAACTGGATTAAAAGTTCCTTTCTCCCAGAGGGGGATGACTCCATTCTGTATTATTTTACAACCCCTCCTCAAACATTAGACTATGTGATACCCTGGGACATGACAATCTTCAGCCTTAAATTCAAGCTAAATTACTAAGGGGAGAGTGTAACTCTAAAATTGTGGAAGTCAAGCAAGCAATGTAGGAGGTTGTCTTGTCTGAGCAGGGAAATTCGTCTACAATTTAGTTGGGAAAAAAAGATGTGTGGACTTTGGAAGCAAAGACCAGCAACATTGGAGGACTACAAAGATGCTGTTCACCACTGCAGGGAGAAAATTTGTGCAGTCCAACTTCAACACTTTAAAATATGTTCCTTATTTGAAGGAAGAGAGATATTCTGTATTTTATTATCAGCCATACTTTATGGTTATATCTATATAAAGAAAATATACCACAGTACATTTACTGTCCTTAAGGTGAATTAACATAGTTCAACCTGCAACCTAGGTTAGATAGTTTAGACAGCAAACCTGATTTTGCACCAAAAACTGACTACTTGAGAACTCTTTGTAAGAAGGCTCACTCACATGGGAGACAATAATCCCTGAGACTTTGTTGATAATTATCATTCATGACCTTCTGCCAGTGGTTGTACCTAGCTGTAACCTTGCTAAATTTACTATAATACATGTATTCTATATAATCTATATCATCTTACCATTGCAATCCTTAAATAAATAATTTTTCTTTCATATGAGGTTTTTAGACTTTTAGGGTTCTATTTTTGTTTATTTGCTTGTGTTTTGTTTGCCATCCTGTTACCTTCGAAGCCTGTTAATTGTATCTCTCATCCACAGCACACTTTAAAGGAAGTATGTTTCTTAACAGAAAAGTTGTATTAACTACCTCAATTTTAAGATGGCAAAGGCTGAAAGAGTTAAACTGTCCTCTTGCTAGTACTTTTTTTCAGAAACAGTAGAAAAGGTACAAGAGTACATATATAACTTTGATAATAGTACTACAATCAGACTTCTACTAGAGAAATAAGTTCTAAGAAAATCTGTACAGTTTCATAGGTTCATCCTACTTTCTTTGCACTTTTCATCAAATAGTAGTCATGGAGGTAGTCAGGAAAAGAACCAAGCCAATGGCTGTTGAATGAAAGTGCAGATGTCTGTGAACTGTATCTGCTAAATACAAAAGTAATGTAATTTGAAACTAAAATAAAGTGACAAACACTTATGTATTTGGTAGAATAGGTAAAAAATCTTTGGTTTGATTCTTTGTTATGTGATATTTTGAAATTGGACAATATACTAAAGAACTAGAAAACAATCCCTTATAATTAATAATATTTTTAAAGGAGTACCAGAAAACCCTCACAACATCATGATGAGTTATCAGTTGTATAAACTTAGTTAAATAATGTGACAGATAGAATTATTGCATTCTGAAATTTGCAGATGGTTATTTTGAACTCAGATTTTAAAAAAGTGACTTTCAAAAGAATTTTCTCTGTAAGCAATGACAGAGTAAAGCTGTATTTTGATGTAACGAAGATGATAAAACAATGTACATGTTGATCAGTAGAGTATCTGACCTGATTTTATTTCATAATTCTCAATTAGTGTTGCTAATTATTTAAGTACTAAAAACTTTCCTATTTGTTTGTTTAATATTAAAAACAATAGAGATACTTAAAAAAATTGTTGTGTGCATGAAATTATAGACATTTTCTTTATATGATCAGTTCAAAGAATTTAAAAAAAAAGTTATAGCTGTTTCCAATGAGAATATTAAGTAATTTATCACTGTTATCTAGTTGTCCTTAGCTGCTTTTGTATTTATCTGCAGAAAGCTTTCACAAGAATTTAATGCTTCTTATAACTGAGTGAATTAGCCCAATATAAACTTAGCCCATCATAGACATTAAAAATAAGATTCAACAATCTTTTTCAATTCCATAAGATTCCACTTATGTTAAAAACCTAAAGAGTTTGCAAATCCTGTGTATATTTGTACTTGCTCTATGGAGATATATAGGGAAAGAGAAAATTGAGGAAAAGCAGCCTTCCTACAGAGACTCAGTCCTATTCTGTAAACAAAGAAATATTCTGTAAACACTTGGGAAAAGAAAAATTTATGACAGAGCTGTCAATTTGCCTAAATATCTGTTACTATTACCTTGTCTTTTTCCCTCTAATTCCATCCAAAAAGCAGGAAGACTTCCCACCTCTTATCATAGAATAGTTGTAGCATTTCTGAAAAAGTCTTATTTTCATCCACTTAGTCACCATATTTATTGAAAGCAAATTTAGATATCTTCTGACATTATTTTAAAAATCAAGTTTCTGCATGTAGCTTAAATGGTGCTATAATGGTTGAGAATACTGACCTTTTGTTTTCTGATAATAAAGGTTATTTAAAACTTTCAGGAACACTTATTGGAAAAAAAAATTAAGATGTTGAAAAAGCCTGTTAGAATGTGGCAGTTTCTCTTGCATAGGTAAACAGCTTTTTATGCAATGATCTTTCCTTATTATTTGAAGACACTTTCCTTCCCTGGAGTTTTAAGCTTTTCAAAACCATCCACTAATCCATATGTAATAATGACAGACTCATACAAAAATAGAAGCAACAACAAAATAAGCAACTGGAATAAGCTTTGAAGAGACAAGCAACTTTTGTAACCATTTTTTCAGACTACATAGCAAACATGAACATAAAGGCTGAAACACATTTAAACTCAGAAAAAGTCCCTGTAATAAATCAAAACTAGAAGTTTTTCAAAAATTATTTTTGAAGAGTAGATCCATGCTTTGACTCCTGGATCTCTTACATATGCAGAGAATGAAATTCACTATGAATACAGAACTAACAGAAGATTCATGAATGACATTAAGCCATGAAGCCTTCAAAAGGCATTTTTAGGAGCTTTTAGAATTAACAAAATCCTTGAAAGCTGATTGATTTTATATATGTTGTTCTGGTGTACAGATACAGGGGTTGTTAATCTGCAGTAAAAGAAAGCTGGAAATTCTTCATTAATGTTTCCTTCTCTAACAACTTCTCAGCTAAAAAATTAAACCAGGCTCCTTTCCCTAGTGCTTTAAGTCCATCTGAGAAGGTTCCTTAGGATGTTTCTTGTCCACTCTCCTGCTCAAAGCAGGGTCAGCTCTGAGATAAGACCAAGTTGCCCAGGGTTTTGCCCAGTTGGATCTTGAAAATTATCAGGTTTCTTGCAACAACCTGCTCAACTGCTTGACTGTTTACAAGGTGAAATAAGTTTTTCATTATCTGCCCATTGTCTCTCATCTTTCCACTATATATAACAGAATTTAAAGGAATATGCTGAGGCCCTGGGAAGCAGGGGGTTTGCAACATCTTTAAGGTCCCTTTCAACCCAAGCCTTTCTGTGATTCTGTGATGATTCTACATTAGTAATATATAGCTTTTCTTATTGGATAGGCTTACAGTTTTGGAATGACTTACAGCTTAAAAATACATTGCACACAGTAATGTCTCATTCATTTTCAGCTATTCAAGTGAATCAAAATATCATGTATGTTTTCTTTCTCTTCTGAAAGGTTTCAAAACAATCCCAGGCTTTATTAATACAGGGGATATTCCTGTCTTGCCATTTGAACTCCTCTAAAGATGAAAACTAGTAATTGTTTATAACTTTTCTACCATCAGTAGGGTGTTTTAGAAAGTGAGATGAATCATCCTGTTTGAATATCAGTGTCAGTATGTTGTTGCACAAAAGAAAGCTATTCCACAGGCATTCTCTTGTTAATTCAGGCAGGTCATTATTATCCATTTTTATTTCTGTTACTAGATGAGCTTCTGTGAAGGCTCTGCAGCTGCAGTAAATGTGCTCTCTGAATACCAATGTCTGCTTGATCTTGAAGTTTGCTACTGGGTACAATTAATGTAAGAAATGTTTTACATGGATCCATGCCAGCCATTCTGCTTAAATAGATTCTAGTTTCATGGTTGTTCAGCTTTACTTGTGTATGTTTAAATTTTGAAGTAATACATCACATAACTATTATCTTTGGGTAGTGAATTACCGCACCAAAGCAAGTAACTCAATAAATAGAATGCAGTATCCTCTTGGCCAACTGTTTTGTTATTATAAGGAAAAGTATTCTTTGATTATTTCATACACATGCACAAAAACAGACTTAAAATTCTGAGGTTTTTCTGGAATTTGTCACACTCATATAAATATCTATGTTTGAAATACTTATCGTAGATTCCTCTTGTGCTCAAAGGAAAGAGGAAGTAGACATATCTAGGGTGAAATTCATCTGCTCTGGTACAAATGTCAACATTGCAGGGAGAAGACTATCATGATTTTTTAAAGTTCACCATTTCGGGATGTGGACTGAGATGATATTGAGATGTAAATGTCTCCATAGAGAGTATCTACACATGGCTAGATGAAAACTGAAATTTCTGAATCAATTACAAGGTGCTGCTGTATCTTTTCCCTTGAACAAAACTTAAAACTCCTTTAGTATCATTTTAAAAAAATCAGCTTTGCCCGCTTTTGGTTGTTTAAACCGTGGTTAAAAGGAGAAATATGTAATGCATAAACTGAATTAAACAGGAGTGAAGGAAAGCTTGACATGTGAGCTTAAGTCTGAATGCTCCATGGTGATACAGTACATTTTCTATCTTATACACTCCAGTGGTAGAAAATAACCTAGCTCCTCAATATTGAGCTCAGAGGGTAAAACATAGCAGAATAAATAAAAAATATACTGTACAAATTTATAGGTGCATGCAACTGCAACACAAATTGAAGCCCTTTCACATATACCCTTGCCTGTATATAAACTGGTCTTGCGTTACTTCTAAGGAATTCATTCATGGTCAAATCTCCTGGTAATCACATTGCAGGCCTGGCATGCTGAACCAGAGACAATATTCAGGGGAACTCCCTGCTGTGTTTTGAAACATTTTAGAGTACAGAGAGGCTGTGATAACCTGTGACTGACCTAGTCAAATCCATTAGTATCACTTTGTTTGGTGATACATCATGAACCTGTATGGACACAGAAGATATTTCCACTGTCATCTATCGTTAAAGTAGATGAAATTTGTAAATAACTCCACTTAGAGTTTCCTAGAAAAGCAATATAGATTTGAGCAGCCAAGTGCTTTTAGCTGATAACACTTCTAATTTATGTCAAGATGGGCCAGAAAAACTAAGAAAGTAGACATCATAATATTTTATTGATGGAATTGTACAATACTACAAATTTACTATTTTTAGTCAATGGTTTCCAATTAGATGTGCATTACAAAACCAGATAAAATGTGAAAACAAACAAACATGTAGTTGAATGTCCTTATGCAGGATCTTCTAGCTATGTTATACTGGATCTGTTTCTGGATTTTACTTAAAGGTATTAGTCAGTGTTGAAAATAGATATTAACCTTCAAAATCCCTCATGTATTTCTGAAAGTTTACCTGTGAATCATCAGTTCTCTCTAGAAAAGATGGGGGTATATTGCTAACATTTACCAGCTGCCGATAAACGTAAAAGCATTTTAGATGGTGTCTGAAACAGTTTTTGGACTGTTTTATAGGTCTGCTTTAGGCAATATGTATGCTGCTGTTACTTTCAGTTTGTGGTAATAGCTACTTGCCATGTATGGAAGGCTGGGGATGTTTCTTTGTTCACAATATATGTTCCTTTGCTTATGAAACAAAGCTTTCTGTCCCTGTGATGGCTTTGCCATGGAACTGGGCAGAGCAGACAAAGGAGAGTGGAATTTGTTTAATATATGACTTTGGGCAAAATTAGGTTTTTTGGGATTCAGTTTTGGGGTTTTTTGGTTGGTTGCTTTTTTGGTTTGTTTTTTGGTTGATTCTTTTTTCTGTTTGAAGTCAGACTAGTATCCTGATTATTTTCTCCACCACTTCACTCCTTACCAGTGTTATGGTTCTGACAGATTTATTCCTGTACTGTGTTTTATTGTAGGGGTTTGAGTTGAGTAGGCTTAGAAAATAACCTGAGGTTAAAAAAAAAAAAAAAAAAAAAAGGTATACCTTTTGGGGTGAAGTATGGGAACTTGCTGTTCCTGTTTTCCTGGTTTCATGTCACTGTCTAGGAGTGAGGAAATGATTACTTGTACTTCCTTTCCCTCCCTAAGTTCAGGATGGACCACTTATAGTGGCACGTAAGGGATGAGAAGGTAAAATGCCTTCTCTTGACACATTTGCAGAGGGTAAGCTTTCTAGATGTCAGGAACAGGAAGCAGATGTGACAGATCTCAAAAGAGGTTGGTTATTTTGTGAAAAAATGGGGAAGATGAATTTTTTCCTTGGTTACCTTTATATACAGAAAGCCATTTTTTATAAGACTTTTAAAAATTGTACTTCATACACACATAGAAATATACTACAAAAATTAATGATGCCATATTTATGGTCACAATATAGCATATGCAAAATATACATAGATGTATTCACACTTGAATATTCACTTTGTATTAATTTTACTGCACATATTTTACTTACATTTTGTGTGTTTCTAAATTAATATGTGTTTTAATGTATTTCAATGGAAAATGGTAGATTTTTACATGAATATACACCATTGACAGCCCCTGATACACAACTGCAAGAACGAGGGTTTTGTAGTTATTGATGACTTCAAATTTAGAGGAAAAAATAGAGGAATTTAAAAGCAATTAAGATGTGTTCCCTAGTATAATTTTTTTTTGCAGCAGCAGAAGGGGAGAAAAATCTGTTAGCATGGTGACAGAAATTGTTGTCAGAGCACAAACTACATCTAACTGTGAAAAGAAATAAATGTGGTGAATTTCTTTTTTCTTTTTTTTTTTCTTTTTTAGCTCAGAAAGCAACGTGGGAGGATGATACGGGAAGTCTAGGAAACAACCCATTTTATATGACATAAATGCCAACTACTACTTTCCTTCAAGTACTAGAGACACATAAATAGTTATTCTCATGATGTTGGAAAATCCCATTCAGTGCTGGGGAAAAAAAGTAAAAGTCAGGCAGGTTTGAAGACAGTGACGGGAAACACAGGAATTTACACAGCAAGTATTACATGAGCTTCAGTAAAAAATAGCTTTTGTTCAAATCCTTCAGCACAATAAAAATATCTGAGAGCATAAATGACAGGAGCAAACCATTTTCCAAAAACTGTTGCAGAATATAGGAGTAAACTAAAAAAATCTTTAACATTGTGCTTAGGTATTTAGGATCTCAGAGCAAATAGCAGTAGCCCAGACATTTTCTTTCTACATGATTTTATGACAGATAAAATTCACTTAAGGTGGTTTGATGAACCACCATGATAAAGGTGATGAATAATTTCCCTGTGATGAGAAATCATGTAGACAGGCCCTCCTATTCCTGAAATATAATACTGAGTTTGATAGAGTTTATAACACTCCAGCTCCAGGAGCTGTGTGCTCATTGATCAGCCAGGAGTTTTACTTTTATATATATGTACATATTCTTTAATACCTTGAGATAACATCAAGAAAATAAGCCACCGACTTGTTCCCAAGGGGTTTTTTTGTTAATTTAGGGGAGAAAATAAGGGAACCTGGTGAAGGTTCAAATAGGGCACTACACAAACTAGACAAAATATTCCACCACAATACCAACTCAACACCTATTAATCCATAACACCTAAATCAGTATTTAATTAATCCACAAAAATTAAAATCCAAACCCTCCAGCTCCAAGCCACTCAAAGCATCAAGAACGGAGCAAAGAAAAAGAAGCAGAGGGAGCAAGAAGAAGGAGAAAGAGATAGCTACTATGAACATTTTGTGGAAGACCAGCTCTCACACATTGAGATGGCAGGGTCACAGCACTGTGCTCTGGTTTTATCTACTCTGGTCTCTATGGCCAAGTCCCCCAGGTGGGGCTTCTGAACCCTGGCCACTCTGGGATCCCACGCCAGGGTGAGGGGCAGTGTTCCCACTGCCCCTGCCAATCTGAGCTGGGTCAGGGGGCTCCAGGAGCTGTGGGGTGTTATGGTTTTCCCAGGCTGTTTGTGACTGACAGCTGCTCGGGGGCTTCGCTGTGTGGGTTCCAGGGGCTGCCATGAGGGATATGATGCCACCCCATTTCCCATCTCTTCCCCCTCCACACACACACGAACACTCCTCACAAGGTGGCTCTGACCCAATAATCGCTGATCTGGTGTCTATCAGAGTTCTGCTCTGATTCCCTGTGGTAATCCTTATGCCTGAAACTATTGAAGTGCTGACTGTCTGAAATTAGTTCAAAAATTGTTTCTCATCATTTATTTGAAGCACCTAAATTAGGCATATTACCATAGTTAGATGGAGACTGATAGTCATCATTCTAATTAGGATGCTTAAATAAACCTGCAGAAAAAATTTTGCCTTAGAAGAAAATTATGTATGCAACACTGATGTATATATCCTGAAAGCTGCAGTTTTAAATATCTCTTGAAACTGTCTCATCTGCCCATCAAACCTAGACAAAATGAAAATTGTTAGTCCTCCTTTTTTACTTAATTACTTGGACCATCAATGCACTCTGGGCAGAACAGACCAAGGACAGGATACATGCTGCCAAAATATTAAAATGACGTCTTATGTATCCTCCGTATATGTATTACAGGTACAATTGAAAATACCTTCATTCAATGGGTGATTACATTTTTTCTGGCAGCAAATCTTATAATTCATTAAATATAAGAATGTAGCCTGATTGCTCATGCAGCATAACAATCCACAAATTATGAAATATTTTACTTTTTTTCAGTGATTTAGTATTCAAGTTCTTTGACAGGCACTTAGGGGAAAAAATGAGAAGCAATAATAGAGCTTTAGTTAGACACTAAGAGAAAAATGAACTGCAAAGAGCATTTGAGTGCAAAACAAACAGACAAAACAGCAGTTGAAGACTAATCAAACTCTTTAAATGCTTCTAGATTGCAATTTTCTAATTGTAGCCCTCATGCATTCATGTGGACCAACATACTCCAATTCCGTATAACTATCCTTCTCTGTAATGTCCTCTATACTCCTGCATTTCCAGCCCCACCTTGGACATAGTCACCTGTGTTTAAGGTGTGCCCTGACATGGTTCAGCTGTGCAACTTTGGTTATATTCAAGTGAAAACATGTAAGTTGCTAGAAAAAGCTGTGAGAAGCTTCATCCAGGCTGTCCATGTCTGTGCCATCAGCCCCATTGGCTGGTGTCATTTCACCTCCAGCTTTTGTCCTGAGTCCTGAATGGAGTTATATTTTTGGCAAACTTGGGTCAACCTTCTACCTTACTTGTTTTGTTCAGCCTGGAGAAGAGGAGACTGAGAGCAAAACTCATTGCAGTCTTCAACACCCTCATGAGGGAAAGCGAATCTCTTCACTCTTGTGACCAGTTACAGGACTTAAGGAAATGGCATTGAAACTGCATTGGAACAGATTCAGGTTGGATATCAAGAAAGCTTTTCACCCAGAGGGTGGTTAAGCACTGGAACAGTGTCCCCAGGGAAGTGGACACAGTACCAAGCCTGAGTTCAAGAAGTGTTTGGACAACACTTTCAGGCACCTGGTGTGATTCTTGGGGCTGTACTGTACCGGGCCAGGAGTTGGACTCGATGATCCTGATGTGTCCCTTCCAACTCAGCATATTCTATCATTCTGTGATCTTACTGTCCCTGGCTTCTTGGCTTGGCTGCCAGCTGACCCCCAGCTCCCCATGCCTATTTCAGCCCAGATCTCTAGGTCTCTGGGGTGACCCTAGGTTTCTTTGGTTCTGCTGGCCTCCCCTTACTCTCTGCTGTCTCTTCTTGAAGTTTCATCCCTGCTGGTCCCCCCGGCTTCTACCCAAATATGTTCTGAGACACTTTTTGTTTTTGTTCTTGACTAATCATTGTCATGGCTAGGCATCGCAAATGAAGATTTGGGAAGGGCTCTACCCACGCTTGCTGCAAGCATGCTGATGGCTAAAATGGCCAATGTGAGATAGACAAGTCTGGTTGCAAAAGGCACAGTGGAAAGTCTCCACAGGCAGTGTTGGCGAGTCACAGTTTTTTCTGCATTGTATTTTTTCTTCAACACTGATCCTGCGTGTGCTCTCAAAGGAAGCAGCAGCATTATGAATGGTGTGTCTCCATGCCTCC
>JAWWEU010000001.1:71537490-71554295 GCA_035583155.1 Acropternis orthonyx
AGGAAGGAAGGAAGGAAGGAAGGAAGGAAGGAAGGAAGGAAGGAAGGAAGGAAGGAAGGAAGGAAGGAAAGAAGGAAAGAAGGAAAGAAGGAAAGAAGGAAAGAAGGAAAGAAGGAAAGAAGGAAAGAAGGAAAGAAGAAGGAAAGAAGGAAAGAAGAAGGAAAGAAGGAAAGAAGGAAAGAAGGAAAGAGAGGGGTAACAGAGTGAGTAGAAGAGTTAAAGGGGAAAAAAAGAAAACAAAAACAACAAAAAAACCCCCACAAACAAAAAACCCAGAAGAAATAAAAATGTTTGAAAGAAAGAAAGAAAATTCTGTTCCAGACTGTAGACTTCTAATGCAGGAGTTTACACCTCTAGAAATGAGATATGTGTCTATGTTTACATCTTTCTCTCCCTCTCTCCCTCATAGGACAAGACTGAGTTATCTAAACAGATATGTTCATTCAAAAACTTCTTAGGTTGTCAAAGATAACTGTGTGTTCATCAAAATCACACAAGACATACAGAACACTTACCTTTTTGGACCTTCAGCTAGAGGACATTAGGAACTCCCTTGAGCAGCATGAACAGTAATGGTTGTCTAACTGTAAGGAACTAAATCAAGTATCAAGTCCATAGGGTCAGTGGAGTCTAGGCTGCTCGTCTCACCTTAAAACAAACACAGGGCTTGATTTTGTTGCTGAAACATAGCCCCTGGGTTTCACTTGATATTTTTAATGATGATCCTAAGTAACTAGATGGGGAAGGCAATAAATGTACTGTGGAGACCTACACCCTTCTACAGAAATAAGGTGAGACCAGGAAAGATAGTCTAAGAAATATCAAATCACACTGTGTGATTAGGGTCAGGAAACAGAACCTAGACCAGTATGACTATAAGACAAGAAAACAGGACAAAACCAGACAGAACTGAGAGTAGCTGCTTTGTAATTGACTTAAATGTTGTCTCTGTCTGTGACACAGGTAATAAAGAAATAATGTTTCACCATTGTTTCTGCCTGTCAAAACTTCCCACCAAAAAATTCTCTGTCAGCTTTCCCCACAGAAGTTCTCACAAGCGCTTCCTGCTGGAGTCTTCCTGACAAAAGATCCTGCTATTGTGCTCTCTCCAAAAAATCTGAATAGAGCTACATGCCAAGAACTCATGTACCACCTTCTCTGAACACTATAAAAACTTGGAAAGAGACTTTGGAAAACCAGGGAGGGAGAAAAGAGAGAGAGAACTGGTTACTGTAACCAAAAAATCTCTCCCTACCTCCCCCTCAACACCTCACTTTTTCCTCCATCACCGTCTACTGCCTACCTGCCACTGGAATTTGAAACTGCCAGCCTGGAGAGAACTGAGACCCACTATGCCACATGCATGAGTTATATCTTATCCTTCTACCCTTACTATACTTTTGATGATCCAAACAGTGCTGCTAAATCGGGATCCTGCACGGCCTGTGACACTCCTTGTGAATGATGAAACCATGGCTGCATTCCAGAGAACTAAAGCTGCTAAGACGCCCTGCTACTAGAAGAGATAACATTGAAAAAAGTGGCAGAGACAGAGGGAAAAACAAAGGCAGAAACAGCTTCTGTCCCCCTTTCCCCACCCCCACTGAATCAACAACAAAGGTAGTTTTTGGTGGTAACTTTTCTTCTAAAAGTAATCTTAGCTTTTTCCGGCTTTTTCTTGTTTCTTCTCTTTGCATCTCTTAGCAATTAATAAAAATCTGTTTTTGGTATCAACAGATAACTTGTGTGAGTTTTAATTTTGCTTAGGGGAATATTTGAATCTGAAGTTCTTTCTGTAATATTTAATCAGATTGTAACACTGTGTTCTCTCTTTAACTCTGTAAATACAGTAATTCCTTTAATCACTTAAAATTTGATACAACTATTTAAATTATAGGTTCAGGTTCATTATGTATATAGTCTCACTATAATCAATGTGAGTTTTAATTTTTCTTCAAGTCCATAAAAGAACTAGAATGAAAATTCAGTATTACAGAGGATGACATGGATGATTTTTAATTGTTTTCCAAAATCTACTATTCAAATAATATGTCTACCTAGTTATCCATAAATAGTAGATATGTCCATAGGTTATACATAGAACTTTTTCAATGTATGCATGTTGCTCAACTAACCTTTTGGAAAGGACAGATTTGCAATGACTGTTCTGCCCTCTCCAGACACATCAGTACATACCTTGTCCTAGACATAAGAGATGTGTACTGCATCACTGACCTTCACATTAACAATTGACATACCTGGGATTTAAAAATTGTTAGAAATTCTAGCATTTTTATATAATGAACAAATCAGGACCAGTTA
Source organism: Acropternis orthonyx (assembly GCA_035583155.1). Lineage (NCBI taxonomy): Eukaryota > Metazoa > Chordata > Aves > Passeriformes > Rhinocryptidae > Acropternis > Acropternis orthonyx. The sequence goes on from JAWWEU010000001.1 coordinate 71,539,813, forward strand.
CAGTATATCTGGAAATCTCAGACAAATGTGCAATGTCATCAAACTTTAGCTGTATCTAATTTCTAGACACAAAACTGGGGAGACCAAAGAAACTCCAAGCCACATTAATATTGAATTCAAATTTCCTTCAGTCTTTTCCTTCTTGAATCTATTGTTAGGAACTTTTCCTTCCCCAAACAGCTACATGCAGTAACACCATGTAATATAGTCACACATGGGTTTCTTTGCAAAGTTTACTTGACTGTCAGTACTTGAGTGAAGCTTATATTCAGCAGATGATGCCCATCTCTTTGGGTCTGTAGGCCATGTGAGAACAAGAAAATCAAATTTATTTTTCCTCTATGTGATTCATTATCACATTAACATTTGACTCAGATGAAATGTTGGAACAAGGCATGTCCCTCTCCCAAATGTGTAGTTAAGAAAAAGGCATTCAGAACCATGCACATTTCCAGTTCTTTCTTATTCTTCTCCTTGCAGTGAAAAGAAAAAAAAAAAAGAAATATGACAACTCCAATTATGAAATTCACTCTCTTTAAAACAGAATTTAATTTACAGGAAACAGCTTTTTTTCTACTATCTGAATCTGAAATCAATACCAGTGCTTTAGAGAACCACAAGATCTACCGTATTTCAGAACATACCTGGAAAAAGTTGCTAAGAGAGATTCAAGGCTTGTCTATGCTGTCAGACTCCTTGGGAAATTTATTAGTTTGAGCTTGAGCTTCACTACCATGTTGATGAAGTTTCCAGAACAGAATTGGCTTTCCTCCAAATAATGTGCAGGAGACACAAAGCTGTTCACATCTTACCATGCTGACAGATCTTCTAGTAGATAGAAAGGGATTCTATTTCCTACAGATCTTCCTCACAATTGTCTTGAAAATAAAAAAACAAAAACAAAAACAAAAACAAAAAGCAAGTCTGGCTCTGACAAAAAGTATTTCTATGTGCAATTTTATTTGAAATAACAGAGACAAAAAAAAATTATAAAAGCATGGTCACATACATGTTTTTGAAATACTATACATACTCTTATGTAGTGTATATAGATATGTATATATATAGTACTCTTAGTTAATATATGTGGATATATATGCATACTCTTCCTGATACATATTTAATAGTCTATGTGATTCTGTAAAAATGTATATTGTTGCTTCTGAAGTAGGCTGTGTTGCACCTATTGTCTACATGCGTTTATTAGGTTTTTCTTTCTTTGCATTGTTACTTCTCTCCAATTTTGAACTATGCTTTATTTTTTCCACATTTTCTCCTACAGAAAAGTACTGTACTAAATTTATTTTTACTGGTTCTATCCTTAACTATTAACAGTACTTCCTTTATAAATAATTCCTGTAATCCACACTAAGCAAAGCTTATATCTGCTTAAGTACTAGTCAACTGAAAGTAACCAGTTCTAGAAAAAGAAAAAAATTATTCCCTTCTTTACATATGTCAAAATATTTTTAATTTTAAGGTTTTCAAAACCTTCAAAGTAGAAAAAAAGTAGTATACTCCTTCTTTCCTGTAAAAAGACTTAAACTGAATGAATCAACATTTTTCAATGGAAATATCATGTGTGTCCCGAATTTGCTGTATAAACAGAAACAAAGGAAAACAATCATCAATTTCTTCCAAAGATGGCTTTGTGCATAGCTTTTGTGAAGAATCATGTGCTCTTTCTTGCAGAGTGACAGCCTTTTGCCACCTTTTGTTGAGCAGTGCCCTGCTTCTTATGATGCCCTAAATAGGACACGACGTCTAAATTCAGACAAATGAATTCTGCCCTATAGTCTGCTTTACACCAACTGAGTGTCATTATCATTTATCAGTTGGGCCAGCCAATGGAGGAAATTCTTTTGGTACACTTACTGTTGGTAGACAAGGAAATCCCTACAATGATAGCAAAGAGCCATGTCCTCTTACCATATCCCTTTAAAGCATGAGTCACTTATCTGTCAAGAAGCGTGGCAACAGATTTTCAATATTTAGAATGGAAAAAGTATTGTCAGAAAATGATTTGTGAAGAAGATGAAAAAGCTAACTCAAATGCCTTAAAAACAGGGGCTTTTACTGTTGTATAATGCATGCTGCAAAATGGATTCCTTATTCTTTTTCTGCAAAGTCACTGTTCTTCTTCCATAAATTCCCCTGAGAAGACCCTTATCTGCTTGCAAAAGAATGCAGGCTCTGTCCTTGTAAAAACTTTAGGTACCCTTCTTATTGGTTCTTATTTACCTGTTTCCATTGGCTGTTAACCCTTCATTTCAATTGGTAGTACTCCAAATCCCTTTTGGCCTTTTATTGGAGGAATTTGGATCCCTCCAGAGTCTATATATACCTGTCTATGAGTAATAAATGCTCTCTCTTGCCCCTCTCTTGTGGTCTCTGCTTGACTCTTTGTGGGGTCCCGTGGGGCCTCGTGGTCGGGGGGAGTGAGCCGTTGGAAAGAAGTACAGGAAAAATTAACTGTATGTCTATAGAAAATAAACAAAACTCGTTATCATAGATTTGATCAGATCTTATTTGCCTCCCTGACTACTGATATTATGCTGATGATTTTTAATAGTTTTTCTTGACAATATTAAACTACCATCTCACTTCACTTGTTTTATTCTTTTTTGCTCACCTAAGCCATCAGACACTTTTCAAGAGATTTTAGGTATGCTTTATGCCAGTGTGGTGGGTTCATCTTGGCTAGCTGTCAGACCTACTTCCACACCCCCCACCCCTTATTCCCACTCCCTCATGGGACAAGGGGAGAAAATAGGATAAAACACCTTGTGGGTCAAGATAAAGACCAGGAAAACACTTATCAGTTGTCATCATGGTCAAAATAGGCTCAACATGGAGTAATTTAATAATTTGATTTAATAATTTATTTTATTGCCCATTTAAAGAGAGTTGGAGAGTGAGAAACAAAGACTTAAAACTAACACACTTTCTCCCCTGTATTACCCAGGCTACACTTCACTCCTTCACTTTCAAAATTATCTATTGTCTTCCACCCATCTCAGGTTGTGCACAAGGGTAGGAGAATGGGAGGGCAACTGAGGTAATTTCATAACTGCTTCTCTCTGTTGTTCCTTCCTTCTCACACTTTTTCCCTTTAACATGGGTTGTTCCGATGGGCTGTAGTAATTCAGGATACACTCCCTCCAACAGGGGTTCTCCATAGGCTCCACCTTCCTCCAGGGTATATGCCCTTGCTTGAGTCTGGGCTACAGAATGGATATATGCTCTGTCATGGTCCTCTCCATATGCTGCAGGGAAATAAATGCTTCCCTATGGTCCCTACTTGATTTGCAATGGAACCTCTGCTCAGGTGTCTGGAGCACCTCCTCTTCCTTCTTCTTCCCTGACATTGCTGTCTATAGGATTTTTTTCTCACGCTTTTATTTAGCTGCTCCTGTCTCACACACACGGCTGCTCAACACTTTTACCCTTAACTTTATTTTGCAGAGTCACCACCAGGTTTGCTCACTGAATTGGCTTTGGACAGTGGTGGCTCTGTTGCCAAACTGGAGCTATCTGTGTCTTGCTCTAGGAAGCTCCTGACATCTTCTCACAGATATCACCCCTGCAGCATATCCTCCTGTCCCCCAAATCTTCGACATGTACACCCAATACTGTCAGTAGCTTTATCACATCTGCTGCAGCCAGTTGACCCCCACTGAATATCTCTTCCTGTTGTGGTCTTCAAACTTCCTGCATTTAGTTTACATCAGTACTGAGCTGGGCTAATTGGAAGTAACGTACGCTTTATTACAGAGTCAGCTTTTTCTCAATTTCTTGCTTGCTCACACAGCTGTACATCTAGGTTTTGGGAACTACTATACCATCTGCACAGCAATACCTCCCACTGATTCAATAAACTTTTTGTTCTTTGTGTTGAGTTGAAAAATTAAAATTGGAAAGAACAAGTTCCTCATCATTGTGGTCATTAGATCTTTTTTCATCTTGCGCCTATTAATATGAAATCTAACCCCAGATGGCAAATAGTCAAGTTATAATTAGTTTATTTCCATCATCCCAGAGTTGTGGTGTTATTTTAGCACTTACATTATATGAGTAACTTGATTCTGTATAAACCCAAGAAAAGCAAATTCTGATTTTATTTTCTTTTAGATTTTCCCCAGAACAGAATTTTTTTATATAAAATTTTAAGGTGTAAAAAATATTTCATTGTTTTGGTTTGGTTGTTTTTTGTTTTTTTGTTTTTTTTTTTTTTTTAATTGAAATATAACAATGGCAAACTTTTTACTATTTTAGATTCCCAGTTTGAGGTCTTCCAGGTTGTTAAGGAAAAGATGCGTGTCTCCTCGGTGCATCTGAAACTGCAGCACTAAAGTACTTGGGAACTGACAGACCAAACTTTTCACTTTTAGAGTCTTATATTTTAATTTATTTTCTTGATCACATCTTTAGGATTATTTTTCTTCCATAAATCTCAAAAAAAAATCAAACTTTTAAAACAGAGAGATCTGACTTTTTAGAATTCAGCTCAGATGTTCTTTCTTCTCCACTCAATGAGCTTTGTAATAGTTATTTTAAAAAATAAAAGAATTAATTAATGTAGGGTATATATTTTATTTTTAAATTCCAATCAGAGATTATGCACAAAAATAAGCATCCACTTTACAATACATTAATTCCCACAGGAAAAAATAAATCTCACAAATACAACAGTGCTCAGTAGTCTTTCCCCCCTTAAACTTTTATTTTGTTTGTTTGGTTTTTTTAATATATTAAGACTTAAAATCAGCAGTTGTATTTTACCTTTCTTTGTATTTACTTCCAATTTTTGCTTCATAATATTGTAAATTTCTATGCTGAGTCTAATTCCAGTGATATCTCACATGTACGAATTACCCAATTATCAGATTATTTTAAATCCCAAATAATGACTGTAATTTCCCAAGGAAGGATCACAGTTTATATTTTCTATACTAGGCATTATAACAAATGCTAGAGAAGAAATTATGTTGCTTCATTAATACTATGTAAATGATCACACTGAGCTATTTGTTCTTCAAAAATATGTGTCTATATTTTCTTTTTTTTTCTTTTCCCTAACACAAAATCTGTTGTTCTAAAACATTCTTAACATCTCTTTTTTTTTGTCCCCTCAAAAAGTAAAGGCTGCTGTATACTGATGTTATTACATTAAGTGGTAAAAAATCAGTGTAATAAGAAACTGAAACTTGTTCAGAATATTTAAACTATGTGTTTTTCAATTGACCTTAAATTTATTCTTAATAGAAAAGACTAAATATAAAATATGTCTAAATTTAAGCATTCTGTACAAAAAAAATAGAAGTTAAGTTTGGAGACAAATATTATAATTTAATTTATCTTTGTACTTACTGTAACCATTTCAAAAGATCTTAGAGGGTGAGAAAGTTAAGACAATGAAATAATAACATTTTAAAGTGTCGATAGATCTATATTGAATGGTATAAAAGTATTTTGCTATTTTCAGTTTGGAATATCCCTTTATAGACTTTTGTCAGTTAAATGGATTAATAGACTGTATCACAGCTGAATGGATCATCTGGTGGTGTAATTATACCTTCCTAACTCAGCACACACCCAAGAGATGTGTGAATACATGGCTCAACCCAAAGTATAATACAAAAATTACACAACTAAGAAAATATTTTCAGAGAGAGCAGTGGGCTGGAGTTGACTTCAACTCACATCTTCCTTCATGGTGACTTGGGACACCCAGTGTCATAGAATCATGCAAATATTTAGGTTGGAAAAGACCTTTAAGATTATTGAGTCCAACTGAAAACCCAGCACTGAGAAGTCCACCACTAAACCATGTCTCTCAGTGCCACATCTACACAACTTTTACTTACCTCCATGGTTGGTGTCTCAGTCACTTCCCTGGGCAGCCTGTTCTAATACATGACAAAGCTTTCAGTGAAGAATTTATTTCCTAATATCTAATGTAAACATAAAAACCTAAAAGCTACAGCTTTTGGCCATTTCTTCTTGTTCTAACACATATATTTTTTCACATCATTGCTAGAAACACACGTCTGTTCTATCACAGAAACAGAAGTTGGTGATGGGGAGTGAATGCAGGGACTGTTGAATACTGTGCTGTCATGGGATTAGAGGTGAGTATAATGTTCTTTTCTGAGTGTGACTTTGAGTAGTGCCTTGTAGCTATAGACACCTTACTATTACAAACTCCGGTGTCTGTTATGATTGACACTTAAAGTGCTGTAACGTGGTGTAAGAGAAAAAAAGAAGAGAATTTTTTTTTTTTTTTTCCTAAGCATGAGACACACTTGCTTGGATCATAATGGAATTTCCATTCACAAATCTGTTGAGAAATGGTTCATGGTAAGGAAAGAAAAGCCAGCCAAGTTGTTTTATCTCTCTGTCTAAATCTGTTTGAGGCTGCTGACTGATATCCAGAAAATGAAAGCACGCCTTACCTTTTACTAGAAGCACATGCAGAGAGAATACTCACTTTGAAAAAGCTCAGGTGTGTGAATGGCTTTGCAACAAATACCCACACTTTGTTATTTTGTGCTGCATGCTACAAAGGCTGCTTGCTTTGTCCCACATGAATTGTTTACAGTGTTTTAGTGGTTGGACTGTAATTGGTCTCAGGTTATGATGGACCTCATTCAACTCTGAGTCAGTGCAGAAGCTGTATTTATAAGTACTTGTGCCAACAGGGAATTCTGTTGCAGTTCATTCCCCTCTTAGCAAATGGCTTCTGGTGCAAGCCATTATTTTACTTGAATATATATTAATTAATTAATTTTTCTGATTAAAAATATTCTGATAGGCAGAGATGAAAAACATCTTTTCAAATAACTTGTAGAATATAATTGAACACAGAGACATTCTTTTCTATTTTTTGGGGAGTTATATTTTGTCGCTGTCATTTTTAAAAAGTTGTTCCTTTTTATATTTAGCTCATATTAACAAGTATTTCATAAACAGATCACACCACAAGTAAGAAAATTCATTGGTATTTTTGCATTTATATATTTTAAGAACATTAATAGGCTGTATAAAGATTAGATGCAAATGTTGTTGCTATTTAGTTCTTCTAAATTACACAAGCAATACAAAAGTAATTGAACTGCTATTAACAGACTTCAGTGTATCATGTAATAAAGCATTTTATGAGTGTTTAGCAAGATAATTAGACTAAGTAAATTAGATATTAACAAAGTTAGTAAAAAACAGTATTTACAGGCTGATACCATATCTATTTACTTAAAATTAGTATTACCAATGTCAAATAAAGGCTTAATTAGCAGATATAAATCATACATGTGTGCCACTGGGCAGAATCACCAGTTTGAGAAAATGGGTAATGTAATTCTCTATTGAAGACTCTTGTCTGGGATTTCTGTTACATATTCTTACATTTCAAGGTTCTAAAACTGTCAGAACTTTGAGTTCTAAATGATATTTTTTTTATAGCAAACTTTTTTAAGTTAAATTAGTCATAGCCATAAATGCCTTAGTTCTAGGTTTTAGCTGGTAGAAGTCTGTGTATTACTTGCACCTGACTGAAACACAAATGATTGGATATATTCATATATTCTAATAAGCTTTAGCTAGGAATATTTTAAAATGAGAAAGGGTGAAAGATCTATTATCTACCATGAATTTTTACATAATTTTTAAAAAAAAGAAACATAGCAGAACAAATAAAACTTTGTGAATTCCAAATATTTTCACCAACACAAGCATTTACAAACCTCAAAAGAGCTCTGCCTATATACCTTACTTCTAAGCATTAGTTTGCTTACTGATTCTTTCATGATATGTCAACAGGAAAAAAACCCAAAACTTTCCACTCAGATTTTGTGAATGGAATCCCTCTCACCTTCTACAAATTTCATTTTCTTCTGTCACAATGTCCTCTCTTCATATCTATTTCACCTTACTGCATTGTTCCCTTGTCTGTCTTTGTCTTTACTAATTAACTGTTTATGCTAAATTAGGGGGAAAAGTTTCTAAGTTAATTTTTGTTTGAAAAGTACATTTTTGTGTGCTTTAAGGCATGATCCAAATAAACATGATCAGGGTAATAAAGCATAATCAGTATAAGACTTGGAATTCTGCTCAGCTCTTCCCAAGCAAATTAATCCATAATAAGAACTTTGGTTCATCATGGGGTTTCCAAGATCTAGAATGTTTTTCCTGGTTACCAGTATCACCAACATTCTGCTCTCTAAATTGGAGGCACATGTTTGGTGGGTGGACTATTAAATCCATAAAGAGTTAGCTAAATGGCCATTTCCAAAAAGTTACACTCAATCACTCAATATCCAAGTAGAAACCAGTAATGAGTGGTGTCCCTCTAGCATCTGCACCAGGACAGGTACTGTTCAGTATCTTCATCACCAATTCAAAGAGTGGGATTGACAGCAAGTTTGAGGGTTACACCAAGCTGAGTGGTAAGTTACTTGGCTTGAGGAAAGGGATGGCATACCAAGGGAGCTTCACAGGCTTGAGGAGCAAGCCCATGAAAACATCAAGAAGTTCAACAAGACCAAGTAAGAGGTCATGCACCTGAATCAGAGAAATCCCTGGTATAGGCTGTGGGATGAAGGGATTGAGAACAGTCCTGAAGAGAAGGCTTGAGGATACTGATGGATGGAAAATTGGATATGAGCCATCGATATGCGCTTGCAGCACAGAGAGGCAACCTGGGGTGCATAACAAGAAGTATGGCCAGTGGGTAGAGGGAGGTAATTATCTCCCTCTACCATACTGTTGTGTCACCCTACATGCAGTACTACATCTAGTTCTGGGGTTTCCTGTACAAGAAAGACATGAACCTGTTATAATGGATCAAGAGGATGTCCACAAAAGTGATCAGAAGGCTGGAACACCTCTCCTATGAAGAAAGGCTGAGAGAGTTGGGACTGTTCAGCTTGGAGAAATGAAGGCTCTGTTGAGACCTTATTACAGTCTTTAAGGAGGATTTATAAGAAAGGTGGAGAGAGACTTTTTAACAGGACCTATGGTAACAGGGCAAAGGACAAAGTTTTTAAACTGAAAAAGAGTAGGTTTAAATTGGACAAAAGAAAGAATTCTTTACTGTGAGAGTGGAGAGACAATGGAAGAAGTAGTCCAGGGATTTGTGGATGCTCCATCCCTGAAAGTCTTCAAGGCTACCTGTGACTTTGAGCAACCTGATCTAGTGGGAGGCTTCCCATGGAAGTGGGGTTTTACTAGAGGATATTTAAGGGTCTGTTCCAGCCCAAACCATTCTCTGATTCTATGATTCCATGTTTATGGAGAACTAACATAACTGACATTAATATATTCATTCAATCCATATATTCAATCCATTACACATTCCATACCTATTTTTCTTCAAATACATAATGCGGTATAGCTTCAATAACTTTTAAGACAACCAAGGTTCAGGCCTAGGAACTTTTTGTATTTGAAGAGAAATGTCTTAAGTCACAAAATCTGAGTGATTTTTTTTTCCCCCTAAAAACACACACTTCATGTGTGTACCAGTAAGAAAGTAAATGCTTGTAATTAATTTATGTAGTCAAGGCTATTTTACATGTTGTAACTGCATTTTACTGGTGTGTCCTCTTCATTCCAAGTTACCAACAGTAGTGGACTTGTGAATATTGAGATTGCCTTTTAGAATGACAGAAGTGTTCAGCAAGATACAAAATTATTACTGCCTTAATAACATACATGATAATATGTATTATTCTTTCTTTCCAGTTATTAGATGTTATGAAACATCACTATGCAGTTCCATTTTCCAAGTATTCTATCTTTATTATATTTGTTCAGTCAAGAAATACACTATATCATATTTGGGCTTTAATTTGTTCTTTTCAAGAAAAGTCAGCTTTTTAGACTCTAAAAGTGTATGTTTTAATGATGGTGACACATATTTCACTGGGCTCATTTTAATTCACTGCACACTTTTTAATGCACATAGAAAAACTTGAGTGTATTAATATACGTCTTGAAAATGTGCAGTTTTTCCATAGTTGACTTGAGGGGCTGATTACTTTTGTAGCAGTGAAGTCATCTGTGCGTTACAGTCTTGTTCTATCATCTACACAGCTAGAAGATTTCCTTCAGCTTGACTTATGCTTATACCTTAGCGTAACTCATTGGCTTTTAAATTAATGTGTGCAGAAGGTTAAGAAGCTGTCTGAAGGCAAGGTTAAGAAGCTGTCTGAGGGTTTCTTTCCATGTTTTGTTTGTTTGACTTTGGACCTTGAGCTGTTCAGTATCTACATATATTTTAATGAAGAATCACATGGACAGAAAAAAAAAATGAAATCTGAGAAGTTCTGTTAAGTTATAAGGATTCTGACATCTCATAAATTAAAACCCTGCTAAGTTCACTTGTCTTAGAACTTCAGTAAATCTGTTTTCTTTTGCAGCTACATAACTTTGTGATTTTTTTTCAAAATCTTAAAAATAAATGCAATTTGCATTTTCAGAAAATAAAAAAACCCTTTGCAATAATTGTCTTTTAAAAATATATTTTAGTGAAAGAGATACATTGGTTAATCTTTTATTAATTTCACTTACATATTGCATTAATGAACAACTCTATTAGTGTGCTATTCAGATACAAGAAGTATGATTTAAAGACAGGAATAAACTATAATATAGAGTCAGAATACAAACTGCTCTGGTTTTCCCTGTAGTTTCAGCATCCTTGTGAGAACCTAAAGTATCAATAGCTATTTCACAGTTCAAGTGTTTACCTAACTATACTCTGGTCCCAAAGTTATGGTTTTAGCCCTTCACAGGACTTCCTCCATTATACCAGCACCACAGTTGTTCAGGTGTAGCCTTGTCATTGCTGAGTAGAGGGTTAAATTCACCTCTCTAACAGGAACTTTCAGACTAGACACTGTTCATAACCAGTAAAGAGAAGTACATGCAAATCATCTCATTCTGATGTATGCTTTAAAACAGGGCTTGTGAGTCAGGCCAAATTGTGTCAATTTACTTTTTTCTAAAAAGATGAACTGGACAAACCAGCAGAGATGCTTCCATTTGAGTGAGATTGATGCCCACAGTTTCTTTCACCCTCAGTCTCAGTTATATCCTTTAGTTGTTCAACCTCTATTACATGAAGTGCAACCCCTTTGGAGCCCACTTAATCAATATGACATTCAACACTCTTTTCAATGGAACATCATATCTTAGATCCTGTATTCTTTGCTGCATTTTTTGTCTGCAAGACATTTGTTTGCTATGCATGTCTACAAAAAATAAAAAAAAAAAAAACAACCAAACTATATGCAAGTATGTACAAATATATACATATATATTCTGTTCTTCAATCTTTTCACAAATGTTCTTGATGCAGAAATTGCATGTACATTAAGTAAGTTTGTCAATTATACTAAACTAGCAGGAGCTGTGGACTCCCTCAAAGGTAGAGAGGCCTTACAGAGAGATGTCGATAGGCTAGAGAGCTGGACAATCACCAACCACATGAAATTTAACAAAAGCAAGTGCTGAATTCTTCATCTGGAATGGAATAACCCTGGCTTTACATGCAAATTGGGGGATAAGAGGCTGGAGAAGAGCCCTGAAGAAAGAGTTCTGGGAAACTGGCTTGATGGAAAGATGAATATGAGTCAACAGTGTGCCCCAGGACCTAAAGGACCAATCAAAACCTGGGGTGTATCAAGCACAGTGTAGCTAGTTGGTCAACGGAGGTAGTTGTCCTGCTCTATGCTGCACTGATACATCCCCACCTCAAGGACTTTGGGTGCCTCAGTATAAGCAGGATGTCAGACTACTGGAGTGTGTCCAGAAGAGGGTGACCAAGATGCTGAAAGGCCTCAATAGCAAGAAACAGAGTGGCTGAGGTGACTTGGTTTGTTCAGCTTGAAAAAGAGGAGACTGACAGCTGACCACATCACAGTCTGCAACTTTCTCAAGGAAGGCAGTGGAGGTAGAGGTCCTGATCTCCTCTCTCTGGAGGTCAGTGATGGGACATAAGGAAATGTAATGAAGCTGTGTAAGGGGAAGTTCATATCGGACATTAGGAAAAGATTCTTTACTGGACAGGGTGGTCAGTCACTGAAACAGGCTCCTTGAGGAAGTGGTCATGGTATCAAATCTGTCAGAGTTCAAGAAATATCTCAATGGTCCTCTTCATCACATGGTTTAGGTTTAAGTAGTCCTGTCAGGAGCATGGAGTGGAACTCGATCCTTATGGGTCCCTTCCAACCTGAGATATTCTATGGTTCTTTTCTATATGCACACATGGGTAAAAGTATGTATGCACAAAAGTTAGCCAAACGATTACTCTACATGACCCAAAGAATACTGGATTTTAATTCTTTGTGGGTTTTCATGTGTTTTTCCACTATGAGTCTAAAGTTACGGAGTGGACCTATTTCAGCTTGCAGTAAAAAGGAAAATGTTGTTCCACAAACTGTGAGGCAAATGAGATAATTCAAATGTGCAGTTCTAACCCCCAAAGGATTGAGGAATACAGTCTAGGAAGGTTACTGTTTTGTATTCATATATCCAACAGCTTCAATCTTAAAGTGTCCCACATGGTTCACACGCCATGTAGACAATCAAAAGGAAAGTTCCAAATGCAAAAAGAAAAAGAAAACCCAACACCAAAACCACAAAACAACAGGCTGGTCTAGAGCTACTTTTTCAGTGTAAGATCACAGTAGTTTTTTCATGGAGTCAAAAGTAGTACCCATTCTTGAAACTTTAGTTTAGGCCATTCATCAGATTCCATACTGCATTTCATTATCACTCTCTCTTCATAAGATTCATGGGTTGACAAAGCTCTTAACCTAATGCTACTATCTTAAATTTCACGTATCACAACAACAACAACAAAAAATTGCAAGCTTCACTTCTTAGCTCACTGTTTAGTACTTTTTACACAACAGATTCTGGAAAATTTTATGTAGTATATGTAGAATGGGTAAAGACATTGCCTTGTGTCTCAGAACATTCAAAATTTCTTTGTTGCTATTGATTGGATGATATTGAAGAAGTATATATGATTTTTTTTTTAATATTTAGAGGACATTTGCAATACAGTTGTTTTCATTTTGATGATATTATTCAAATCCACTTTAAATTATAGGTATTCTTATTATATGTCACTAATTCATGTCCTTTAATGTGCTTTTTCCCACTATTTATCATGCCTATAGAGTACCACAAATTCCCCTCTTGTGGGTAACTGACTGTACAGATGAATCTGCTTTTTAGAACTCAACTACTCCATCTATTCTTGGGTGTGAGACCACTGCAATTTACAGTGTTTTTCTTGACAATGCTTCATGACATTTTCAGGAAATTCAAGTTTTGGGGAAAAAAAAAAAAAGAAAAAAAGAAAAGGACTTAGTACAAAATTGGGTTATTAAATAGAAATTAAAAAGGACATATAAAACCACAAGTGAACTAGTGTTCACACAGGATTTATTTGTTAAAACTTCATACAAGTTGCAAGGACAAGTATATGAGATGACAGAAATCATATGCTCTATGCAAATTTTATGTCTATGTTCTTGACACAAATAGCATGATGTTGAATTTGTTTCTTAATGAAATAATCTCTTGTTAAAGCTTTTAGTCAGTGTTGCATCCATGACTCCGTGTTTTATACCGCATGTTATTCACAATCAGCTCCAGAAATGGAAAGTTTTTCTGCTTGTACATGTAGTGTTACTGTGACAGTATGCATATGCTTCACAATTTGTCTTCAAAGCTGTTTCGTGAATAGAGAAATATTATTACCGCCATTTAAAAAAAAAAAAAAAAAGATGAGATATTAGGATCAAATTTTTTCATTAATCTTGAGTCTCAGCATGAAAGTTTTTCAAGCTACTTAGCTGTATGCAGCAATTCTAGTTCCCCTTATTCATTTTACTCACCAAGCTTCCAAATTTGGATTACCCTTTCATGCTTCTTCTGCATCATCAGTACGTCTCTCCACACCTTCTAATTTTTTTTAATTAGTTTTCTCATTGATCAGTATATACAAACAGGCTGTGAATAGCATGAAATTAATTCTATCTAATTTTGGCACTTACTAGTTCGATATCTAATCAGTGGCATAATTAATAAAGAGAGAGAGGCCTCACCAGAGGAAGATTCAAACTGTCTCTCTTACACATTTCTGTTAAAGCAATGTGAATTATGCTCTAGAAGTGCCTCAGCCCTTAAAGAGAGCCTGGAGATCGTGCCTGTATTACTCCTAAATACATTATACAAACTCTGTCTTTACCTGGGAAAAGTTTCATTACAAGCATTAAACTGTGTTGAGTGCTACTTGTGCTATTTGGACTACTTGGAAGCAGAGTAGATGCAGGTAAACACAAAACCAAAAATAACTAAGGAAAAAGAGAACAACAAAGGTATTACTGTATGCTTGTGCTGGTTTAAAGGTAAACCAGCAGGAGGAATGAATCTAACTCACAAACAGATTACAAGTCAGAATTACAGTT
>JAWWEU010000001.1:71560000-71570338 GCA_035583155.1 Acropternis orthonyx
AAAGGAGAGAGAGAGAGGTGATCTCTCTGAGGTGCAGGGTTGGTAGATGAAAGAAAAATTCCAAGATTTTAAATCCAGAACAATCTACTAATTAACTATTTGTGGTTCTACTGTTAGCTGCCTATTTCTGTCTTTCCCAAGGAAGTGATACTGAAGACACAAATATTTCATATCTTCATTAGAAACTTAGATGAATAGGAGGGAATAGTCTCTCTTACATCAAATTAGGGAATTACTGATACCCTGGAGGACAGGGATACCATTCAGAGAAATCTTGACCAGATGACCTTCAAAGGCCCTTATCAACATAAATTATTCTTTCATTATATGATTTAGCTGGACTTCACTGGATATGAAACATTAGAAGCAGTCACTTTGCTTATTGAAATGTGATTTTCTTCAATATCAGATTAGATGTTGGACTGCATTTGCTTCTTTGAACTATTCATTAGGGAGTTCCTCAAAGGACAACGGTTTCATTGATTTCATTCTACGTTTATATGTAACCTAGGACACAGAATGATTCCAAACATTTTTGGTAGCAAAGAGAAATGTCTAATTTGCATGACCCAGGCAATGCAGAATGTGAACACACAGAGCAGGATTAAGTTTTTCAAACATGGGTGTTTAAAACTATTTTAGTGAATGCAAGGTTTTATATTCATCTTCAGCCATCATTTCTAAAGGGTATGCATCTTGTCTGCCAGCAGTCTATATGTCTTGAACACACTGCAAGCCTATGGTGGGTTGACCCTGACTGACATCAGGTGCCCGCCAAAGCCAAGCTATCACCCTCTCCTCAGCTGGACAGGGGAGAGAAAATATAACAAAAAGTTCATGGGTCAGGATAAGGCTGGGGAGAGATCACTCACTAATAACCATCACAGGCAAAACAGACTTGACTTGGGGCATTTGTTATTTTAATTAGTTTAATTAATAATCAATCAAATCATAGTAGGGTAATGAGAAATAAAAATTAAATCTTAAAACACCTTCCCCTTCTCCCTCTGTTCGTCCTGGGTTTATCTTTGCTCCTGAGTTCTCTACCTCCTACTCCAGAAGCTCAGGGGAATGGGGAATGGGGAATGGGGGATGCAGTCAGTTCACAACATATTGTCTCTGCTGCTCCTTCCTCCTCAGGGAGAAGATTCTTTGCACTCTTCCCCTTCTCCAGTATGAGGTCCATCCCATGGGAAACAGTCCTCCCTGAACTTCTCCAACATGAATCCTTCCAAAGGGCTGCAGATCTTCATGAAATCCTCCAGCATGGGTCCCTTCCATGGACTGCAGGGACAGACTGCTTCAGTGTGAGTCGCCCATAGGGTCACAAGTCCTGCCAGCCTGCTACAGCTTGGACTCCTCTCTCCATGGGCTCACAGGTCCTGCCAAAAGCCTGCTCCAGCATGAGAATCCCACAGGGTTATAGTCTCCCTTTGACATCTACCTGCTCTGGTGTGGGGTCCTCCCCAGGCTGCAGATGGGTTTCTGCTCCAGATTGGACCTCCATGGGCTGCAGGGGGACACCCTGTCTCACCATGGTCTGCACCACGGGCTGCACTGACACCTAGGGCACGTCCTCCTTTTATTTGATTTTTATAGATTTTTCTGACTAACGTTTTCTAGGGTTAAAAGGAAATCTAAGATTTATTGTTTCATTATCACTTTCATGTTTTTAAAATCCAGCTTTAGAAGGGAGTTTAACATACTACATGTAATAGTTTTGAAGTAGAATTTTGCCCATTAGTACTACTGAATGAATTTAAGAAAGTTTAATCGCAAATGAAGAGCTTTACTAGGATGAAAGTAGCATGCCATATTTCATATTATTTAAACTTCGCTGTTTTGAGAACTTAAATGCTTCTCAGGCCTATTCTTTTAAGAAGTTTTAAAATGTCTGATTGCCGCAGGCAAGCCCAAAGTATACAGCAGACACATTTTCTTTCTCCAAGAATATTTTTCACAACACACTATAAAGAAAACTAGGCAATTTTCCCTGACATTTCTACTGATAGTGAACTTCACAGTCTTTTAAAATCTAACAGAGACTTTTTCTAACATCAAATGTACAGTGAAAGAGTTTTACTGGGAAAACTAGGGAAAAGGCCTTTACTAGCAAGTGCAGTACATCAGTAAAAGATAACACTGTCAGAGAATTGTACTTTTCACCTGTTTAAGCAACAGCTGAATGGTGGCCTGCTTTGCCATTTCTTTCTCAATACTGAGTATGATCACTTAAGGAATAAAACAGATTTTCTTTAAAAGTATATGCTTTGAGATCCAGAATTCTTATCACTTTTATCTGTAGCATGTGGGATTAGAGATTTTACTATTAAGAACTCTTTGTTAGTTTCTGTAAGGCACTTGCATATGACCATAATACAGAACTTTTTTCTTGATACAAATAGTTTTAGTAACTTGAATTCTTAGATAACCCAGAGTTGGAATCAGATTCAAAGTCAGACACTAAAACTGCATTCTCCATAAGATAGATTCCAAACAAAAACTAGGTTTTAAATTAGTTAGACTCACATTACAGTTAATAGATATTGATTACAATGTTGTAAATACACTGGAATTTAGTGAGCTCTTCAGATGACAAAAAGGTTTTTAATTGTTTATTTGATATCTGAAAATATGGACAGTTCTTTACATTCTGGATGTGCTTCCATTAATATTCCTTCTGGCCCTCAGCTACCACTCTAGCAGCACATAAATTCTGCATTGAATCAGAGACCTTACCTGTTAGACTCATATGAATGTCTTGGATATATCAGAAAACACCAGATTCCTATGTTGATCCTTAGGTCTCTGTTTAACCCTAAATCATCAAAAGGAACCCAAACCAAAAGCTTCAGCTGAACCTACAGTTGAATTCGATCTCCATACAGTCATCATTCCAATGCATTGGAAACAATTCACTTGAACTGAGGGCTAACAAAGTATTAGAGTTGAATAGATTTTCCTAGAGTTGAATAGATTCTCCTAGAAGAATTACTTTGGATAGTGCTGGAATGTTTTTCCTCGTGCCAGAAGTTACAAACTTCCAGATTTTTCCACTATGGGAGTCTCCACTTCCCAGCTCAAAGAACTCAAACTCTGCCTGTGCCTTCTTCAGCACAGCTGAACCTTCAGACTTTTGTAGCTGCAGAATAATAAAGAAGATCCAGACAACCTCCTTCACAATATCTCTGATGTTTTGCAGTGCACTGAGTTCCTCCAGGAGGTACTTGGCAACACAAATCATCCCTCAGTACACAATTGTAGGCCAGAATACTTCCTCCAACTTCTCCTCCAACCTCAGCAAAGAGGCCTCAGGCACTTCTGTAAAAATTACTGCTTCTGTTAACTGCACCGTGTTAACTGTGCTGTAAGCTGGCAGTCACATAGGCCTCTCTGTAGCACCTGCTGTAAGGGTGTTTGCCCCTCTTTGTTCAGGTGCTGAAAAAAAGCTGAAAGAACCATTTGATCAGGAATAAGTGACAGAGCTGCTTAGAAGCTTCTGTAGTTTGCTGGAAGTCTCCTGTAGCTATCCTCACCTAGCTGCAGCACTGGGCACAGTGATATTCCTTAACAGTATTAGATGAAGTTCCCAGAATAACTAGATGCCTAAGCAGTGCCTGTAAACTGCTATGCACATTTCCGCACTTGTTGCTTCCCCGTTAGTTGATGCGTTTAAAACTTCAGAATTGTATGATTCTCAGTTATGTGAACATAGTGATCTTGTTATCATGGATCTTAAAAAAATATGTTAAACCAACAACCTAAATATAACACCTCTAGTCTGTAAATATTTTGTAGTGGATATTAATCTCATCAAATATGTATGCAAAAGTGCATACTAACCAAATTTACTAAACTCTGTTCATAATCAGTGCTGAAAAAGAAACCAGTTATTTTTTACACCCTCACACAGGACTGTGTCATATTTTTCTAAAGACACCTGTTATTTTACATTGTTTGTAAAGGGACTTCAAACAACTAGTTTCAAAGATAGATTTCTTATTTAAGATATCTAGAGCCCAGTGAAATTCACCTCAATATTAATGTCTGTAATGCTTTGAATTTAGCCCTCAGTTCAAGTGAATTGTTTTGAATGAATTGTAATGATGACTGTACAGAGATTGAATTCAGCTGTGGGGACCATAGACTTGAGCCAGCAATGTGTTATTGCAATAAGAAAGGTCAGTGGTATCCAGAGCTGCATTAGAAAGAATGTGATTAGCAAACTGAGCGAGGTGAGTATTCTGTTCTACTCAACACAGGTGAGTCCACATGTGGAGTGCATCCAGTTCTTGGCTCTCCAGTAAAAATGACACAAGATAATGTGTATAAATACCTGATTTGGGAAGCAACAGTAAGGATGATGGCACCTTACTCTTCCCAATTGTGTCCACTGACGGGACAAGGGCTGCAAACTGAAACAGTGGGAAAACAATGAAACATGAGAATTCTATTACAGTGAAGATCGTCAAACACTGGAACAAATTTCCCAGAGAGTTCATGGAATCTCATCCTTGGAGACATTCAAACCTGATTGGACATGATTCTCAGCACCATGTCTTGGCTGGCCCCACTCTGAACAGAGAGATTGGATTAGAGAATATCCAGATGTCCTTGTAACTCAGACATTATGCACTTTTCTTCTATGTTCCCACTGTTTTCACACTCAGATTATGCCTCAGATTCGTCCCTTTTTTCTTATTTTTCAATTTACTCTATTCTTCTGTTGAAAAATGTGAAGATTATAAAACTTACAAGCTAGACAATGAAGCATGGTCAATTCTAACCAAATAGACTATTTTGTTGTATAGCAAAAATCATACATTTGGATCTCGATTCCTGCAGCGTTCTTAGCCACTTACTGCTTTGTCAGGATTTTACTAAGTTGTTATATCCCTAAGCCAATCATATCTCTTCTCCCTCAATTTATATAATAATTTGGTTATAACACTAAAGCTGAATGTCAGAACTTTTTCTTTTGTCTTTTTCCCAACACTTCGTTCTGACCGAAAGACATTACAGTTGATCTGGGCTTTTTTTCCCATAATGTATATTAGAAATAGCTAGCACCCATAACAAATAAGTTCGTGTCCAGAGACTTGATATATCTTGGGTAACCTAGTTTTGAATTGCAAGATGGTAGCAAGAGAACTTTTCTAGTAACTAGCAATTTGCTTCCCGCAGATGTTGGAAAAGCTGATGAACAGGAGAGGTTGTGTTTCTTTTTTTTTTCTTGGACTTCGCCATTTTCTGGTTAAGCCTTTTTTGTTCTTTGATACACATAGAATGATCTTGCATATATAAACAAATAAAACCTCCATCCAAATCAAGCAAAATCTTCATCTATTAACCTTCTGTCCTATGACATTTTTCATTCCATCTTCTAATTATGCTAGAGTGCACTTTGAATTATCATTGCTTAATTACAGAATAAGTATTAATTTTCCAGTTAGAAGCAAATACTTAATTGCATCATTCACATATTTTTGCTAAAGAACTTTCTCAAGTGTTTGCACTCTAAAACTTATTGCTGAAATAGAATACGGGTATGCAACTTCATTCTTTTTTTTTCTTTTTTTAAATCTAGCTTTTATGAGAAATGAGAAATCATGTGTGCATATCTCTCTCTGTGCTCTCCAATCACATAGAATCTACTGAGAGTTTGGTTAAAATCTCATATACCTAATTATTAAGTTTCTTAGCATAATGTGAGTGCACACTAGAGGCTTCCTTAAGAATGAAAATTGTCTCAGTTGTAGAAAATTCTTCAACAAGAGCCAGCAAACTCTCACTATCCCCTGCAGGTTCCAGTTATTCACAAGCACAGCTATGGAAAACCAGGCTTCACTAAGTTTCTGAGTATTACTAACTATAGACATAGTTCTGGTAACTTCCTTGTAGCAAAACTCTGATTTGTTTCTACCTTACTGATGATTTGTTTCTACCTAGCTGATGATAATTTCTGAATACTGGTATTTATATTGAAATATTCCTTTATTTTAATGATCATTTTCAAAGTACCATTTAACATTTTATCTAAATTATTCTTTTAACTTTGTCTTTTTGCCAACCCAGAAACACCCCTTCTCCTCCTCACATGTAAATCTCTACAGGCATTCTATCATCAATACTGCATTGTTTACAAAGTATTTAGCTCCCTTTCTGCATTGCTGTATTTTCACTTTCAAAAACTAACCTTCAGGGGAAAAAAAACAAAAAAACAAAAAAACAAGACTTGCTAAAATTATTAGTATTTAACACTATGTACCCAGAACCACTGCAATTACTAAAGGAGCAAAAGTATCTCAAATAAAAATATTCTTGCTACTAAAAGCTGTAGACAGAAATGGTTTGTGCACTTCTGTTACTGAAATTGTCAGTCTTAAAACTTGAAACTGTCTCATTTTGTTTCGTGGACTTGAGTTTAAGTCTTAGAGATATGAAATGGGTGGCAGGCACCTGCTAGGTATAATAAACTATATTTACTTTTAGTAATTTTTTGGCAAGGACTGGGAGGGAGATTTCTTTCTGGCTTCCTCTTCTGTCAGACATTTAAAAGAAAAAAAAAAAGCATAATCTAATTTGTCATGTTTTTCATAACACATTTATTTATATACATTAGACTCTCACCTCCATGAAACTTCAATCACACCCATAGTGTTGCAAGATTATAGCCCTGTGTGGAATGATTTCAACATTTGTTCAATATATTTTTAGCAGTAAAAAAGACCTATATTTCATCATTATGAGTACTACTTTAATTGCAGAATCTAAGATAGTCATCCTCAATGCTGTATCCTGTTTAATCATATTGCAACTATTGCTTTACAGTTTCCTTTCTTAGAATCTTCAAAGAGATTATGTCAGCACTTTGAAGACTGAATAAAATACAAATGAGTTTAATTGCTTAAGAAAATTCAGTTTCCTCCAAACTAAGGGTGAAACTCAGCTGTCTAACAGTAAGAATCTGCCCTTTAATATGTCCTAAGTTATGTTATTTAGACATGTTTTGCTTTTCTAGGTGAACACAGGTCTCTGTACGTGTCATCATATCTGACAGCTTGTGTATCTGTCTCTCATACCTGAAAGCATCTTGATGAAACAGAAGTAATTTTTCCAAGAATTCAGTTATAGCTCAAGGTACGTACCATTTGACAAGTACACTGGATATATTACTTTTCATGCACCACTCAGATTTATAATCTATGTTTGTATGAAATTGGAAGAATAAATAGATAGTATACAATTTGTTAATGTCCCACATTGAAAGAATGGATATTAAAAGCAGAAAAAAAAAAAAAAAAAAAAAAAAGGAAAACAAAGAGGCTTCACACTTGACGGACTTTAAATCCCCATAGGGTATATGACTTAAAGCGGATTTATGGTATATTCTAGTTTAACTCTCTAAAGGAAACACGTCCAAGGTCATTTGTCTTCATTATGCATAAAAATTCCATTCTTTTTGAAAAGAATAAAAACAAACTCAGAAGGTCATACAGTAAATTTCTGAAAAAGAAATTTTAATTGAAGAATCTGTTTTTTGAGAAAAAATTTGGTGCAACTTTCTCTCCTAAGAAGTCTGGGATAAAACATTATTTGTAATAAAAGGTTATTTAACAGTCTGTGACTGTATGTGAAATGAATGACAAAAGAATTACTGTGGCACACCAAAACACAGTGTTCTTAAATCCTATTTTTAAGTAATTGAAGCATATGTTTGTATTATAAGAATATGACGACCCTCAAATATTTTTTAAATTGACATGCAGGTATCAGAAATATTGACCAGGTGTTCTATACAGATGACAGCAGCATTTGACTTAGAAGGTGCTACACTAATTAAAGAAATTCTTTACAGAGGGAGTAATCAGACATTGGAATGGCCTGCCCAGAGAGGTGGTGGACTCACCATCCCTGGAGGTTTTTAAGATGAGACTGGACATGGCACTTAGGGCCATGATCTAGTGATCAGAGTGGTGTTGGATCAAGGGTTGGATTTGATGATCTCGGAGGTCTTTTCCAACCCAATCAATTCTATGATTCTATAATGGCTTGACAACTAATGTTTGGGATGGAGATTTAACTCTTATTTGAAATTCTTATTTGCCCACACATACAAACTGTCATGATTCAAGCTGCAGAGTTATACTTAAACCAAAACTTTTAATTAGATCACCTTCAAAATTTATGTAATTTCAATGGAATATGTTATATATAGACTTTCAAAAGATTTTATTGGTACCATGAGTCAATAAAGTTTCAAATACTTTTTAATGTCTTTTGTCTTTAGGACCTCCAGCTCAGAGTTCCACCATTATCACTGCAAATATTTAAATTATGGTGTTAGGAATTAGTGAAAGACATACTACACCAACATAGAGTTTACCTTTTTGGGTTTCAAATTCTTCATTTATTATAACACAGTAATTTCGTTACTACTAGTAACCTTATACACTTTGTTCTAAATTTATTTCTACTTTCTGTGTCAGTGACATTATTTATTATTTGAGTTCAAAGACATCACAATTTCATTCAAGGATTTTTAGTAAATACTAGGTGACTGACCATCATGCTGAATGTGACTCTGGCCCAATAAAGTCACATTATAGTGTGCAGAAATATCTCACAAAGTTTTAGCTGTACCTAACTACTCTTTATACTGTCTGGTATATTATCTGTTGTACTACCTGGTAGTCAATTTGTTCTGCAGCAAAGTCAGGGAAATCAATGAAACAGATCACAAAACTTTCAGTGATTGTGTGTTTTCCTGCATACAAGTAATGAAATTTACCAATCTCAGAATGCTTATGAGGAATATTTTTCTCATATTGCTTCATTTTTTGAAAAACTCAATCAAATGTGTTTTGCAGGTTATGTTGTTGATGACTCTATGGACACCTGAGTTACAGGATTTTTCAACTGGAAACTTGGAGGCACCCTATTGTACTTTGTGATAGGTTTCCCCATACAGCTGTGTCTGTGGTAAATTACTGCAGGTTTCCTCTGCTTGAACTACTACAGTGTTTCTTAGAAGCTTCAAATGCTACATAATTTATGAAAGATTCATAATGAATTGTTGGACACCTGTGAAAGATGTAATCTCTTCAGTCTAAACAGACAAGAGCAGCAAAAATTTAGCAGAAAAAAAGAAAGAAGAGTAGATATTTGCTAAGATTCCCTGCAAACTTCTGAATACGATTTCATACTGTGGTGTTCCAGCATATTTTCTTTCTCTTTGGGGGCAAATTTTTATGTCTTTACTTCTTTTAAATTGGAACAATAATGACAGGATAGCTATTTACTTTTCTTGGCCTTATAGAATAAGAAAGTGATAGGCATAAGAAAATTACAGATAATTCTGTACTTTGCACATCACTATCAGCACAATTAATGAACTGAGATTACAGTGTAATATCCTGCTTTGAATCATTGGGAGACTATCACTATTATTACCTTCTTTGATTTTGTGCAGCCTCAGTGGAGACGATTGCAAAGATAGTTCAAATAATGTATTAATGTTGTAAAAATGCATGAAATCCAGTGAGTGTAACTGTAAAATAGTACATTAAGGGTTCTTTTAAGTTTGGAACTCTGACTTGTTGAATTTGTTTACTTCTTGTTCCTGACTGAAAAAATGCTCAATTTTGCACATTTGGTTGGGGTTTTTTTTCACAGAAAGAAAAGGTTATATTTCACAGTGCAACAAAATATCCAACAATCACTCACTACTATTTTCAAAAGAACAGTTCAAATTATTATCAAGGAAAATCAAGTATTGTAGTGTAATTTTTCATCTTATAGAATGATATTTTGATATTGCAGTATTTATAGCATAATTACTGTTAAGCATTTAATTTTGTAATATATCTTTGATTGAAACAGCTACTTGAATTCCTCAGTTTGTAGTAATGACAAAAAATAATTTATAAATACCTTTCATTTATCGCAGTGAAATTATAGCTTTCCCCACATCTCTTGCTTTTCACAAAAGAATACTGTCAGAACTATTCAAATTAATTTTAGCATATATATATGTATGGTTCTTCCTTTTTATGATTCTTCCTGAAAATACTTTAGCGAAACACTGGAATGAATTGACAAGAGAGACTGTGTTGTGTTCTTGGACACGTTCAGAACTCGGTAGGATAAGGTTGGACCTGATTTAGTTTTGACATGCTTTTAGCAACAGGTTGAATTACATGACCTCTGTAGGTTCCTTCCAGCCTCCATGATTCTGATTCTGTGTATGGCCAGACTTCGCGAACGAAGATCTTGGGAAGGGCTCTCCCCATGTGGGTGTGCCCTTCCAGCCTGCACAGTGGATTTTTTAGGTGAGGC
>JAWWEU010000001.1:71570438-71581828 GCA_035583155.1 Acropternis orthonyx
AGGGAGGCATTTAACTGCCCAGGGGACGGTCCCTACTGAGACTCGAACTCAGGTCCTTGGGATTCAGAGTCCAGAGTGCTCTCCTTTACGCCACAGGACACCATTGATATGACAATACTACTGTTATAGTTTATTGCTACTGGTGATATTTTACTATTATATACCAATACTGATGATAATTTACTATTCAGTGATGCTGTTACTAATAGTTTCTCTCTTAATAAGAATGCAAAAGAAAGCAGAATTATGATGAATAAATTAAAGATTATAATCAACAAATTAAAAAAGGTAAAGCCTTGAGGTTAAGCTCACCATAGGTCTAACCATTCTTTTCATTTGACATTCATCTAATGTCACATTGTACTTTTCTTTTTTTATTGCTCATATTTTTTTGTAATTGCAATGAGAAATTAGTGACATTTTTGAAAGTCTATAATTGAAACAACAGTGTACATGAGTTTCTAATTTGTCTGCTGGGTCATACTACAGAAAATACCCAGAGGATGGGATTACTCCAGCAGTTTGTTTTATGATTATATTTAATAGTGCAGTCATGAACTTCTGAGTAATCCTGTTTTCTTGACCACCTTAATTCACTCTTTCAATAAACATGGAGAAAATCTTTATACAGATTGTGTCTTTGGGAGTATATGTACAAAGATATCTTGTCATCACTCTCCTTAATTATGAGGACACAATCCTCAGGAGCACTTTCTGTTTTCATTTGTACTAAATAGATGTCATCTGTAGTAGACATGTAAAGCATATTGATGTAACACTAAGCTAACAATCTCTTTAGAGCTTACTTACATTGACATGAAAGACTGAAACTAGATAGACTGTTTTCTTGTTAGAAGAATCTTGCCAATATGGATATTCAGGAAAAAAAAATAGCATTGAAGACCATAGAAAAATCATTAATTTTAAAATGTTTCTAAGCTGTATTTCTTTCATAACAGAAGTATTATAGAAGGTTTCAGAAGCTCATGGATCAAATTCTGTGCATTTCCAAACTGTAAATTCCTAGAAGAATTTTCACTGAGAGGAAGATGCTGCCTGCCTTGTAGTCGATCTATTTCAGTCCCTCCTAGTCTAGCCACTTCATTTGATACAAGAAATTCAGGACAAGGTCTCTGAACTTTACTCCCATTATAGGTATAACTTACTAATAAAATTATATGGATTTGATATTTACATAAATTGTGAGAACAGAAACTAAACTAGTGTTGCCTTCTTTCTGTACTTTCAGGTAGTTCTTCCAATCTCTCTCTTTCCTCTCCAGAAATAGAAACCTCCTTTAAATGCAGCAGCTGCCTATAAACATCACAGTTTTCATCCCACTTGTTTTACAGTTGTAAAATTGTGTTATTGGAGAATTAAAACTGAATTTGACACAGTATGTGGCATTTAATATACGTAGGGCAGACGTGACAATGACACAAAATATGTACATGATATGCTTTCTAAATCATGTGTTCAGCCAGTAAAACTGTGACACCATCATAATTTCATTTCTCATTTTGTTCTGGAAATTGTTCTTTTCTTATTGGCTTAGACCAAATATCATTTACCATTCAAGACTATTTGTAGATGGTTGGTTGTTTTGGGGTTTTTTTCTCTGTATACATCTAAAGAGGCCTCTGTGAACCATTAGCTTTGTAGCATTGTGTCCATAGACTTTGTTTGGTACTTTTATTATTAAAATGGAGTCTATTGTTGAACAAATATGTATTAAACTAAGAGAAGCTTAGTTGTCATGCAAAAATTTGAACATCTATTAATTTTAATATCTCTGTGGGAAATGAACTAAGCTATGAAGGATGGAAAAACCTTTTCTAGAACTGGAATCACCACTGCAGAAATTCTATGAAGGATCAAAAGAAGCAGAGAGGCTGTTTGCCTCTCATGTTTCACTGTAGCAAAACCCCTCCCTTGGGTTCTGTGAATCCCACCCCTGGGGCAGTGACCTCATGGTTTGCTGGGACACTGCCATATCTTCAAATGTTTCATTACCTCCTGTTAGTTTAATTAACTGTTATCAAAACTGGTAGATGCCATCATACACTATTGTATTTTTATTTTCCCTGGCTCTTGGCAGGGAATGGAGAGAAGAGGAATAAGGAAAAATTCAGATAATAATTTAAATTTTTAGATTTATTGAACATTTTAGCTAGCAATCTGTATTTAATTGTACAGTATTCATGACAAAACAATGAAGGGGATAATAGCAGGGTGAATTTTTTCTCACATGGATTCTCAGTAAGGACTTCTCAATGCACAATGTAATTATATTAATTGTCTTTCTTTTTAAAGGCAGCTGAGTGAAACAGCAGAAATCATAACAAAAAAAATTGCATAAAGACTTTCTTATTGCAGTGTACTAGGATTACACAGTAAATTATGGTTGTTTTACTTATTTATTTATGTTATTTTAATTTCATCATCTCCCTGAAACAAAGTCGAGTCAGATTCTATCACTTACAGTGTGACAATGAATATATCATGTGTACAACTGGTCATGGTACCATAATAAGCAACAGCAAATGACAACTCTAATGTAGCAACTGCTCTACTGAATCATACTAGTGTTTCAAATAATTCAATAGTCTGACTGTCCAAATAAACAACTGCAGATACTTGCAAGGATAAAAGAAAAATTATGAGATCTCCTGAGAGATCTCTGGACATTTCCTGCCTCCCTTGAAAAGGTTCCTCGTAAATCCTCTCAGCTAAATGAAGGTTTATGAAGTAAATGACGGAGTGTGTAGTGACTAAAGTTTAAATTATATAAACACAGATGTTCTCAAACTCACTGAAAATTATAAAAGCTGCTTGGATCCCTTTAAAATCTTGATTTTTAAAGGCAGTGGGTTCCTTATGTACTGTTAACCTGACGAGCATCTTTTGTGTGAGACAACTGTGCATGATCCAAATGACTAGTCAGAGTTTACATGAGACTATCATACCTGAGTTTCTGTTCCAGTTTCTTATATTGCAGTGCCCAAGACTGCACACAGTATTCAAGGTGAGGCTGCCCCAGTGCAGAGCAGAGCAGGACAATCCTTTCTGTCAAGGTGATGCTTTCCCTGATGACCTCCAGGACCCAGTTGGCCCTCCTGGCTGCCAGGGCACTGCTAAATCATATTCAACTTGTCATAGACCAAGCCCCCAGATCCCTTTCCATGGCACTGCTTTCCAGCATCTCATTCCACAGACTGTAAGTTACTCCAGGGTTGCCCCATCCCAGGTGCAGAATCTGACACTTTCCCTTGTTAAACTACTTATGGTTGATGATTGCCCGACCTTGTTATTTGTTCTTGCTGATGTCCAACCTGAACCTCCCCTGGTGCAGCTTGAGGCCCTTTCCTCTTGTCCTATCACTAGTTGCCTGGGAGAAGAGGTTGAGGTTTTTTGGTGGGAACTGGGAAGCTACCAGATTACATTCAGCCAATATATGCATTATTAGATGCATATACTGAGGTAACTTTATTAAATTGCACAATGTCATTATCTTGAAATAGAGCTTGAACATGCAGCTCATGTACAGATACACACTAACAACAAATTTAGACACTGCAATTATAGTCCTGAATTATTTTCTGTTTGAAGTCATGATTCCTTTGTCTGTTCTTAGACACTAACAGCCATTCAAGATGTTCAAGTGTGGCAGGTGGTTGGATTCCCCCAGGGCTGGGCACCTACTTGATTTCCTGGGGGCTGCTCTCCCCCGACCCCCTCCCAAACACGTGGCCCCCGTGAACGCAAGAAAGGCCACACAGACCACGCTGGAAAGGGGCAAGAAAAGAGAGTTTATTGCAGGGGTGACACAACTATATAGTTAAGGGTCATTTCCATATGACCAATGGGGTTAGAGGGGAGGGGGATAGGGACCAATGAACAAGGGTGTTACACGGACCAATGGGGTGAGGGTTTGCTGGGACCCTTAAAACATGGTGGGGGTTTTAGGGAAGGGGAGAATACAATACAGAAAAATTACAATTCCATCTGTAAAGAATGTTATTCAATAGTAAAGGTTTCAGTTTCAAAGGTCATTTGCATTTGTCTCTTCATTCTAATTAATATTCCATCTTTGGCATGTTTCTTTGTACCATATCATTCAAGCATATCCTAAATGTGCATTTGAAGTGCATATTGTATGCATATCGTTCTTATTTCCCCAGATAACGTAGTTTTTCTTTAAGTATGGCTTCTGAAATGACCAACAGTGTTCTTTTTGGACTGTGGACACCCTTCTAGAATCTAATATTTTCAATATGGTGGCAGAGCACAGAAGGGGCCAGCAGCATCCTAGGGGTAAGGGCACTGCAAGGACACCATCAGCTGATCTCTTTTTGACAGCACAGTAGACAGAACTAGTGACCAGTAACAGGGTCATCACCAACTTTCCCCAAAAATTTTGTGTTTCAAGCTGGGGCTGGATCTTGACCAGAGGCTCTAGTCAGGAGTGGCTGGAGACAGAGTGATGAGCTGCAATGCAGACCTGATGGGGCTATTCTCTATTTTGGTTTCAAATGCAGTTTGGGGTTTTTTTTCCCATTCTTAAACATGTTATCCCAAAGGCACTACCACCATCACTGATGGGCTCAGCCTTGACCAGTGGTAGTTCTGTCTTGGAACCACATGGCATTGGCTCTATCAGACAAAGGAAAAACTTCCAGCAGCTTTTCACAAAAACCACCCTTGTAGTCATCTTTGGTACTAAAACTTTTCTGGTCAAACTGTATACAAAGCCTCATATGGCAGTACTTACCTTAGGGTAATAGAGCTGAGTTATATATAGGCAGAAGGAAAGGAAAAGTAGGTGCAACATGGGAAATTGTCAGAGATAAAGGCTACATTTTGGACAAAAATTAAGTCCTTTTTATATCATGGAACCATAGGCGAACATAGTATGCCACCACTTTGCTCATCCAAAAGATGCTGTTAATTTTTATTTTTTACCTGTAACAGCCAAGATATGATGAAATTTTCTCTTCATTCAGACAGAATTTTTTCTCAGACTGTTTTCCTCTCTTTCCAGACTACTTTTCACCTTTTCAAATATTACATTGTCTTTTCAGTTCTTTGTTTTAGAACTTATTGATGGTGTCTCAGGATGTCTCCGGTTTCCAGATACTCAGCTATACTTCAAAGAGGCCAGACACACTTTTCAAGGATGCTTCTGCTTCCCAGACTCAGTTCCCAGGCTGGCAGACATTTTCTCCTGTTCATTAATTTTCCCTTTCTAACCAGGTCACCATTATGGTTGTTATATCTCCATGGTGATAAACTCTTCATGTTAATAAAATTCCTCTGTTTCTATCCATTGAAATCAAAGCCACATTCAAATGTGGATCTCACAGAGATTATAGATTTTACCTGCAGAAGAAGGAAAGCTGTGAGACCTAGTCATACAGAGAAAATCCACACTTTATTCTTAGTAGTAATAATTTATTTATATCATTGTTGATTCCTTACTGAATTTAGGAGATTTTTAGATAACTTCTCAGATTATTCATTAATTTTTATGTGCATTATTTTTCAATTTCCACTTTCTGTTGCAGTCTCATAACATAATGTCTGTTTGGTTTGTCTTTAATGATGAGAGAAATCTTTTTTAATTTCATAATTCTGGCCTTGTCCTTGCAAATGACCATGTTTCAGTTCTTTCTTTACTCTGAACCTCAGTTTGTATATACCTGTAACGCTCAATGTTTAATATTTAAACTTGTTTACTAGATAATGTCACAATCTTCCATACAATCAATAAACACAAACTCAGAAAGCAAAAATGATATATAATCACATTTCCATTTTAAGGTATACTTCATCTTTTGTTAGGACACTCTTGAAGTCAAGGGTAAAAATACTGTTTATTTCAGAAGAAATATAGACACACTAATAAGCTATAAATCACAGTATCACAGAATATGCTGAGTTGGAAGGAACCCACAAGGATCATTGAGCCCAACTCCTGGCCTTTGTTACACACCAAATCAATGATTATTGGATCAGAACCACTTCGGGGTGGGGGGTGGGGGGTGTGGAAGGGGAAGGGATGGGTCCAACCTCACCCATGGAAGCCCTGGAGCAGCTGCTAGTCACAAACATCCTGGGTAAACTATAACTCCCCTCAACTCGGATTGGCAGGGACAGTGAGAACACTGACCTTCACCCCAGCCTCGGACCCCAGAGTGTCTGATGGGTCAGAGGCTCCACCTGGGGAGTTTGGCTGTAGAGACCAGAACAGATAAAACCAAAGGCATATGTCAAGGCTCTGCCACCCGGATGTGTGAGACCTGGTCTTCCCCAAGGTTCCAGTGGTAGTTATATGATCTGTCTCTCCCTCTTTGTCTCTTCTTGCTCTCTCTGCGTCTCTTTCTTTCTTCTTTTCTTGATGCTTTGAGTGGCTTTGAGCTGGAGGGATTAGATCTTGACTTCAGTGTTGTGAATTAGTATGTGTTGGGTTGGTATTTTGGTGGAATATTTTGTCTAGCTTATGTAGGGTTCTTTTTGAACTTTTGCCAAGTTGCCTTATTTTCTCCCCCAAATTAATAAAGATACTTCTTGGGAACAAGTCCATGGCTTATTCTCTTGATGTTATCTTGAGGCATTAAAGAACCCTATATATATTTCAAAGTAAAACTCCTGGCTGAGCCCATGACCCAACAGCCCCGGGGCCAGAGTGTTACAGCCCTGCACAGGACCAAGAGTCACACCATGTGCTTGATGTACAAGTCTCTTCTCTCTTTGTTGTCTCTGACAGAGACAAGGGCTAGGAATTGTCTTGTAAAAAAAATAAGGTCCAAAAATTGGAGGGAAAAAGTGGACAAACTCAGTTTTGTTTGAGTTGTTCTTGCCAAAGAGTGCCCAAGACTGATCACTTCAACCTCAACAGCAAAGACTACTACAGACCATAGTCATTGGTGTTAATTGCACAGCACTTTGATACACTCACAGCTAATGTAGCATAGCATGTAGTTGCTAAGGACTGATCACAGCAAAAATGAATCATCATCTGCAAAAACTAATTAATACAAAGCATATTGTTAATTAATGTAATAAAGTTTTGTTTTAAATTTTGAAACTGACCTGTTTATCATCTAAACAACACAGGCACACACAAATTCAATTCGCCTTCATTGCATGAGGCAAAATGAATAGAGTAGAATGAAGTTCTAGCTGCTTGAGGTAAAATATTGAAGTGTGACATCTTAACATCCTTAGCAAAAAAATATTCCTGTAGCACTTCAAGAAGCGTACTTTAAATTACAGAGATCATGATAGAATTGTGTGAAAGCAGAAATGAATCAAAGCCATGAAGGACAAATTGTGTTAGAGGAAAAGGAACCTGGAATCTTTTTACAAAATTGGAAAATAGGGATGAGGCAGCTTTCTGGTGCTAAAGCTATTGTCTCACTTCATGTAATGCACACTCAATATCACATGATATGCACCATAGACAAGACTATGCAGTCTGCTCTCTTATCTGATGGCACGAAAAGAGCTGCATTTGCCTGCAACTTATCTGTGGAGGCATTGAGGAAAGGTTTTTTGCTCTTCGATACAAATGGATCAAGATTTTACCCATAGGGGATACCTCTATAGCAAAGATATTCCTGAACCTGAATAATTGAATTGAAGATATTTCATAAATCATATCTATTCTTTTCTAGAAAACATATCATTTCTGACTCCCTTGAATAAAGACTGCAAGAGCAGGCTTTTCATATGTCAAATCTTGAGTTTGTCTGAAGTGATATAGGATTCAACTTGGCTTCCTGCCTGCTTAACATTGTTGTTTAAATGGAATGAGTCACCCCAATTTTCCCAGTACTCCACCACTTAGAAATGAAGTTAGCAGTGAGAAATAAAGATTTATGTATCATAACCTGTTTTTGGCTTTCTAATACACAGTTTCTGTTCTTTCGTGCCCAGATTCACCATAGAAACTGAGACATCCAAAAAGCTTTAAAGTCAAACAGATTGTGATACATACTGCTGAGTGCAAAGTAAGTCCAGCCTTGGTTATCACAAAGCTGTTGAATATGATATAGATAGTTTTAGTGCAAAATGCACTCTGTGGACAAATAGGAATTTTGTGTCAGTGAGGGAATACTCAATGCACTTTGGAGAGAGAATCTAGTTAGAATTCTGGTATTGGAGTTTCTGAAATGAGAAAGAAAAGACAAAGACTCTTCTTTTTTTCTAAAGGAAATTATCCTAAAGAGGTCAATTAACTTGTTAGAAGATTTCACCTTGTTAGGGGCCTCTCCAACATGAAGATATTTAATGTTTTCCTGAGCATTCCAAGAAAACACCCTAGCCATCAAAGTATTCTATCACTTATTGAAAGAATAAATTTATTTCCTTTAGAACTTGATATGCCACACTGAAAATATTTACGAGTTAAAAATACAAAAGCAAATAAGAAACAGAGTGATTAAATGGTGCAAAAACTACTATAAAATTACAATTTTATAAGCCTTCCCCCAGGAAATCACTTAGTACAAAGGTGAAAGCAGGCTCCTCTTTACTACATCCTCTCAGACCTAGTCTTTTAGGTATAGATATAATGGACAGTGTAATAGGTTATTGAAGGGGGCTCCCCCAGCATCTCATTTGGCTTGTGTCTGCAGGTCAGTTTTCTTTCTGGTCAATAGAAAATCTCACTCCTCTCACTGCAAGATCATGCCTGCTTTTGCTCACCTTGCAGCACTTTCTTTACGTTAGGGATTTTAAAGACACAATGTTCTACTTTAGCCCTGATTCCTTTACCTAGTTTTATTTAATCACCAGCATTTGCTTAATTTTTGTACTGTCTGCATACCAAAATAGCAGTGTGGTGTGTTTTCCAGATTCTGCTTTTGTGATCATACAAAATTCTTCATCTTGAATTGTTTTAAGTGCTTTCCTGGCTCCCTGCAGATGTCTCAGCTAGTTGAGAATGCTCTACTGGGATATCTTACTCAGAAATACAAAACAAGTGAGCAGTTTCTGCAGGAATTACTAAGATTAAATAGTCATTTTGACTACAGAAAAAACATCCTCATCAGTGCATTGCTGTCAAGGTCCCCTTTTCTTACCATCCCTTTCTCCTGGGAGCATACAACATGCATAAATAACTTCTACCTCAACTAACACAAACTGCATGGAAGTCCAGATTTAGCAAGAAGGGAAGACAACTGTTTCCCTGTCCCTCCTTTTCATTTCCCATGTTATATCCAGTGGTCTAATAATTAAGACTGTTTCTTAGGTACAAACCTCTGCAGGCTGAGGAAGGGATTATTCGTTTTCTGTTTTGACAAAGTGATATAATTAATTGGTTATTGTGTCCTTGAAAAAAAAAAGTGGGCACTATCTCATCATTAACTGTCATTACAAAGTTTATGTGAGAAATCCTAAAGGGTTTCTAAGCCCATTTGGGAATTGAATTTTAACAGGATTTACTCTTAGCCCTCTTTGCCACAAGGACACGTTGTTGCCTCATAGTACTAGTTTGGTAAGGATGGGTAATTTCTCTTCATAGTAGCTTGTATGTGGTTATGCTTTAGGTTTATCACCGAAACAGTGCCAGTAACACAGGGATGTTTTAGGTATTGCTGAGCAGTGCTTACACAGAGTTAAAGATTTTTCTACTTCCAACCTCACTCCTCCAATGAGGAAGCTGGGGGTGCAAAAGAAACTGGGAGGGGATGAAGTAGGGACAGGTGACCCACACTGATCAAACAGATATTCCATACTATATGATGTCATGTTCAACAATAAAAGGTTGGGGAAGAAGCAAGGAAGGGAATGTTCCTGTTATTTGTCCTCCCAAGTAACCACTACATATGATGGAGCCCTGCTTTTCTAGAAATGGATGAACACTTACCCATTGACAGGAAGTAGTGAATGAATTCACTACTGGGTTTTTTGTTTGTTTGTTTGTTTGTTTGCTTGTTTTGCTTAAGTGCATGACTTTTGCTTTATCCATTAAACGGTCTTTATCTCAACCCAGAAGTTGTCTCATTTTTAGCCTTCTGAATCTCTCCCCCCATTCCACTCAGAGGGAGTAAGCAAGGAGCTTTGTCTCAATTAGCTGCCTACTAGTGCTAACCCATGATATCTATGTTCTGCTTGGTGTCCACCAGAACTCCTAGGTTCTTTTCTGCAAAGCTTCTCTCTAGTTGGTTAGTCCCCCAGCATATTGTGGTGCATGAGAATGTCACTCCTGAAAAGAAAGTAGCTGCAATTGCTGCTTAAAACTTAGTCTTACATTGCCCTGATTAAAGACTTAGATGTGGTATACTTGCAAATAACTACTCATTTTCAGTGTTGTTTTAACTCAGATTTGGCATATATCTTCCTTCTTCTTTTCTTTTCTTTTTTTTTTTTAATTTGTACATGCAGTCTGAAATATCTTCAATGAGACATCAGCACAAGGGTTTTCTTCTCTCTAATGCCTAATATAACTCAATTTTCTAATAAATGATAATATAATAATTTTGTAGATTTCTAGTTTTGATGAGCTGTACATACCGTGCTTCCAAACAGGACCACAAATATTTGAAATAGTCTGTTGTTCATGAGATTCACATGATTATGAAGGTAGAGTTTTCAAATAGCACCTCACTTACCTCATGGCATCCTGTAGTGGGATCCTACTGGGACATTTGCAAAATGGGAAAACCTAAGACTTCTTGCCTGAAACTTTATAATGTCTTTCTTACATATAAGAGTTTAACTCAGAGCCTAACTGATGTGTAATTGGATTAAACTAAAGAAATATTAAGATACTTGCAAAATAGTATACGATTAAAATATTACATAATGTCTTCCTGGCAATCTTATTTTTGTATGTGTTGTTAGGTATCTGATGAAAGCCAATAAATGGATCTTGTAATAAAAACTGGGACATCTCTCTTCACACCTTAAAAAAAAGATACTAAGAAATAAATCTTAACATTTTCTAACAATCAGAGACTTTAGATATTATTGAAGCAACTATAGATACCAACATATCATAAATGCTTTGTTGCACAGAAAAAATGTATTTATGGTAAATTGATCTCTCATAAAATCTTTAGTTCTAATATTTTCTCAAAATATTTAATGAAAATGGATCTACATGAAGCCCTTATATTGTATTCTAGTTACCCATATCCATATAAATCTAAACCTATCCTGCAGATATTCTGTAGGTGACCAAAAAGCAAGAGGTTGTCATATATTGATTTATATAGTCCTTAATTACAAAGCTCTGAGACATGAACTCTGGGTTACATTTTGAAAAATCACAATTTAGAAGAGAATGATTTTATCTTCTAGAGGGTGGAAAACATACCTATCTTATTCTTGTAGAACATGTTATTTGGTTGAGGGTTTTGCTGCCTTTTTTTCCTTCTTCC
>JAWWEU010000001.1:71590678-71607015 GCA_035583155.1 Acropternis orthonyx
AGACAGAAGGTGATTCCTTTGAGGTGCAGGGTTGGTAGATGAAAGAAAAATTCCAAGATTTTAAACCCATAACAATTTGAAACTATGTGGTTAAAGCAAGTAAAACTAATTCTTATATTCTAATATATTCTGCCTTACTTCCTCATGAAGAAAAAAATTTTCCATCTCATTTTCTATAAAGCTTTGGAGTCCTGCTAACTGCTACGATTAATTATTTATATTTCACATTTCTGCAATTCAAGAAGCTTCACTTTTGGAATTGCTTTCATTACAGTTTAATACAGTTTTTTACATGAACATTAATGCTTGAGTTACAGTCAGAGCTTTTTAATTATGTCCCCTCAGCACCAGTAGTGCAAAGGCTGTCTGCTGTTGCCATAGGGGCAGCTGTGGCACTGAAGTACTAGAGGTAGTTCATGGCTCTCAACAATTTTAACACCTTTCCCCACACCACACAGCAAATGCCTCATTTGTTGTGACATTGTGACATCTGGCTACTCCAGGGCAGTCATGTTCCCACACACCTTTCCTCATGGGCAGATGTCAAGGCAAGGGCACTCTTGTTGGCTCGCACTTTTGATAAGGATGGGTCCATGTTGACCATAGCCCTAATCAAGGTGCTGATTTTGTCCCAAGTCCAAAGACAAGGACATAGTCTTAGAACTTGTCCTGTGTGACTCTAGTGTCCTTGCTACATTCATGGTTGCTGCCAGAAATTTCTCTGAGTCCTTGACTGAGTTGTAGCTCAGGCTTGCTTTGTTATGGTGGACTACGATACAACCCTCCTTGTCTGAGATCTATGTGGAAAGAAGCATCTGGTTCTTTTTATGATTTTGTACAGTCTGTTTGTCCTTTCTTTCAGCCTTTTTACTTCCACTATCTCTTTCTCTTATTTGTCCCATCTCTCCTCTAAGCAACTCTAACCTTGAACATTTTAGTGTCCATACTCTTAGAATTATCCATTTGGAAAAACAGAAAAACTGTGTAAGATATCATTGGTTATCTCCTATAAGACTATAACTAATGAAATATCCTGTTTTAATAGAACACCCTCAATGAATTTGCATGCTTCTATGTAGAACTCTTAGAAATCACCAAAATTCAAATTTCTTTCCTGTTTTTTTTTTTGTTGTTGTTGTTGATGTTGTTTGTTTGTTTTTTCTTCTGTTTTGTTATCCTTACTTCA
The DNA here is from genome assembly GCA_035583155.1 of Acropternis orthonyx. Taxonomy (NCBI): domain Eukaryota; kingdom Metazoa; phylum Chordata; class Aves; order Passeriformes; family Rhinocryptidae; genus Acropternis; species Acropternis orthonyx. Next base: position 71,591,865 of record JAWWEU010000001.1, read on the forward strand.
GTGGAGTTACTTTGCAGACTTTGAAAAAGAGTGTACATCAACAGTGTAAGCATCAAAGAGATCTGAAACTAAATCTGCTTTGTGTTAACATTCAGTCCTGCTCAGTGTAATGATCACGTATGATTTACTACCACAGTTATATTTGCCACTGGGTCTACCATATCAAGTCTTAAATTAAACAGAGATGAAAAAAGTATTTGTGGGGGCTTATCTTTAAGTATAATTTCCCTAATATTGCATTCTCTATTGATTAAAATATATATTGATGGCTTATAGATATGTTTTATATTCAGACTAAAAATGCCTTTCTTTGAAAGCAGGTGACATTATGAACGATATTACTGATTTTGTTTTATGCTTCTCTGTATAATCTAGTAGATGCCTCAGAAGGTGCAACAGAGATTAATGATCACTATTTTCCTATCGACACATGGGTTGCTTATATATCATCTGATGATCCAGCTAAATCTTCTTCTAATTACTTTTCTCTTGCATTATAGAAAAGAAAGGAGCAGCACAGTTTGTTCTTACTACTTAAATGGATTTATGACAGAAAAGTAAAAAATTTCAGGACAAGTTGAAGAATCTGTCTACACGATTTATTAATCATGGCTGAGGTTACAGACTCTGCGTGTTTCTCAATCAAGTTGCCATTTCCATTTTCTAACTGACATGCTGTGCTGTCAGAAGCATTTGAGACTCTCATTTCTCTGTTGCTTTTCTATCTCAATATTTAGTTGAAATCCTAAAAAGGTAACATAGATCTCACAGTAAATGATTGTTAAATGGATGCTGCCTCTGTTCAAATGCAAATACAGTGAAAAATAAGCAAGTTCCTACTGAGAAAAACCAATTTCTGCACTGTGAAGATGCCTTAACAATGAAGTTATCTAAGAAGTGTTAGGAGTTCTCTGAAGGGACTGATTCAAGAATGAAATGACAGAGGATTCAAGAGCTGTAAAAGGGAAAAAGATAAGCCATTTATTTTCTTCAAACACTCTTACAAGTTCATGGAACTGAATGATGAAAATAAAGTAAACATTCAACAGCTTGAAGAAAGATGAAAGTGGCCAAAGACAAGATCCAGCTAACTTGTCATCTTGGTGAACAGATTCCTAAACTAGGAAGAAAAGCAGATAGACATTACAAATCAGGTGTGGAAATAGTGGACACACATGGAAAACCAAAGATCCACGATAGTAGGAAAAAAAAAAGAGACCTCAGAAACAGTGGAACAACAGCTTCGTAAAGGATACATACGAAAATGTACACAGCTTGGGAAACAAGTGGGAGGAACCAGAATGTCCTGTTGTTCCACAGCTGCAATGTTGTTGTATGAACTAAGATTTAGTGGAACTGGAATGGTGCAGTCGGCACATAAAGTTTTTTGGGAATGACAGGCAGAGAAGTTGGTGCAGAGGGTTTTGTCTTCAGTGTGAAGGAGCAGCTTGTCTGTAGGAAGCTTCCATATGGAATGGGACAACAAGCTGGCTGAAAGCTGGAGTGTCAGGATAAGAGAGGGCACTTTGTACATGAAGTGTGTTACAGGACACCCAGTAAAGATCAGGAAGTCAACAGTGGCTGAGCATGAAAGTTTGAAGTACAGCTAATGATTTGCTTTGTACTATGCCAACCACCCACACCATTAGCACTCAAAGCTTTGTTCACATATATCATAAGCCTTTAAGCACAGGACTCCAGTGGATATTCATCTCACTTTATTATCCACTTATCTTATACCAGTTTTCTCATAGAAGACTATGGGAGACTGTGCCAAAGGCTTTAGTAAAGTCAAAGTGTATAACATACACTGTCCTGCCCTAGTCCACAGCATCAGTCACTTCACCATAGACAATGATAAGTTTAATCAATCATTTTGCCCAGGTAAACTCATGCTGTCATGTCCAAATCATCTTCTTGTCCTTCATGTATCTAGAAATGGTTTATGAAAGGATATTGTCCATAAATCTGTGTGAATTTGCAGGTCTGTAGTTCATTGTAGCAACCTCTTTCTTGAAGATGACCATGATATGTAAGATTTTTAAGTCATCTGAAACCTCTGATTGTCATATTCTGCCACAACTCATGGACAGAAATCTTATAATAACGTCAGTCAGCTCTTCTAACATCCTTGAGTGCATGCCCATCTGAATTTGTGTACTTATGCATATAAGTATCTTCTTGCACTGTAGATACAGTTTTACTCCCACAAACTCTGCTTAGAAGTACAGGGAACTGGAAAGCCCAAAGGAAGCTCTATCAATGAAAACTGAATCAAAAAAATCATAGTCTTTTGCTTACTGCTTGACACTAGGTTGTCTGCCTTTGTTTCTAAAACAAAACCCCAGTGTTTTAGTCTTAAAATCTGGAAGTAGATAAATCCAAGCTAGATATGAAGTGTACATTTTTTACAGGTGCAGATACATGCAGCAACTTCCATTGCACATGCATTAACTTAGACTCTAAATGGCAACTTAGGTCAGTCTGAGATAGAAGTTTGATACGGGAATAAACCAGTGTAATTCCACAGTTTGTACTAGCCTTATAAAACCAAATGTCACTCCTACTAGTCTATTCCAGATTTAAAAGCTATAAATCTCTCTCAGTATATGTACATTAGCCCTCAAACACCATTGGGGAAGGAAGGAAAGTAAGAATTGTAAGTGAGATACATTATCAGAAAACTAGTGAGAAAATGACACTATTGTCCAAGAATTTTCGTCCTCCTCAGTTTTGGGATCATTTTATTCAACAACAGGAAGACATACACTCATATACTACAGAGAGAGGGTGTGATAATGCAGAGAGTTCCAGGGCAACTTATTCAGGTACCTAATTTGTGCTTCACTCATAGACACTGAGGATCCATCTTTAACTCATCTTGATGGATCTATGAGATACCCAGGACTTGTAAGAAACATCAGTATCATAGGCTGAGGTCAAAGTGTTGTCAGCTGGATCTAGTCCTCACAACAGTAAGATGACAGTAAGATGCTGCTGAAGATCTAATGAGAAAACCAGATTTTAAATTGTAAAGTTATGCCATTCAAGGATATCTGTATGTCCATTGTACATATTAAGAACTATGGGTTTTCCTTTAAAGAGATTAATGTATTAAAATTACAGTGCAAATGAATTGGTTTTGGATAAAATGATTCAAAACTACCCAGCTTATTACAGTATCTTAATTAGCAAAGATTAATTCAGACTACTTTAGTGCAGTGGGAGATTTCTCTCTTAATTCAACCACCTGAAAGTAGATGTCTAGTCTAAACTAATTGTGGAAAATAAGATTTTTTGATCAGTGGTGACATCTTTAAATGGCAACACCATTTGGGTAGTAGAAATCAATTCTAGGATTAAATGAATCACACCGTATATGCCACTTTCTTTCTACATTATATAGAGAATTAAATAAGACTACCAGTTTGAACTAGTAAACTAATTTTTGTTTGGCAAGTACTAGGTACATTATTATCATGCGGACAGCTGTTTTATTTATTTTCTTATTTATTTATTATGCAAGACAGAACTCATTACAGAAATTCGCCTCTGAAAGACTTTGGGAAAGAACTTAAGAAACTGCTGAATATAAGGAAACCTGAGGTATTTAGAGGCAGTTTAATTACTTTTTTCCAAAATAAACCTAATAAATGCATTAAAAATAATATGCAAATTTTAAAATTATTGTAGAAGTTTTAGTAAATGTTGAAACACATGAAGTAGATTTATAGATTTGCAAAGTTAATGTTTAATGTCTTATGTTCACAGATCCTAATGGTACATGTAGATGAATTTTGTAACCCAGTCAAAACCACAAAGCACAACAATTAAAAAAACCCAACAAGTTAACTACACTTGAAATACTTCATATTTTATACTCTGAATGAAAGCGTCTTTCTTTTTACAACATTTGTTGTTTCTTTAGTTTATAATTCTTCAAAGCATTTACATTTTCTTTCTTTTTGGGTTAACTTGGAAATGCAGCTATTGCTGTTTGCAAAGCCTGAAATAAATCACTTTCTTATACAGATCTTCCTGAATTATATTACCAATAAATGCAACACTTTTTATTTGTTTATGTTTTACTTGTCAAACTCACAATCCTTTTTTCAAGAAAAGTATATGTAAACATTATACCTCATGAAAATACATGTTGAAATATCCATGATATCGCAGGATCTCATTTTTACCATTTTCCTGTTTGCTCAATGTTTATAAAGTGCAGGTGTGCTATGATCTTATCTTCAATGAGTATTGAAATAATGTTTTCCTACTACCAATATTTCGAAATCATATTCTCAGGATTAAAGTTAATATTATAGTAAACTCTCATATTTTTAAAAATGGAAATATCAGATATTTAGTAGCAGATGACTTAGTCTATAAATGTCTTGTGTATTGCACTCTTTTTCATGAGAGGAACATTGCAAAATCATTGCAAATTGTGCTTTCTTGCAATATTTTCATTTCTGCTAAACATTTTGTTGGACAGGTAATTAGCTTAATTCAACAGAAGGACATCTTGCCATTTTGGACTATTATTTTGAAGCTTATCCAACTTCTGAAGCTGCTTGTACTATTTCTGTCTATCACTAGGTAATAACTTCTCCCTCTTTTTCTGTATACTAACTTTACAAAATAAGCCCAGACTCGAGTGTTCTGCCTTTTTGTTATAATGGCATGCTATTCCTGTTTGCATACAGTAATTTTTCCATATTTTCGCATAAACTCTTAGTTCTTTCCTCCTATTTACAGTTGTAGCTTTCTTGCTATAAAACCCTTACTAACTTCCTGTGCCAACAATAATGAACACTTCTAGTTTATATATGATAATTTCACTCTGAAGAATTATTCAGATTTAGTGAAGCCTAAAGTTCTTCTCTGGACTTGGTTAAGGAACTACATAAAGTAAACACATTCTTCTAGTAAGATAGAAAGAAAGATGGATATGAGAGGGGAAAAGCCTTTTTTAAACTGAACAACTTACTGTTCCTGCTAGTATCACACAATTTGGAAAGAAGGGAAGATGAATGAAAGAAAGATTAGAAAAGGCTCACACAAGCAGTAAAACCCATATCTAAAATAATAGGTGGACATTAAGGTAAGGTCAATTCCATTTTATGTTAGGGGTAGTGTTCACGTCCAGGTTGCACACACTTTAATTTAGGTGTCTGAATGTAATAGTCTGCATCTTAATTTAGGATTGAAACTTCCAATAGATATGGTTAGGGAGCTGCCTAAACATAAGTACTTTCAAGCATCTGAGATGACTTCAAGCGTCCAAGGCAGATGTGATGGTGACAAATGCAATCTGACCAATGGCAAAATTGTGTCCTATTTAGAAATGACAGGTTGAGGCAAATTTAAGGCATCTTATATGGTTCCGGAAACCTTGTAGACAACTAAACAGAATTATAGAATTACATGAGCTATAATGGAAAATCAGACATCTTGAGCTAGATACACTTGCCTAATTGTAAGCACAAAAGGGTATTTGAGTTGTCCTCAATATTCTGAGCATCCACATGGGAATGGCAGACATTACACAAGATACAAGGGAGACAATTCTTTCTGGAATTGTGGGTAAAGACCAAGTCAGATTACCACAGGACATCTCAGTTTATTACTGACTTGCTCGGCTGTTGAATTGACTTTTGATGTCTGTTTTTGAGCTTTGCTCTGGGTTCCTTTTATACGCAGGAAAAAAAAAATCATATTTAGGACGTGCTTCTCACCCTAAAAACAGTTGAATCACTTTGATCAGTGTCTACTTCCTTCCCCAAGCCTTCAGGGAGTAGCACAGGATCTAACTGTAGATACCCATATGCTTCTAAAATGAATCTATCTCAGCTACAGCTTCAAGCTTTTTTATTTTTGTATGGTTTGCATGTAGTAACATACACAGCATTTTGTCATCAAACAAACATACTGTTTAAAATTATTTTGTTCATGTTTCAAGACAATGATAGACAAAGGAACTTTGGGAACAGCTCATAATATAATTTAGGTTCTTGGGTAAACAGCTTAGCAAGCAATTGGTCTAAATTTTGATGAGTTTTCTAGAAATGGGAAAAAGATAAATTTTTTTTATTTTTTTTTTTGAATCCAATAGGTAAGGCATGGATTCTGGAATCAAGATGACTTTCTATCATCTCTATGGACAATGGGGAGGATTTATGGAGAACCCTTTTAAACTAACACACACAAACAAGTCAAAGCGTGCATGTCTCTAAATCAAAGATCAAGAGTGAGGGCCTGAGCTTAAATGTACTTGCAAGAGAAAGGAACTTGGCAGAGGGAAGCTTTTTCTGACCTTTTCTTCATAGCAGTCCAAAAACTAAACCAAGATTAGATACCTTTGCTATGCCAGGGTGCTGACCCTGAGCACACAGAGAAAAACTCCTAGGAGAGAGCATGACTCAAGTCCTGACAAAAGAAGAGCTGAACTAGCACAAGTGAAAGTGGTGACAGGTAAAGGATAATGAGAGCTGGATAACGACTCTGTGATTTTGATAAAGTAAGATCATAATACTCTTTAGAAAGATAATTTCAGTGAGTGATAATTTCACTCATTATTTCAATTATACTTTCACTGATGTGAAATCAGTGTCCAGTGGATGAAAAAAGAGAGAAGAGCTTGAAACAGTTATTTTGAGTTTCTTTTTCTGTTTGCTTAGAATTGAGTCACTTTCTACTGAAAGATAGATGGAGGATATAATATCTTCCTTTCATTTTCTCCTTTTGATTCATTGGTATACATACTTCACATATCCTGTCTAAAGCAGAGTTTTAGTTATTTTGAGGCAGAAATTCTCATTGTGATTCAACAAAATTAGTTTAATTAGTCTCTCATTATAGCAAATATTTCTGTAATTTATGAGAAATAGTAGAAAGAGGTGAAACATCAAAGAGTCTTTGCAGCTGGAAGTTGGAGATTTTTCAAGATTAAGATTTTTATATTTACCTGATGTAAAATGTGTATATATATATATGTATATATATATATATATATATATTATTATTTTCTGAATTAAAACTTTTCAGAATGTGAAATACAGTAGGTTTCCCTACTTTGCCAAACACTAAGGTCTCACATCTCTTGAAGACATTACTACTGAGTTATCAATCATAGAAATTTAAGTATATTTAAGACAGGTTATATATAGTTACAGTACAGTTGAATTTTAAAATTCTCTATTAAAAAAAAAAAAAAAAAATCCATGTGCTGTTGAAGGTTTTTGTGAAAGTATGTTTCAGATCTTTTTCCCCAAATGGTGAACTTGATGAGTTTGACACTTTTTGACAGATATGAACATTTTGAACTTTGAGTCCTATTGAACACTATGAAACATTTCACCTTCTTGTCACCTTTCCATATAAACACCAGTAAAAAATGTCAGTATGAGAGAGATGACAGGGAATAACACACAAAAAGGAGGTAAAGAAAATACAAAACTAGCATTTCTTTTGTCATGTCCTTATAGCAACCTCTTTTCTCTGTACATCAGATCTTTCTATTTCTCTGCTGTGTTTGTCTCCATAAAGCTTTACCCTTCCCATTGTATTTGTCTAATCCCATTCTTTTTATTCTGTATTTCCTAGTATTTTCAGTCACTAATGGCTGTCCAGAAGACTAAATTAAAAATAAAGAAAACCTAGATATTTAAATTAGAAGCAGCTATTTTAGACTCTCTTTATAGTCAATGAGAGAAATATGCACCTGTAAAAGTATTAGTTAGTCTTAATGGCTTATTTTAGCATCTTAATTTCTGTTTGACTGTAAATATAGCCTGGAGTTGCTAGTCCTGTTATGAATATCTAATTTCTTAAAATATAAATTGTTGTAGAAGAACACTCTCTTAATTTTCTAACTAGAATAATAAAAAGGTAAAAACAGTTGAGAGCTTTAAATATCCAATTAGATGTACTCTAACCTTACTTTACTTTAATTTTCATTAAGAATTTACTTATCAAATAATAAAATTATTTTTTCAGTATCCATCCAATATTTATATCCTTTGTTATATTTATTATTTATTTATTCAGTTCTTGCAGCACTGAAGCTTCTCAGGACTGCTTAATATACAAAATATTTTTTGAGACACTCAGACACATTCTGTTTTCTGCATTGCCATGTTGTACTGGAATATGTTCTATTTTCTGGAGCATATGGGAATATGGGCATTAAAGCACATTTCTGACTTTTGCTTGTACTTGCTTCTCCCATTAAAGCTTAAGAACTGTAATTTTCCACATCTTTAAAGGAGGCAACAAGCTTGGTTGAAGCATTCACAAGCAAGCTTAAAATATTCACAATTAGTTGTAAACATGATCTGAACAGAATATTTCTACATCAAGAGGTTTTCTTGGAAAAGCCATGTTAGCCCATAAATAAACTAGAGATTTAACATTCAGTATAGGGGTAAATAGCTCATTTCCTAGAGAAATTACTCCCAAAGAGGTAGTTAATTTTCACTAAGGAAACTTTCCTGCCTGGAACGAGGTATCTTTCCCAGACAGAGTTTGGGGATGTTCCTCTTCATGCATTCCACGGAAGGTTACTCCCCAGGCACAAGAGAGATAATGCTCACAGATGTGCTGCAAGGCCTTAGCAGCCAATGGGGGAGTTGATGGGGGAAAGAGATGATAAAGCCAAGGAATGACCAAAAGCCTTACCTTTGTCTTTTACTGAGGCCCAGTGCTGCCGTACAGCACATTAGCACCTGTAAGTTTTCGGTGTCCTCACCTCTGAAATAAACCTTTTGAATCCTTTCCACTGTTTTGCCATTCTTTGGGGGAAAACCTGTGTATATTTTGCTTTATATTCAGTATATCCTATGAATGATGTGTTGTCTTTCAAAGAAAGAAATACAAAACAGTTTTATAAGTCTGAAAGCTTGTGTGGTCAAATAAGAAATAAAAAAGAGATGTCCAGAGGAAATAAACATTAGATACAGATAACTCTGTGTGTGTGGTAAATATATAAATATATACAAACATACATATTTAGTCTAAAATCCTCTTTATGTAGATAAATATCTCAAAGACCTTTTGTGTACATACATATTTATATGTGTACATAATGCATGTACACAACTGTATCTGTGTTTATACATGAAAAAATGGTCTTTTAGTTTAAAGTAAGACACATAACTTAAGTTTTAAAATGAGGACCTGATTCTAAATTATAAGACTGTACTTCTCTCATATATGAATGAGTAAGAGAGGTTGTTGCTGAAGATAACTTACTTCTGAGGTGAGATTATTTGGTTACAAACAAGGTCTCTCTTTTTCAATTGGCTTTTTTCAGTTAAGTGGTTAATATGGTATGGGCTTAGTCCTGTCTCTATCAGATAAAAACCAAGCAGATGGATGACATAACATCTCAGATTCCTTTAGATATATTTATGGTGTTAAAATAATAGGAGTAGGTTCATGATCATCCATGCAGTTTAATTGTTAGTTTGTTCTTCCACTCTTTTTTGGAGAATCCTGAGTAAATCACTAGACAACACAATGCAGGTTCAAGGTTCAGAAAAATATGTAGTCCTAAAGATACCTTGTTCTGGAAACTACCTATGAGAGGGTACAAATAAAACTACTGTGGTGTGTTTTTCTGTGTTCTACATTGTTCCTGTGTGCTGCATACCCTCAAATTTTTCCCTATGCTCACCCATTCAGTAATATGTACATGATGCATACTTTGGGGCCACTAGGGTATGCTATGAAACTTAGAAGACATTTAAAATCAGGTTCTATGCAGAATGAACACCCCCACTTCGCTTTGCAGGAGCTAACATTTGATCTGTGGGCTAGGAAGCATTAGCTGAAATTGCTACATTTAGCAATGGAAGTGTTTTAGCACTGAAGTTTGGTTTTGATTATATTCTGACACTTGGTCTGTTGTCCTCTCTGGCATGATTTGAGATTGATGGGTTAACATCTTGAACATAATAACCCCAAAAATCTATTATTTTTGTATTAGCAAAGATGAAGAAAAGATGCCAACTCTGTATCTGTAACCATGTGACTGTGGTCACATAAGTATGGGCAATGATTATCTTTAAAGAGCTGAGAAGAAAATTACGTTTTGAACCATATGCCGGGCATTTTTCTCAGGAAAGACATCTAAGGGAATGAAGTACAATTAATCATATTAAAGTGCCTTTATATTTCTGTTTGTGAAAGTATGAAGATATTCCACTAAGGAGGAATTAATTGGAAATTAAATTGGGAATTTTGCTTCCCTTTTGGTGGGAATTAGAAAGAGCTTCTTTACTTCATTTTAGTAAATTATTCACTTATTTTGCAGGTTGTCTTTTACTGGCACTAGAGGATTCAGACACATGCTGAAAGCTAATCAAGTGTTCAAGTGTTCAGATGAAACAAATGGAACTTTTGTATGAGGACCAGACCTTACTATGTGACAAAACATTTTTCGTGGTCAAAAAACTCACTTCTAACATTAAAAGGGAAAAAAAAAAAAGAAAAAAGAAAAAAAGAGTGCAAATGATAAAGCATAATGTTAACTTGTCTCATAAGGTGGACTTTCCCCTGGTTGTATAGAGCTATCCTGGCAATCAAGGATGAATTAGCAATACGCTGATTTGTTGCCTTCAGTGTCTGTAGGCAGCAATGACAGTTGTAAGGTGTCTCATTACAGCATGATACAGAAGTAGGTTTTATGTTATCTGGCTTTAGATACATATAATGTGAAAGTCTGAGGTATTAACCCAAAACTCCTTTACTAACTGAGGACCAAACAAGCTACTGGAGTGTAATTGAGGTTTCTAAGCATCTAAGAACGTCTGGACCACTTCTCCTGGTGTCATGTGGTCATGTTTACCGAAAGTAAGTACGTCGACCTGGTTTAACCACCCATGCATATCCTTCTCCCCTTTTGTGAGGCATCCAGTAGCATGCCACACAGTCTGTAGCTGACAATTCAAAAAAGCTTGTGTGCTCCTGTTCTGTGACACCACTGCTGGTCTGAAAGGATATCTCAGATCATCCAGTATATTTTAAATAGCAATAGATGTCTATGTGTTATGTACATGCAACTGAATCAACATCAGCAAGACATAGAGTCCATAACTATCTTCTTTTCTAAGCTAAAAAGTGTATTTAGAATCACTAACATTGATTAAAGTTCTCTACTTTACTATTTCCATGTTCTTTCAACTGCCCAGATGCTCTGACTTGCTATGTCTTTCTGATCTTTTACTAACGTAGACTCTACCTCTTCCTCATCTCATCAAACCTCTCTGTTCCTGAGATCTTTCCATCCTCTCAACTGATCATTGCTTTTAGTTTATTAATCTTTGCCTTGAGTCCAACAGTTACCCTTTCACCACTGGGAAGCCCTTGCTGCTGGTCTCTATAAAGTGCTGTTACTGGGACCCCTTTTTAATATTTATGAGGTTTTTTTGTTAGTCCTTCAAAACTTTACCATGCTTTCCTAGTCTTCCTGTGTAAATGATGTGTTTCTCCTCATCTGCAGAGTCCTAGCCACTGCTTTTTCAGTCTTTTCAGTACCTTCCCAATTCTAAGGAATACTTGCAGTCTTGCCCTGAGTGAAAAGTCCTATGCTGCTCTCTCTGCCTTTTGTTCATATCTCAGTTCCTTTAAAGCAGCCTTTGAGAATTTCCTTCAAAGAACTCTGAAAAACTGTAAGGTGAAGCAGAGGGCATTATTTCATTTGGTCTACTATTTAACAACATCTAATTGTAAGGGTTTTCATAACTTGAGCTTGTTGACACACAGACTCTTAGTCAATGGCAAATGAGGGAAGAATTTATAACTTGGTCTAAAATGGTCATTGTCCCACAGATTAGCTTTTATGTCAATGACAAATTTAATGTGCTTTATACCTTTGTTGGTGAATTTAAAGACAGAATAGTAAAAGCACTATGTAGTATGCTTAAAAAAAAAAAAAAAAAAAAAAAGGAAAAAGCTATTTAATGCTTTTATTCAGCTTTTTAAAGCACTCTAGAAGGCAGTGGTTAGAGTGGGTCATACATCAATATATTAAAATGCTGCTCTTAAATCCTAGCAGCTGACTAAAATATTTCAGGAGTAATTCATCTGAAACCAGCCTTGCAGCTTGATGTATTAAGCTTCTGATATGAAATGTTTTCCACCTACTGCATCATAATGTATTTTTAAAACATGATGATTTAGCTCAGTAACTGAATCTGGATTAAATTTAAAGTTTCTTTAAGAAAAGTAAGGCAGTTAATATTTTTGTAGTTTAGCTGTCATTTTTTATCATGTTTTATCTTCATTTTTCACTGAAAAGCAGCTGCTTTTACAATAGATGCAAAGAATATATTGCACACTCTTTCTAATACACTCTGTTACCATAGTTAGACTGCAGCTGTGCAATTAGATCCTGTTGTTACAAAAGAAGAGTAGCTCCTAATGGTAAGGAATATTTAATTTATTTCAATTTCTAATGTAGAGAAAGAGGCATCTGTATTACATATGGGATTTTTTTACCATGAGTTAAAGAACTCATGGCGATTAATTGACAAATCCAACAGCTAACTTTTCTGCCTCCTCCAGGAGAAATCCCATCCTCCAAAACAAATTAAAGCAGCTGAAAAAACAAACAAGCAAACAAAAATCTCAATTTTTCTTATCCAAAACTACCTTGAATTAACATTCTCTGCTGCATACTCTGAACTTGGGTAGACTGTTCTCCATTTGTCCTTCTTTTCTTTTCTTTTCTTCCTGACTTTTACAGTCTTACAGTCTTCTATTCCCAACCACCACAAGGTTTTATTCACACAAATATTTAAACACAGTAACAGGTTTAGGCAAGAAAAATCGAAAACCATATTTAAAGGAAAACTCTTAGTACATGTGCATGCACCCTTCAATCTCTTCTATCCTGTATTGATGAACTCCAAGTTCTGAATTGCTCTGAAATGTTAGTACTTGCATAATTATAATTTAAATGAAAAGCACGAGTCAGAGTAAGAAATCTGCATCCAAAGAATGTTTTGTCTCAGCAAAGGTGAAAAGAAGGCTACAGAATCGCCTGGGAGCAAAAATGGTGACACTACTAACTTTGCTTTGAGCTCTTGTTTGTGAGTAATGTTCAGGGAAGATCTTTTCAATTACAGAACCAGTTTTTCTTCTTTGCTTCCAGTGTTTTCTCAATCACCACCAAAAAAAAAAAAAAAAGAGCAAAAAACATTCTCCATTTTCACAAATTCAGAGAATTAGATTCTCTATATGACTGTGACTTCCACAGTGATTCCCAAATTTAGCCACGATGGCCTGTACTTCTACTGATTTATTCTTATCATTGAAAGACAGGATTTAATCTTGTAATTAGTATATTCCCCTTTCTATTTCCTGTGTTACAGTGTGCTTTAAACACTTTAAGATTTGCAATACTAAGAGGCTCTACTTGGATACATGGAGGCCTTCACTTTCACCCCTGCAATTTCCCTTTCATTTGCAACTGCATAATCTTTCAACTAAATTGTTGTGTCAGTATTTCCTTTTTTTCCTTTTGTGTTACTGTCATGCAATTATTCTCTGGCTGTTATTTTTCTGTACTTACACTTGCAGAAAGTTGTATTATTATTATTGTGGAAAGTGATTGTCACTGGGATGAGGAGTCATATCCCTATCCTATTTTTATACTCCTTCATTTTTTTTTCCTTTTCTTTTTTTTTCTTTTTTTTTTTTTTTTTTTTTTGTTGTTGTTGTTGTAGATTTTAGATTGTACTAGAGGACAATCAAGAGTTGATGGATGACAAAGTAGATAATTGTCATCTGAATATGCAGTAAGCATACCAGTAATATATATGCACAGAACTTGGCACCAAATCAGACTGCAATTTCTGCACCTGATCAAAGCATTCTCCAGTCAGCACTAATAGCATCTTAATGAGGAAAAACCGACAGGGACTTTGAGAAAGTTCCTGTAGAAACTATATAACTACTGTCAGATGTACGGTGAAGCACTAGAGAGGACCTCCAGAGGACTGCATCCTACAAAAGACACCCTTCCACTTCAATTCCCTGCTACCTACTGTGGAGATCTTTCTCTTTCCCTTTTATTTTCCCTTTCCTTTTCCATTTCCCTTTCCCTGTCCATGTCCTTCCCTCTCTTAGTTTGGGGATTTTTTCCCCCAAGTTGCTTTTACCATTAAGAGTCAGAGTATGACATCAACTATACATCTTGCAAGTGTTTTTATTTTTTTGTGTGTGTGTGTGTGTGTGTGTGTGTGTGTGTGTGTGTGCGCGTGCGTGTGTGTGTGAGAGAGAGAGAGCCTGGTGTCAGGAAAAGTTTTAACAAGGAAGTTAGAAGAGGAAGAGCTTTCAGGATAAAGTGTAGCTGTTCACTGAATAATAATGATGTGGAGGGCCAGGCATAAGCATTGAAGTATGTTTTGTCTCAAACATTCTCACTGTTGCAGCAAAAGAGTTGTGATTGCAAGAAGTAGAAAAGACCTTAACTCTGTGTAACCACTGCTCAGCAGTAACTGAAACACTTTTATATCATCAACATAGTTTCCATTGCAAATCCAAAACACAGCCACATATAAGGTACTATGAAGAATATTAACTCTATCACAGCAGTGTTCTTTTCTAGTGTCTTAGTTTCCTATCTGGTCAGTAGCCAGTTTTTACATCACAGATACAAAAGAAAAACTTCTTGGAAAAAAAAAAAAAAAAGTGTTTGAGAGAATATGGTATTAGTTTAAATCTGTGTTTCATTTGCTGAGGAACTTTTAATCAATATAAACACTAATTTATTCTTTTGTCAAGGTATGCTATATAATTGCTTCAAATGTTCCCCAGTGCATTTCCTTCATATATGTAAAATTCAGAGAACGGGGAGAAAAACACTGAGCATTAAATCACAAGTAAGTTTGTGGAACAATTGCTACTTTGCAGTACTTCAGACAGGGAGATGGATGAAGACGTTACATAGGTTTGACAATGAAATATGCTTTCTACTCAAGCTGAAAATCATTAAGACCCATAAAACATTGTCTGTAGTGCTTATTGCAGTTGAGTTTTTCTCGCTTTTGTTCCAATTCAATAGTTGATTAGTAAGAATTAGTCTAATACACTCTTCCTTTTCCTTTTCCTTATCTTTCTTTCTTTTTCTCCCTGCCCCCCCCCC
>JAWWEU010000001.1:71612386-71639698 GCA_035583155.1 Acropternis orthonyx
CACTGGTTTTTATACTTAACCTGACGTCATATGATATGAAATACCTAACTGGTTGCTTAAGTCAGGTGATACTTGTCCCTAACCACATGACCCATGAAGTTAGGGCCTGCTGAAGACCTACACCAAGGTCTTAATCTGAGGTTTCTTGGGGTTTATCAAACCCTTCACAATCTGGAACATGAATTATTATTCTCAGGTACAGAGGACGGTATTAGAAGTGGTTGATGTGAGGATTCTTATAGCTGGGATATGTTTTCTGGTTCTCCCTGTATTTACCTGTATTCTGTGCTCCCAGATGCATGTCCAGACCTGTTCTTCTTATCCACAATTACTGCCTTGCCCCACTTTACTGTAGCCCTGAGGCATTGGGAATTTTCCATTCTGCTCCCATTAGTCCTATTACCCACTTCCCTATTGGTTCATTTCTGTTGCAATGCAGATGTTTCCTTATTTGGTTATGTTCTATGGGACACGGCCTCTGCTCTCCCTTATAAGTTCACTTTTCCCTTATTAGGCAGGCCCCTCCCTTGGATCCTCCCATGTTCTGCCTATTGGTTTGATTGACGTGTTCTACCCTTTATAAGCTGGTGCCATTTTGTAACATTCTTTTCCCCCTGTTCACCTGGTGTCCAAGTGTCTCTGCATCCGGGTGCTTCAGTGGGGAAGGAGACCTGCTCTGCCTGCACCAACCCTCACGCAGAGTGACCCTTAGGGAGCAGATCCCGGTGTTTGTTTTCCCCTCAGGGCTGCATTTTGCTACTTTGATACTAATTTTACTCTGCCCTATACCTTGCAAGGTACCATATATATATTTTATTTATAGTCTGTTTTTTTGTTGTTCTACATTATACATTGTTGTCAACTCATTGTTCGTGGTTTTGCTTTAAGGTGTGCGGTTCCTTAGTGAGTTGAAGTGTGTGTTAGGGAGAAGCTGCTATATTCTTTCTTTTTTCCTTTGTGTTAATGAGTGTGTATAGATTTTGTTTTAGTCTTTACAAATTGGTCTGTGGTGGAGGGGAGGTTCCTTAGAGTTGTGTACTAAGGCTTAGTTCATTGTGCTGTTTTGTAGAGCATTTTTCTGGTTTTTGAATTTTTTGTATTAAGTGTAATCATGCAGTTAAATGTTGTCACTGGTGACATGAACCCTACAGTAGTTTGCCAGACACTTGTATTAATAACAGTTATTTTGTGAAATTAGCTAGAGTAAGTTCAGTTTGTTTCTGGTGCTGGCAGGCTCATAACTTGTAGGAAAACTTTACAGTTAAGTTCTCCCTTGCTATTAAGTGCTGTCCCCATATCAGAGTATCAAAAGTCCTGTCCATCGCAGTGAATCTGTCTATCGAAGGGTCTCCTTAGGTGAGATGCGGAAAGATTGTTTTGGGCTTTATTAAAAGGCATTGATATTCTCAGGACACTGATAGCCAATAAAAAAGATACTAACACATGTGGGACAAGAAATCTTTGCACTTCTGCCCCTTTTCATGTGACAAAGACAAAATAAGTTAAATTTATTATATCTATGGAAAACTGTTTCTTAGTTGGTGATAAGCATTAATGTCTGTCCTGTTTCATTCATTCTGACAGTTTGAAAAGCAAGACAAAGATTACACGTTAAATTTAGGTAGTGTACTGTTGGGTAACATCACCTAGTCCTCAGTAAATACTCCCACAATTTATTTTTTTTTTTTAATAAATTATTTCAAGCATGATTTTTAGTTTATTTTTTCCTATTTTATAAAGATAGAGGACCTTAATTGATTCTCTACAGAACTGAGTTGCCTTTACATTTTGAAGGTGTATAATAAAGTGGAAGCATTTTGTTCTCATCAGTTAAAACAACCTTTGTAATTTTATTTATAACCTGGCGTTTAAAACACTGACAGGATACTAGACCACATTTATAGAGCATCTCTGGAAGCAATATATTTGTTCTCCTTAACTGAAATCCATTCACCTTTAAAGTATGAGCTCATGAAGAGTAAATGACCCAGAAGATAAGATCATTCCTCTTAGGAAATAAAGTAACTGGACTCACAAAGATTTAAATTAAAGTGAAAGCATGTTTATTGTCTTAACTGATTCAAGCAAATGTTGAAGTTTCTTCTGTACGTGCATATGTGCTTACATTTAACTAGGTTACATTCACTGCTAAGTATTTGTTAAGGTTTTTTATTTATTCTTCATTGCAAAAATACAGGAAACTACTTTTTACTATACAGGGAATTTTTGAAACTGAAAAGGAGTTATGTGTATAAATTTAAGGAAGATAATTTGACCTCCGATATTTTCCTAGTTTCTTGCTAGCACAGTACAGCAAAGAACAGCTTCCCTTCTTCTGATGAGTTTCCACTTTCAGGGAAAGATGTGGATTCTCTTCCAACTGTGTAACTACAATGAATTTATCTCCACACGTCCCTTTGAATCTTGGTTTTGCCCTATTTACTCCTTGCTATAAATTTACACCTTATTTATCTTCTGCCTTCACTCTTTTCTATGTATTTCTTAATTTTCTTTCAATTCTTGATTTTTATTTTGTCTTAGAATTTCTTCTTACCGTTGATATTATGCACTTTTTCCTTTTATTTTTTTTTCATTTTTTTTTGTGCAAATGGTACAATTCTTCCAACTTCCTTAAAGATCTTTTCCTCATTTTATGCACCCATGATGAATGGTTAAAATCCTGCCTATTTCCACTCCATTTTTCACCTCCTACATCCTCCATAAATTGAGGAGTTACATCCCTTCCATCTAGAGATACTAATGAAAAGGGAAATAAATAAATATATGAAACAAAGCACAGACTAAACAGACAAATCTCTGACAATACAATGAAACTGATGAAATACCATTCAGGCACAAAGTACACCAATATCGTGTACTGACATCATACAAGAGGATGGTTACTTCAAAATCATCCCTTATTTCCCTAGCTACCATCTTGATTTCACTCATCAAAATCAACATTTGATAATCTCTTTTCTGTTGTCATTTCATGAATAAATTAGGAGAATGTCACTTCTGTGATTTTTTTTTTTTTTAAAATAAACTGATTACAGGTGTAGATGCCATGATGCAGCTTACCATCCTTCTTCCTTGATCAATCAAAACATTCCTAATGAGTTACTAAAATTAATGTTCTTTTCAATTATCATATTCATGTGAACCACTCAAGCAGACTGCACACCCTTGGTGAACACAGTATAGTGAAGAAGTCTGTTCAAAGCTCACAGTTACTGTTTAACCATGATAGTGTATCTGAGAAAAAGTAAGAACCTGATTTTGGTCTGGTAACACGTTCTATAGATTCTGGTGCTGAAGAAATCCGACAGGACTGAGAAGCTGATTTCTAGAATTCTAAGTGTAGTTTCAAGCATCTGAAGCTGGAAGGAGCAAGCATAATATTTTATGCTTTCAGTCCTGCTCCAGAACCAAAAGAAAATACAAAAGGAAATACGACTTTCTGGCCAGGTTTATGTCTGACCTTACCCAGTTCACGTGTGATTTCTGCAGGGCATTCTTGCCTTCTTTAGAAGGCAGAAAAGTATGCTACCTGTGGTTCTCTATCAGGTGGTGTTGTTTTTGTTTCATTTTTTCCTTCACATTTTTCTTTGTCTGAAATATGCTTAATCCTCACAACAGATTCCACTCTTCAACATCGACAGTGGATGAATGTGATATTAACGAAACAGCATACTGATGTAACTGTTTGCATAGGTTAAGAGTAATTCCATATCAGTTGTCCAAACTTACTCTTCACAGGGCGCTTCTAAGGACTGAAAAGCTGAGCATGTGTGAGTGCATGGTTATGGGACAAAATATTTCAACCCTGCAAATAAAAGACAAACTTGCCTGCATGTACATGAGGTACAATGTGAGTGTTGGCTTGCCGATGCTGATACTTTATGCAGGGCAACGAAACCTGGTCTCACTGAACAGTGAAGGTGCACCCAGGTTATTATTTTCAGTCTTTAAATAATTTTTCCTGTTACATGAAACTTATTGAATGGCATGTGCATTTCATTGATTTGATTCAACCTTTTAATCTTTAGCCAGACTTTTGTTCTCTTGTCTTTCATTCTATTTTTTATTTGACTTTTTTATTATTGTCTCTTACATTAAAAGTATTTCCTCTACTGAAGTCCAGTATTCCTGGTCTTTGCAAGTCCTCCAACACAGAATTGAAGATTTTTATGTTCTTTTAGGTGGAAATAAGATATGATAGCATCAATCTGACCTTATAATCTCATTTCCCATGCTCTTCACTCACCTTAAAATCAGTTCACAGAGTTTAAAAAGACCTCCAGTTGTCCCTGAGATTTTGCAAACCAGATACTCATGCATTCAACACATTCCCTCTCTGCTTATACTACATATATATAATCAGCTCAATTTAATACAAAGAAAAGAGAAGAAATAACACAGGGGACTGTTTTTTCATATATGTATATATATAGGCATAGAAACAAAACACCTAGGTGAAATTTATGAATAACAGGACCATTCTTAAATATTTTTTTAACAGTAAGTTTAATTTTAACCCCAGCAAGCAGCCAAGCAACAAGCAACCTCTCACTATCTCTCCCTCCAGTGAGACTGGGGAGAGAATTGGAAGGCTAAAAGCTAGAAAACTTGCTGAATAGGAAAAACAAAAGCTACACACACACAAGCTAGGCAAAACAATGAATTAATTCACTGCTTCCCATGGGCAGGTAAATGTTCAGCCATCTCTAGGACAGAAGGGCCCCATTGCATGTAACAGTTACTTGGGAAGACAAACATTTCCCTAAGCTTCCTCCATTGCCCCAAACATTTAACACTATTTCCTTCTCCCTCACTGCCAGCTTTAATTATTGAGCATGTCATATGGTATGGAATATCCCTTTGGACAGTTGGGGTCACCTGTCCTGTCTGTGTCTCCTGGCCAACTTCCCATGTACACCCAGCCTCCCTGACAGCATGACGAGTATGAGGAGCAAAAAAAGCCTTGTCTCTCTGTAAGCTTTGCTCAGCAATAAATAAAACATGTCTATATTATTGACACTATATTTAGCAAAAATCCAAAACGCAGCCCCATACTAACCACTATGAAGAAAATTGTCTCTACCCCAGCCAAAATGAGCACACAGTAAAACCTCAATTCCCTAAGGGCTTTAATTAGCTATAATATTTCATGTAAATAGATTTCATCCCGCTATTACGAGTGTTACAGCACAATGAGACTGGCACAGAAAGGGTGAATTATTGGAATATCAAACGAAACTGTGAGGGAACAATCTCCAAGTAAGCAGAGGGAGTAGTTCATTACACATTATAAAATTAAGAGGGTGACAATTCCAGCCAAAGAACACTTCGGATGTTGAGGGTTTACAAGGGCTTTGAGGAGACTTCAAGAGATCATCAAAATACAATCTATGAAGATTGAAAATGGATAAATGCAATCTACAAGGACCATTAATGGTAACTAAATTTATAATAATCTACCTCAGCAAGTTTATGAACTGCAAATATTGGGAGGGCAGCAGGCTGAGTTCTTTAAATAAGGATTATCTATGATACAGTCTAGGTATTTGATGATCATATTTCGAATATAGTTACTACCACATGTGATTAGATCTCACACCACATGACTCCAGTTACAAAAGGGAGCAAAACTGCTGACTCCTCTGTAAAGCAGAGATATAAGTAGTCTAGCCCAAAAGTATGGATTTAGTGAAAAATTACAGAAAAGCATTTTAAAACTCATAAAAAAGAACTGTGGAGGGATGAAATGTAACAATATTTCCTGGGTGAGATATTATTTCACATCAATAGGATTTATATCAGATTTACAAAAAGTCTGTGGTAGCATACTTGTAAATAAGTAAGCCTATCTAGGTTTTCTTATTTCAATTATTTTGCTGAAGGGAATAAATCAATCAGTTCCTATAATCCTAGTTTATAGGTAGTACAGAAGGGCATGGTTTAATTGTTGCTATTTCCTAGATACTGATCTTCCTCTTATTCAATATCACATCTGTTTATTTTTTAATAACACACATCTAAAATCATCTTTATGGTTCCCCAAAGAAAATCAGTTAGCTTCTATGTGATAAAACTCATCTGCAGATCCAGGAAGAGGGGGAGCCCAAACAGTGTCCAAATAACATCCAGCTGGGTTGCTCCCAGGTCTCTCATAAGACTGACTGATCAGACTGACAAAAGTCCATCTCCATGGGGCTCAAAGGAGCACAGAGTGATCATTTGTCAGGCAGGAATTCATATTAAGAACTCACAAGGAATCAACAGAGTCATCAGCCCCATAATCAAGGTGTGAAACCCAACACGATAGTCAACAGAACTAGCTCTGCAGATTACCTTGCAGACTGAGCAGAATTACTGCCCAGGGATATGGGATTAATTACGGGATGCAGGAGAAGGACAGTTCAGGATTGCACAGAATTTATTACAAAATATTTAGAGTAGTGTGTTAGTTTAATGGTAAACCAGTGGGAGAAATGAAGCCAACTCACGAGAGATTACAAGTCAGAGTTACAATTTACTGAAAAGATTACAATAAATACGATGATACAGAGAAAAGCTGATCTTAACCCACAAATACAGATGTATAACCCAGCACTCTGGGACATGAACAGAATGGTGTTTGTTAGCCCCTGTGGTGAGTGCCATATGTTCCCCCCTGAGTGCAAAGTAAAAGGAAAAGAAACATGTTGGTATAGATGTTGTTCACAGTCTTGCTGAGAGTGGCAGTCACAGTCCTGTTGAGGTTCTGGTCCTCCCCTGTATCCAACCAGAAATCCCAAAACCTAAAGATTATATATGCTCAGGGTCAGGTGGGAATGTCCAGTATCTCCCCCCCAAGGAAGAGGAGTTTCACAATGGGTGATTTAACTCTGTGAATCATGGGATACTTTCGGAGTCTTTGATGGTCTAGGTCATTGCAACTGCCTGTTGTGCAAGTCCCCAGATGGCCCATTAGCAGACATGACCCCTCAGGCTGAGTGTGAAGGTCTAATGCCTCCCCAGAGGGGAGTTATCACAGCTGAGTCACTGGTGTGAGGACAGAAACATTGCCATGCCTCACAGGGTTCTTTAACACCCAGATTGTAGCCTGAGGCGTCAGGCGTGCCCTGGGAAGCTGCTGCAAATAATCCATTACTAGCAGTTCATCAGAAATTGCGCAAAGGGTGTAGAATACACAGTTTTGATTACACGCACACAGTGATAAACTGGTCCCGGCCCCTGTAACTAGGACAGGTAGCAACCAAAAGCAGGAAAAGACAGGTGGTTGAGAATTTGTGTAGAATCATCTGTGGGAAAATAGAATTGTAAGGGTTTACAGAGGGCCATGCTGTGTAAGTAGTTTGCTGATCAGTAAGCTTCTCTGGTATACTCTGCACATGTTCATTGCAGTCTGTCTTGTCTTATTAAATTTCTTTCCATGTCTTCCCTGAGTGAAGGCTCTCTGTCCTGTGTGAGGATGTGAAAGGATGGATTACACCTAGGCTATAACTGAATTACAGCAATGTTTTATGAAAGACACTAGTAATCACTGTCATACTAGAACTTCATTCTTGCAGGATCTGTTTTTCTGCTTTAAGAGGACAGTAGGTCTAGATTCTGATCTAAACTTTAGCTCACAGGGAGGGCCAGAAAGTGAGCAAATTACACCTTTCATAAATATAAGACGTCCATATCTTCAGTTTATTCAACTAAATACCAAGTGTTATATGTTACCTTAGTTGAGGTACAATTTATTAAGAGATGGATATAAACACAGTAGAATATGAAACTAAAGATGTAAACCTTGAAACAACCATTATTTTGCAGAGAAATGTTTTGACAGGTGCTATTAATCATTTATAGGAGGATAGCATAATAATTTTTCTTCAGTATTAGAGTCAGTATAAAATCCTTCATCAGTGGTAAAAGAATAAGAAAAATATTCTACCTACACAGTACAAAAAAGCTCCTAGGAACTTCAATATTCCACTAACAATTTTTTAAAATAATTCTTATAGGTGGAGTTGAAAAGACCTTGGCATCTTAAGACAGCTAACAAGGTATGAATACTGTGGAAAAATTCATGCACACTCCAGAACATAATGATTGGAAGAGATATTTATAATTTCAAATAACACAAATTCCATTTTTGTTTTAAGGTAATATGTGCTTTACCTAGTCACAAAATTGAAAAATGTGTTTTGAGTTTCCGAACAAATACCTCAGAATTACCAGAAAAAACTCAGTGTAATCCTGATCCACCATATGATGAAGTAACACTATGCTCAGTATATCCATCATGAATTATATAAAGCTGCATAAAATAAATATTTAGGGAAGTATCCGTCAAAGAAATTGTGGATGTTCTGTATGAATTCATAGAGGCACTGATTATTATTTTCACTTCACATAGCTGCAAACATGAATGACATAAGTGCACTGTTCAGAAACACAGTTTCTAAATTATTGTCACAGTTCATGCATGTGAATCCACATAATGAAGAGAACAGATAGATATAAAATATTTTCAGAACAATAATTCACAACTCAATGGTGTTGCAATGTCATCTGGTGCCTGAGGTCATTCTTGACTTCAAAACATGTATATTTTTATTGTCATGCTTAGAAAGAGGGTATACATTACTTGTGGACTGAATTTGTTTTACACACAAGTAGAGCACCTGCAAAACAAACACTGTATCGGTATTTCATAAAGAAACCAGGCTGTTAAACTGCAAGTCAGTATAACAAAGACTTGCTTACTTAATTATGGTGAAAAACATGAGAAAAGATTCATAATAAATTTCTATAACTGTATGGACTTCAAAGTTTTTGTGTGATAAATCTAGTCTACCTATTATACATTTTTTGCAAGTGCTCCATCTTCCAAATATATATACACATTATTTCCAGTCTTGGAAAGCATAGTTTTCAACATCATAAGTGAAATATTTCTTCTGAATTAGACTTAGATATTGGACATTAGAAGTCAAATTATATAGAAATCATAACAATCATGAACCAAATTAGCTTATGTACAGTGGACTTGTTTCAGTTTTAAGTAACTTTTGTTAAATACTGTTGACTCAAGTTATTACTACCTTTTCATACTCAGCAATGAGCAATGTACAAGAAAAGGAATCAAAAAATATGCACTTGCGATTTTTTTTTTCCGAGGAGGCTAAATCTCTGTGTGAAGACTAACAGTGCAGAAAATGAGCATGGTAGTCAGAAATAGCAAGAAACAGGGAGAAAAATAAGGAAACAGACCAATCAAGTGATTAATAGTGTTTTATGTATTCAAACAGATATAGTGTAATTTAAGAATAGGAAAACAGGTGAAGACATGTTTGAAGGCTATATTTCCATCATTTTGCCTTTTTTTTTTTTTTTTTTTTTTTTTTTTAATAATGCCTGCAGGGACATCCTAGAGAAAGGAAAAAAGTGAATAGCCGTGTTTCTCTGTTTCAATATCAGTGGATTAGAGCGATGAGAATTCATTTGAAATGCTAGTAGGCTAAAACTGTCTTTTCCCCCCTCCATTTTGTGACACAATATTTCTGGCTGAAAATGAGAGGAAATATTTTGGTTTTCTTTGATGCAGTTACTGCAGAGATAAAGAGATGAAGGATTTAATAGCACTAATAGTTGTGAACACTAGTCTTTTTTGGTCTGTAATTTATAGAAGGCAAAAATAGAAGTCTGTAATTCTGAGATCAATGGAGAGTGTTGTTTATTCTCTTTCTTGGTGAGAGATCTGTGGTGTCAGATTCAGAACAAATGAAAAGAAATACTCAGCTATTGAACTGTTTGCCAGAGGACATTTTGAGTGCTCTAAGTTTATGTGTGTTCCAAAGAAGATTTGGACAGATTTTCAAAGAAAAGTCCTTTGAGGTCTATTAAATAGAAAGAAATCACATCTAGGTCAGGAAGACCTTGAGTCACAGACCGTTACACACTGGAAGAATGCGAGCATCTAGGAAAACACTACTACATGTTCTGTTCTTGTACTCTTTCCTAAGAATCTGCATCGTTCCTGTCAGAAGTTGCACATGGAGGAACATGAAAGATTTCAGTACTGACTTCCTATGCCCTTCTTTGGCAACATCTTTAAACAGGCCATTTGCAAATAGAAATCTAATGTGTGTGTGTAGACTTGAAAAGGAATTAAACTCCAAGTGAAGAGCTCTATTAAAAAAGTAATGAAAACTACAGTATAGTCATAAATAATGCATTATTTTAAGATTAATTCAAGACAAATAATCACCAAAGCTCTCTCTGAATCATCTTGTAATTGTTGCAAAAGTATTTTGTGTTCAGGACTTCCAGTAACCCCAAAACTTCATCCTCTTGTCAGTCAGCCTCCCAAAGAGGAAAGTTTTTCTGTTTTGAAGTCAGTTGAAGGTTGTAAAATTGTTTCAATGTGTAATCATATATTTATGTATTTGGAATATGCATGTTGAAACACAAGTACAGCTGACAGCTTGAACTTCCATTTTTTTTCCCCCATAAATAATTCTGAAGGCAAAATGAAAAGATACTCTGCTGTAATCAATTTCATGATGATGATGCTACTCATGGTCATTTTAGTTTATGATAATGTGAAGGGGAAGACTTAATTCTATAGTTGTTGAGCTTGGAAATGTTACAATGGTAATTTGTAATCTTATGACAAAACTTATTTTTGTTTGGTTAATGTTACTATCATAACTTTGTTTTCCAGCTCAGCTGAGAAAAAAAAAAGGTTCTCCATGGGCTAGTAAAATTTGCATGCTAGGGTTTTAATACCAAATGTGTCTGAGTTCAGAATAGAAATGACTCATTAGTATGAAGTAGTTTAGCATTGTCAAGTGTATTGAACAGAAAATTGAAAGTGTAAAAATACAGTTGTTGAAGTCTTTTTATGGATCCTTGAACTCTTGGACACATATGGATCACCAACAGGGATAATTTTAAATTTGCCCTGGACCTCAGAGCATACAGGATTTTGATTTGTTGTGACTATGCTATTATTTCCAATGACAATGGAAATAAGGGTTTGTTAAGCCGTGATTTTATTGTAAGATTCACACTTAGTATTAAATTCAAGCCCTGATGAATTCTGTAGCTATGACAATACCTTAGAAGTATCAAAGTGCTGCAGTGTGAAGAGCTAGATGTTGAACTTTTATGGGGCTTACTATACAGGAACAACAAATTAAAATGATTTAATAGAAATACCTACCTATTTTTTCAATTATAATATTTTACTCTGTTAATCGAAAAATAAAACCACAGGCTTAGGTTTGCGAGTAATAAAACCAAGTAAAGACAAGCAAAACCAGGCACAAACAATTTAAAATTCACTCTGTGTATATTTCACACAGCTTCACTTTTTCCAGGGGGTTACTTCTCTAATGTTTTTCAGAGTATTTCATGCATAGTACTACGTTTTGGATTTGCAGCCATCCATTGAGGACTTTCAGTCATAAGTTTTCACACCAGTTTCTGTAATTCCTAGGATATCATAACTCTCAGAATGGTCACAGAACTCCAGTTCCTTCTGTTTGTTGCCTAGAATGTATGAGTTAGTATATATACAGCTGAGGTGGCTGGAATTATGGTTCTTGCCTTTGGAAGAGTTGGAGAACAATCCTCACTACTCTGACACTTTTGATCATCACTCTGTTTCTTATGAATGTGCAGATGTCACATCTTTGGATTCTGCAAATTCATTAGTTTAAACCACAATTCACTGTCAGCCAATCTGCTAACAAAGATTCTCCTGCTTCTTCTAGACAGACAGATCCTGTCTTTCCCCAGAAGTCTGTACTGGTCAAAGAACTCACTCTAGAAACCAAACCCCCAGTGACACTACCAGCCACAAAGTCAGGCATTGATCTGCGGATGCACTGACTTCTGTCTACACCCCTATCTCTGACTAGCAAGAGAGAGAATTCAAAAACATTTGAAGCAATTTTTACATCTTCAGTTAATTTTTCTGAACTTGTGTGAAACCAGCTTTTCACAATCTCCAGACTGACCTTTTTTAGCTTTAGTCAATAAACGATAAATGCAATATAATCATTATGCAGTTGTGGACTCATGGTCAAGATTAATTTTACCCAGGAGCTATTTAATGTGCTTAGCATCAGAATCTTGTGTGATAGAAATCAGTAAATTTTCATGAATACAGATACAGATATAATTTACAAAAAGCAAGAATCTACACCTCAAAGTCTCTTCTTTGAGGAAAAAGATAACCCTGTAGCCATTTCATTAATTAGCCTAATT
This sequence comes from Acropternis orthonyx, assembly GCA_035583155.1. Taxonomy (NCBI): domain Eukaryota; kingdom Metazoa; phylum Chordata; class Aves; order Passeriformes; family Rhinocryptidae; genus Acropternis; species Acropternis orthonyx. The sequence continues at coordinate 71,624,660 of JAWWEU010000001.1, forward strand.
CTTCATACACAATAGTTTAATTTTACGAAAGTTCTATGACCAGCATTAGCTACTGTAGCTTTTCCGTAGTGAATAGAGCCTCAAGTGCTATAGTTAAGACCTTAGTTAATTAAACATTAATCTCTTCATTTACTGTATGTGTAACTTAATTACAGAATAGTTTTAGAGTCATTTATCATTTATGGATTATGAAATAAAAATAAATCTGTTTAATCATACTTTAATCACACAAGCAATTCATCAATTAATTCAGCATATCATACCTACTCCACAGCTCTCTAATTAAGACTTTAAAATTTCCACTTCAGAATAAAATAACAATGCCTTCAGTGATATCTTGGAGTCAAACTTCTATATCTATCTCTATGTTTTGACAAACTGATTGTATTTCACACTTAAGATGAAAAAGCTTTTCAGATATAATTAGGATGCTATTTTCTTCCTTAAAAATGTAGCCAGAGATGCAAAACTAATTTTATATTTCTATTTTTTGTATTTTAATTTCTCATTAGCACCTTAAGCTAAGCAGTCATTTTCTTCTTATGCTTGATTTCTTCCCCATGAAATAAACTATATTTCATAAAGTCCGCTAAAAAAAGGTTCAAAAGATCCAACCGGCAATAGTTTCTAATATTCTAGAAAACTATAAACTCATGTTTTTTATTTCAACTTAACATAGTTATATCTCTTAGAAGGAATGTTCAGTCACCTTTCACAGCCTCATGATTTACATTCTGTTGGTTAAAGTGATATGTTTCAAATGGAGGAAAAAAAATTTAAAAAATACTGTAGAAAGCAGTCAGAGAAAAAAGTGTTCTAGTGCATATATAAAGTTCTTCCTATGACACAAGTTAAACTAATAAAACCCCACTATCTGGTTTGGAATGCATATCAATATGTGCACCAAGATTTATAAAGGGTTTCTTATATTCATCATTAAGTTATGAGAGCAAAAGACACTCTCATCTTCATGTAGTTGCATTATTACTAAACAGTTAATATGTTTATGAAGAAATAATTTAACTCCTGAAGCAAAATAATTTTTATTACTTGCTTTTATTCCATTTGGTCATCCTATTTTGCATTTTGCAATTATGTTATAAAGGTGCTGTAACAAATATTGAGGCAAGAACAAAACTTAAAGTAATAAAGATTAAATGATGGATTGCTTTGCTGATGGGAGTCAAAACCCTATTTTTTCAAAGTGCATTTGCATTATATTTTTCACTGAGCAGAAAGAGCTTGCTTATTTATCTTTTTCTGATTAAAGAAAATGAATGGTAAATTTATTTTGTTGTGTTATGTGTAAATAAAGAGAAGAGGGCAAATTAACAAGTAATACAAGTTCAAATAGATTAGAAATGCACTCCGCTGACATTTTCTGTTAAAAATTTGCTGAGATACTGAAGACTGAACTGATAACTAGCTCTCTACTTCTATAGAACTGTTATTTTCAGACCTTAATTGGAAGTACTAACTAAATAAGGAAAACATTAATCGGGATTTCATATACAAAATAAACTATCAAAACTTACTGGGAGAAAAGAAATTAGGATGATATGGATATACATTTGATTTCACAAATTACTCAAACAAGGCCAATTTCAGACCTTGAGTAAACATTGATAGAGCTGCACTTGCTTAAATTACCCTGAAATTATACCCCATCTTCCTCTTGCAAAGACTACAATTAACATAACAATAACAATAAATATAAAAGAAGTCATAAACCTACAATATTTGTTACAAAAATATGAATAGATGCTATACCCTACTTTACAGTATACAAAATTTGGGGTTCTACTGAGCTATAATGACCTACTCTTTTCCATGCTGCAGATTTGCCATTGAAAAGTCATAGATCTTAGCTCTATGGCCAGACAGCCTATTTAACAGAAAAGTCAAACTTGGGTAAGCTATTGTTTAATAGCTTGGGTTGAACCCCAGCTGGCAACCAAGCACCACAAGTCAGCTTCCTTTTGTCAGATAGCTCAGGGGTACAAAAATACATTGAAGAAAATCTTTGGTAATAAGCCTTCCATAAAGTCCAGTCTTATGACTCTGACATAGCTCTTTCCTTTTGGAGCAAGGAGTTGATTGAATAATTTTTCTTCCTAGAATGTTTATTGATTCCAAATTAGCACCTAGGTGGGCATTTCTAAATGTACCTTATAGGATCTATAGCAATGGATAAAATACACAAATTGAAGATGGTTTCCATACCAACAGCAAATCCACAAAATTAAAACTTTAAGAAAGAGTATGTTCGAAAGTAAAATACTAAAAATCTTGCTTGGAATTGAGAAATATCTCCATATTTAACTTTTCTACTTGTCTGTCTCTGCTGTATCTACATCATCTGCTACCTAATAGTTGGCCCTTTTAAAATAAAGGAGTCATCATTTAGTTTTTGAATCCAGCTGGTAATGCTCCCTAAATATTACTAAGGAACTGGAATGCTGTAGTTTTATTAGTAGTGTATGTACTTCTAATAGAGACTGTATCATTATTTATACACATTAGCATCCTCTTGTTCCCAGAATTACCTTCAAACACTCTGTCAGTGGGCTGGAAGAAAGTCTTGCTCTGTCATTACAAAAACTTCTAGCCAGTTTAGGGAGGAGTGTTCTCCCTTTTTGGGGCCACTCCTTCCCCACAGCTTTTAGATAGATGTCATCTTGTTTTCCTCAGCACCTGATCAACCACATAAAAACACTAAAAGACTGATAGGCTCCTTGAGTTTTCCATTTCCCATCTTCTATTACAGTGAAGTGTTGTATTTTTTCCTTAATTATGTTGTAAGTCCTCTTTGGCAGAGATGATGTTTTAGTTTGCCAAACATGTTGTCTCTAATCTTGCTTAGGACCTTTTATGGTAATAAAACTACTGTTATAATAACTCTTATTCATGGCATTTGGAATGCTTTTTTACACTGTCAGATACTCTTTTTGATGTAGTAATCTTTCCAATGACATCTTCCCAATGTTTTCTCATGTTTGTTAGACATATTAAAGATGATAGCATTAAGAGAAAATATTTTAACTAAAGGATGAAGAAACCGTGCAGATATCAATGGAAACTGTAGTTACATGATAACAGGAACATAAGGAATGAATTCTTGGTACATTTTCAGATTCGTAGAATTAATCTCATATATTCAAAGTGCAAAACCATCCATACTTTGCATAGTTTTTTAAAATTGATAGAGACTTCTTGTGTTTTTGAAGTATTTCATCAGCTTCTCATAAATACTGAAGAATCATTTGTATTCCAGTTATCTGGAAACTTAGCCCTGGCAACTCAGGAGAACACTGAGTATTTTAAGTGACACACATATATCCTGAGTTTATGCATCTGAAAGAGAACCATAGAATCAAAGAATTGTTTATGTTGGAAAAGACCTTTGAGATCATTGAGTCCAACCATTACCTAATACCACCATGTACATCACTATATGATATCTCTAGGTGCCACATCTACATGTCTTTTAAATCCTGGGGTTTAACCACTTTCCTGGGCATGCTGTTTCAATGCCTGGCCACATTTTCAGTGGAGACATTTTTCTTAATATCCAGTCTAAATCTTCCCTGACACAACTTGAGAACATTTCTTCCTGTCCTGTCAGTTGTTTCCTGGGGGAAGAGGCCAGCCCCCACCTTGCTACAACCTCCTTTCAGGTCGTTGCAGAGTGATAAGGTCTCCCTTTCAGATTCCTTTTCTTCTGTCTAAACAACAGCAGCTCCTTCATCTACTCCTCATAAGACTGATGCTCCAGACCCTTCACCAGCTTCGTTGCCCTTCTCTGGACTCAATCCAAAGCCTCAATGTCTTTTTTGGAGTGAGGGGCCCAAAACTGAATGAAGAATTCAAGGTGTGATCTCTACCAGTGCCAACTACAGAGGGATGATCACTACCTCAGTCCTGCTGGCCTATGTCTGATACAGGCCAGGATGCCATGGGCCTTCTTGGCCACCTGGGCACACTGCTGGGTCATATTCAGTGCCTGTCAACCAGCACCCCCAGGTCCTTTTCTACCAGGAAGGTTTCGAGCCACTCATCCCCAAGTCTGTAGCGCTGCATGGTATTGTTGTGACCCAAGTGCAGGACCTGGCATTCACCTAGTTGAACCTCATGCAGTTGTCCTCATCCCATCTGTGAAGTCCATCCAGACCCCTCTGCGCAGAGCCTTTCTACCTGACAGCAAATCAACACTCCCACCCAAGCTGGTGTCACCTGCAAACTAACTGAGGCTGCGCTCAACTACCTCATCCGGGTAATTGATAAAGATATTAAACAGAAGTGGCCCAGATACTGAGACCTGGGAAAGACCACTTGTGACCGACCACCAGCTGGATGTAACTCCACTTACTACCACTCCTTGAAAGGAGCTTTTTGTACTGTCTTATAAACTAACAGCTATCATTAGGTTTTAAAATGCCAAAGTCTATTTTTCAATCTTTTTTTTTTTTTTTTAAAGATGTCCAGAGAACACTTATAAGAAACTCCAACACCTTCAGAGTATCCAAGTCAGTACACAGTTATGTAGGTAGAAATCCCTCTTCTGTGACTAGCCAGAAGATATTTGTCTTCCAGAGAAATGCTCTGGATCCCAAAATAAGGTCATGCATATTTCTTCAAACATATGTATTGAATATTGAGACATCTTTTTGCTGTCAGTCTAGTAATGACATACCATTGCACTAAACAGACGTTATCAGGAGGTATCATACTTTTCCCTAAGGATCATGGATCTGGGAACCATACTTTTCTATAATGAGGCTGAAGCCAAGTACTGAATGTTCAGCCAAATGCTTTGGATCTCATTCAGACTTTTATTACAGGCAACAAATGAAATGCCATCTGTAATTAGTTACACTTGTTTCCTTGTGGGATGTACACCTCAAGCCTACATGATTTAGACAATGTTTATGTCTCTAATTGGATCAAAGTCTTCTTAAAATCTTATAATTTCTTATTTTTTGTTTAAAATTCTATTGCATGGAAGAGAAATTTTGCCAATGAAACTGGTAGCTTGATGCACACTTCACAATACAAAACTATAACAGATCACCTATAAACTATAATTTCTATGACTTGAAAAGGAATTTATAAAATGGGTGAAATTAAAAAATAATTGTTTATCATGAAGAAACTAATGGGGTTCTGCAGAGCTCCATCTTAGGCCTAGTGCTCTTCAACATCTTCACAAATGACTTAGTTGTGATGCAGGACTGGAAGGGATACTAAGCAAGTTTGCAGATGACACAAAGCTCAGAGGAGCTGTTGACTCCCTCAAAGGCAGGGAGGCCCTGCAGAGAGACCTCGCCAAATCAGAGGGCTGGACAATCACCAACCAAAGGAAGTTAAACAAGGGAAAGTGTCAGATTCTGCACCTGGGATGGGGCAACCCGGGATATTTGTACAGACTGGGGAATGAGATGCTGGAAAGCAGTACCATGGAAAAGGACCTGGGATCCTGGTCTATGGCAAATTGAATGTGAGTCAGCAGTGCCCTGGCAGCCAGGAGGGCCAACTGTGTCCCGGGTGGGCATCAGGCACAGCATCACCAGCCAGCTGAGGGAAGTGATTGTACTGCTCTTCTCTGCACTGGGGCGGCCTCACCTTGGATATTGTGTGTGGTTTTGGGCATCGCAATGTTAGAATGATATTAAACCATTAGAAAGTGTCAAAAGGAGGGCAATAAAGCTGGTGAAGGGCTTTGAGGGGAAGCTGTATGAGGAGCCTCTGAGGTCACTTGATCTGTTCAGCCTGGAGGAGACTGAGGGGATGCCTCATTGCAGTCTACAACTTCCTTGTTAGGGGAAGAGGAGGGACAGGCATTGATCTCTTCTCTCTGGTAACCAGTGACAGAACGTAAGGGAAAGGTCTGAATGAAGTTGTGCAGGTTTAGGTTGGATATTAGAAAAACATTCTTCACTCAGAATGTGTTTGTGTGCTGAACAGGCCCACTTGGGAAGTGGTTACAGCACCAAGCCTGCCAGAGTTCAAGAGGCATTTGGACGATACTCTTGGGCACATGGTGTGACTCTTGGGGATGGTCCTGTGCAGGGCTAAGGATTGAACTTGGTGATCCTTGTGTATCCCTTCCAACTCAGTATGTTCTATAATTCTGTGATTCTGTGATTTTCAATGAATTATAAAGATGTTCCCACTGTATCACATATATCCTGAAAAATTAATCATTTATTTTCCTGCACACTTTGAGTTAAACATGTCATTGGATTAAATTTTACTAGGCATAAAAATACGGAAAATAGAAATGGAATTAATTTTTTCATACAAAAAAATAAAGGTAAGTTTTAAATATTAATTAAGAAAAGTTTGTAATAGAAACAATAATGATTTTGCAGCATTTAGTGTCAGATGCTTTGGAAGCTACAAAAGATTCTGCATTTCAAATAACTTGCAATGTAAATCCATATAGAAAAACTGGGAGAACTAAGCATTAGAACAGGATTGAAGTCTCTTTTCTCATTGAAATCTAATGGAAATTTTGATAGTGATTTTACTAAGTACAGCACTTCATGAATCATAGGTGAACCTTCAGACATCCAAGCAAATACTGACGGACTGTGACTTTGCTCTCGGATGATAAACTTAGTAGGTCAGAAGTTCATGTGGACCATGTTTTCTGCCTCCTAATGGGAGACAATTAATCAACTGAAGTTCACAGTTCGATAAAACACTTACTAACTGCATCTTGCAGTTCAAATCTTACATGGGAAAAACAGTAATTTTGCAGTATTTGCAACAAAGTTGTACAGGGAGGCTTTTCTTGCAGATCTTTCCTCTTATAGTCCTCTGTAAAAGCAGCACAAGACCAACAAGAGTAACAGAAATTGAAATAATGCTACTTTTATTAAATTGCTGAGAAGCATTCATAAAACATATACCCACCCATATCATTCTGCTGTCCCTTCTGTCCTGCATACAAAATACGTCTCTCCTATCTTCAAGGTTTGAAAAGACATGTATTACCCCTCAAAATATAATTTACTCCTGTGTAAGTGGCTACAGAGATGTGTAGAGCCTGAGAATTTCAGAAAAAGTCACAATTGTGCCCCTTGGGTTTAGGGTGCTTTGAATGAGAATTGCTAGAATAATTAATCTTTTCCTATCAAGAATGACTTGAGGGTGCTGGTGAATGAGAGGGTGGACATGAGTTGGCAATGTATGCTTGCAGCTGAGAAAGTGAACCATGTTCTGGGCTGCACCAAAAGAAGTGTGGCCAGCAGGGAGGTCATTTTGCTCCTCTACTCTGCGCTAGTGAGAACCCACCTGGAGTATTGTGTCCAGCTCTGGAGTCTTCAATCCAAGAAGAATATAGACCTGTTGAAGTGAGTGAAGAGGGCCGCAAAGTTGATCAGAGGCCTGGAGCACCTCTCCTATGAGGAAAGGCTGGGACAGTTGGGGGTTTTCAACCTGGGGAAGAGAAGGCTCTGAGGTGTCTTTCTATAAGCCTTTCAGTACCTGAAAGGGGCCTTTAAGAAGGCTGGAGAGAGTTTTTACAAGGGCATTTATTGACAGGACAAGGAGGAATGGCTTTAAACTAAAAGAAAGTAAGTTTTGATTAGATATTAGGAAAAAATTCTTTGCTGTGAGGGTGGTAATGCACTGGAACAGGTTGACTAGAAAAGTTGTGGATGCCCCATTCCTGGAAGTGTTCAAGGTGAGGTTGGATGGGGCCCTGAGCAACCTGGTCTAGTGGAAGGTGTCCCTGTCCTTGATGAGGTGTTTTGGAACTAGATGATCTTTCAGCTCCCTTCAAATTCAAACCATTCTTTGATACTATGATTCTATTTGTTGAAGTTCATTGTCAAAAAAACCAATGAAAAATAAGTCCCATGTTTTGAAAAATAAGTCACAGCAGCACACAATTAATTCCTTGTTCTTCTACAACCCAGTGAGTATTTTATGCCCTTTCAGCAAGACACCAACACTTTCTTTCTTTTTTTTTTTTTTTCTTTTTTTTTTCACTCCAGTGATAAGCATACATTTGATGAACAGGTGTAACTCAGAGATGAAACTTTTTTTTCCCTATCCATTAATTCCATAACTTTTAGTGTATGATCATTATCCAGGCACCCTAGGCAGAATAAAACTTCTTCATTTCACTTGGAGTACAGCTGACTGTCTACTTTAGCATCATGTAGCTAAGAGCAAGCTCTAACCAGCATTGAAATTGCCAGTCTGTTTCCCTGTTGCTTTCCTTTTAAAGCCACAGACATAAATCTGGGAAAAGTAAACTGCTTTCATGGAAATTTGTGCAAGTTTCATGTTTCAGATATGCATTTCAATAATAGTGTTCCCTTTTGGACTGTGCATTGTTAATAATTTCTTGGGAACAATGACTAAACCACCACAGCACATTGCTGCAATTCATCATTCTTTGAGTTGTTAATTGCTGAAAAAGAAGCTGATCTTATCCATTCCTAACAACTAACTCTGCAGCAGAACGTTCTTGCATTTGAAGAAAAATCCACATTTTTTCCCCAAATCATTTGTCACTAAATTTGAAGCAATTAGTCCACATTGGTAGCAACTGGCATCGGTTTTGGTTACATTTATTCCTCTCTTGGAATATGCTCTTAACAGAGATCTATTATTTCAGGCATTTATTGTGCTTCTTTTACCATTTCTTTATGATTCTTTATATTGATCCAGATTAGGGAACAGTGGGGTAGATTAGCTTCCTGAAGAGATAAGGTCAAATACATTAATGAAGGGACCTCTATAAATTATCTGGTAGGAAAGGGCAGGAAAGTGTGTTGTCTCCCATTGTTGTCACTTGGCATAAGTCATTAAATACTAGTTGGCATAAGGACATTAAAAGTTATATGATGTGACTGTTGTAATTCAGAGGGCCAGCTACTTCTTCCTTTCAGTTAATAAATCCAGAGCACATTCCAGTTCTCCTTTGCAGCAGTATATTCCAGTCAGTGGCAAGTCTTAATTTCTTTAGATAATCAGCTCTAAACAGAAAATTCTGCAGTATTTATGTGTGTGTACACATACAACACAATGTTCTAAGACAAAAATACTGTACAAAGCAAGAACAGTACAGGCTATTCATATGGAGTTAATGTTAGAGAAGACAGGAATATTCATTTTAATACACTGGAAAATGGAAAAAGAAGGCCACACATTTAAATACCTAATTATTACTTAACCTATAACAACAGATTATTTTTTAAACATGATTTTTTCTTACCAGCATCTGACAGTGTCTTCTAAAATAAGAGATGCCCATCTGTTCTTCAGCCTTTCAAGAAGCACAGAGATTTTGTGCTGAAGTTTGGGGTAGATCTCAGTAGTTAATCCTCTATTATTAATGACCCTGATGAAGAACTGAGCATTACTGTATCTATCTTGTTACTGGAATATAGTTCCACAATTTTCAGTGTAGACAATAAAATTTCCTTTCTGGTATTGCTATGGAATTTCAGGAAGTTTTGTCATTTAACTGCAGCTGGGATGCAGTAGAATTTAAATCACTTGAGAGCTGCATGTCTTTACAAAATACTTACCTGTCTTTCATTAATTTTTTCCTAAAATCAGATAACATTTGATTGATTGATTGAAGTATTTAGTTCATCCAGTAAAATAGTATACAAATTCTGCAACAGAATCTTTATCTGGCAAGTGGGTAACTACTGTTTTCTCCATAACTCAGATGAGGTTGGGTTTTGTAACTTCTCTTTCTTGTGTCAGAAGCGGACATGAAGTTGTTTTTATAAAGACCCATCAATGCAATGACTTGTTCCAAGTTAGCTGAAATAGCAGTTTTTAAATTATTGCAATAAGCACACTGTTATATTTCTCCTCTCTAGTGTTTTCTATGGTATGTCTGTATTGATCATAATGTGATAAAATAAATCAAAAGGCAAAAAAGTGTCCATTACTCAAAAGACTGAGTAGTCCATGAGAGTCATTAGTGGTTAAAAAATTCCTTTTTCTGAAATTTATCCATATATCTTCTTAACTTCATACATTCTATTAATCTATTAGTTATTTGGCATTTCTATCAGCAATATTTACAGTTCTTTCTCTGAAATTTGTCTGCATTACCTTTGGTTTCCGCACACTCTCCAACACTATTTTTCCCAGAGGAACTATATGTTTCAGAGCAAACAAGGGAAATACAGACCAACACACATAAACCTCTCAATATGAATGTGCTATAAAATACAGCTGACATGCAATGACAATGTGAGTGAGAAAAAGAAAATGAAACAAACAAATAAAACCCCTTTTAATTGGTGATTATAGTCCATTCAATCTGGGCCTCACAAGTGCTTTGCCATTTAACATTTTGGGAATTTATGTTCAAATTTGCTTGAAGAGCAGATTTTATTACTGTCCAAAAACATAGAACAGGTAGGATAAAAAGACCTCACTGACATGGGTGCAGTCCCATGATACCTGAGCAAAATATGCAGAGCAGGGTTGGTGTCAATAGCCAAGGGTCAAAATCACCAGAGGAGGCTTAGGAGATGACCTAGGTACAAGCTGAATTCACTCTTCAGGGTCGAGAACAGGTCTGGAGAGAAAAACTCTGTTAACCACAGCCTTGTAACTACAAGATGAACCCATAGTGATGAAGCAGGTTCAAACTCAAGCCAAGAGTTCACATTCCTTGACCAAGCTACGGGTTTGAACCAGTAAGGTACATGGCCAACAGTCCAGTTGAAATGTAGCTCAGAGAGGCTTTAAGGATGACAGCAGTTAAAAAACTGCTACTGAGCTAAAATGAATGAGGGGAGACCTCACTAAGGTTTCTTTGTAGAGATGTTGAGAAGGGAACTTTTTCTGAGATTTCTTCCAGCTTTTGCCTTAGGATCTACAAGGCCTGCTGAAGCTTCTCAAACAGCTTTCCCGTATCAGAGAGCTGGTCTTGCATATAGATTTACTTGCCAAAGAACTCCTGAGCAGGGGTGGAGCATGTCCAGGGCCCTGGACACCACTGTTCTGTAATGCGTAGAATAAAATTATCACCACTTAGAATTTATTTACAATACATGTCTGTCATTTTGTAAGCTTTCACTCTTAATATAACCTCTACAGACAGCGTACATGAAGTTGAATAGTACATTCTGTTTAATATTTAGTTTCTCCTTAAAGTCACAAAAGATATAATTATGTTTCAATAACAAATCATCCTTAGATACCATGTCAAATACTACTTCTAAAATCAGTCTTCATTGTCAAGTGCTCCATCCAAGATGCAGAAGGCAAAGGCAGGGACTGCGAGGATGAAGGGCCACCTGCTATAGAAGAACAGGTTAGAGAGGAATCTGAAGGCACAAAAATCCGGGGGACCTGGTGAGATACATGAAAGGGTCCTGAATGAACTGGCTAAGGAAGTGGCTGTGCCACTATCCATCATATTTGAGAAGTCATGGCAGTCCAGTGGAAAAGGAGAGACATAGTCTCTGTTTTTAAAAAGGAAAATTAGGAGGACCTGGGGAATTACAGGCAGGTCATTCTCAACTCTGTGCCAGGAAAGCTCATGGAACATATCTTCCTGGAAAATATGCTAAGGCACATGGAAAATAAGAAGGTGATTTGTGACAGCCAACATGGTTTTACTAAGGACAAATCATGCTTGAAAAATTTGGAGGCCTTCTACAATGGGGTTATATTATTGGTAGATAAGGGGAAACCAACTAATGTCTTGTGCAAAGCATTTGACACTGGTCCACATGACATTCTTGTCTTTAAACTGGAGATACAGGGATTTGATGGGTGTATCACTCAGTGGATAAGGAAGTGGCTGGATGGTTGCACCCAAAACGTCACAGTCACTGCCTCAACGGTCATGGTCACTGGCTTGATGTCCAAGTAGAGACCAGTGATGAGTGGTCCTGAGGGGTCGCTACTAGGACCAGCATTATTTAACATCTTTGTCAGTGATATGGACAATGGGGTTGAGTGCACACTCAGCAAGTTTGACAACGACGCAAACTAAGTGGTGCAGCTGACATGCTGGAGGGAAGGGATGCCAACCAGAGGCCCCTTGACAGGCTTGAGAGGTAAGCCTGTGCAAAACTCATGAAGCTTGACAAGGCCAAGTACAAGGTCCTGCTCCTGAACTGGGGCAATCCCACACAAAAATACAGGTTGGGTAGAGAACAGATTAAGAGCAGCCATGAGGAGAAGGACTTGGAGGTATTGGTGGATGAAAAGTTCAACATGACCCAACTGTGGCTGTTTTCAGACCAGAAGGCCAACAGTATCCTGGGCTGCATCAAAAGAAGGGTTGCCAACAAGTCAAGGGAGATGACTCTGCCCCTCTATTCCACTCCCATGACACCCCACCTGAAGTACTGCATCCAGCTCTGGGGCCCTCAACATAACAAGGATGTGGACCTGTTGGAGTGAGTCCAGAAGAGGTCTATGAAGATGATCAGAGGGAGAGAGCACCTTTCCTGTGAAGACAGGCAGGAAGAGCTGGAATCACTTAGGCTGAAGAAGAGAAGGTTCTGGGGAGACCTGATAGCAGTATTTCAGTACTTAAAGGTGACCTACAAGAAAGATGGAGAGGGATTTTATTATAAGGGCATGCAGTAAAAGGACAAGACTGGGCAAATGGCTTTCAATCAAAAGAGAGTAAGTTTACCTTAGACTGTGAGGAGGAAATTCTTTACTGTGATGTTGCCCAGGGAAGATGTGGGTGCTTCACCCTTGGAAGTGTTCAAGGCCAGTTTGGATGGGGCCCTGAGCAATCTGGTCTCGTGGAAGCTGTCCCTGTCCAGGGTCATTGGAACTAGATGATCTCTGAGGTCTCTTCCAACCAAAACAATTCTATGATTCTATGAAACCAAGAATGTCTTCCCACTGATGATTTTTATTCAGTCCAATGAATAAGTGTTTAACTGCAGTAAAATATAAGCAAGAGTCTTGCTCTTTTTTCCAGTGCTTATAATGTGCAGAAGAAAGAAAAAAAGAACTAAATCAGAAATTAACAGTGTTTTGGTTTGAAACTAGTATAATTTTCTTTTCTCTATTTCTTGTCTTGTTTGGCAATTGGAAAGTTAGTAATTGGTGTTGGGATGAGTAATTCACAAATGGCATTTTATTAGGAGTACTTGGAATAAAAAGGGGAGGCAAACTGCTGCTCAAGTGACTGAACTGTTGGGTGATTTTGTTATTTTTTAATTTTTATTATGCATGTTAAGCTCTGAAAGCTTTGGAAGGTTCACAGGAAGGCAGCTGAGCACCTCATTATGCACATGTACCAATTCATATCCCATAATACAAATAATAAATGTCTGTCAAGCATGAAGAAAAAGGGCAGAAAGGGACAATTTCTAAAAGACTTAAACAAGCTAAAAACTATGTATCACATTGTGTAAATACTCATAATTAAAGTTATGGCTGGTATGCCAACAGAGTGGGAGAAGGAAATGAAGATGAAATGTAAGTATATATCTCTGTTCAGTATGTCAGACTTGTAGAAGTGTAACTTAAATCCTAAGAGCTGCAGACATGGATAAGTAGCTACACATTATCTGAAAAAGTCTTTGTTTTTTTTCTTTTTTTTTCTTTTTTTTTTTTTTTTTGGTTTTTTTGTTTGTTTGTTTGGTTGGGTTTTTTTGTTTTTTTGTTTTTTTTTTTTTTTCTTTTTTTTTTTTTTTTTGGACTGAGAAGGAAAATACAGCAGGTTTGCTGAAGCCTCTTTAAGGATTTCCCAACACTAGCATATAAGGAGTCACTGTAGGTTTTGTAAAAATATTTTACCTATAAACCTAAGAAAACAGAAGTAAAAAAGCTCATGAAAGTATTTGCTGAAGTCACTAAAGGCCAGCAGTGGTATTAATAAAGAATGATGTACATATTATTGACTTTCCATTCTCAGTGTACTTTCAAAACTCACAGAGATTTCATATGTCAGAATATAATTCTTGCAAACCATTTTAATAACAAGGATATAAAAAGAAAACATTCATATTTAAGCCAATTAATGTCAATTAAAAATATAGTAAATTAGTGGGGGGAAAAAAAAAACACACTCAAACCTAAAACACCTTCTGTCCTCAACACCTAGGCTCAACATTACTCCTTCATTCCCAACTTCTCTACCCTCTGCTGCCCTCTCTGAGTACTGCAGGTAGATGAAGAATGAGAGACTTGGCTCTCCCCATGGCTGCAGCTTTTTTCAAGACCTGCTCCAGCATAGAGTCCTCTGTGGGCTGCAATGTGGATGTCTGATCCGATTATGTACTCTATGAGATGCAGGGAAACAACCTGTTTCACCATGGTCTTTTTCATGGGCTGCAGGATAACCTCAGATCTCGTTGTCTGTAGTATTCTTTCTCTCACATCCTTTCTCACTACTCTCTCTCACACCTCTTGCACAGTGGTTTCTACTCTTACTTAAATGTGTTACCATAGATGTCATGTTGTCCAAGTCCCCATATCTAACAGGGTCACCTAGAACTGGGTGTCCTGGACCATTTCCAGACAGATTTTAAAAATCTGCAAGGGAGGATGAAGGTCACACCTCTCTGGGTGATCTGTGTCAGTGTTCCAGTCATCCTCATAGTAAAAAAGTGTTTCCTGAAGTTCAGAAGGAAACATATGTGTTTCAGTTTGTGCCCATTACTTCTGGTCCCATCACTGGACACCAATGAAAAAAGTCTGGCTCCATCTTTGTACTCTACCTTCAGTTATTTATATACATTGATAAGATCTCTCCTAAGTCTGCTCTTTCGAAACCGAACAGTGCCAACACTCTCAGCCTTTTCTCATATGTGAGGTGCTCCAGCCCCTTAACCATCCTTATGGCCCTCTGCTGAACTCTCTCCATTAGGCCTGTGTCTCTCTGTTATGTGCAGCCCCAGGGGGTCAAGGATAACCCAGGTTCTTGCTAATAGATCCCTTGTGGCAGATTAGAGAGAATTTGCACTGAATGATTGTGTTTGTAAAGATAGATAGATAGATAGTGTTTGTAAAGATAGATAGATAGATAGATAGATAGATAGATAGATAGATAGATAGATAGATAGATAGATAGAT
>JAWWEU010000001.1:71648061-71658861 GCA_035583155.1 Acropternis orthonyx
TAAACTGTAATTCTGACTTGTAATCTGTTTGTGAGTTAGACTCATTCCTCCTGCTGGTTTACCTTTAAATCAGCACATACATAGATGAAATGAAAGAATTCTGAAATAGTTTTATAGGTGAGAAAACATCATGTGATACTTACCAAGATTTATTGGTGTCTGAATTGTTTATCAGAACATTATATATTGATGCTTTGTCTAATAAAACTGCAATGAAAAATGAGTACAACAATCACTGAAATCAAAATAAAACATTTTAAAAGGAAGTACTAAATGTTTTCAAACATACGACACAAAAAAGAGCAGCAAATTAGTTCCAGTCATTTACTTTTACTGTTTTTGAAAATAGATAAAACCATTTTCAAAAATTAGACTTCAGCATAACTCTTAAATGTTTTCTTTAGTGCAGGCTACCTTAGTAACATCATACCATTTTTATTAGAGGCACATGCATGGCCCATGAATTATCTAATTCATACTTATTATTCTGATTGAAGGCATAATTTCTTGAGAGAATACTAATGAAGAAGATGCTCATTCCAAGGGCATTCCACCAAATTTATGTTTGAGATTCAAATTGAGATATTTAAGATCAATAGAACATAAAAGGGCTGTAGGTTTATTTATATAAATAAATTAATATATTTAGAAATCAGCATTATATTATTACAAGAAGAGAAAGATGAGGAGTTTGAATTGCTATTCTTTGCTTTTGTTACATGAATGTAAATGTTCCTGTAGCTTTTTCTGCTCAGCTTCACTGAATGTCCCAAAGCATATAAAATTATCCAGAGATCCTAGAAGTTGTAAAGGTTTAGGTCCTGATCCTAAAACCAAATCATCATATATTACTTTTCAATGCAGATAAGTCAGGAAACCATTTTCTAATTCAAAATTATTTTCTTCTCTACAGTTGCACATTTTGAATGGAAATAGAGGTAGATGCTTTTTCTTGAAGTTTCCCATTGGTATCTTTCACTCTGTGAGGATATTTTGGATATTCCAGAGCATCTGCAATGGCATTGGATACTTATGTTTAGGACACTGAGCCCTGCATTACTTTTTATTGTTCAAGACAGTTTAGAAACAGAGTTCACATGGAGAAATATAGACACCTAAATTTAGATATCTGAATTTGAAGCTGAATCTTGTTAAAATGTAAACACAAAAATTGCTAACTAAAGAAGCAAACAAACAATACACACACACGGGAGTGGGGGGGGGTGGGGGGGGGTGATGAGGGGAAGAAGGAAAATTCCACCTTAATTAAATATTTCATAGGACATGTTAAAATGGATTTCCAGGAACATAAGATGTACATAGAAGAAAACCGAAAAAGGAGAAACTATTATTTTACAGCTCTGAAATCCATGATTAGGTATTTCAAATGCCGTAAGTTCCCATATCCATCACCTGACTTGCTGCACTCTAGAAGGTACTCCTATCTCTCTAGCACTTTGTGCAAAACACAACTTTTGTTCTTGCTTAACATAATCACATTATTTAAACTTGAATTTGAAACCATTCTAGTAAAGTGGTGAAACATATACATTTAGATATTAGTTTAAAACTGATGGCACATATTTCAAGTCTATAGATTTCTATATACAAGTTAAACCGCTAAGAGTAGCTTTAATAACCTGTAACTATTCACTGACACATAGATTAGCTAATACTCTGGATTTTCATGCTTTCAGAAGTTTTCTTGAATATATAGACTGACTCTAATATTTCAAAAACTGGTATGTTCCTTTGCATGTTATATTCTCTTCACCTATGCAGGCAAACCAATTTTTAATACACCATTTTATTATGTCTGTTATTTATAACAGATTATGTTTAATCATGCTGTCATTTAATCATGCTGAAAGTACATTACAATCTTGAATACTGGCCTGTATGCGTCTTCCGCTCACCAAGTCCTTTTCATTAGGCAGCAGCTGGTTAAGAAAAGCAAGCACACAGAAAAGTGAAATAGAATCATGTAGGAGTGTTAATTTCCTTACCATTTTGACGTCTTTTCAAAAAATGTCTTTGCCTTTATTTTTTCTGGTTTTGTTTGAGATCATTGCTAATTGAAAGCAAAGAAAAAGATCCATGCCACACACTCTTGCCCAGCTTATATTTCCAATGAATCAAAAAAGAAGTTCACATGTGCAGAACTGTTTCTCTGCAGCTGTTAAAGGGGTGCATACAGGCAAGTACAACACAAAGCTAAAGGAAATATAATCTGTTCTCTATAAACAATTATCATTGGCATTGTGACAATACTTTTATATTACCGTTTCTATTTCTCTTTGTAGTGCAAGTCATTCAAGAGTAAGTACTCTTTTGTCTTACTCTGTTATGTGCAATAGCATTGTTTGCTCATCCTAAATAAAAAAGAACACCTTTTAGTTCCTAGTATAGGATACTGCCAGGTTTAGCATTGACTGATGTAACTGTATGTCAGTACTTTTCATTATAAATTCCAGAGTTTCAAGACAAGCAATTGCAAAACAAGTTTGAAAAACTAACTTTCAAGTTCCCTGCAGTGGGAAAAATGAAGCAGTCATCATAAGAAAGTCAGTTATTAATCTTAAATTTCATCATGACAGGTTTCTGGAGGAAAGAATGACAGAACAGATACAGTAGTGGAAAGATTTCACAAGCAAGTCGGCAAGATTTCACAAGCAAGACAGAAAGATTTCACAAGTAAATCAACTACTGATCTTACAAAGAGTGACATCCCAGTATTCAAAATTGTATTTGAACTCTTTTGAGGTTGGAAATTAGAATTATATCTGAGATGTAATCTAATGCCAACATCCAATACTTCTCTAAAGAAGATACTATTATATTTTCCAGCTGTTCTCAATAGATCAGCTTGCTCAGAACCTCATCCAGCTTGTCTTTGAACACTTCCAGGGATGGTGCATCCACAGTTTTTCTGGGCAACTTCTTCCTGTGCTTCACTACCAACTGAGTAAAGATTTTTTTCCTAACATCTAATTCAAAACTCTTCCCTTTTAATTTAAATTTATTCCCCAGTCCTATCACTTTCTGACCATGTAAAAAGTCTCCTGTAGGCCCCCTTTAGGTGTTGGAAGGCTGCTGTAAGATCACCCAGGATCCTTCTCTAGCCTGAACAACTCCAGGTCTCAGCCTCTCTTCAGAGGAGCTGATTTTCTTTGATAGTTAACAGCCTCAGAGTCATATCTAAGAGTTTCAGCAAAATCCTTTGGAACACAACAAATACATCAGCTGCTGTGAAGAAGACAGTCTGTCACTTAAAGTTTGTGCAGATTCAATAAAATCAATGCATGTCAAAATTCTTAAATCTGACCTTGGGCAGAACACTTTTTAGTTTGTTTGTTTTAAATTTACTTACTAAAAGACTAGGTTGTTCAGGAACAGAAGATCTTACTACCTTCAATTTTAATCCTATAGTAATTTATTAAAATAATTAAAAGAGAAATTAATTAATGGGTGATGCTTTCCAACTGCATACTGAATCCTGGGTGTCTCGGTTTAAAAGAAACCGAGATGTTTATCAAGGAAAGCGAGGAATCCCTTTGGACTAGGAAGGGGGCCTCTCCTCAAAAACCACCACAGCCTCTGAAATTAATAGACTTTAATGAGAAAATGTAGAGAAAAAAAAGGATAGCAGTTCCTCACTACAAATATATGTATGTACAACCAAGTATATAACTATTCCATAAAATTTTGACGACACAGTCAGATACAATATAAGACTTTTCTAGAAGGGTATACACAATGTGACTACCAAAAGAGCAAACAAAGACATGCAGTTGCATGCAGGAGCACACAAATTACAAAATAAGAAGAAACTAGGTAATCTCAAAGAATTGCAAGGAGATCACCTGAAACACAAATTATGACTGTCAAAATTGAGGCAAATATAAACAGTATTAGGGACAGATCAGAATCCTTCTTTTTTTTTTTGTGAGTGGGAAAGGAAAATAAACATATCAAGCAAGAGAAAAGTGTGGAGAAGAAAGAAGTCTTCTTCTGACTTCTTTTGTGGGGAAAACTCTCAAGTCTGATCATGTCAACCTCACTAAGAGTAATCAGGAACTGTAGTCACCAGTACAAACTGTATGACATGAATTCCATAGCACTGCACACACACAGCTAATATAGTAAAATCTTTTTAAGGACTGATACTTTTGAATACATAGTGAATAAGTGGTGATAATCATCAGCACAGAAAGGATTTATTAACGGATACCTTAAAGGTACATGTCTTTATATGTCAAAATACAGATATAAAAATTTAATTTCCATCTATTTGAAATTTTTACTTCACATGAAGATGAAATCAGTCATTAAGAAAACATTTTTAGTCTTTGAATGACAAAAATGCAAGAAAAGAATATTAATTAGGCACCATGGGGAATTCCCTTGGGGAAAAAAGTCAAAAGCCATATTTCAAGACAAAAGAAGGATCATAAGAGAATACAACAACAGCAGAGGTTTCTTTCCTAAGGGTAGTAAAAATTGAGGTGTTTTAATACTCCAGTTTAGCTCAAAATTATTTTCCTGTTTACCCTACTACATGTGCATAATTTTTTTGTATCAGACAAATAATCATTTTTTCTTTTCTTACAGAGGTCAAAATCTCCTGTGCATAAGCACTGTCTTTTAGAATTTCAGAAAGTCATATATTCGTTGACATTTATTTTAAAAAGACATACCTTTTGACCCACTGATGTATTTGATAGGTTGTTACAGAACAATTATTTTATGACAGAAACTTTATTTGTTCTATCCTTGACCAGTTAATACCACTACATGCTTTCCTTGTCCTTCAGTGAAAACAATTCTGAGCCTTCCCTAACATCCACAATCATTCAAAAAGAGTAACCATATCCCTTCTTGTTAATGAGGCCACTTTAGGATTGTTGTTGCTTGGAACATTTCCTTTAATTTATTCTATATCCACACCTCAGCACGTAAAAGAAAAAATCGTGAAGAAAACACAAACTTTCAAAACAGCTTTAGGATGTGAAATGCAAGTCTTTGAAAAGCTCATTTCAGTCACCAATTCTTTTAATTTGTTGAAGTTTCTGTGTTGAAATCTGAACCTCTATTATGCATATTGCTTTACTTAGCTTTCCTTTTAATTTAAACAAAATTAATGTAGTCTTTTAAACCATGGTTTTGTCCTATGATCATCTCTCACAAATATAATTATTAATGACAATTAGTCTAAAATAATATCACTGTCTATTAAGACCAGCATAAATAGTTTTAGTTCTTTTAGGTTGTCGTTGTTTTCCCTCATGTTCTCTTACAAAAGGGGTTTCTATAATTCACACAAAAAGTCTGGCAAAAAGTTATTATTTGCACCCTTCTTTAGCCTCAAAAAATTTAGATAAGTACTTCAAAAACTGGCTCTTCTAATGCCTGCCTGTAAGAATAAGCTACTTGGCATTTTTTTTCTCCCTTTTTTGTTTGTTTTGTTGGTGGAGGTTTTTTTGCTTGTTTCTTTATTTGTTTCAACAGAATTCCTGCTGCATGCAAGAAGACAGCAGACAAAAAGCATGAACTTGAGGTATATTATTACAAATTGTGAAGTGTTTCATATGCTGGATGGAATTCAGTTCCAGAGGAAAAGAGCTTATAGTTGACTACAGTTGACTGTCACTACAGTCAGAGAAGATCAAGTTAGTAAAGCCTCGAAAGTGATTCAGCTCACACTAAAGTAGATACAGAGGGTATGAGTTATTGCCTGAGCATATAGATCTAGTTCCAGATGTGATTGCCTTATGGTAATCCACCTGACAAACAGCTCTTTGCCCAGATCAAGGGCCTCCAGGTGATGTGGATTTATCTGTGAAGCCCAGTGGGCTAACTCAGTGTGAGAGACTGGATTCGTATCTCTCTGGATTAATTTTAGGTCAAATCAACCAGGGAGTGGGGGATGGAGGGGCCAGGTCAGAAACCTTATGGTCACACTCCCAGGTCAGAAGACACACGTCCTGCAACTGAAGCTGTATGTAGCAGTGTCTGTCAACCAAAAAAGACCCCCCCTGTATCCCACCCACACCACCAGCCCCTGGAGCCTCTGACTGGCTGCACCACCCCTCACTCTGGGCTGGAGGGCACTGAGTGGTCAGTGAGATGGTTGTCCTGCCTGGAAGGGGTGGCCACACGAACTGGGACACATAGACAGAGTAGCATAGGGGTGGTCTGGTCCCTTTTGCCTTTTCTGTTGTAACCTGCCATTTTTATGTGACTCTGGTGGTACATAGACAATTTTCTTATTCTTGCCCCTTTCTTTACTATTCTTTTCTTCTCTTTGTCTCTTTTCCTCCTTTACTCTTTCCTTAATCTCTTGTGGGTAACTTAAAATTGATAAGGTTGTATTTTACTTAAGTTGTAGTTGTTTTGTGCCTAGGTCCTTTAGTGGAATGATTCTTCTCTCTCCTTAGTTGTATGTTACTCCTGTGAACCTTTTGCCAAAATGCCTATTTTCTCACTAAATTAAAAGAAATCTCTTGGGAAAAAGTCTGTGGTTGTTTCCCTTTATGCGACTTTATGGTATTAAAACCAAAGACTGCAAAATTTCATTGGAAACTCTTGGGATTCTTAAGTAATAAAACGCCTGGGCAGCTTGTGGCTCTGACCAAGGGCTTTACACACAGGGAATCTAAAATGTCACTTAGGTCATAAAACCTTTAGGCAAACAAATAAATCTCTGACTGTTTCTTTTATCAAAATATAACTCTGAGGACTGATTTCAGGTGCCTATGAGTAGGTGCCATTTGAGTATTCACAGCATCCACATGAGAGTTGTAACTCTGAAGATCAGGTTTTTTTGTAGGTGACAGACAGAAATCATGGACTACTCTAGGACATTTTAAATTACACTAGTTCTGTATATAAAGAAATTAATCAAACCAGTAATGTAGTTTTAGGTACTCTCGGGTACCATGCCTGACCTGCAGTTGCTATTCTGTATGACTGTCCACTTGAAGTCCAGTGTCATATGGGTGTTGTCCCATAAAGATGTCTTGGATAACCAAATGCTGGTAGGAACTCACATTGAAGAAATTGGCTTCCATATCAGGTCATATACCTCAGTGTAGACTGTCTTGAATGTAACAACTAGATTGAAGTCTGACATCTATGGCGTGCCAGGTATCAAAGCCACACACTTGCCTGGGCATTTTATTCAGGCTACAACTAGTTCCTACATCAAACTTTTGCAGTCTTAGTTCTTTCATACCTCGAATCGCCTAAAGAGAACATGCTACAAATGCTTCCCAAGAGAACTTCTTTGCTGTCAGTGACAAAGTAGGTATTTTGGCAGAAGGTTTACATGAGTAACATACATGGAGAGGATTCCACAAAAGCTCAACAGGCTACTCAGAACAAAAGGACTTCTCTACTTCCCTCCAGACAGCATTCTTAGCTCTCTCTCGATAGCCCCAAGGGATTTACAGGACAACAAGCATCACTGTGGAGTAGGGAACCTTCTTTACACCCAGCAAACACCAGCCCACAACTTAATGGAATACCACCCAATTAGT
The DNA here is from genome assembly GCA_035583155.1 of Acropternis orthonyx. NCBI lineage: Eukaryota > Metazoa > Chordata > Aves > Passeriformes > Rhinocryptidae > Acropternis > Acropternis orthonyx. The sequence continues at coordinate 71,655,600 of JAWWEU010000001.1, forward strand.
TTTAAGTTACCTAGAAGAGGAAGAAAAGAATAAAGGAAGAAGAAAGAGATTGAGAAAAGAAAGAAGAGAGAGAGAGAGAAAGAGAAAAATAGTTATTGCTAAGAGATTACATGGTGGCAGGTCCAGAGATAGAAGGCCAAGCAAGATGGAAATCCTGTGCGTCTGTTTATAGGGTTTCTATTGTTCTTGGTACAATATTTTTAATAAAGCATGAAATGATTGTCTTTAGCTTGTCCATAAATTGAGAAATTTACTCGTTTTACAGTGCAAAAATCTTCAACTCCCCAGCCTAACAAGTTTCACTTCTGATAAGAACACTATCTTTAATATAGCACTTTTTAACTCTGATAAAAAATGTTGTTACAATATTTTACAGTATTCTGTGAGATATGATCCTTAATTCTAACTCAGTTCTGCTCTCAGCTTTATCAGACAGCAGAAACTGGTAATTAGAAAGGCAAAGGTCAGAGATAAGCATGCTCACAGTCTTAATCTGGAAGTTTCTTTACAGCCTTTCAGAAATTAGAAATTTTATTATCAATGAAACAACAACAACAAAAAATGTTTTCGGACTTATAAAGTGCCCATAGAAGTAACCAGAAAAAAATGAGTGAATTTCAGTTCACTACTAAAAAAAATGAATTTATAGCAGATAAATACCACCAAAGCAATATATGTACTTCAGCTCCAGATTACAGACATATACATGGAATTGTCTTCTAACAGCTAAACAGCTACTGAAGCATATATTCAGTTTCCTACACAGAGAAGTAAAATGCAGTTTGAGATTTGGTAAGGTATCTGATACATGTATATGGGACTAGTGATGTGATGAAGGATCTATAGAAAGTTTCAAGTTTCTATAGGAGCTGCTGCAGGCTGTGAGACTTTCTCTATGACATCTGGATTACCCTTGGATGCCATGCTGAGTCAATGAAACTGAATTCAGTGTGTCTATTTCAGGTGACAGATTTCTATTCTGATGACATATCAACTGACTATAGTGACATCTTGGATTCTTACTCTTCATAGAGATGCTTCCCTGATGCATGTGTTAAAAATCTGAAACTGAATTATGAATATAAAGTCAATTTCACCTAATTTTAGCTAACTTATAACTAGGTGTCTAACCTACAGTAGTTATTTAGAGCTTTGTTCATGTACCCTGACATATAAATCTAACATCAGCCAATCATTTGATTGACTGCAGTGTAGCTTAGATGCCCAGAGGGTACCAGCAGATCAAAAACTGTAAAATAAAAAAACACATTCTTCTGCAGTGGTAGTTGGATCTCAGGACACCCTAGCAAATTTCAGGTGACAAATTACCAAAATTTAGGCAGTGGATCAAGCGGCTAGATCTCCTTCATGATGAATCTGCTGTGATAGCTCTATATGGTGATGTAACAATTCCTAAAATAATTAGTAATGAAAAAAGGATGCAATTAAGTCCATCTTAAATAGTGCCTTGAAAATAAAGAAAGCAAATGGTTCTTCAGTAGTGTCATTGACTAGAGAGAGGGAACCTGGAATAATGGTGATGCTGCTTACTGGCTACAGTTTGGTAAGTAGATCCCGCTTTTAAATTTTGAAAAATTATTGCTCCAGCTCCACTCAGTGGCATATGCAAGGTGTAGAAAAAGCAAGGTGGATGGACACTCCACTCTTTCTGTCTGTCTGTCTCTGAAAAGACAGAGTGAAGACTCCATGACTGGAACACTCAGCTTCTATCATGCCTTTCAGGTGGGTATATGCACTTAAAGGAAAACAAAAAAATGGATAGAAAGGAAAATTAGAACAGATGGTGTGATCAATGCAAAATTTTGGTGATGTTACCTAAGTAGGTAGCAACAGATGAAAACATTTCTGAGTTCATGGAGACATTCTTGGAGGTTTTTGCTTATTTGTGATGTTTGAAAATCAGGAATATTAAAAGGTAGATTAAACTACCCTTTATGAACACATTTCTACAAAATGTCAAGAAGCTGACATCTCACTTACCACACTGTAAACATTATATGGATTACTGATGGAACTGATCTAAAAATGAAATTTAAACAATGTTGTGTCAGGGTAAATCCACTTTTCTGACAAATTTCCTTACTAACAATGCTAGATTTAGTATTGTGTTGAATAACCCTAACCACTAAATAAGCTATAGCAAAAAAAAAAAAAAAAAAAAAAAAAAATTGCAGAGGACACATGATATTTCTTTCTGAGTTTTGGTTTTCAGAGAAGTTTTCATTTGCTTGTAAATGCAGTTTTAAGGAGTTTCAGCATTTCAAACATCATGTTTCTTAGTGAATCATAATCTAGAGGGGATTCATTTTGCTTCACAATTGCCATCTAAAACGTGGTTGCTTAATCTGAACTATTTATTAAGGGATCTTTCTGTATCCACTCAGTCCTTGATGGTTTTCAATGTAGTTACCATATTCTCAGTTAGCTGTGAATTATACATTGAGCACGTGACGTATCTTGTCAAATCATTCAGGAATTAAGTTTTAACCTCCAACCTCCATCACCAAAGAAAGGATGTTTTGATAAATTTGGAGACTAGTGTTGGTCATAATGGTAAGAGAAAGACTGGAAACTTGACACAAAAACTACTAATATGGGAAGAAAGATTGCAGAATGGACTACATTGTTCTATTTTTAACACTTTTTAAAAATCTATTAATATCTGTTGTGGGAAAATATTTCCTTAAATATTGAATCTTTAGGATAACCACAGTCATATAAAAACCAGTGCAAGAAATTTAATTGTATTATAACCATATTTTCCTCCTGCACAATTCTTATTAGCCATGCTTTACTCTAGTATTTATGAATTCAGCCCATCTAGATATTAATCTGCTTGACAGTGCTAATAACCTGCTTTGTAAAATCTTTTTTGTGACCCTACCACCTGTTATCAAACAAATCCCTCTTGCCAGAAGGAAAAATAGTGACACAGATTCAAATAACAGAACAATAGAAGACTTTGTGATGATCATTTACTTTTATACCCTGTAGAATACAGATGATAAGATAAAGTTAATTAATTTCCACTTCAGGTTCCGTGCTTTGTGTAATTTTTTCTTTTTTTTTAACAAACAAACATTTGTTCTCAGTGTATGTAGTAGTGGAGAAACTTAATATCACCCTTGACAATTTGGTACAATGGCAATTTACCCTCCTTTAGGATCTATTAAAGTTTCCCAGTTTTAGCTAGCTATTCAATGCAAGTCTGGTTTTCTTAATTACAATTATCTTCTCTCCC
>JAWWEU010000001.1:71677623-71691482 GCA_035583155.1 Acropternis orthonyx
AACTGTAATTCTGACTTGTAATCTGCTTGTGAGTTAGATTCATTCCTCCTGCTGGTTTACCTTTAAACCAGCACAATCTCCCAGAGAGAAGGTGCACAAGAAGCTGGGAGGGACCATGGTCAGGACAACTGATGCAAACTGGCTAAAGGGATATTTCATACCATAGAACATCTTGCCCAGTATATAAACATTTATAATTAGCATAGTGCACATCTCTTACATAAACTGGGTTTTTCACATGCACAGCCAGCCCTTCTCTGGGAAATGAGTTCAGGGGAAGGACTGAGCATGAGTCTCACAGTGGAGCAGGAAGTTGGCTCAGAACAGTGCTGCCCCGCTTGCCTGGTCACCTTTCCTGTAACTGTAATGTTTGAGACAAAACATGTTTAGGTCTGGTCCTCTACATTATCCCACCAGGGAGTGGGGAATGAGTGAACAACTGTGTGGTAATTAGTTGCTGGCTTTCATTAAACCAGGATGATAGCAGACACAGGGCAGTACACTACAAGTTGGTTCTTCTAGTTCTTCATCTACCAGGAAAATACTATAACACAGATGTCTCAGTACTCTTTTGATTTTCTGACATTGATCCTTACATGTTGCAATCCAAAGCACCTTTTTATTAGGCAGTTTCTACTTTGAGAGGTCAACTTCAGTGTATTCGTTGCTCTAAAAAGTACCTGGGGAGTAATGTTTGTCTTTCATTTAGGATGCATTTCAGTGTATCTGTTTATTGCTGTCAAAGATTAAACAAAATAAAATACTTGAATAAAGTTAATATTATTAGCTATCAAAGAAATAGTTTTTACAAATGTGAATATCCACCAAAATTATATTGGTTGTGATTTTTTAGTATCTGCTGACCTTAAGCCAGCTCAAGGCCGGGTTGAATGGTACTTTGAGCAACCTGGTCTAGTGGAAGGTGTCCCTGCTCATGGCAAGGGCTTAGAACGAGATGTTCTTTCAAGTCCCTTGCAACCAAAACCGTTCCATGATTCTATTGCTGTTAAAAAAGAGAACTAATGCCTCTCATCCATGTGTGTTCTTGGAAAAGATATAGAAATATGAAATAAGACTGATATGATGGCATTATAAACAGATTGTAATTTAATTGCAATGAGCTTTCTTCTATTCATAGAAATATTATTAAAATGTAAGTGTGCATTTGTTAGAGCATTATGTTCCTTTGCTTGGAGCTGAAATGCTATTTTAGAGTTAGAATCAGTGTTCAGAACATTTGATTTATGCATTTGGCAGTTATGGAATGAAAATTAAAACCATGACAGCAAGTATACTAAATTTTTACTGAACTTTTTGAAGAAAGTATGAAAACTTTATAAGGTTTGCCAATTTAGAAGTATGACTCTGATTTTACAGTGGCTAAAAGTATCCAAAAGCAAACACCTCCTAAATTAAATTAATTTTAATAAAGATGATTTATGGTGAGTCTTTCACCTTGGCCTTTCTTTTGTGCTTACTCTGCTGTATTATGACATCTCTTGATTGAGCTGAACCACTGACTGCCTGTTAGGGAATTGTTGAATCAGAAGTATTGGTTGGCCAGAAGACCTGCTTGATGTGCAGAGCAGAAAAACAGAACTCTGAAAGTAAGTGTTGAACTCTTGAAGAAGACTGCCATCATCCTCTTATTTCTGGATAGGTTGTGAAAGGCCAGACTGCCTGGATAACTTTGTAAAATTTTGTCCTTTTGCTGCAGAGATACTTCAGATTTTGAAAGTATCCATGATGGAAAAGCCAATTGTTTATGTTAGTCAAAACTGACAGTGTTACCAGACTATTTCAGAGTTGTATTTTTACCATACTCACTTATTCCTGTGATGCTGGGATCCTGGGTTCATGTTGGGGGCAAAAATAGCCAAAAAAGAAATGTAATCTCATGAAAATTTGCTGTTTTCCAATCAGCAGCTGCAGACCATATAATGTATAATAGACCAATTACCAAAAGCTGCAGGCCAATAAATAATAAATATAATAGAAATTAAATATACATTCTCAGGGTATCAATGCCAATCATTTGTTTCTTTTATGACTTAAAAGTATGAGATAAAGAAAACTCTTTATCTGTTAGAACCTTTACAACTCTACTGAACAACAGGTACAGCATTCTATCAGATGTCATTGAAAGACATGATTTTTTAATAATAATATAATGTTAAAATTCTTTTAAACTCAGGAGATCTTTTAAAATGTTTTTAGAGGGTTTTTTCACTCTTACATTAAGCTTTTCTATACATGATGTAAGCATACTATTCATTAAATGCATTATGATAACAATTTACATGGAGGATCAAGAGGGCTCTAAAATGTATGTTTGCTTGTGAGTATCTTTAGCTGATAGAATCATAGAATTATGTTTCTGCATTAATTTGAAATATATATTAGGAGAATACCAAACTCCAATGTTGCACTGTTATGGGGAAAGAGCAAACTGTAGTGACTGGAGTATTCAAGTAGATTTGAGACACAAGCTAAATCTCAACATTTCAAGTAAGCACTTACTTCAACTACTACTTGAATCTGTCTATTAATAACTAAGAATCAAACATTTATCAAATATATTACTCATAGTATAATTAGGTATATTTAGGTTTACTATGAGTCATTTTGGTTCTGATCATTACAGTTAATGATGGGTTTTGGCTTCTGATATTGAGATGGCTGAGCATGAGAGTTCTTTGACAACGGAAGCTGAAACTGAATGTCCTCTGTCTGCCAATCACTGTTATATATGGCTGGTGTTAATATGCACTTTTGACATCAGTCAAGACCAGTATGGTCCAGTGAACTAATTCCTCTTTTCATTGTCAGTATCAGTGTGATCTACCTTACCAGATGTGTATGATCTATCATTCCTTGTAACTTCTCCTGGTTATAGAGGCCTGGACCAGTTTTTCACTATGTGGGTGTGGCCAGGGCTGTGTATTCTACACTCTCTATGTCATTTCTCATGAACTACTAACAATGGATCATTTGCAGCAGCTGCCCGGGGCACACCTGACCCCTCAGGCTACAAGCTGGGTGTTTGGGAACTTCTGTGACATAAGGACGTTTTCTTGTTTTCACACCAATGACTCAGGTGTGATAACACCCCTCTGGGGAGCCATTAGCACCTTCACAGCCAGCCAGCCTTCACTGTGGTTCATGTCTGCTAATGGGCCATCAAGGGTTCCAAAAATATGCCATGATTCACCTCACAGAGTAAATCACCCATTGTAAAACTCGTCCCCCTGTGGGAGGTACTAGGCATTCCCATTTGAACCTGAGCATATATAATCTTGGGGTTTGGGAACTTTTGGCACCATTTGTTGGATACAGAAGAGGACCAGAACCTCAACAGGACTGTGACTGCCACTCTTAACCAGATTGCAATCTTTGTACTCAGGGAGGGCCACGTAGGGGGCTGGTGAGCTCACATGGGGCCGGTGAGCTCCATTTTGTTTGTGCCCCAGGGTACTGGGTTATATACCTGTTTTTGTGGGTCAAAGAGATTCTTTCTCTATATCATTGTACTTACTGTGATCTTTTTATTAAATTGTAATTCTGACTTGCATTCTCTTTGTGAGTTGGGTTCTTTTTTCCTGCTGGTTTGCCTTTAAACCAGCACACTTCTTTAAATGGATGCTATTTGTTTCCATAATTTATGCTATTAAATCATACTTATATAAACAGTATTTTTCTCTAAATATGATAGGCATTTCATTTTGGGAATTTGGAGTAAAGAAGATGCTAATCATTTTTGTACAAGAAAACTGAAAACATTGCTCTAAAGGAAGATTATAGAGTGGATTCTTTTGCTACTCAGATTTCGGTACAGAGTGAGAAATGTGTGCAAGTTTATTTTATATATATATATTTGGGTTTTGTTTGGCATTGTTTAATTTTTTTTTAATTTTTTAATAAGCCAGTGTATGAAAGGAATATAAACGTTTTAATAAACATTATGTTAATAATATTTTGAAACTATTAAAGCAAAAATTACATTTTTAATATACATTATATATTTTCCATTATATATTTTCCATTATTTTCACAATAATCATTCAATGCATTGTTTTTCCAATAAAAATTACTTACACTTTGTGTGAATTTGCAAATTAGTTTGTGAATAATTTTCCTCTCCACTCTCACAAGAAAAGTGTTTTATATAAAATTAATAATTTTTGAGTCCAATTGGAACATTTTTCTCCTCATTTTATGCCTAATTATAGATTCTCCTCCTATCCCCCTTTAGAAAGAACAAGCTGGAGTAAAGTCCCTCTGTCCTCTTCCTCTGTAAACTTCTCTCTTCAATAAACAAAACCAGTTCAGTCTCTCTAATGAATACTTAGGGAATAAACAATCCTTACTGTCTTCTACAGACACTATGTATTCTGGGACATTTTTAAATTGTCAAAATAATCTAAACTGAAATTGTACAAAGACTTGAAATTTCTTAGAACTAAATGGGACACTCATATAATAAGCCTTTGTCAGTATAAACAAATTATCGTTAAATTAGAATGCAGATAAATAATGGAAAAGTTAGCTGGGATTAGCTGTTAAGATATATAACTTTTAAAAAGAAGGAAAAACATGCTTTGTTTTTATTATAAGATGGCACAATTGCAAATTTAAAGAAGAAAATTATCCAAATCCGTAACGGTTATAGTGTATCTGCTTGAGATCCCATATCTGCCTGGTATTTATATCTACCACTCAAAATTGCTTGTTTTAAATGTTCTTTGCTACAATATTCACACATATCCATTTATATCATGTTTGCAAACACTAGAGGTAAAAGGGGACCTGAAGAACTCCTTTTGTGGGAAAATCATTAGCAAAAAATAAACACACTGTGTCTACTTAGAAAATGACATGAACTTTAGAGCTGAGAACCATACTGTCTACCTTTAAAATTACATGAACTTTAAAGCTGACATTGACATCTAGTTGCCATTAACAAAAAAAATGCCTTGAATGTTTGCTCTAAAGAAAGGGGAAGAGAGCACTGCCTTTGGGGTAAAAAATCTTTGATAATACAAGTGGTATTATCAAGTCTTACAAGTTACAACCCCAATAAGCAATTTTGAGGAAACTTTCATATGCAAATGAGTAATTTTCTCCCAAGGCCAGATATGCTATCTTGATTTTGAAACCTATAACAAATAGGTTTTTTCTTCTTGTCTCTGTGTATGACCTAAAGTAATTCTTTTTAAACTGATTAATTCCTCACGTCTTTGGGTTAAATGTGAGAAGTCAAGTGTCAACATACTTTCCTTTCGTACTTGGAGGGAAGTTGTCTTCAGGATCTCACAGCACCAAGTGCTAAATTAATAAGGAAATAAACTTAGCTGTCTCTTCCAGTAATAAACATTCCTCGTCTCATTTAATATCTGAAAAGATGTCACAAATGAGGAAGTGAAAAGTAGACCAGACATTTACCTGGTATGACTAATTTAATTTTTTTTTTTTTTTTTCACTTGGAGATTCTTAAATAGGTTTCTTTTAGAGAAGAATAGGCAGGACTTTTCAAGACCAACTGTGTTTTTTTCAGTTCCTTTTAAAAGTAGAGAGTCTGCATTCTACAAACCTATTGACATAATTGATTAGTTATGTTGAAACTAACAATTTAAATATTAATTGAATACCAGCTTTAGGGAAAATCTACTTTTTATTTAATATAAAATATTTTGGGGGCATATTAAAACAAGTACTATGTAAGTGATCAAAACATATTAATAGTTCATGAGATTTCATTTCCACCCTTATATGTTGACAAGACCTCAATTTTTTTTGGTTTTCTTACCTTGACCTCAGAACTCTTCAATGTACAGAACTTAAGAAACAGTAAAAAAACCCAAACAAAACAAACAAAACAAAAAAAAACACCAAGGAAAAAGACTTTACATCATTAAGAATAAGAACTTAATGTTTGGGAAAAATGTAGGAGAGACAGCAAAAAAGCACAGGAGGAAAGTTGCTGTAGATTGCATTTGTTAGGAAGGATTTTTTAAAAATAACAGCTGGAATAATATCCTATATCTAACATTATTCTGTTGTTAGACATACATAGTAGCATAATCAATAAAAGTAATTATAAAAAAGAGGTTATGTCTGTTAGTGCGTAGAAATAAAAAAAAAAAAAGAAAAAAAATCAGACTTGACCAATGTGCATATGACCTGAAAAAATATAGGCCTGATATAAAATTTGATTAAAATAACAAAAGAAGAGGGACAAAGATGTTAGTACAATTAATAACAATCAAAATGAGATTAAGGAAAGTGAACCTACTGAAGTAATGTACTACTATCCTTTAAAGCAAGATATCTGGTTGCTAATTTTAGTAATATTGATTTAATATATTTAGATTACTGTCACAGATTCTACTCCATATTGTGATATATTTCAGTAAAGGGAATAACATAATGCAAAAATCAAATAGTAAACATTTGATAAACATAAAACTGTAAAATCTGAAAATTTGTCTGAAAACAGAACATTGCAATTAATTATAATTTTAATCTAATTCATTTTTTGGCTTCTTGTGCCTTTTTTTTCCTTTTAATTTTGAAACTCCTGAAAGAATACCAATGACAGGGTCTACAGATGACTTAGTAATTTAAAAAAAGCAATAAATAACAGGAAAAAATATGCTGATTTGAGGAGTGTAGTTTTGAAGTGATAAAATTAAATTATGTTTTTATGAAAGAAGAATATAGGTTACATTTTCCTTATAAAGGGTTTTATATTCAGGACCCATGACATGACTTCTTTATATGACATTTTCCCCTTAGAGGTTTTGTTGGAGCGCAGGATTCAGCTGTTTATTTGTAGCTTCACAGTGCCAGTTTACATTCCATGATAATCATCTCTATTTCAGCTCTAACTGCAGAACAGAAGCCCATTAATTCTACCTTGTCTACCAAAGCATCATACATGCTTTTTATTTGTCATGGTTTCAAACAGCATTACGTATTTGAGGTAACTAGTTCCTTCTCAGTCTTTTAAGGAAATATTAATTGTATTGGCTGGGATTACATGGAATATAACATTTGCTTATACACCTAGACAATGCATGTAGTGCTGCAAGAGAAACAGAAGTCAGCTCATGTGTTCTAATACCTTAACTCAGGCTGAGAAAACATAGGACAAGTAGCCCAACTGAGCGATGTTACTGAAACAGTGTTGTGAGAGAGAGAACATAAACTGAAAATAACCATTCTGGTAAACCAGTGGAGTTATGTCTAATACTCTTTGATCAGCCGGAGTTAATCAGAAGCAGCTGTCAAAAGTGAAGTTAATGTCAGAAGGACAGAATCTTTAATAAATTTAAGAATCCAGTGGCAAAACATTTTCACTCAAGAAAAGGCTAAGTTAGATCGTAATCACTGCTGACAAGTATGAAATTCAAATTACACCTTTTTTGCAATGCTATTTATAAAGGCATGAAATTGCATCCTTGTTTTGCAATCAGCTGGATGCTACACAGGAAGAGTCTAATTCATCACACGATATATATTTTGCATAACTGCCCTTTCATAGGTTGTTTCGAATTTATCCATTTGCAACTTGATCCAGCCACTAGAAACAAAATTGAAAAAATAATGACTAATTTATAATAAGTTCTGATTTTTTCTTCACTTTTGCATTTGTAAATTATAGTAGGAGTACACAGGCATTGATTTTGCAGTCTGTCATTGTGCTAGAATACTACAGTCTCTACTCATATGAGAAAAATATGGATCCTGGTTTAAATTTATTTTAAAAATAAAGTACTTATTCTTGCTTGTAAATTAGAAATAGCGAAGTGGCTAATACACAGAATGGGGATCAGGGAGTTATGAACTCTGCTGCAGGTAAATTTCCTTTAGTTCCTTGGTTAAAACCAGCTGGGCAAAAAAAAAAAAAAAAAAAAGAAAAAAAAGAAGAGAATGTGCCTTGTCTTGAATATGTTCATTTTGTTGTTGTTAAGAGGTGTTTTGAGAAAATTTCTGCTGCACATCTGCTGGAGCCCATCCCAGTGCACTCAGGGACCTAGATTTTCAGTCCCAGGCTGAGGGAACTGGCTGTTGCTTTCCTGCTTGTATATTCAGCTAGAAGCAAAGTTGAGCATACCTCTGAGACACACCCAAGGAGACACATACACATACACACACATACATAGTTAATCTATGTATCTGTAAATGTAATATATATATACTAACTGGAGTTTAAGTTGAGTTAGTCCAGGTAATCTATTCTAATGCTTTTGCGAAGTTGCGTGTTTATTTCTGTAAAATTCTTTTTTTCCAAAATGCCTGTTTTGTCACCAAATTAAAAGAAATTTCTTAGAGTTATTCTCTAGACATATGTAGCTATTCTCTAGACATTAACTCAAGGTTCCAGAGAAGCAAAGGCTTTACAAGAGTTTGTGAAGTTTTTTGAAGTCTGAAATCAAAATGTACACTCAGTAAAGTTAGAGTGTGTTGTAAAAACAGCGACCTGAAAGGAGGCTGTAGCAAGGTGGAGGTTCAAGTTTTGCCAGGGGAGGTTTAGCTTAGATATTAGGAAAGAAAAAAAATCATAGAAAGGGTTGTAAAGCATTGGAACAGACCGCCCAGGAAAGTGGTGGAGTTAATATCCCTGGAAGTTTTGAAAAACTGTATGGATATGGCACTTGAGGACATGGTTTAATAGTGGTACTGGGTTGGTGGCTGGGTGGTTAGATGATCTGAAAGGTCTTTTCCAACTTTAATCATTCTACATTTCCATGATTAGCTACAGGGTAGATGAGTAACTTGGAGCTGATTGGTTTAAGATACCTTTGACAATAGAGAGGGAGAAAAAAAGTTATTTTTAGGATTTTTCTAATCTGACTAGCATTAGACTTTTATTTTAGAGTTATATGCATTGCATTCTGTAAATGGTTCATTTAAAAGAAAATAAAGAAGACTTGAGAATGGTTAGCTCAGGTCTTGTCATGACTGTCTGACCAGATGAATCCTACTCAAAGTAATTGATCCATTGGGGAGGAGGGCAGGGGGGCGGGGCGAGGAACAATATTTTATTTATTTTAAAAAATCCCCCAAAAAAGCATCAGCAAGACAATTTCTATCATCCCAGATTTTTTAAATTTACTGTATGTTTTGTTTGGGTTTTCATACGTAAACTGTATGAAAACTGTTATGCCACTGATGAAGTTATTTGCTTATTTAAAATCCTGATTGAAAAAATTGTAACACCCATGTTGCTTAAAAATCAGAGTGAGCATATAAGTAAAGAAAAAAAAAAATCGCTTAATTTAAGCACTTGTCCATGATTGAGGAACATGGCGGTTACTATGGAAAAAACGAGAAAGCCACAGAAACAACAGAAATGCCAGTTTTGTCAGACAATAGTATAATAAATATGAAATGTAGCTGTCTTTAATATATTTTTTGTTGTCTTCATCTTTTGTTTTTTAATATCAATTTCATTTGTGCTCATCTGTCTTACTACCTAGTTTTCATTTACCTGCTTAATCTTCCTTAATTAGGTAAAATCTTGATTTAAAAATACATATTTTAATAGTCATATGTCTTCACTAAGCAGACATTTATTTCCCTTCATCTTATACTTTTCTCTTTTTCTGTTTGGTTCATCATGCCTGTCTTTAAGGTCATGCAACACGTTGTGATTCAAGCCCACTTTATTTTCTGATGCTTTCATGTATTGGATTTTATCACTTTAAGCTTTTCTTAGCATGTCAGACCTGCTAGTAGTTTTAGATGGCTCCTCTTTCTTTATGTCCAAAGAATGTTAGTTTCAACTTAGAAATTTTAACCTCTCTGGCACTGGGAAAAACAGACTATCAAAGAAACAAAACCAAACAACACCACCACCGAGATTTATCTTACCTTTTCATTAAATGGGTTTTAAACAGATGATTTTTGAAGTGTTATCAAAAACATTGTGAGTAATGTTAGTATCATATTAAAGCATGATAACAATGCAATTTTGAAGAAAAGTATAGCAGTATTTGAAAGTAGGGTTCAAATTTTGTTGTGGAAGTAGAAAGGAATTTCATTCTTCCATAGTCATGGAAATGAAGATCTAAAAGAGCAGCACTAAACAAACTGTCTGTATACCTTAACACATAAGTTTTAAATTTTACTGTACAAATTTTTATCATGGAACAAAAGAGCACAGAAATGTGATGGGAGTAGTGAAGATGGATTACTTTTTAAAGATTATTTCATTTGTCATTGTTATTTGTATCTAAAATTAAATGCAAATACAATTTTATATATCAATCATAGGAGAAAAGGCAAAACATATTTACAAAATACCCATGTTGTTAATGAATCTGTTCTAACTAACCTCATAGTAACACTGAAATCTTAAAGTGAATGGCAGATTAATGTACGTGGTGTATAAAGTTCTTTTTACATATTCTTATTTGACATACAATAGTAAGTGCTATTTGACTATGGTAGATATTTAAATTAGGGTTTCTGAAGACTTTAATTGTAAAGTTCAGAAATTTCTCTTAAGGACATAAATGTAATTACCCAGACCACTTCTTTCCTATTGGAAAACCCATTCCTGGACAAGCTGGTAAAGATCATGGGATTTGTGGCACCTATATTTATGCCATTGGCCTTAGATTGCAATCTTTTTATCCATCTGTTTTGTATGTAGTTCCCCCTGATGAGGCCATTTGTAATTAAGCAGCAGTCTAACTTCACTTCAAATTTATTTAGAGAAAAAAAGTGTGAAGTTTATAGTAAGTAAAGTGTTTTCAATATTTTTCAAGTTATGCTGACAATGACAATCTTTTCCCCAAGAAAATAGATTCACATTCTTTAAGAAGACAAGGTTTCGACAAACTCTAGTAAAATATCCTAACTCATATAAGATTTTAGACATTCGTTTTCCAGTCAGGATAGTTAGGGCTGTCAAATAGTCTAGTGCCAAGAGACTCAAGTCTAGAGGATTATTTGTGTCTGTATTTCAGCCTTTTTTCTTGAGTTGTCAATATACAAAACTCATCAGTGTCAGAATCTACACTGATATTTGTGGCAGGCTTGTAGTTTAATATGTTTGTGTAATGGACTGTCAACTTTTTCACAGCTGCAGTTTTGAGATTACTTCTAAGTTTGTAATATGGAACAGACATCCTGAATACCTATCATACCTAAACAAAAATAGTTTAGTACATAACATGTTACACAGGTTGTTTGTCTTACACAAATTTCGGATATCTGCTGCATCTTTTGCCTATTACACTAATTCACTGTGGGGGGTAGGGGAGAAGAGAAAAATTCTGTCTGGAATTTGTCTAAGTCTTTTAATATAACTTTGAGGTACCTTAGAGAGAGCTGTACAGAGCATTATCAGCCCTGGTAGTCTGTCATTGGTATTTGATACATTTGGGATACAAGACATTACCTTGTTGCAGTTAGGGTATTCTGTGAAACCAACCACTGTCAACATTCTGTCAACAACCACCACTTCTCTATAAAGGAATCTGTTACTTTATTTGTGTATGAAAAATTTAAGAAAATTCTAAACAGATTTATTTGTACTAGTTAATTTGGAATAATCAGTGGATAATGAGGGAAGAAGTTCCATGCATATGTTTATCCCTGAAGCCTTGCTTATGTATGCCACTAATTGGAGAATTCCTTTACTTCTCTCTCAATTTTTGTTTGTTGCTTGATCAAAAAATGAAGCCATGGAAAAGCATATGACATCTGGAACACATCAGATTCTTCCCTAACTAGTCTCATCCAATAATGAATCTACACTGTGAAACATTGTTCTTTTTTTTTTTCTTTCTTTTTTTTTTTTTTTTTTTTGTCTCTTCCCATTTGAATATCATGATTTTATGCTTTTTTCTTTTCCCAAACTCCATGTGAGAATAAAAATGTAAGATTGATACAAAACCAGAATATGCTTTTATTATTCCAGAGAGCCTTCTTCAGAGCAGCTGTACAATGACCTTGCCTGTATTTTCCTATAGATTAACATATCCAGAATTAAATTAGAGTAGTCAATTCTTCACAGGAATCTATGGCCACAAATACAAACTAGATGTATGTTCAATGCCATAATTTTGTTCACTTACATAAACATCAATACTCTCAGCTAGACCAGCAGTTCATTCTCAGCTCCATGTAGAGGAAAGGGCCTGAACATGCAAGTGAAATGGATTGCCAATATGTTTCAATTTGCAGCATTGAGTGCCTGCTGGCAAAGAAACTACAAAGAATGTTAAAAGGCAACGCACAGGAGTGCTTACTCATGGGGGATGAGGAGAAAAAATAATCTGGTCACATATTCCTAATAGAGTCCATAAAAAGTAATGTTAAATAGAAAAACTGAGTTTATCTTTAGATAGCATGTCTATTTTAATTTTTTTCAAGTTTACAAAAAATAATAAAAAAATTACCCTTTCTCATTCTCTGCTGCTGAAGATAAACAGTCACATAAATCTGCAGAGAATGCCTCAAATGATGTATTTCTTTTCTTCTTAAGCCTAGGTGCAGAGTTAAATAGGTTTTTCAGTCAAAAGCAAAGGATTTTCTAGTGGTTAAGGAACTTAATCTACCATTTAGCAAAATTGGATTTGACTCCCATCTCTGCTGTAAACTCCTTTTTTAACACTGGCTTAGACAGGTAAGGCCAGTCTTTCCAAGCTAATTGAGCATTTAAAGACACAGATAAACATGAGTTAGATTTCTATAAATGCCTGATATTTTTATACAATAAGCTTGCTTACTTACTGTTTTAGACAGCAAGCTATCCAAAAATCTGAGCCCTAACCACCTCCTCCCCTGTGATAACCTCATTTTAACTGCCTGTAAGTGCGTATAATGACACAGATCTTTCACAAAAAGGTAAGAAAAGAAATTCTTTAAGAATTTGAAAGTGGTCAATATGCAATATTGGGAACTATATAAGTTACCTTGCATAATTGATTTTAAACATAACCCACATCAGAAGGTTACATGCAGAATATATTATTTCAGTCTGAAAACAGAAAATTATATCAGTTAGGAGAAGGAGGCCTGACCAATATAATGGTCTCTCTGATACCAGCATGCTTGAGAGACTGTTGCTATACTTATTCCTTTTCTCCAAAGAGTTTTAGATATTCAGATATAAGTAACTGCATTTGTTTTAGTGAAGAAAAATGTCTGTATTGAACAAAAATGGGAACTATTTGAACCTGTCTCCCATGTACTCTGAGGGAATTTCTAACTATCTAGAGGGGTACTACTGATACCTTAACATCCTTAGTTTTTTATATATTTGTAGATTGTAACATAACTGTATACTTTGCTAACACTTTAGAATTGTAAACTGTTGCTAAACTTCTTTCTCACAGTTTGGGCCACATTCTTGAAATTCTGTTTCGTGTTCTTTTCAAGGAAAAAGATTTTAGCAAGTACATCTTTGGGGCACATGCACCTGGAAGATAAATTGTAGTCAAAGCAAGATAGAAGGCCCAAAAGTCGTGGAGAAGCTCCAAAGGGGCAGACCTGAGAATGGCCCCAGGGCTGGACAATTTTTGGATTGGATGTATCCATTAGATATGATAATTAATAAATGTTGTAAATTTGTAAGTACCCTATACTGGCTGTGCACTTTTGTATTTTGTTGCACCTGAAAGCACTTTCATTAAACGACCGGCTCTCTATTCTATCTATACTAATATTTTCTTGAAAGTTCTTTTCTCCCATTTTAGGCAACACCATCATCTGTTGTGCTCACTCAGTCTTTACCTATTCCATCTCTTTTTCACTATGGTTGCTGTAAGTAGTCAGCTTTTTTTCTTAAACTATTAAAAAAAAAAAAAAAAAAAAAAAAAAAAAAGAAAAAAACGCAAAACACA
>JAWWEU010000001.1:71691492-71705970 GCA_035583155.1 Acropternis orthonyx
TAGCACGGCACAGACATCCTCAGCACAGGATTGCAGGAAGAAAGGAGTGGGTTATACAAGTTTTAAAGCCAAACCAAATCAGCCTAGAATGTGTTCACTGTACTCAGAACCAAGTATGGTCATATTTTGTCCTCTACCTTTTTTTTTTTTTTTTTTTTTCTATAGCATAGTGTTTCTGGAGCCTATGGCATAGTGGAAATTGTGGAACAAAGACATTTCCTGTAGTCAGATTTAGACTTATTGAATACGATGATAAATCCATGAGGAAGATATATGTGGGTGTATGCACAACTATATAAGAAAAGTACTATCTATAAGGTGTGTATCCAAAATCCCTGTACAATGTTTACTCATGTAAGGCACCAACTTTTCATGATTTAAAAAAAAAAATATTAAAATTAGATTGATTCCAATTTTTTACTATTAATTAGAATATTTTAATATAGTATTTAAGGTATCTTACATTGTATCACAGAAAACATAGGGTATCTATTTTTTCCTTCAGTAATGACAAAATCAGAGAGGATCAAACAGTAACTGAATTAAAAAACATGAAAATGGAAGTCTAATGGTTTGATCTTTACACAGCTTAGAGACATACTGTGTTTTCCATTTTTAATCAGTATTCCCCACAGGCTTTGGAGACAAAGGTTCCTTGGAAATGAATACCACAATAAACCTGCAGGAAATATGTCAGGCAACTTCACATTAAAGCAAAAGTATCCTTCCTCTAATTAAGCTGTGCTTAACTGGAGTTGTCAATTATTAGAATAGATATTTTTTATAATAAAATACAAAATATTATATAGATAATATATTAAACTATATCAATAAATTTTATGTTTCTGCTATTTATGCTGTTTTCAGATTAGGGAATTTAAAAATGAATAAGTTTGTATTAAAATGGTAAATCTAACATATTGTTTCCAAATATCCGGCGATTTTATCTGTTGATGGCCATTGGTTTAGTCTGTTACATAAATGGACCATGCAACTCTTGCACCAAATGAATTCACTCCTTCTTAATCTGGTTACTTAATTTAGTTTCATAATCAGAGTAATTACTTCCTCTTCCATGTAAGGATGTTTAATGGTCACCAGAGGATTTAATTCTTGGGTTTGCATTTTCAGACCAGAAAACTGTTCCATCATTTCCATTGTCATACTCAGTACAATTTTGTGTACAAATATATGTCTTAATCACCGTCCTACAGAAGGGAACATGATGGAGATTTTCTATATTTTTGAAAGTATTCAGTACCAAAAACAAAATAAAGAATATTCAGTCATTCTTTGAAGATATGAGGAAAAATATCAAGGTCATAATACATGTGACATATAAACTATCACTTGGTGTTTAGTGTTTTATAAAAAGATATCACATGAAATTTATATGCCTTCCTATACTTCAAGAACTTACTAGTGATGCAAGATTGAAAATGTAGTATCTCTACTTCTGTTTTTGTTCAGTCCCTGCTTCAGATGCAGAGTACAGGTTTAGCTTTTATTTGATTTTCTGAAATGGGAATTCAGTTCAACACAGGCATGCTGAAATTTAGGTATCTTCTTGCAGGGACAGAATTCAGTCACTCATAAATAGGCATCTTTTGTCACTCCTATTGTAAAATAGCTTTCTCTGGACTCCAGATGACAATGTAGAAGAGTATTGCTCTCCTGTAAGTCCTTTGTCACCTCTGGCAACCATGGATAGTTGGACACCAAAAAGCATTGACTGAAATGGACTACATGCCCTAAGAAACTATTATGCTGCATTGTGAGTTACTATTTGGCTATGCAAACTATTACTGCCTATGGAACGGCCTTTGAGAACCCTTGTGTTCCTCTCTAGAAAAGTGTAGGTCCACAACTGTCAACCAGATGGGCATGTCTCAGATATCCCAGTGCACATCATATGGGTATGCATGTTTTTGCACAACCAGTTCTTTTAAAGCCATTGTATTCCACTGATTGAGAATTTTGGAAATATGTTTAATCTGACTATTTATAATAATAAAACTTTATATATAGTTTGGGGCTCTTTTTAAACATGATTCACTTCTACCTCTCTCATTTCAAATCAAGAAGACTGTCTCAGATATGGTGAGCAGAGGGAGGGAAATCCAATAGCACTGACATTCTGTGTTATATCACTGGTTTAATTTAAATGAAACAGTGTCTTCAATCCATGTAGGTTAAGAACCCCTTGATTTTGCTACAAATTTTAATTTGGAATGAACTTTAAAACCAAAAAGAAATGCTGAAATTTTTGGGTTTTATGCAAAACACAGCTGAGGAAAAGACTATTCTTCTAACCTGTTCCATCCAGCCCCAAAAGGAAAGAAAACACAAGACTTTTTCATGGACAACAACAACAACAACAACAACAACAACAAAACCCCCCACATGTAAGGGGGAAAAAAAAAAAAAAAAAAGAAAAGGTAGCAGCAAAACCACTCCTCTATCCTGATAAAAAACAAGCTACATTGGCAAGCTGGCATGGAAAGTCTAAATGGATATTTTTTCATTTATATTATTGATGGAAATATTTTCTGTGACAGGTCCACAGTATAATATTTAAATAATTGATAAGACTTCCCCTTAAATGTTCTTCATAGGTATTATCCTATGTTGAAAGGTTATATTCATGTCCATCAATTAATATGCTAAATTATGTCACTATGACCTTGCTTCAATTTTGCACTCCTCTCTAGAGTATGATGTTTCTGATTAATAACTTGTTCAGAATTTCAATAATATACATGTACCTGTATTTTAAAATCCTTTATTTAAAAATTGGCTATTATTTAACACACCGTAATTGCAAATTTTTTTTATGTTTTCCCCCTTGCTTTTAAATTATGTAACTTCACACTTTAACTGTTAAGCAGTACTAGTTTACAAAATTACCATGATAGTTATTTGAATATATGTTTTGGCTCTTTATCCAATGCTTTCTTTTGTTGAGTTTATTTTATATAGTGATATTCTGAGCACTACTTATAGGAAAAAGAAAGGTATGCCACAGGCAGGTTGTATCTCATGCTGCTAGATGAAGCCAAAGCAACAAAAAGAGTATCTCCTTGATTTTTTGGAGTTGCTGAAGCAATTTTTGGGTGGATAGTTTTAAACATGCAACTATATTGATTTTACAAAGAACCTTCTATAAGAATTATGTTTGTAATGACTCACATAGGAGTAGAATATTTGGGGTTTTTTCTATTTCAGATGGGAAAAAATATTTTTATTTCAGCTTGTTCTTAAAACTGTAGCATATTATTTGATCAAGTGCTCACTATCACAGAGTAATGACATTGAAGGAGCGAAAATTAATTCTCCTGTGAGTCTGCCAAAGAATTCATTCTTGTTAATGAAATTGTACTGGAAATGATTTTATTCCAGGTAGAAAACACCTACTTTGCTTTTATCTATAAAAGCAAAAACGTGGCAAAGAAACTATTACCAGTTTTGGAGCTACTGTAGTATACTAAATAAGAGAAGGAATGCTTTTATGTTCATTACATATTTCCTCTAACATAGGGAAAGCTAAATTTTCCTGTTTATTAAATGTCTCCACAGATTTGCTCACTTAAATTTGATAAAATATTTTAATAATTTTGCTTCAAATGCAAGAAGTGATACTTGTTATGGTACAAGATGGAAAACTGTTTTTCAACTAGCTTTCAGAGAGAGAGAAAAAGAACAATCTGTATGGGGAAATTTATTAGTTTAATATGTGAAGTTTTTCATTCCTTTAAAACCACCATCACAGCAGGGCAGAATACAGCCTGAAATGGTTTTCGTGTTTTCTTCTTACCCATGTGCTAATGTGTTTAGAGGTTTTTTCCTATCACAGGCTCTTCTTAGTCCTGTCATTATGGTTTCGGTCCTACACTCCAGCCATTTTTTCATTCAGAGTAGAAACAGGCCAATGTTCCCTTGGAAATAATCTGCGATGGTGGTGAGCTTTATTTTTCTTGGGATCAAGAGAAGCCCGCTGTTAATCCTAAGGAGGCATCACAGATAAAGGCAGGCAGTACTGATACTTGCTATTAGAGCATGTATATGCCTGAGCAGCATATCTTGGGTGCATTAAGATACAGGACAATTAATTTCTGTCAGTGACAGATTCAGGCCGACTATAGAATAACAGGTGATATGTGAATTATAAGCGGATCATGTTAAACTCTTCTTTGTACTTCCAAAGTCTGTAGGGAAAAAATACCTGACACACATATATGATACCTATAAATATATCCTGAATAAATGTTGCGTAGAAACATGCATGATGTGAACACTGAAATTATATACTTGCTATCAATCAATAGAACAATTAGTTTATCCAAATATGTTCAAAAAATTAAAAGATAAAAAGGGTAATTTTATAAGTTCTGTAGAATAATTTCTAAGCCTTGTAGATTCTACAAAGTCTGGTGTTAGATTTTGAAATAGCTTAGTCCTAAAAAGCCCTCAAAACAAGGTCTTCCCAACTAAAGGAAATGTCATAGAGTCTTCTATATGAAAAATACTTTAATTCAGTAAAATATTTTGTTTGCTATTAGCAGTTTTACCTAGTTTTCTTACTGAAATTTCGTCAGTGAATTTTCCTGATATTTAGTTGTATGAAAGAGTCTAGGTTTTGTGGAAGAAATTTTTGAAGAAAAAAACCTGCATGTCTTGGAAGAAGCATATGCCATTCTGTATTTATTTTTTCCAGAATAACAAAGTATAAAGAATATTCTGAGAAGGAAAATTAAAAATACACAAATGCTCTTTGTTTTACCAATCCTGAGTCATAACAACTTCCAAATACTGGCAACAGAAGTCAAGGAAGTAATTTATGTATCATGTCAAGTGCAGAATTTAAAACTCTGACTTCTTTCCTTCAAGTGCAATCTCAAACTATACATAATTAATACTTTGTATTTTATCTTAAATGTCTTAAACATTTAAGCAAAATTGAAAGCATGAATTTTGATAGCGCACATTCAATATTTACCAAATGTATTAAAATAATAGAACATAATCTAATTGACAAAGCTAAAAATAATTGTAAATGTTACCATTACAAATTGTTGCAATCAAATATATTTATTTATATCAGGTAGGGAATTAGAGTAGAGCTATGGGAGTGATTACAACACTGTCAAATCAGTCTTAAATCTTGAAATAAAACATTGTTTAATTAATTATTTTACATCATGCTCCTTTCTAATAGTTTTCCACATTATTTTTAGCCACAACATAGACAAAACCATTAATCCCTATTACATGTATTCTGTATTAAGTACGCAGTAACACAGAGCTGATACTTGCAGCTCTGATGGCAATAGTCCTAGCTATTCCTTCTCTGTGAAAAGGAAGGTGATCAGCTTTTAGAGTCCTTTCATGAGGGAAGCCAGAGCTGAAGTGAGCTGTCTTCTAATTTCTCAAGTTTGCCTCACATATGACTATCGTTGTTTTGGTTTTTTAATCTCTCCAAAAGACAGATCCCATCTGCTGCTCATACTACATATTTCATTTGTTTTGCTTTTCTAGTTATCCTACTTGAGTTCTTGGAAGCATAATCTACTTGTTTGCAGCCCCTTGCATTTGTCTTGTCCTTACGCAGGTTTTTTGTTTCTTGGTTCACAGTTATGTACAGCTACAGACATCTTTGCTCATTTGGCGGTAGCATTGCGCAAATACTTATGTAACACTCTTAAGTGTTGTGAGTGACTAGGCTGTCTGTGTTACACCATACTTATATACTGCTCTTGCATACACAACCTTAGTCTACACTTGATTAAATATTCTAAATATTTCTCAAGAAATGCACTTCAATTTCCAGCTGTCACAACTGTATTTTGGCTACAAAATTCGGGACTTATTTTACCTGAGTGCTTCCTCCATTCTGACTATGATTTTTTTTCCTAAACACTTGAAAACATGGTGAAAACAATATAGACTTCAATGAATTTTAAAATATTCTGATTAATTCCACTCTTTTCCCATAACACACATTTTATATAAACATATTTAATTGTTTCAATTAACATTTTAAATATTCCAAATATGTAGATTTGAAATACATATCAGTATTTTTTAAACAGACAAGAACAACATAGTAAAACTATTAACAAACATAAAGGCAAATTAAATATATCTGATAAAAGTACTTTTCCTTATGAATCATATAATGGAGATAATGCTTTATAGCAATTGGAAGTATTTTAGAAGTACTAGAAATAATTTAATGAGGTTGGCTTGCTAGAATTACAAGTTTCATCAAACCTAGTTCTCATGTGTGTAAGCCTTTTTTTTTTTTCTTTTTTTTTTTTTTTCCCCTAATCAATCCCAGCTCTCTCAACATCACTTCACATGACAGGTGCTCCAAGATCTAAATCATCTTCCTGACACTTTTCTGGACTCATTCCTCTATATCCAGCTCACCCTTGTATTGGGGTCACCAGACCTTCTCCCAGGAGTCTCATGTGGCTTTAGACCATTAAAGAATGAAGGAAATGGTCACCAGCTTCTTCAAAATGGGTTGTCTGGAAAAGCTGTAGCTGTCAGGTTCATGATTGCTTTGTAAAACTTTTTTCCATTATCAAAGGTTTGGAGGTTTTTGGTTGGTTGGTTGGTTCAGGGTATTTTGTTCATTGGTTATGGGTTTTTTTAATTCTTTGATAGTTCAATTTAAATCATATAAACATACATTTTGAAGCTCACTGTAACTATTGCCTGTCAGTCTTTCTTAGACTGATCTGTGCAGAAGCAACACCTGGGAGTTATCCCTCAATCATCAGAAATAACAAGATTACTTGGAGGGAAATAAGAGAGTAACTTTATAAAAATGTTCTGAGCCAAGTTCAAAAATATGGTGACATAGTTCATGAATGCTTGTTTCTATTGACAGAGTCACTTCAGTCACACAGACAGAAATATCTGGTGCAGTACAGAGTCTTCTTGGGAGATGCATGGCCTCCAGACAGGCCTGAATTATCTAACAGTGTAGTACCATAAAATGCCTGTAAATTCCTTGAGGATGTCTCAGATGCCCTCAGTAGGTGAAATAATATTGAATACTTAGGTATGCCCAGAATATCTGTGCTTGCACTGAAAGCACCATAGGATTTTGTAGACCTTTTACCTCCAACAGATCATCCACATCTGCATACATATTTAATTCGGAAAACTGTACTAACTTATCAGTGTTTCTTTTTGAGTTCATCTCACTTATCATCCACATAAAAGTTAGAGGTCTATTGCTCATTGTTTTTCTGGGCTTCACAGTCTCTCTGTTAATGGAAATAGATAGGCACATTTTGACTAATTTAGACATATTTATTCAGATTGAATAAATTACATTGTGAAGGTACCTACAACTCCTCACAAATGACAAATGAATTATAGATACAAAAGCTAGCTCACAACTACATTTTAGGTAGATAAAGATGAATGAGATTGACTGAACTGAAACTTTCAGAAATAAAAATAAGGGAAAGGGATATGAAGGATCAGAATTGTGCTTCATTTTTTAACTTTCTCTAAAGCTTCCTAAAAATATGACTTTTGGATGCCTGGTCACGTGTACGTCAGAGTTACAACAATAAATTTCTTCATCAATTAAAAAAAATCATTGAGTCTTATGCTCTGAAAACTTACTATTTTTAGTGCAGAGGAGTTTCACAGAATGACAAAATTATTGACGTTTGGAAGAAATTGTGGAAATTTTCTAGCCCGGCCCCTCTGCTGAAAACATAGTGAACCAGGGCAAGTTGCCCCAGGTTCTGTCAAGTCAGAGATTGAGTATCTAGTGGAATGGAGACTCCACCACAAACTTTCTGGTCAACATGTTCCATCACTTTGCCACTCTCACAGTAAAAATACTATTTTCTCACATTTAAGTTGTATTTCCTGTATTTCAGTTTGTTCCCATTCCTCTTGTCTCTTAACTGGGCACTACTGAGAAGGGTCTGGCTGTCTTCTTTACTCCCCACCTCCAGGTATTTAAACATGCTGATAAGCTCCAAAAGAACCTTCTGTTCTTTGGATTGAACAATCCCAGCTCTCTCAGAGACAGAGGTGACAGTGCTACAACACCTAAATCATCTTCCTGACCCTTTTCTGAACTCAATCCATGATATCCTGGTTTCCCTTGTACTGGGGAGCCCAGATCTGCACCCAGGAGTCCACATGTGGCCTCACCAGTGCTCGGTAGAAGGGGAAGATGGTCTTTCTTGACCTACCAATGATGCTTTTACTCATGCAGCCCAGAATACTGTTGGCCTCCTTGGCTGCAAATGCTCATTGCTACCTCATGGTCAATGTGTTGTCCACCAGAATTCCTAAGTCCTTTTCTGCCAAAATTCCCTTCAGAGAGTTGTTCCCCAATGTAACAGTGCCTGGTGTGACAATCGATTCCAAAAGATATTTTTCTACAGTCCCAACTATGTAAATTGATCTACTAAAGGCAGTGGCAAATCCTCTTGCAATGTTTTGTTTTGCATATAGAGTAAAATTATGAGTTAAGTAGTTCTGTTTTTAAATTTTTTTTCTATTTTGCTAAAGTATGTTTTATCATAAAATTAAATAAATAATGTGATTGATAAGAAAATTTTAATTTTTAGTTAGGATAAATTATCCATAAGATTGGCAGTAAATTATCAAAAAACAGGTATTAATAATGCTTTACAGAAGACAATGCAATTGAAACAGACAATACAAACAATTTATGATGTCTTTGATTCAACCCAGGATATAAATTAGTAGTTCAGACTCTTGCACAGATTACTGGTTTATTAGCATCAATATCCTGTCTTTGACAGTGTTACAGAATGATGATTCACGAAACCACTTCACCCAGCAACTTTGCTAATTTATCTAGGCAGCTGTGCTGATTGTGTGAACAGAAACCCATTTTATGCTATATATAGAGATGAGTTAACGTCTTTCCATACAATATTTGATCCTCATCTTTTAGAGCACGTTACCACAAATTGCAGTAGTTCATACAATTAGTCAAAGTATCATGCAGTAAGCTACAGTACCATATCCCAGTTCTTGGACATATACGAAAAATATATGAAGTAGATTCAAAAAAGAACAAAAAGCAAGGTTGAATATTATTAAATAGGTTTCACTGTGAAAGATTTGAGGAATCTTCGTTATCTTACTGTAGATTAGAATTATTAGGGTGGGATGGAGTGCCTTAATTAGTTAGAAGATATGTTGGAACAAGAAGCTTTTAGAATCACTATCCTGATTGACATGAAAATCAAAGACTTGAAGCTCAAATTTAGACTACGAAAAATTTCTATCCATTTTAATGAGAAAAACCACAAGTTACAAAACACTTCTTAATACATACTTATTACAGAAATAAAGAACCACTGGCATTTTTTAAAACATAATTGTCATTTGAATATCAGTACAGAAAACAAGAAAATAGCACACGAGTGTTCTGTTGTGTATTTTAGGTAAGAAACAAACAAAATAAATCAAACAAACCCCTACGGAGCAGAGGACTAAAACAGACTTCAGACTTTTTTCTTTTCTGAAGGTTCTGATGTCAAGAAACTCCATCTCTTAAATGTGGAATGGTCTTGTTCTGCCAAAACTGAGCAAAATCAAAATCTCCATGTGGAAAAATAAATTGCTTGTGTTCAGAGTCAAATCACAGTCATGATTTAATTGTGAACATTATTGGCACTGGTAGTAAGCTTATGTTACAAAATAGTATTTTATATTTTCATTACATCAGCTGATTTTCCATGCAAAGTCTTGTTTGCTGATTATGAATATATCTTTTACTATATGTGCATTTTAGAGTGTAAAAGTATGCTTGCACATATAATATTTTAAACAAAAAACCATCCAGAAATTCATTAGGAAATTATATATTCCTTTGTGAAGTTCATGTTCCTGAAATAACTGAGAAAGTGCATTTTACATACACATAAAAAATGTGTGATGATTGTCAAGGAGACATTGCCTGAGTTAAAATGATTGAATTCAGACATTTTAGAAGATGTTTGTTTTTCCAAACTAATCCTTTTCATTTATTTCATTTTCTATAACCTTAGTGAGGTAACTAAATATAGTTAAAAGAATGTCTGACCTCTCACTTTAATTATCCATCTGCAACACTATTTATTGTACTGTGTTAGCTTTTCAGTTGGCAAAGAAAAAGTTCTACAGGTAATTGAATATAAATTCATAGATCATTCAGTGTTTGGTAGGTTTATTACCTGCTTAAATATGTTACCTATTTGTCATAAAATTTAATTTCTACACTTCTGAATTTTTTCAGGTACTATGATTTTCTCTCTATTAAAAGTGGGGGAAAATAATCCACCACACACACTGCCCCATCTACCCCCCCAAAAAAAACACCCCAAAACCAACCAAACAAACAAAAAAACCCCCCACAAACCAAAACCAAAACCAAAACCACAAACAAATGGAAAAAAAAAAAAAAACACCAAAAGAAAAAAAAAACCCTCATGAAACTTTGCACTGTCGGAATTGAACAAGGAGGAAATGTGTAGGCTGGCTATGTCTTGAAAGACTAGATACAGTTCATATAGTATAGATATGGAATTACTAGTAATTAAAAGAATCCAAATTTCAACTTCTATTGCATTATAATTTATGAAAGAGTGTAACATTAAAACCCTGATAGAAGAAAAGCAACTATATTAAAAAAGTATGTTTCAAAGTTTTGAGTTAAAAATGAAATCAGAAACATAATCAGAAGAAGAAAAAAATTAAAATTATAAAAAATAACATTATGAAACATGAGACAAAGGAAAGGAAAATGGAAACATGCAATATACAAATTCTTGTAGCTGTGTAATTTTAATTAATAAGGAATGTTACATGCTGAGATGTAATTTTGAACAGATATAAACCTCACTGACTTGGGGCTTATTGTCCACAAATTCACTTTAAGGTTTAGCTTACAGATGGAATGCATAAAAATGCAGAATAAGTCTCGTATCACGTGGAAGTCAAAATTTAATTTAACCCCAGTATTAATTCTACCACTTATAATCCAAAATGAAATTAATTTAAAGAATGTATTATATTTTGATGGTTTGTGTGTTTCACTTATTATTGTGGGACTTACAGTCCAGCACTAATTTACTAACATTAATGAATTTACATTGGTAGCATTCCTGTAAAACATTGTCGTTAAGACCTTTACAGTGTGAGTCTCACAGACTAAAGAGAATTCTTCATTTTCACCATTTTTTTATTTTCCTGACAAAAAAACCCCCAAAACATATATCTCAGTATGTACAATATCCTACAAAAGAATCAATATGTATTAAAATAATGATGGCTTCTTCAACTCTAAACATGTGAAAAATATGTTGTGGATTTTTTTCCTTAGACATTTCTCTATTTTCCCTATATTTTAATTTGAAATTGCTGAAATAGCCATGTATTTGTATTTTCTTAATTGATTGCAGTACAAATTTTACTTGACTAATGAATGAAAACTAAGCTTTTGGAACATTCTTTACTTTATTCATGCTTAGTCTACTCTAAAACAAACAAAAGGCTTTCAATTTTAACTTGCAAAATGGAAGTCAAAAGTCTGAGTGACGCAAAAACTAGTCCCTGTACTTATTAGAAGAAATCCATATGTGACAACTTATAAATTATTTTTCCTATCAATAATAATATATAATGCTGTGACTATTAAATTATTAAACTATCTCTCCTGAAGAATTGATTGCTTACTAGTCTAGTATGTCTTGTAAATATTTGCTGTTAGATTTAACTTAAAGATATTTTTTTTTAAATTAAAACTCAAGTATTTTAAAATACAGTTCTGCAGTACAGTATTTGTTTGGATTTTTATTTTTCTTGGTGCCTGAATGTGGATATTCATGCTATGTTTACAAGCAATTGTCTAGGGCACTGACTCAGCAGTCACCTGAGATTAAGTTAACTAAACAGGACATGAGAGTTTGCTGGACGTGAGACGAGAAATTGTTGGAAGTCATAAATAAAAGAGTGAGAAGCTTACAAAAGTTACAGATAGCACTCTGAAGTACTGTGTGCGTGGCTAAGGGAAAGATTTGAGAGAAATAGCCAAACATCACAGGCAGCTGAATGGGAGCACTGTGAACCTTCAGGAGAGCAGTGTGCAGCAAGGCAGGCAGTGCCACAGTAACCCCATCTGTGATACTGCATAAGGAAGGGATGGTCTAGGTACCAGCACTAGATAAACCAACTTTAGATATGACCATATCAAAGCTGGAATCAACACACTGTTTATTTGTGAATAGACAAGGGCAGAGAAAGGGAGACATTCAGCAACAGAAGGTAAGGTCATGAAATGGGAAAAGGGATTGTAGGGTATTGCCGTGGGTTAACCCCAGTACCACAATTACCACACAGCTGCTTGCTCACTCCTAAACAAGTGGGATCAGGGAGAGGATCAGAAGGGCAAAAGCTAGAAAATTCATAGGCTGAAATAAAGAGAGGTTAACAGAGAAAGCAAAGGCTATGCACACAAGCAAGGTAGCAGGGCCCTGTCATATGCAATGGGATGACAAATGCCATCACTCCAAACACCTCCCTGATCTTTCTTCTTCCCCCCACTTTATATACTGAGCATAATTTCATATGGTCTGGAATATTCCTTTGTTACTTTTGAGTCAAGTGTTCCAGCTGTGATTCCTCCTAATTTTCTATGCACCCCCAGTCTCCTTACCATTGTGTCATATGAAAAGCAGAAGAGGCCTTGGCTCTGTGGCATTGCTCAGCAATAACACGAACATATTTATTAGCATCACTGTGTTCAGCACAAACCCAAAACACAGCTGCATACCAGCCACTGTGAAGAAAATTATCTTTACTCCAGCCAAAACCAGCACAATTCAAATCAGGTGACTGGAGCTGCTTGTAAACCAGTCCTGTCTTACAACTGATCACCACAATCTAATAACCCAAAGTTATGGCTCTGACCATACAATATGTGTCAAATCATCTTCCAGCATCAGGATGATCCTGTGTGCTTTTCCTAGCTAGCAGTAGAATACCAGGACAGACTGACTGAGCATTCTGGTAGCACTGTCTCAGTGTCTGATTTAGGCCAGATGTCATCAGCATCTGCTGTTCACGTCTGGATAGTTTATATGAAATATGCTGGGAAATAAAATCAACATTGAGGTGTTTATACATAGTAGTGTCATAAGAATGGTCTGTGTGACTAGTATAGCCTTAATATTTTAATCTCTCAAGGGAAATGGTAATTACAAATCCTACTTCAAATATTCACAGTGAGAACAAGTGCTACTTTCCTATTATATTATCTTGTTAAATTATTATCTCTGGATTCATCCTATAGAATATACATAATACACAGAAACACTAACTGCTGCTAAATTGCCCCATGTGTAAACCACACAATTTATTTCTCCTGAAAAGGAAACTAGTGAAGGATAGCTTCTTAGCATGAGGAAATAGTTGTGTGTTGAGCCCTTTTAAAACTGAAGATCAAAATAACTGTGTCACTGTAGCCAACAGTATGCTGTGCTAGAATGACTGGAGGTTTTTGTGAAAAAAAAAAAAAAAAAATGTGCTATTCAACTGAAAGTGTTGAAATTGCCAACGATGACTGTATATCTCACATTATTGTCTTATTTTCGTGAAGATTTAAAGGAAATTCTGTGCCACAGATGCTTTTCCAGGTAAGATGGCCTTTTATTTTTTTCTCCCCAGTATATTGGTGATATGGAAGCTTACACTAGAAATATTGAACTTAAAATCCCTTTTATTTTCCAAGCAAAATTGACATCCTAAACATGAATTAATCTTTTGCTGTTGTAGAAATTTTTGTGGGTTTGTTGTGGTTGCTGTTGGTTTGGTTGATTTGTTCCCTATTGTCTTCAGAAGGATGGAAAATAGTGTCTTATATACCCTATGTTTTCCACTCTAACTACTGCTCAAGAGTGTCTATACCACCAGTACAAAGGATTTTCATCATAACTTCTGTAGTAACTCTACAGAACACACCAAGGAGAAGCTTAAATTTAAAAATATATATTTATTTTGACAACTTTCTGAACTGGAGACAGGAACCATATTTTGTTTTGAGAACGGAGTATTACCTGTTCCTGTTCCATGTAAGGAGGAAATCTTCCGGAACTTGTGAAGACCATTGAAAAGCAAAGCTGCATTTATTAAACCAAATACTATTAATATGGAAAAAAATAATTTACTGTGTGGACAAAGAAGGTTTTGACTTTTGAATCATAAAGAAAGGAGATTTTCCCTAATTTTTTATGTTCAATATCTGTGACATATGTTATATAGCACACTGACATCCCACAGGAGTCATTGTCTACATAAAGAAAGCATAACAGAGAGAAACAGAATTTTTTGAGAAATCAAGGATGTACAGAGGTGTTATGGGTTTAAAATCTTGGAATTTTTCTTTCATCTACCAACCCTGCACCTCAGAGGAATCACCCTCTGTCT
>JAWWEU010000001.1:71706070-71723322 GCA_035583155.1 Acropternis orthonyx
GCACAAGAGGTTGTCCAAATATTTTCTATAACCTCTGATTATATTTCTAAACAAATTTTGCCTAGAAAAACAGGAATTCTCATTAAATTCTTATTCTTCTGAGGTCAGTTATACACTCATGTGAAGAGTATCTTCAGCTGAATAGTGGATTTGCTTATAAAAAACATTTTACTATCTACCATTATACTTGGAAAGTACATATCAAACTCATTCCTCCATATGATTTTGCTATTGTAAGCTCTGTTTATACACAAAATCATGGAAAAAAATTTAGTTGATTGGGGTGTTGCATTTAAGCACTAATCACTCCTGAAATTCAGGGGATGCTAGTAAACTCAGTTTTCATGGTAAAAGATATTTAAAATATTTTTATTATTATTTATTTATTACACAGCATTTGTACCATACTTATTAAGGGTAGTATGCTTATGTTAGTATTTAAGACCTTGTGTCCACTGCATAAGGGTTGCCTAGAACATAAGTCAGCACATTTGTAGGTAAATGTGAATTATTGTTTACTGTGTATTTTCATGCACTGTCTCAAAAAGAGTTGGGAATGTGCAGATGGTGCAAAATCTTCCCCTACATTAGACAGAAAAAATTATTTGTTTCCATGAGACTGTGCTGTCTCTTCTGAAAGCATATCAGAAATTCTTCTCTGCAGCAACTCAACAGTTGGAAGCTCACTCTGGAACAGCATATCAGTAGCCAAATTCCTCCTCATCTGCCTTTTGGGGTATTGTGTTCTGCATCAACACTTGACAAAAGTCTTTGCCTTTAAGCACAGTAGCTCTTGTTTCATCTATGTCTAACTTGTCTATTACCAGCAGCTATTGTGATGTCCTAAAAATCCTAAATAAGAAACATTGATTGTAATGATTATAGAAGTTAATGGTCAAAAAAAAAGAAAAATCAACATTTTAAAAATTAAATACAGAGCTTGCCATCCTTAGGTTAACATTTTAGTATAAATGTCAAATTCTTGAGTTCTATATATTTGTGAAAGGAAAGAGACAGGAGATAAACTAACTGATAAAAAGAGCATGGGAATTGAGGAATGGATTTTGGGGGAGTGGCGGTAGAGAAATGCAGTATTTAATCAATTTTTTTTTTTTCCAAATTATACAAAAGTGCAAAGATATCCATCAAATAACGGGGATATTTTGTGAACACATTTATCTGTACCTTCAGCTTCAAACCACTTTGCAAAAGAACAGGTGGAAATACAGTTTAAAAGCAGGCAAGTATATATATTTTGGATATAATACTTGGGAGAAAAAAATAGCAATACAAAGGTGATTTAAATATGCTCAAGCCAACAAAAGTGCTGTTGAACAATTACATTTATTTAGAAATTAAAGATGTCCTGATCTCTTTAATGTTTAAATTAGAAAGAAAAAATTGATATATTTTTTTCCTTTATAATGAGTTGGAATATCTCCACAAGATTCAATCAAGTTATTAGATGTATGAGGAAAATATTTTCTGTATTGAAAGTTAAAATTATTCTTTTGAAAGCCTAGGGATATGGAGGTTCAGAGATGATGTGGTCAATTATGAATACAATCATAAACTAAATACTAGTCAGAGAGAAAATCACATAGTATAAACCAAAACAGTTGGAATGGTCCCCCCAGCAATCTTTCTTCTGAATTGGAAAGATATGAGTTTGTTGGATGGGTAAGGATTTGGCTGGACAGCTGTGTCCAAAGACAATAAATGATTCAATGTCCACGTGGAAACAAGTAAAAAGTGGTGTCTCCCAAGGGTTTGTACTGGGACCAATATCATTAAATATGTTTGTAAATGACACAGTGAGATTGAGTGCAATCTCAGCAAGTTTGCTGATGACAACAAGCTGAGTGGTGCTTCAGGGAAGAGATGTCATCCAAAGGGGCCTTTACAGGCTTGAAGTCTTATGCAAAGTTCATGAAGTTCAGCAAGGCCTAGTGCAAGGTCCTGCACTTGGGTCAGGGCAATCTCAAGTACCAGGGTACTTGGACTGAAGTTCAAATGGATTGAGAGCAGCACTGTGGTAAAAGATTTGGGGTTACTAATGGATGCACAACTGGAGCTGGCAATGTGCCCTTGCAGCCCAGTAGGCCAGTTCTATCCTGTGCTGTATAAAGAGAAGCATGGCCAACAGGTCTTAAGGAGGTAATTGTCCACCTTTACTCTGCTCTTGTGAGACCCCACCTGAATTCTGTGCCCAGCTCTGGAGCCCTCAGCACAGCAAAGCCATGGGTGTATTAGAGCTGGTTCAGAAATAATCAGACGGTGGGAACACATCTTCTCTGAAGAAAGACTGAGATTTGGGGTTGATCTGCCTGGAGAAGGGAAGGCTTTGGTTTCAACATACAAGAAATACAGCGGAAGACATTTTACCAAGGACTGTAGTGACAGGACAAGGGGTAATACTTTCATATTGGAAGGGAGTAGATTTAGACTGGATATAAGGAAGAAACAACACTGTAAGAGTAGAAAGTCTCTGGAAGAGGTTGTGTGCAGAAAAGTCATGGGTGACCGACAGTGGGAAGGACAGTAGGACTGGATCATCTTTAAATTTTCCTTTCAATCCAAACCACTGACAGGAAATTAGGGTGGCCTTTGTAACCATTAGTGATACAACATTTATAATAGTCTTGAGAGAGTTTTTTATATTCTTTAAAAATAATCCTAATGCATTTATCCTGTGTGTCAAGCCTATGAGGCAAAAGTCAGGCAAAGGCCCAATATATTTTTGCTTCCTCTGGTAGTTCATAGAGAGACTTCTGGGAATGCAGAACTGTTTACTGTCTGCCTGGAGTATGCAAGCTTGACAGAGTGTAAGGCTTGCCTGACATAAGGAATGTTGAACTAGAAGTATGGCATAGGATCTCAGAAAAAGCCAACAGGACTAGGGAAGACACTGTTCCTCTGTTCTTGACCCTGGTGAGGTCACATCTTGAATTCTGTGTTTAGTTTTAGGCTCCTCACTAAAGGAAAGACATTGAGGTGCAGAGAAGGGCAATGACATTGGTGAAGGGTCTGGAGCACAAGGCTGATGAGGAGCAGCTGAGGGAGCTGGGGAAAAGGAGGCTGACTTCTGGGAGGGTGTTTATCACTCTATACCACTACCTGAAAGGAGGTTGTAGAGAGGTGGGGGTCAATCTCTTCTTCCAGGTAACAGGTGATAGGACAAGAGGAGATGGCCTCAAAATGACCCAGGGGAGGTTTAAATTTGATGTTAGGAAGACTTTTTTCACTGAAAGGGTGATCATTCATTGACACAATTTGCCCAGTGAAGTAGTGGAATCACTATCCCCGTAAGTGTTTAAAAATAAAAAAAAAAAAAAAAAAAGCAGCACTTACGGACACAGTTTAATGGTGTAAGTCAATGATTGGACTTGACGATCTCACAGATCTTTTCCAACCTTAGTGAATTCTATGGCCATTATATGGGTCATAGCATTAAAGAACCCAATTTCAAATTACACTGAGTGATATTTCTCTTGTTTTGTTTTTTTTTTTTTTTTTAAGATGAATTCTATTTTACTGCTTTATGTCAAGATAGCTGTGAGAAAACTACCTGTATGTTAGAAAGCTGATACAGCACAGACCTCATGCATTAAAGATGTGACTCAAATAAATGTCAGAAATATATGACAAAGGGTAAGGAGATATTTCCAGTTTGGGATGTTCTTTTTCCATTAGCAGCCAGAGTATGCACATTTTTATTTTGCCTTTATTATCAGTAGGAGCTGTTCAGCTGTTTTTGCAGTAAAATTCCTTTAAAAATAGTTCCCTTTCCTATGTAAGGTTTTCTTTATTGTGTGTGTGTCGTTGATTTATAAGGCAAAACATGGAAAAATAAGGATATGCAGAATTTCAACCTTATTTTTGTATAAACATTTGCTTTAGTTTATATAAAATACATGCTTAAATACTTGAAAAAAACCCTTTTCACTTTTAACAAAAAAAAAAAAAAAGAGAATTAATTTGAATTAAAGATTATCCCTAAAACAAGTTTGTTTTTTTTTTAAATATGTATATCCATAACTTTACTGAGTTATTTTCAAAACAATGTCTTGATGATTTTTAATATGTGTAACTTCTTAAGTTACACTTCTTCATTAGACATTCTCCACTGAGCAAGTTGTCAAAATGCAGTTTGTTTCACACATGCAGTCACATGGCTTAGAAGAGTGTACTTGACAAACAGAAAATTCATTTTTAGAGTAAGTTTATTGATTGGATCAGTTTCAAATTAGCTGATTGTGAACTTCTTGTTAAATGTGCAGCCATTGACCTTTGACCTCAGGTGTTCTATTTTGTGATTATGGATTTTATGACTGCACTGGGTTAGTCTGGATTTAATTTTCTCCATAGCAGTTCATATGGGGCCGTGTTTCAGATTTGTCACCAAAACAGTGTTGATAACAAAATGTTCTAGCTATTGCTGAGCAGTGTTTACTCAGCATCAAGGCCTTTTCTATTTCCCAATCTGCCCTATCAGGGAGTACACTTGGGGTGAGAAAAGACTGTGAGGGGACACAACTGGGACAGCTGATCCCAAATGACCAAAGGGTCATTTTATACCTTATGGTGTCATGCTTAGCAATAAAAGCTGCAGGGAGGAGGGAGTTTTTACAAAATAACCATTGTTCAAGGCCTGACAGGATATCAGTCTGCTTGTGGGAGGTGGTAACAACTGTGTTAGCAACACTTGAGATTTTTGTTATGGGTTGTTGTGTTGTTTTTTTGTTTTTTTCCCATTCAGCTATTAAACTGTCTTTATCTCAATCATTGCACTTTCTCAGTTTTGCCCTTTCAATTTTCTCCTCCATCTGACTGGGACAGAGGGAGCAACCAATGGGGTCAGGGATTACCTGCCAGCTGGGGTCAGCTCACCACAGTCACAAAACTGTAACCATCTGATGGAAATTTCCCAGCAGCTATTTAAGAAAAATGCAAGTGCTGGCTCTTCTTACATTACTTTAGTAGGGGTCACAGAGAGTCTACATCTACTCTTTAGGAAAAACACTACTCCTGCCTCAATATTGGTACCACACAGCCTTCTAAAGCTCTACAAATCCAAAGTGAATGAGAACCCTGTCACTGATCAGTACTGTGAGATGTGACCTAGCTATCAATCTGTCTGTCTGCTTCTGTCAGAAGCAAAGTGAGATAAAACAAACACAGGTGTCTTGGAATATTTCAGAATAGACAGATAATTTTCTCTTTTCATTCAAAGTGTCTTAGCTATTTTGAGTCTATGCCATTAAAGACATGTTACCTAAAGTCTGGTACTGTCTGAAAATCTTGAGAGTTTCTTCAGTCTTATATAATTGACTACAGCATACATTACTGGAGACTGTGTCATTAACTGCAGAAAATGCCACATAAATGTAGTGTTCTTTGAATTACAAAAGACATTGCCTCACACGCTGGCATGTGACAAATAAAGAAAAAATTTTCTGGCAATCCGTGTAACTCATGAGTGGTGGCCATTATGATTTTCACCTTTCCTTTTAAGTACTATAGTTAGAAATCTGATTATATGTCCATTAACTATCAGATTACAAAAATCTGTTTTAGAATTGTTCAGTTAAATCAGTGTATTTGCTCCCTTCATCTTCTAGAACTCAGAATGTAAGCCTAGAGATACATTACCTTTTACACATGGCTTTTGTTTTTTTCTTTCATTGATTATAGCCTGTTGCAGATTTATCCTTCTCTTCATTTTCCTTAACTTGTCCACTCTTGTCTTGATTATCCACTTGCTTTATGCTTCTCTTTTCCCATTATTCTTCTGTTTTCTTTCCAATCTCTTTGTGTAAGTGATAGAAGAAAAACAAAAATAAAAGTTATGGAAGGCAGAAAAAAACCCCTGAATAATCAATTTTTAATTAAAAATATGTTATATATTTGGTTAGATATATTTTTATATATGTGTATAAGGCTTAGAAATACACTTCTGTTAAAAAAAAATAAATTACATTTGCAAATGCAAAATACTGATTTTTCAGTCATGATCAAGACATCAGGAAAACATATAGCCAGGAAAACATACAATGCTTTCATATAGCCATTATCCCTTACTAAAAGAAAAAGTGGAATAATACACAATAGATAAAAAAGCATTTTAATGAGAAGAGAAAAACAGAAACAGTCATACCTTCTTTCCCTTTTTCCTCAACAACACTGTAGAAGATTTGCAACAAACCTGTCAGGATGGAAAGCAGTCCACAGAAGTCAGTGAAAGACTATCTATAATCTCATAATAATCACAGATGCAGTGGGGATATATAACACTTTACAGATTCAGCAAGGGGTGACAAAACTGGTTAACAAATAAACAAAGATTTTTAAGTCTGTTTCATTATCATTAGCAAGAATTTTCCTGGATTGGTTGGTCTGTCATTAGAAGAGATTTTAAACTTTTTTATTCAAATAGACAATAAAGTCAACTATTAGACAAAATTGAATACCAGAAGATTACTTCCACTCGGTTCATCTGTATTCATTTTAGAAGTGGCCATTTGTAAATTACTCTTCTAAATTTATATTCTGACTGCACAATTTAGTAGAATAAGTCTACTCCAGAAAAAAATTTGTAGCCTTCTCATAATGACATCAAAAATTCAGTTTAAACTAGTGACAAAGTCTGTCTGTACTGCACCTTGTGTATTGTGAGAAGTTCACTCTATGAGAAATAATCACAAAAATAAATTTGCCTTTCAGATTTCAATCTGTGCTCTCATTAAAAAAAAATAATTTAAAAGTGTTTCTGTTCCTTATTTAAGCACAGCAAATTTTCTATAGATAACAGTGTTGGTAGAATGAGTGATCTTTCCCTTACTCAACTGTACTGTCAGTTCTACCTCTTTCTTACCAAACTAACACATTGCAACATACAGGAATTAGTATCATTAAATTCAGTTATGTATATGTTTTTGTTACATAAATTTCCTGTATTTTTTCTAAAGAAAATTATTTAAGAAAAGTTCTAAATTGATTGTAAAATATTCTGGTTGCATACATTAATCAATTCATGAAAGGAAAAACTCCAAATGAATGATTATTTTAAATCCACTTAATTTATTGTTAGCATATACCTGAACAAGCCATGACTAGTGTTAACTGGAGGAGAAGAAAAGGGTCAAATTATTTAATAGGAGATTTTATTTTATTTATTTTTATGTCAACTATATAAAGTACATTATTTAATACACTCTGAAGCATCAATGTCTGCCTAAGCAGAGTAAAATGCTTAGTTTAAGATTCTAGTCCTCAAACATGGATTGATTCAATAACTAACTAACTAACTAAATGGTTTATAAATTACCAGTGCTCAAATTCATCATTTCAGTGAAGATGTGGGCCCTAGTCCTGTCTGGAAGACTAGAGGACTCCTTTCCTGCTGTCTGTATGAGTGATGTCATTACAAAAACAGTCCCTTGCTTTCTCAATGATTGTGTCTAGCCCAGGAGAGTAGCAAAGAACACAAACTTTCCATGTCTGCTCTCATCCTTGTCACACAGCAGCTAAAGCTTTGCTTTTTATTATGTGAATTAATAATCCAACTGCAATTGTGAGTCCTGCTAGTATTCCTTCCATTGTACACTAAGAATATCTAACCTAAGACACTAGAAGCATGCATAGTTCTGGTCACCCAGTCAGATACTTACTCATTGATATTTCTATGATTTTTTTTAAATTATCATCTGTCTCAAGAAGATCATGTCTTTCTACCGGGAATTTCAACTACGCATCTTAGCATTCCTGTCAGTTTTCTTTTTACAGCAATTATGTTAACACTTGAGTTTTTAAGTAGGCTTTAGGTGTCAAGGGAAAGGCAAATGGTGGTGGAAAGCACAGTGATCTGAGTGAAAATCTCCTTTCCTGCTACTCCATTATAAACCCTGGCAAGCAGTCCATGACTGCCTGTGATGGGTACACCACAACTGGGAGAAACTGCAGTAGGTTGCACACCAAAAGTTGCACAAGACTGGAGGGAGTCAGTGAATAGGAAAGAATGCTCCAGCAGTAAGGAAGAGCTATCTGGCTGCAGCAACATCACAGAGCCTTCTCCTATAAGTTCAGGAGGGTTCTGTGTTCAAGAACCTGCCAACTGACATCCAGTCTTTTAGGACTGTGCTGTTTGAGTGGACACACCAGTGTCTGAGTGAGCTCTGGGGAATCTTTTGCAAGTGCTCAGTCTTCCAGGGACCTGCAGAGACAACCTACACCATGGTTGGGATGTCACAGTCATGATGTAGAACTTTTGCTGGAATGGGCGTACCTCAACTCTAGAGTCCTTCATTCCTGCTGGAACGGAAATCTAATAAAATCTGAAGTTCTTGATCAGGCTGCACGAAAGAAATGAAGCTTTGTGGCTATATCTGAGCTAAAGCTGTGGGGGTTTTGACAGATTACCATTCCTAGAACACCCTTCACTGTGATTCTTCATTGACTGGTGACTTACTTGCCAACTGTTATGTGACATCTCCTGCTCTCAATAATCTCTACGTGGTGATCTCTTCACAGAGTGGTGTAGTGCTCTGAAAGTCAGCCCTGTGCAGTCCATTAACTTCTGTATGGGAACAGAAGATGCTAAAATTCCCTGTGATTTACTTCATCAGTGTAAGAAACCCCATATATTATGCCTACTGCTGTTCATCTTCTGTCTGTTTTGAGAAGTAGAAATTCTGTGTAGAGATAACATGGGTGTCTGGACAGACCTTGAGGCACTGTCACAGACATGCTTGAGCTCCCTGTTTTCCGAGAGAGTGATCAAAGCTCAGAGATCATAAAAAGCACAGGGGAGATCACAGCATGGTGGTAAACTACACGAGTGGGCCCTTGATAAATTGCTGCAAACAGCATGGCTGCTACCCACCACGATGGACTGAGACTAATGTTACCTGTGTTCCCACTTGTATGTCTTTGCCCAAATTTTTCTTCAGGATTTTCCAGTTAGTGAGGTAGTGAAAAAAAAAATAAATTACTGTTTGCATTTCATTTGTGGTTTTGTGGTTACTGTGGCTGCCTGCCTGTGTCAACTCACACACATACCAAAACTATTCTGGAGAGTTTTTCCTTGGGAAAGAGCCTACTAAAAATCAGTAAGTAGTTACTGTCATGCTATTTGGGGCTTGCTGGCCATTGAACAGCAATAAAGGTATACTGGCCCAGATCACCATTTACAGTGATTTCATATAGAAGTTTGTGAATTTATTTATTGACACCAGCTGAAGAGCTAACTGACCATTTGATATGGGCTAGTGACTATTGAAGCAATTTCCAGAAATAATTGTTAATGTTACAAGATACCTGTTAATGTTTCAATGTCCATACAACCTTGTCATGGTTTAACATCAGCTTGCAAGCAAGCACCATGCAGCTACCTCATTCTCTTAGGTGGAACGGGGGAGGGAATTGAGGGTAAAAGTGAAAAAACCTCATGGATTGAAGTAAAGACAGTTTAATATGTAAAGCAAAAGTTGTGTGCACAAGCAAAGAAAAACAAGAAATTCATTCACCACTTCCCATGGGCAGGTAGGTGGTCAGCCATCTCCAGGAAAGCCAAACTCTATCACATGTAACTGTGACTTGGGAAGACAAAATGACATCACTCCAAGCACCAACCACCCACCACCTTCTTCCTTCTTCAACCAGCTTTATATGTTGAGATGATGCCATATGGTACGGAATATACCCTGGGTCAGTTGGGGTGCACCCCCAGCCTATGTGCCAGCAGCATGGTATGAGAAGCAGGAAAGAACTTGACTCTGTGTAAGCACTACTCAACAATAACAAAAATTTCTCTATATTATCAATTTCATTTTCAGCACACATCCAAAACACAGTCCTATACCAGCTACTGTGATGAAATAACTAACCCAGTCAAAATCAGCACAACCCTTCTTAGACAAATCCAGATTTTTTACTTCAAGTTATCAAGCTGTGATCTTATTTTATTTAACAAAACAAGTCATTAACGTTTGTATAAGTATTTGATGTCTGGTTTTTTCAGCAGTTTCCACTGCATGAAACTCAGTCATAATTTCTGACTTGTAATTAACTTTTCATTAACATTGATCATGAAGTTAATCCCACTAAGTTTTAAACCTTTTATGAATTGGAAAATGTTCAGAACTACTCAAGCAAGTAAGTATTTTGTCCATGCTTATCACAGTATGAAAAGGACACAGCAGTTAATTTTATGTTATTGAAATATTGGGCAGTGTTTCTAACATAAGAGCAGAAAAACAGTAGGATGCATCATGCTGGCTGATGACAGTTCAAAATAAGGATGGGTAGGAGCACAGCACCTGGGATAGGCAGCTTTACAAGTGATTAAGCTATTTACAAATTGAGCTAAATTTATCTTTTTTCTAATGTGTCTATTTTATCTTATTTTCTCTATGACCTCACTGAAATTTTTCTCCAATTTGCCAAATCAGAAAATTTTATTGGCCTTTCTCAATTATTTTCCATTATGTTGAATCACTCTTTTTTCTTTTTCTCCTCAAATTATCCTCCCAG
Organism: Acropternis orthonyx; assembly: GCA_035583155.1. Taxonomy (NCBI): domain Eukaryota; kingdom Metazoa; phylum Chordata; class Aves; order Passeriformes; family Rhinocryptidae; genus Acropternis; species Acropternis orthonyx. Next base: position 71,716,601 of record JAWWEU010000001.1, read on the forward strand.
ATGTATTGTGCTCCTTAATTTTTCATGAGTATCTATGGATATCCCTATGGATTTACTTTCTATATGTAAAATTTTTATTTATGAACCTCAGATTTCTGACTCTCTCTCATCTCATCTAATATCATTCTATATCACCATATTGATAAATGATGCCTTAAGATTTTTATATATTTGTAGATTTTAATATGGCTGTATAGTTTCTCACACTTAAGGTAATAAATGACAGTTTCTAAACCTCATGATCTGTGCCACATTCTTGAAATTCTGTTTAATGTTCTTTTCAAGGAAAAAGATTTTAGCAAGGACATCTGGTTTGGGACTTGTGCACCTGGAGGATAAGTTGTAGCCAAAGCAAGATAGAAGGCCCAAAACCTTTGGAAAAGCTCCAAAGGGGCAGAGCCAAGGGTGATTCTGGAAGTGGATGATTCTCAGGTTGGATGCATCCATTAGATATAAGTAATTACTGTTATAAATTTGCAAGAGCCCTATACTGGTTATACCTTTATGTATTTTGTTGCACCTGGAAGTGCTTTCATTAAAGGACCGTCTCCTTATTTTATCTATACTAATATTATCTGGAAAGATTTTTTTCTCCCATTTTAGGCAACATCACCATCAACAATGTCCACAATCACCTCTTGCACTAAGATCAAATTACTTCTAGTTCTTCAGAAGGGAAATTATGACTGTCAGACAAACAACATTAAAGAAAAAACTCCACATGCAAAAAATCCCTACAGAAAATCAGATTCATAGTATTTTTTTAAAGTGCGCAACGTTTATCAAGAGAATAAAAGTTTGGTGGGGGTTTTTTTTCTGTTTTCCAGAAAATGGTCCCTTTCAACCTGACCCATTCTGTGATTCTATGATGTCAAATTTTAAGAAGAAACTCATTAGTATGGATGACATGGATAGCAAAAGATGAAAGAGGGATTTGGGCAAGGAAGATATGAATACAGGAAAAAAGAGATTTGAACATCTTTGCATGGAACCATTGGAAAACCTCTGAAATTGTTCTGCCTACCTGACTACACAGTGTCTTAGTTGTCAGGAGAGAAATGGAAGGCACAAATGTCTTTTATTTTCTCAGGGCAAAAAAAAAAAAAATGGAAGGGGAGATTCTTACCTGGGTTAATGCTCATCAAATTTACTTGATGCCTGTTACTGAAAAGCAATCAAAAACTCCTTAACACCAATGTAGCATTAAGGTGCCATCATTCTTTATTCAGTGCCAGATGTATGAGGGAATATCTCCTCTGAAATACCGTGTAAGCTGAGTACAGAAAAAAGCCCCTGTTTGTGTATTATACTTTACATATGTATTCATTGATTTTCCCAGAATGAGCACGCATATGATAATCATTTCCCCAAAATCATTAACATGTGTTCCCTTCCCTTTGTGCATGAGTTCTTCTGCCCCGGGGGTCCCTCTGGTGGTCTCTGGTGATCATAGACCCCCAAAGCTATACCTGACTGCTTGATGAACTGGTTTTACTTCCCAAATATGGAGCTGACTTGGCATACATAGGCTGGTTACTCTCCTATTTCTCTTCTTGCTAATGTTTAACATGATACTACAAAATAAATATTGTGTGGTTCCATAGACTAGTGATTTTTAAGAATAAGTATTATATTTTCCCTATCTGCTGTGCAAACAGTTATCTGGCAACAGCTCTAAAAACTAAGAAAAGAAATCCCATTTTCAATGATGCCTAAGGATATTAATGTGTATTTTGTAGATTTTTATGGGGTTTTATAAGATGAATGTGTTTTCTTAAGTTTCTCACATTTTAGGTGGAATTTAGAAGTCATACTTTTAGTGTACACCTAGAAGCTTTGACTAAAGGAACTACTTTATTTGTCTGTCTATCATCTATCTATCTATCTATCTATCTATCTATCTATCTATCTATCTATCTATCTATCTATCTATCATCTCAACTGATACTGTTTTGAAAGTCCTTTGCAGGATTTTTAGGCATCAAACCTAGCCAAGACCTGGAAGACATAATGAAAGTCTCTAATTACTTTATGTCTATTTGAGTGGACCACACACACACACCAGTGCTTATATATGTTATTTTGTATGTGATTTATGCTGGAGAGACCTTACCAAAAATGTCAATAGTCATCTTTATTCAACAAAAGTTTTTCACCAAAAATGGCCAACTTAAGAGCACAAGAGTCTTCATAACCTTTTAAAAGCACTCCATGTGTTTACACATCAAGACCTTTCCAGTTATTCTACACTCCTGTTTAATAGTCAGAATTTTTTGAGGTATGCACAAGTTTCATATGAAAGTGTAATTAGATGTTAAGACTGATTATAATTTTATGTTTAATGAATCAATCACAATTGCATTGGTATAACTATAGTTCAAAAGATCTCACTTGCATTTTGACAGATATTCATGGAATAAGACTAAAAAGAAAAAAAAAAAAATAACCCCCCAACTTTAGAAAGATTGGGAAGATATTATGTAGCTTATCTATTGATCTCTGAAAGTTAAACAGAAATCATTCTTCCTTAAATTATTTTTTAAAATATTTTTTTAAGCTGTCTCAATCCTCAGTATCAATAACCTCAATGCTTGGGTTTTACATAAGAAATTATAATTGAATATTGATTTTGAATCAATTTAGTCAATTGAATTGATATTTATTGTCAGATATCTGCTGTAGTTTCTTTTAAGATATTTTTAAAGCAAGGATATATTTATTTTTTTTTCAGGAGATTCTATGAATACATCTGACTCTTGATCTTATCTTGATTTGATCTGTATTGATAAGACTGTCTGTATTGACAGAGACTACTCATAAATTAACTGCATATTTTCCTCTAAATGCAGTTTAGAGGTAACTGTAATTGTACATGTTTGGACCAAATGCAGTAGTGAAAATAGACAAATGCATAAAGAGGAAATATTGAAATGTTGGTTTCTTCAAATGAACTTTTTAAAGCTTTGCATCTTGAGCTTCCCAGTTTCTAATAAATTTGAAAAAAAGATCTGCTTACAATCTGTAGATAAATTAATTATTACATTTCAGATTGACTGAAACATTTTGTAGAACCCCAAATATTCTCTGAGATATTTTTTTTCTTGTTCCAGGAAACTATATTTAGACTGTTCCAAAACTTTCATTAATGACATTTTCTTCAATCATAAAACAAAGAAAATATGTTATCTGCACAATTCTCATTCTTAGGTAGGTAGATAACTATGTATCATATCAAACCATATCAATAGCTCTTGTTATAGGTTCAGAAGGAGAATCCATGGCAGGTGTTTGTGCCCAAATTCTCTTAACAGAGCATGGTAACAGCTACATCCTTCAGACAACGAACATAACCAGAAATTATAACAAAGATTATTAGATCTAGCCTGTAAGGAAATACTAAGGAAGCAAAAGTGGCTTAAGTCTCATGTCCCTCAATTATTTAAGCCTCCTACCTTAAGAGTCCTCACTAATCAGATTCTACCTGTACTGGCTTTGGCTGACGTATAGTTAATTTTCTTCACAGTATCTGTGATCTGGGTTAACCTTGGCATGGGTTGATTTTTAAGTCCAATACTGCATTAAGGTAGAGAGACAGAAGACAGAACTCAAAATGTTATAATACATGTAAGGTGTATTTGATATCCATAACTTTTAAAATGTCTTCCAAAATTTCAATATCCAGAAAAATAAATAAAAATTAAAAGGCAATTAAGGGTGATACCTTTTCATTTCCAGTGAAAACTAGATTGTATGTGACTATGTGATAAAATGTGCCTTCTTAAATTTCTGTATATTTCTTTTGAATCATATTACTTGGTTGTAAGCAATAATGAGCATAAGGCATTATGTATTTTAGGTTTGACTCCATCTGGGATAATGAGTGCAAAAAACCATCTCTAGTCAGTCTACTTTGTCCATGAATTTTTTGGTTGTTTTCCAAATGGTAAGCATGCATGAAAAAAGAGAGAATGAAAAAGAAAATAAAAATCAAACCTAGTGGAAAATACCTACAATTATAGCTAAGACCATCTTTTCTTAACAATGTGATTAAAAATTTCAGTCCAGACAGGGGAGCGGAGAAGGGCATTAGAAGAGGAAGGGAGGGCTCAGACTAAAGGGAACATCCTAAGTAAAGTTGACTGCATCAACCCCTGATTGCATACCTGTCTGAACTGCTTTTAAGATGCCTCTTAAATAAGCAAAATTAAACTATTCCACAAGGTAGGTTTTTGGTTGGATCTAAATATGAAAGTTCATTAAGATAAAACCCGCCATAAGAGAAACCAATCTGGGAACAACTCTGTGAGGTTCATTAGTGTTAAAAGAGTATGAGGTAATGCTAGGTGGTTCACATAGCTACAGTAACTGCCATAGTGTCTGTCAGGGAAAATATATTTGTCTGCACACCTCAATGAGTAAGATGTATTCATTAACTTTATGGGGAAAGTCATACATTTACAGCAAAACCTTATTTACCCAGCTTTGGACAAAGATTCTTTAATATAAATGCTGAAGCTGTAAGTGTAGCATCCTTTTTTGTTGCTTTAATGGGGAGGTTTGTTCAATGAAGGTAGATTCGGCACATTATTATTGCAGCTCATTATGGTTAATCTTGCACAGTGGATTGCTATAGAGCAAGACTTTGCATGCAAAAAGTGTCAGGTTTTCTCTCTGTCCCATAGCTCTCTGTCCCAGCATGACATCATGGGAGATAAATCTTGTTGAAGTCTTATCAGCATAGGCAGTTAGATTGGTACTGTTAAATTCATTTATTCCAGGAAATTGTCCATGAGTCCCCAAAAAAGTAGAGGAGCCCAACAATGCTGAAATCAGCTGAAAAAACACTAGAAGAGACCTACTATGCCCACGCTTGGCCTCTAATCCTTCCTGTCAACCATATAAGGCCTCTCTGAACCTAAGACATAAATAATGTTTCATGAGTAGGCCATTTATTTTCTCATTTAAAAGAATCTAGAATAGTGAGAGGATTGCTACACAGTATACAAGAGTGGTAATTTTCGTACTACAAAACTGAGGTTACCTCCTGTGAGACTGGAGTGTGGCTTAAGAATATAAAAGATTGTTTGAAGGTGCTGAGGTGCCTGGGACAGGCAAAGAATCACATTTGGTACAGCCTCATTTATAATACCTCTCAGAAGTGATCCCTACAGTGAAATAATCCCTAAAGCGCATTTGGTCATTATCATGGACAGATGACTGTTGGAACGGCCTGAGACTGAGGCAGCGAGTGAGCAGGAAGCAAATCATGAAGAAGAAGTTCACTCAAATGTGCTTCCCCAGCCTTTTGTAAATTAGCAGAGTAAACATATTTACTCTACATTTAGAAATGTCTTGTGAATAAGTGTTCAAAACACATTGCATAGGACATTCTTAAACAGTGATTTTTTCTTTTCTTTTCTTTTTTTTTTTTTTTTCATTTTGTTTTGTTTTTTTTTTTTTTTTTGAAAAAAAAAAAAAAAAAAGAAACAAATGGAAAAATGAAAATTTAACCACATTTTTTGAGAGACACTGAGTCGTTTTTGGTTTTTTGCAGTTGGTAAAATATTCCAGCACAGAAGGCTGTACATTTTATCCTGGAATAATTTTCTGATATGTATTCTGTATACACTGTTCTGGCAGCTCCATTTTGGTTCCTTCAAAATAAACACCTCTGAATTTATGAAACAAGCTAATAAAATAATTAGATTAATTGAAATTTAAAACTGCAATATAATTGTAAGAAAAACAAATTAAAAAAAGCTAGAATTAAAAACAACATTTTGAGATCACCAAAATTAAATCAGATATACAAACGAATGCTTCAGATTTAACCTGTAACAAAATATTGAGATCTTCATTTCAATAAACATTTTTGTATTAGGGATCTGACAAGTCCAAGAGCCCAATGGTAAAAAGAGTGCTCAACTTCACATGCCCATATCAAACGAGGTAGAAGCATGAACATGACTTCCCAATGGGTATGCGCAGAAATAGGTATATACAACATATATATACAAAAATACATAGCTGGCCACACCATTCACAGACAGATACACAGATAGTTCACATGAACATAGCACAAACCACCTCATCCTTCTCCCCTGTGTGACTCATCAGGATAAAAGCCGGTGAGTGGAAAATACATGTGTGTATATATACACTGTGGGACACGGATCCCTCTAGCTCGAACGCTTGTTCTGCCCAGTACTTGCTCCTGCATCCCAGTCTCCCCAGTTGCTGCAATATGCACTGTGCCTCTGCACTGCAGCCCCACTCCAGTTGCCAGTACAACACCCTCATACACATGCACCAACACACTAACACAAACAAACACACACACTTTGGATTCCTTCAGGAACTGGAATCCCCCATATAGTCCAGAACAAACTGGTTCTGGATCTTTGCTCTTCTACCATTGCCTCAGACAAAGATGGACAGACACACAGACATACAGGTGTCAGATCATGTCAGGTGATCCCTGGGTCAGGACAGGGTTTGTCTCTCCAACTAAGTTATTTGGCTTTCCTTGTGTGCCCTGTGCCACTGCACTCCTCTGTGGGTAGAGAGGTGATACTTTTTTTTTTTTTTGCATAACCAAATATTTCTCTAGAATAATTTTTTCAGCCATCATCATCATGGCTAAGCTTCGCGAACGAAGATTTGGGAAGGGCTCTACCCACGCTTGCTGCAAGCACGCTGATGGCTAAAAAGGCCAATGTGAG
>JAWWEU010000001.1:71723422-71744158 GCA_035583155.1 Acropternis orthonyx
CCACCGCCAGCATAGCTCACAACCTCATAAGGGCATGCAAGCTTCTCCCCCGCGACAAGGGGGTGCCCGTGGAGAAGTTTCAGCCATAATCTTCCCCTTTTTACATATTAACAATGTTAGTTAGAAATGACATGTCAATGTTTTCATGAACTTAAAATAGCAGCCAGTAATTTTTCCCAGGACAAAGTCTATCTTATTGGATTCGTCTGAACTGTAATGATACTTAGTAAATAAATAAAGTCAAGTTTTATTTCAAATTAAAGATGACATTAATTTATTGCAACAAAGTGGAGAATCTCTGTAAGTGCAATAATTACAAGACTTACCATAACTTTAAGGGAAGTCCAGATAAATACTGAAGTTAAAAATGTTACTGAGAACTGATACAAGTGATCAGACATCAGTTCTTGCAAAAATTGTATTAGGGAAGTTTATTCTGCACTTTTAATTATACCTTATTTTCAGGACCAGATCATCAAAAGAAAGATGATGTGCAAGAAGACTCTGCCTTCTGGAAAGTGAAAAAAAAAAAAATACTCTGCTTTGAAATTAATTTCTCCTTAAAACAGAAGGAAAGTATTTTAATGAATATATAGATGATTTGTTAAAGAATACCATGGAAAATTTCAGAGAACAGCAGCCTAGTTAAGCATGTTTTGTGCTCAGAGGGGTTCTGTACAGGTTTTGTTTATGTGAAAAGAACGACCTACAGCTCTCAAATGAGGAAATATAAAATGCAAGTAAATAGAAGCATTCACTAAAGGAAGAAGGAATACACAGGATACTACTGCAAATAAAATGCGTGACACTAGAAAAAATGTTGATGCAAAGAGTATCTAGCAGATGACAGAGGTGGCATTTACAGCAACAAGAGCATTTGGGTAATTCTGTATCTTCTTAAACTGAAGCAGTATCACAACACTGCTGTGAAATGCAGGTTATTACTGTTTCATTATAGAAGGAAAGTGGTGACTAACTAGGCAGAGAGTGCAGGCTGTGGAATGCTTTAATGAGCTTAAGGGAATATCTCTAGGATACTTCTTATCCAAGGAGAAGGCAGACTGATGTTAGGCTTTTGCTTTTCTTGTGCTACTTGGGTGGCAACTCTCACAGCACAAAATTTCAACTCATACTGTTGCAATAAATGAGGAGTCTGTGAATGGCAGTCTCTTCAAGTCTAACAAATTACTTTTTAGGGTCTCGCATGTCTCCAGTCTATGAGAATACAAATTTCTAAGTAGCTGATGGTTCACAGTAATGTCTCTAAAAAAACTCAGTCATCATAACCATAGGAGGGTGTACTCTTTTGTTTCCCATCAGGAGAGATCAAGATAGCAAGCAACTTTGACCTCAATAAACTACAATGCTTTTCAAAGACATATGCACACAGGAAAGAGTTAGGCAGTTACAGACCTTCCTCCAAATGACACTGACCAATTCAGATTTACTTCTTTGTCCATTGCCCTATTCTCTCCCTCCCTCTCTCCCTTTCCCCCTTCATTCTCCTAAGGAATTATATGTGCACCACCTCAGCTATTGCAGAGTTACATCATCAGTATCTTGTAGCATATGAAAAATTAAGAGATGATACTTGCAAAGAATACCTGAAGGCAACTGGAGACAGTTTACCAAGGCTCACTAGTCAGGAACTTTCTGTAGTGCATGAATCATATGATAATGGACTTGGATTGTTGGTTGTGTTCTTCACAGTCTACTAAGGTAAAGAATAAAAATCTTAATAGTAAGAATTTCGTAAAACAACTACTACTTCAATAGGAAAATACAGAAAGCTGGAATATATTCAGGACATTTTCATAAGCCTGTCTCTCTGAACATCAGGAAAATTATCCCACAGTCTGTTGCATTGGCTAACATTGTGTTTTTCAGTGGCACCAGGAAAAGAGCCAGTGTATGACACTGCATGCCTGCAAAAGGCAGACATTGGATAGCATCCACAGTAACAGACCCATTAAAGCATCTTGAGCAGCTTGGTAGGAAGGGAAGCACCTGATAAAGGTATAGATAGTCATAAAAGACCAAATCAGGCATTGAAAACATAATATTTTTTCATTATTTTATTTTAGTTAGTAATTTAGAACTACAGCTTCCTGTAAGTGTGGCTTTGTTGTTCTTGTTTTACTTATTTAAAGGCAATTTTAAAAGCTGCTTGGTAATTAAACTCTCCATTTTGTGGGCACAGTTATGTAGGCCCCGTTCTCTTTTCCCAATTTGTACCTTTTAGGACAAAAACAGAGGCACTTGTTTGCTTCTTATCCGAATTTTTCTGTGAAAATTCTGCTTTTGTTCCACCTAGTTGCTGTCTGAACAGAAATGTTTTCTTGGGTTTCAGAGTATTTTTAATTGACTCCAGAAAGAGAATCCTTTAGCTTTAATTTTCCCAAATGTCCAATAGACATTCCTGAGGGAAGACAGGACTTTCAGTGTGGGAGCCTGAGCTAGCTTGATAACTGATAATGACCATAAAACATATAAAAGATCTTATGAATAAAGGTACTGGTTATACAGTGATGCATATCCAAGGTGGTAGTCTAATTTATGTGATATGTTCTGCAGTGTTTAGGTGTAAGTTATACTGAGCAACAAATTCAGCATTTTGAAATGTAATACTGATCTCAGTTTGTGTTTTCATACAAATTCTGTGGTGATGCATCTTCTTACTATTAACCTTTTATCCTGCTATCTTCAGAATGGTTACATGCTATTCTTTCCTCAAGTAGTATTCTTTGGGAAGTTCAGGTGCGAGTCTTGTTGTCAGTGTTGCTAGTGATATTGTAGGACTTCGACAGTATGTTTCCAGCCGGGTCAAAAATGCTACACAAACCAGGCAAGTCAGGTACTTCAAAAGTGTTGAAAGGACATAAGTGGGCTAATAACAAGGTTGTATAGTATTGTCTACTCTACATGTTGTACTTTGTGCAATGAGTTGTCCTAAGTTTTCTTTCAGGGTACACTAGGATTTGACCATGAGTTTCCTGATCTAACACTTAGCTCAGTGTTCCAGCGTAGACATGGTTTAGGAAAATCCTGCAAGGACACTGAAGATACATACCAATCTGCCTGTGCCCAGTAATAAAACCAAAATGTAATCAGCTTTTCTTGATTGTAAGCAATCTTTTTTTTTTTCCCCCTTTTGTTATTAAACAAAAAATCTGGTAAAACAAAAACTGGTTGTCAGAACACTCACTAGTCTTGCAAGTTACAAAGTCGAGGGTCTTCTCAACTTGAACACAATTATATGCATCTTAAGTTTCCCAGAACAGGGCTACTACTGAAAGCTGTGTGTAGCAAGGCACATTTTTCCTGAAAAGAAATTCAAAATCAAGTTCACGGAGCTTGCAGAAGGAAATGAATAATTGTATTTATACTCTTTCTGACAGTTTAGTTTTGGAGCTACTGGACAGTACCCAGGTAAGGACCACAAAGATTCCTACGAGGAATGGCTTTGAAAACTGGGATTGTTCATCCTGAGAAGAGAAGCCTCAGTGAGGGATCACATAACTCATATAAATATATATGCCTGAAGGGACAGAACCTGTATGTTTTTTTGTTTTTTTTTTTTTTTCCCCCAGTGGTGCTCAGTGGCAGGACAAGAGGCAGTGGGGACAAGTTGAAATGCAGGAGGTTCTGCCTGAACGTCATGATTTTTTTTTTATTGTGAGAGTGACTAAGCATGAGAACATGTTGACCAGGAAGGTTTTGGAGTCTCCATCCTTGGAGATCTTCAAAATCTGTCTGGGCATGCCCTGGACAACCAGTTTGAGCAGGGGCTTGGACTAAATGGCCTCCAGGTATCTCTTCCAACTTCAATCATTTTGTGATTGTCTAACAGAGATGGAGTTCAGCTCATCTCACCTTAACAACATGAAATAACACCCAAAACCTGTGGTCTGAGTTCAGTGAATAGAGCAAAAAAACCCACCAAATATCATTCATTCCAAATATCTTAGATAACTGTCTTACTGTGGAATTCCATAACATATTCCTTATGTATGCACGTCTAAGTTTAAATATGTCTTTATCTTTGAAATCCCAATTCTACATAGCAGTTTAGAAATGTACTCTACTTTCTTGCCTTTCCAATATCAGTTATTGTAAGACTTTGCCAGCCATATGAACTAGCACAGGTCATTGCAACTTTTGCAGATGGTATAATTATTTCTCCCATTCTATAAATTAAAAAATACAAAGTAGATATATACTTATAAATTCTGCTTATAGATTCTGATTTATAAATATCATGATTGTTCTCTCATATGAATTAATGTAACCATGTCAAATTTAATTGGGGATTTTCAGTTAGTACTTAGAGATAAACATCTATTTCATCTCTTGTGAAACATTAAACACCATGTTTTCACAGGAATAGACTTCAGGCTCTTTTCTCTCTTCTAGATGAATAATTACACTGTGATCTCAAAAACACTTGACATCTCAAAATTGGGAGTAAGACTTTATAGGGTACAGACTTAGATTAGGAAGAATTTTATTTTTCTAGTTTATGATTCTGGTCCTTCAGTAGAGACTGTATAATAGCTTTTGGGCAAGTAAAATACAAGTAAGTGTTAAGGTTTATGATTCTATAAAACTATGTTAGGGATTTTTACTTTACGGTTAAGGTTTTAAATCTGCCAGACAAATAAAGGTTTTTTAAATTTTTCAATAGTGTGTGAATATATAAATACATACAAATGCATATATAAATATGTACATATCATCATCATCATGATATGTACATATGTATACTTATTAATACATGGAAATTGGAGAAAGCAGCTGAAAGAAAAAAGAAAAGAGTGTATTTTTATGTAAGTTTATGGATGCAGAAAGGAAAATATACATTAGTTATACTCAGTGATCAAAAAAAAAAAAAAAGATGGAAGAAACATTTTCATTCTTTTATCATTATATCCTCCCTGTAGCAGGCCATCTTTTAAGTATATATTGCACTGAGAACTAAGTGTCCTTTCTCATTCTTACAATGTTTATGTGTTTCTACCAGTAATTTTCTTATCTTCCCCCCCCAAATAAAAAATAATCAATTTCTTATGAAATACTGTGATTGACAAATTTATTTTTATTTCAAATAAGAAGGCAAAGAAGCTTGAAATATTCCCCACTGAGAGCTTTTTAGAAATCTCACAGTTTATTTTCCTTTGTAGACAAAACACTTTTGAATACACCAGTTTTGAAGTGCCAGAATATTGCAGAAATGTGAAGAATGGACAAAAAAAGATGCTCTGTACTTCTGCTTTCTAGTCTTATCTAATATGTGAGTGTGTGGTTGTGTTCTGTTAAAACACATAAGAAACAGAAAGTCTTTTGGGATATAGACTGAGAACTAAATGAGAACTAAGTGATCACTCTGATTCTTTAGTCAGCTGCAGGTTTTGTAATGAACCATTTCTTTCAGGATAATGATTCATATCTGTGTGTGGACAGAGGTAGTTCAAGTGGAGTCCTGGTCTGTAACACAGGTATGTGTTCTGGTGTATTTATTTACCTCAGACTTTCAGCACTTCTCAATGCTTTACAGTTTAGGGATTCAACCTCATCCTCCCATATGCTAATCATAAAAACTGTACCAGGATTCACAGGATGCAGTTTATGCCATTAGGATCAAAAAGAGTTACCCAGACTCACAGGAAGTAGCCTAGAACTCCTGATTCTCTTAGTATAAAGACAACTTCTTGTAGATACAGTTCTGTTTTTAATAATGATCTTGATGTATATTAAAAAATATTGTAGTCTAACAGATTTTACCAATAAAAATTGCCTTTGAATGTAAAACTCTACAGATTTCCTAATTAGCAGATTAATGTAGCTGATAACTATGACTACATTTGTTTCTGAAAATCTTTTTGCACATGCTCCCTCAAGGGATGCCAGTATCAAACATATGTGACTATATTTCTTTCACCAGATGTCTTTTCATAATCTTTTTGTTTCCCTAGACATTGTAGAAATAAAAGAATATACAGGTCTTCCTGCATGGACATCTTCAAGTAACGTCCCACTTTAAGACATGAAACTCAAAAAGGAAATCAATTTGTAATACTAGCAATATACTGGCAGGTCTAGAAAACCTTCAAGCATTTTGCAGTACATGTTCTTCACACCAATTATTCCTAGTGTAATTTATCCTTATTTTGAAGGAAAAAAAAAAAAAAAAAGAAAAGAAAAAAGAGGAAGATATGCAGATTAGAAGCAGAATGTTTCTAGGGAATCTTTAGATGTTGATCTGATACATATTGGATTTGCTGTAATTTAAGGCATGATCTTAATGTTAGTTTGCATTTTTGCTCTAGGTGGATTTTGATTAAATATTGTAAGAAATCAATTAACTTCTACATAACTGACTCATCTAGCTGATTGTAATTTAAAATACTCAGGACATGAGCTAAGACAAAAATAAATTAACATGATTATTTCACTTCCACTGGAGTCATCTGTGGTTCAAGGTCTCAGAGCCTGATACTAAAATTAATTTTGTAGGTGATCAAAATAATAAATGGATCTGTTCAAATCACTACCATTAGTTATAATTTGCTACCAGCCCTTGACAATAGTTTTCCTCCAAGAGTTTTCCTCCACTTTTGGAGATGTAGCGATGTCATTCATTGCTAACCAATCTGGGCAAGATCTTCTGATGTGAAAATCTGAAACCTTCTCTTAAAGTTTTTGAAAGGTGCTGCCTCTCCTTGTCCCTTCAGCACAGGAACAGATATCACCAAGTAACTTGGTATCTGGTTAGCAGTAGAAGTCCTGTCCTTTCAAAAATAATATGCTAGTAAATGCAGAGGAGTGGGAGTACCTGATAGCATGGAGCTTGTAAGTTTTCAGGATGTCCCATAGACTACTATGAACCAGAGTGGGGAATACGGTTGTTATGGTTTAACCCTGGTAGGCAGCTTAGCCCACAAAGCTCATTGTCCCACAGTGCAAATTGTAAGGGCAAAAGTGAGAAATCTCATGGTTTGAGATAGTAGACAGTTTTCTAGCAATAGCAAAAGCAAAAAGCTATGAGTGCAAGAAAAAGAAACAAAAAATTAACTCATCACTTCTCAGTGGTAGTCAGCCATCTCTAGGGAAACTGGGCTCCATCACAAGTAATGGTTACTTGGGAAGATGAACCCCGTAACTGGAAGTGTCTCCCCCTTTCTTCATCTTCCCCCAGCTCTTCTTGCTGAGCATCATGTCATAAGGTATGGAAAATTACTTTGATTATTGGGGACCAGCTGTCCTGTTTCTATCCACTCTCAAATTCTTGTGCATGCCCAGCCTACATGCTGACTGTAAGAAGAAGAAAAGGCCTTGACTTTGTGTAAGCACTGCTCAGCAATAGTTATCACTGTAATCAAAACTGATTTGGTCACAAATCCACAACATAACCCCATACTAGCTACTGCAAAGAAAATTAACTCTATCCCAGTGTAAAAAGCACATTAGGTTATGGTAAGGAAAGATAAAATGCTAGCCTGGAAACTGGTCTTAGGAGCAGGGTGGGGGCGAAAGGGAGTTCAAGGTGATGTTCAAGACTGAGAGATATTTAATCTCCAACAGGGATAACGGATGGCTACAGTCATTGAGTATGAGGCTGGTTTTGGGTAGTATATAAAATGTGGCATTTGAAGGGTCTATATTTATATTGTGTATTTGAAATTATTTTTTCCATAGGTATCCATTAAGGACAGCAATACCTTTGTGGCCTCCAGTACTATTAATGATGAAAGATCCTTGAAACATCAAATATTTTTTACAAAAGAGATGAAGCACACTATTGTCCTGGTTTCAGCTGAGATGGAATTAATTTTCCTCCTAGTAGTTGGGACAGTGATGTGTTTTGGATTAAGGATGAGAATAATGAAAACACACTCATGATTAGCAGTTGCTGAGAAATGTTCCCACTGAGACATTGCTTCTTCAGCCTCTTGTACTGTTCTGGACAGTGAGTAGGCTGGAGAAAAAAGGTGTGCATAAGAAATTGGGAGGGAACACACACAGGACAAATGACCCAAACTTGCCAAAGAGATATTCCATACCAAATAGACGCTTCTCAGTACATAAACTGGGAACAAGGCCAGCCAGGGGATGCTATTCAGAAACTGGCTGAGCATCAGTCAGCAGGCAGTGACCAATTGAATTGTACATCACTGTTAGGGAAACTTCCCTGTCTGACCATACAGAAGTCATTATGGCAGTCACAATTGCAACATCTGATCTGGGACCAAAGCCCCTTTGCAGTGGGTGTCTCCAGTGAGCTGACAGGTACCCCACCTTAACTCCCTACACACACTGCTCTCACAGTCAGACCAGGTTTCTATACTAATTTGACCTCAGGTTTCCCACAGCAGAGTCTCAGAGGTCTGCGTTCTTAAAATAATTTAATCATGATGCAACAACTGAATAACAGATAGAGATGGTGTCTTTGAGGAGGAACCCTGAACAAAGGACTCCCTTGGCTTTTATACCCTGACAGTCTAAGGCCAAGAATGTCTGGGGTCTTCCTCTAGAGTCATCAGCTTCTGTTGTGTCTCTGAGTGTCCAGTCACCTTACTGATGCCATAAGTCTCTGTTCCCTTTGTTGCGCAAAGAGTCAGTGGGAGCTCCTGGCCTCTTGTCTCAGGCTCCGGACAACCAAAGCTCAATCCACAGCTCATGCTTCAGCTGCACACTGAGCTACCTGGACTAAACAGTGTATTCCTCAACAATCAGCAGCTTTTTATATTCTAATTCTATTATTATTACTATGATTTTTCCTTTCCTACTAAACTGTCTTTATCTCAATCCACAAATTTTTGGTCCAATTCTCTCTCCCCCAGCCCATGAGGGGAAGGGAGTTAGCAAACATCTGTGTGGTGTTTAGGTGCCTGCAGGGTTAAACCACAACATAGATTATTTTTTCATTTTATCTCTAGATACTATAAGCCCATGTAGTACTCAGAAAGAATTTAACACTATTATGGTTAAGGAAGACAATGCTCAGCTTCATCTGACCAATTCATTGCCTACATGTGGTATTGACAGAAAATAACCATGGCTGCACTGTATTGACCTCCTATTAGAAAAATATTCTTACATTTCTTGATAGAACACAATTTATTTTCTTGTTTATCAATAGATGTAGCATCATTTCATCTTCATAGTATCACAGAATCATTTAGGTTGTAAGAGAACTTTAAGATCATCAAGTCCAACTACTAACCCAGCATTGCCAAGTCCACCCATAAACCATGCCCCTAAACACCAAAGCTACATGTCTTTTAAATACCTGCAAGGACAGTGACTCTGCTTGGCTACGCTTTTAGTGAAAAAATGTTTTCTTAATATCCAATCTAAACCTCTCTTGGTGCAACTTCAGGCAATTTCCTCTTGTCCTGTCTCTTGCTACCTTGGAGAAGAGACTGATCCACACCTTGCTACAACCTCCTTCCCTGGAACGGATAAGGTTTCCCCTGTCTCCTTTTCTCCAGGCTAAACAATCTCAGCTTCCTCAGCTGTTCCTCATAAGGCTTGTGCTTCAGACCCTTCACCAGCTCCATTGACCTTCTCTGGACACACTCCATCACCTCAATGTCTTTCCTATAGCAAGGGGCCCAAAACTGAATACTGGATTCTAGATGCAACCTCAACCTGTTTGGTTTGACCTTGGCAAAATGCCAAGCCTCTCAGAGCCTCGCAGAGTCTCAACAAAAGAGTGAGGAAAAAAAAAACCTTAAAACTGAAACTGATATGTATACATATATTTACACAAATTTACAGCATATATATATGTACAAATATAAAAGAACAACCAACAATAACTTTATCCCAAGTTGCCCCCCTCCAACAACACACAGATTCTACCACCCAGAACCCCAGAAAAACAACCCAAAAGATGTTTCTTGGGAAGAACACCCAGCAAAGAGAGAGAAAGAGCACCCTCAAACACAGGAAAGTATTTTACTTCCCAAAAACCAAAACTGCTGTGAGCTTCTTGGCAAGGAGCAGCAGAGCCTATCTTTCCCAGAAGAAATGGCAGGGTGTCCTCTTCCCTGTCACCACCACAGGCAGAAGAAAAAAACTGGAAGCAACTCCCCCCTAGATTTATACTTGCCCTGATGTCATATGATATGAAATAATAGTTGGTTACTTAAGTCAGATGATACCTGTCCCTCTGGATTTACGGAGAGCCCTATAGCTCAAAACTGAGGCTTGCTGAAGACCTATACTAAGGCCTTAATCTGAGGGGTTTTTTGGGGTTTATCAAACCCATCACACCAGTACAGAGGGACAGTAACTTCCCTAGTCCTGGTGGCCTTTTCTGAGATCCTATGCCATACTTCTAGTTCAACATCTCTTCTGGCAGACAGGTTTTACATTCTGTTAAACTATGGATTAAAAAAGATATATTTTTCTTTATCTCTGTTGAGATTTTGAACACTTAGTGTAACTAAATTCTTTAATACATAGGATTTGACTTTTAAAATCTGTTCTTTTTTACCCTGACATTCTTTAAATCTAATGTCGTGATTACAACCTCCAAGTGTTTTAATTGGATTGTCAGAACCTGCCAGTTTTAGACAGTTATTTCAGAGTTGCTTCCACATGGAAATCTGGATTCTCCCATGTGACTTCTGCTTGCCTTAGCTAACTGTGTTGCAGTGCTATTTTAACAAAGAGAGAGGCTTTTAATTGAGCACCTGTTCCTCAAATGTGTCTGATTTTCACAAAATGGTATAACATTTTGACTGGTTTTGAAGATGCACTTGAGTCAGGCATCTGTCTAAGAGTGGCTGTAAAAAATGCAGATTGAGCAATCTGTAGTTTTAATGACAAAAATTCTTCTGAGTAACACTGAATTTGTTGTAATTTCATGTTATTTAGACAAGTCAATCCAAACCCAAATGAATCAACTACCTTCTCCATACAGTAATCTATCCCAATCAGCTTTGCAGTATGTTTTAGAGTGTCAAAAAATCTCAAAAACCAAAACCCAAAACTAGCCCAAGAGAGGAACTTTCTTTAAGATAGAGAATTTGACACAATTTTTGGTTTTAAAACAGACTGGCAGATGATGAAATGTACTGGTCTTATGAATCATTTAATTTATTTATTAGCTTTCTCAGAATATAGCATATTGTCATTTTTTCCCATTGCCTGATTGTAAATTAAAAAGCAAGCTGACTAGAAGACCACCAAAAACTGGTTTTGCATAGACGTAGTTAAATTATCTTATGTCTATGATTTCTTAGGCCTCTTAGATATAACTTATCTAGATTATATGTATCTGACTTTCATATTGGAAGACTATAAGTTGTTTTTCATGGTATAATAGCATTGCTGTAGTTTTGATCTAAACACATAAACCAGATGAAGAGCTCACAGAGAGGAAATAGCTTTATTAGACTAACTTGATTTAGCAAATAGATGAATTTTCAAGTAGATAAGACTTTTTTAATGCATGAAACAGAAAAACCTGTTTTCAAAGCTAAATAAATCTGCAGTCAATAATCTTTTATGTTTAGCTTGGTTATTTGACTTTGTTAATGTTGTGGTTTAATTCCAGCAGGCAACTAAGTTCCACACAGCTGCTGGCTCACTCCCCCACCTCTCTGGTGGGTTGGGGAGGAGAATCAGAAAAAAGTAAAAACTTTTGCTTTGAGGTAAGAACAGTTTAATAAATTAAAATATAATAATAATAATAATAATAATAATAATAATAATAATAATAATAATAATAATAATAATAATAACAACATCAATAATAATAATCATAACAATGAAAGTGGGAGAGAGAGGAACAAAGCTCAAAAGCATCAAGTGATGTGCAATGCAATTGCTCATCCCCTGCAGACCAACCCAGTCCCTGAGCAGTGATTGGTGACTCCCAGCCAACACCCCTTAGTTTAGATAGTGGACATGATGTTTTGTGGGATGCAATATCTCTTCTGTCAGTTTGAGTTAGCCACCTTGATTGTGCTCCTTCCTGTCTTCTTGTGCACCTGCTCATGGGCAGAACATGGGAAACTGAAAAGTCCTTGACTTAGGATAAGCACTACTTAGCAACAGCTAAAATGTCATTTGCTATCAGCAGTACTCTCATACAAAATCCAAAACACAGCACTGCACCAGCTACCAAGAATAAAATTAACTCTATTCTAGCCAAAACCCAGACAGAAAGTATAGATAATGACAAAAGAGGTATGGAACAGAGAAGGGATTACACATTATAAATTCCATAGAGATGTGAGGTGTAGAAATGGAAGAAATTCCTTTCAGAGGAGTCAGCATCAACAGTGGGTAAGGCTGTAGTTTTCTGGGGAGTTTTTTTGTTGGTTTGTTTGGGTTTTTTTTGTTGTTGTTGTTTGTGGTGTGTTTTGTTTAGGTTTTTTGTTTGGTTGGGGTGGCTTTTTGTTTGTTTGTTTGTTTGTTTTTTATTTTTAAAACTGCATACCTGCCTAGAAAGTGGAGATCTGTCATGAATATGTACATAAAAATATAACTACATTTTCATGTGTCCAACAGGTGTGTTCTTTAGCTTATTTCTGTGTGCATTTTCTGGAGCAAATAATTTACTATCAATACTAAAAATCAAACATACAAAAACAAACGTGTTCATGTCCTGGAAGTAAAAGCCAAACAATGTTTCATTACAAAACCAAAATTAAAATAATTTATCTTTAATGAACAAGTTTCTGACATAATTGTTATATAAATAACTCATCTAAGAGATGTCATTTGTTTTATTAAAATGTTTGCTGTGTAAATGTGTAAATGGAGTGATATGAATAATCTCAAACTTTAGGGATTCTTACAAACTTGGAATAAAAAAATTTATTTCTGAGTTTGTACATTCTCCAAGGGAAATGCCTGCTTTAAAATATTGGAAACCTCCAAACTCCATGAATTTTAAAGTTGTAACCTATTGCTTTAATATCTTACACATTCATAGGCATGAAGAATGTGAAATGCTCATGTGGAGAATATAAGCAGAAGCAAATATATTTCAAATACAATAATTCAGTGATAGGCATCTATTTAACTGCAGGTGACATGCAGGAGATAACGTGTTATACTAACAACTTTCAATGTTAATGGTTTATCACTGTTTTGTGCACGTTTTAAGAAACAAGAAATTTCTAGATGCGTAATTCCTAAGAAACTGTTTAGACAAAAACTCCAGGAAGTGACTTCAGCAAATTTTAATGAGTTGTAAAAATGGAAATCCTGATGTAAGTAATTTGTAATTAAGACTCCTTTAATGAAATACATCCATTTCTTCATTTAAATTGATATTTCTCTTGTAATATCACTAATAACAGAATGTCAAAACTGTTTAGTGAAAAATTTTTACATAGATTATAACTTTCAAGGAAGGCTTTTGTCATTTCTAAACTTTATTTCACCGAAAAAGCAACTAAATATACATATATATATACATAAGTAATATAAGTAGGTAGGTATAGACAAATTATTTAATCTGAATAAAGCCTCATGACAAAGAAGAAAGATTTTGTAGGAGTAATTCAAGCTAATATTACAGATAAATTCTCAGGTTTTTGTTGTTTTTTTAAATTCTGGTCTCTTCAAGTGATACTTAATACAGGACAAACCTGAAGAATTTTATGTCAGCACATGAGTAATTTTCCATTACATTATATGAACCCCTCAGACCAAAGACTCTCTTTAAAATAAGTGTGCATTTATCCAAAGAAAATCTAACACTGAGTCCTAATACACTCTCCTAAATTTGACCTTTCACATTGATTTGTTTGTAAGGTACTTATTCTACTGCAAAGAAGATTAATTGAGTCACCTTTGAATCAACATGTTAGGTTACAGGATACAAACTCATACACACCCACAGAGGAGCTCAGAGCGACAATGCCAGGAGGGGGAGATACAATAATATTGTCAGTGTACTCTCAGCTCCTTCACCGTGGGAGTCCCAGGTGACTCTGTGTGTCAGAGCCCCTCTATGCCTCTAAGGCTGAGAACACAGCAGGGTTTGCCTGCTGGGATCAAGAAGCCAGAGAGGGGAGCAGCATGAGGCTGTTGGTGCTGCTGATGTTCATGTGAGTGCTCTGAGGGTGTGCCTGTTATCTGTGTGGCTGGCATGTGGTATTATGTGTGTTCTGTGTGTTTGTGCCTGCATCAGTCTTCCTGCTCACTGGACCTGAGGACTTGGGGTTGTGCCAGCCTCATCTTGTGTGCGATATATTTTCCTCTAGCAATATCTATATTTTCCTCTAAAATTATCCAACAAATAATTGCATAAGATGCCTTCTAACTTCCAGGTAATCCCTTACTTGTGATGTATCATTGCAAGATTTCCTTTAAAATATTTTCAGTTCATCTGAGAATAACAGAAAATAATCATGAATTTAAGATTATTTTCCAATAATTAAAAATACCTAATAAATTACTGAGAAGAGGATTGAAAATAAACTATAGACAGAGTCACATAAATTGAAGTTTGATATGAAGAACTTTTACATAATTCCTACTCACTAGGTTTGGTTCATTTGGTCTTGTACTCCATGACTTTTTCTTTGAGCTTCAGGTTCAAATGAACTTCTCACTTCAAAGCAAAATTCAATCAATCCAGCAATGTTGCTTAAGCTTTCATGTCCACACCAAGTGAAACTGCAAGGAACTATTTGATACAATTCCATAATAGACCCATTTTGTTCCTTGAATGGTTTCTGGGAATTATGTAGTCTGCTGAAGAGTTTCAAGGATGAAGAAAAATCACTTGCCCCAGAAAATTAGCCAAGCTATATTTTTCTAACTAACAGCACCCAGTGCTGACGCATGGTTAATGTCAAAAATAGAAGGGGGAAAAAAAAAAAAAAACAACACCAAAACCAACAGAATAGAAGAAGCTTAGTACAGCTAATCAGTCAATGGGTGAAAATAACTTTTCATAGGAGCTGTTTGCTACCCATTGTACAAGCACTTTTGTGGGGTTTTTTTAACCACTTTTGAAACTGATATTACCTCCTGCGACCAGACTGTCTGATTTGGGGAAAAATCTGATTTCTCACCTTTCTTAACATTTTGTGATCCCCTCACTGCATATTTTTCCAACATTTTTGAGTGCAAAATTGCTTTTTTGACCCTTATAAAATGATTTCAGAAAAATGCTTTCTGTCGTGTTTTTTATAAGAATTCTGAGTGTGCATAGTTCAATTGTTTGAAGGTAATGTCAGTAATTATTTTTCTATATTGTTTGTTACTGCTATATTTGCTGTCAGATTTCTGTAGGTTTTGTTGTGGGTTTTTTGTTTATTTGGTTGCTTTTTTAATCCTGCATGACCTTCTATTACATAGAAATCCTGTAATCTCTTCATCTTAACGCTAATTTTCTTTATGAATATACAAAGACATATGTTTTCATTATTGAATTAGCTACTTCTGAAAATTCATACCAACACAGGGTTTGCAAAGTATCAGACGTAAAGGCTACAAGTGCCTTCTCATAACAACTTCACAGCATGACTTACTATGTCTCAGTTCATTCTTATGTGTTTCTTGAGTAAGAGTTGACATCCATCCTTGAACAGGTTCCCAACAGTAGTTTTTTAATAATAATACATTGTAAGTAATACAGTAGAGGCCAAATTAACTTTTACCTGTGATCGGAAAGCCAGTTAAGCCTTTTAATTAAATTACTGGAGTGCCATTGATGTTCTCAGAATTTTAGCACATGCATATGAAAGTTACCAGCTTAAAGTGGGAAAAATGCTGAAATCAAAACAATAAAAACTGATAGAAGTGTCATAAAAGTTCAATATTATTTTCTAATTAACACCCTGGAATAGTTATTAAGATACTTTGTAAGCTTTCATTAATAATCTACCATATAGCTTCTGACATATCTTTGAAAATTTTGCAGAAATCTACTGATAAAACAGGTTTTTCCAGGAAAAAAGTGAACCTGATACTTGATGCAACATCCATATCAAACACTCTACATATATCAATACTTCATCCTCACTTATTTGAATGAATTTATCAAGCATAGTCTATAAAGTCTCAAGTCTCTCATGTTGTTGCTTTTTGTATTTCCTTGATCTGCAGCATGAAATATCATCCACAATTCCTTCTCCTTTAGCTATAGAATAGCTTTACTTGCTTCTTACAGTAATTTCTTAGAGAAATATTTTTAGCTTCACCATTATGATCAAAATTGTTGTTAGCATAGAAAAGTAGTAACTCAAAATGTGAATATCAAGGATTTTCAAATACTCCTTGGGTTTATATCCAAAAAAGTCATTAAAGGAAAGAAAATCAGATTAAAGACTTTCTACCTTCTGGTAAATGCCATTTTCATCAAAATAAATAAGGCTTAATGTGACAATGTGGTTCTGGTCAGTGTTAGTACTGTTACTGGGAGTTTAGTCTTTTCACTGTTGTTAGAAAGGAATCAAAAGGATCATGTTTTAAAAATTCAAACACTTATTATTTTTATCCTGTTTTGTCCTTCATTTAGATGCAGTTTGAAAATATGAATTTATTGTCCTTCATTGTAGTTGCTTAATTATTAGATTTACTTCAATTGAAAAAAGGGAAACAAACAATTCTGTTCCAGGCAAACAAAAGAGCCTAATGTAATTCACAGATTCTCTGTCTATCCCTTGATACAGTGTTTCTATACTTAATGAATGAACAATCCTAATTTAATTACGGAGCTAGAATAATTATGTATTTTTTTCTTCAGTGCACGGCACAAAGCATGTGTATGACATTTCCCTCTGCAATGTATGCCATAACAATGTTATTTGAGCCCAAACTGCTAAGGTCCCTGATAAAGATAAGTCTTTTAAATAGAGAAGAGGTAAAACATTCTTTTTGTGTGAAAACAGCAGCATTCCCCTCAAATAATTCAGAATTATTGTTCTCCTTTCTCCTTTGATGAGTAGCTATTCTGAGCATTCCTCTAGCTAAGAAAGAAGAAATGTGGAAAAAATGGAAAAGGAAAAATGCATTGTCTACACTTCCTACTCTGGAATTTTAAATTTTAAAATTCTTCATTTTAGAGGAGGATCTTTACCATCTTTTCTTTTATGAGTATAATGACTAGAAAACTACTTATCATCCTGTGTGGGTCCTGTTTTGGATGTCTGCATATTAATTTTCTAGAATTAGGGCCATTTACATTCTTGCATTTAGTACATCATACTATTGATGGGTTCATGTTGCTAATTTCAGAATTTAGATTTCAAATTTTCAAAAGTCCGACTTGGAAGATTGGCTATACTTTTAATAGAAAAATTATTCATGAATACCTTTATATATAGTTGACTTCAAATGGTTCACAAATTAGATATGTGCCTTTAGATAGAGTAATTTCTGGTTTCACATCTAAGGGATTTTCCATTAAAAATAAACATATATGCAACTGATACAGCTGAACTTTTAATTTTGTCTTTGTATTACTTTTTTTTTTCTCATAAAATTTATTTTGTTATTTACAGCAAGTGTTCCCGAGGTATTCAATTCTGACAGCTCAATTTGCCAACAGAAAAAATGTCTTTGTAGATTATTTTCTGCAATGGCCTATTATATAATTTATATATATACAGATATGAGCTGTCATAAGATACTTCTTAATTGCTTATTGCTAAATATATTCCTACTTCATTTTATTATAGCTCGCATGCCTTCTTAAATGCCGCTTGGAACCTCTTCTGGGTTGGTCCTTATATTTCTTTGATTTACAGGTCTTCACACAATACTGTCTCTACTAATGCCACTCTGATTAACAGGATAAAGTTCAAATCAAGGTAACTGTTCATTGATTTTGACATTTGGCCTGGTGAATGGAATTAATTTGGTTATTGTTTTTTTCTTGTAGCAGTTAAACTGATTTTTTTCTTTATTATTTTTTCACTTGTACTTAAGCCTTTCTTATATTGCATTACTATTAATCCATCCTTTTGTTACTTTTCTTTCCTCTTTGTAGCACCCTTTTTTTTTTTAAATACCACGTAGTAATATTCTAAACTCATTGAAGAAAAGGGTGTTTTCCCCTCAGGTTAGGTTATAATATGCAATAACAGCAGCTATTCAAAGATGAAGTGCAAAAGAGTGGTGTCATTCTATAAACAAAATAAACACTAAACTGTATGTAACTTACTTTTTTTTCAGAACAATGAGAGTAAAATTACTTTCTGGCTATTTTTTAAACATATTTTTTCAGTAATTGGAAAGTCATCCATTATCTAATTTCTGTATAAAAATGAAAAGAGAAAGAAGAAAGGTCAAAACTTAATTTATTATATCTTAATTGATGTCCCTGATCTGTAGAAAATTATGCAATATTCTACATTTTCTGTACAATTTACCATTTTCAACACTATTTTTTAGTCATTGCAGAAAAAAACTAATGCCATTTAGAATTTTAATATATAAAGGAATCTTTCCATATTTTTGATACTTATACAGTTTTGAGACTTGTAATGTATTGGCTGTAATATCTATGCAGTCTGGGAAGTGGATACAATTCTGAAACCAAGCTGTATTCACTTACGCCTAAATACAAGCCTTTCAACAACCAGAGCCAAAATTTGAATCTAAATATTTTAATATTCTTAATATTTTGATTTGAATCACAAAAATATTTGAACAATTTTTATATTTCATTCTCTAGATAAGTTTCTCTGCTTCATGTAAATGATAAAATGTCACAGGTTATTTCTATACTTCTTTTAGTATTGCTGTTTATTTCTGTCTCTCTCAACTTTTTATTTTTTCCTTCTTATAAATTCACAGGCAAATAAAT
Organism: Acropternis orthonyx; assembly: GCA_035583155.1. NCBI lineage: Eukaryota > Metazoa > Chordata > Aves > Passeriformes > Rhinocryptidae > Acropternis > Acropternis orthonyx. The sequence goes on from JAWWEU010000001.1 coordinate 71,742,210, forward strand.
TTTTCCTTTAGTATTTTATACCATGCAGGATATCTTAACCATTATTTGGGGGAAAAGGCATTTCTAATGAGAACTTTCAGTATTCTAAAGTTTTGGGGGGTTGTTTTTTTGGTTTTTTTTTGGTTTTTTGGGGGTTTTTTTGTGGTTTTTTTTTTTTTTTTTTTTTTTTTTTTAATACAGTATGCCATATTGAGTCAACTAATTTTGCAAAATAGTGATGGGAGATGTCAAGTAGGGCAATATGTAACACAAACAGTAAATTATAACATCACTGTTTCTTACTGGTTTTCTGAATAAAAAGAGAGGAAAGTAAGTTGATAAAGTTATTCTTGGGCTAATTAAAAATCAGAAAGGAGAAAAGTTTGAAAATTATGAATCTTTTTGAAGATAGATATTTGGTTCTTTTGATTGAAATTCCAGAAAATGTTAATCACAGTCCGCGAAAGCTTCTAAGAGTTCAACCAAACTAGATTAGTGAGACAAACTTCAGAATTCATTGAATAAATTATGGGTATATTAAGCAAGGTAGCATCAGTAATCACAGCTATTCAAGTTTACCACCTGCCTAGTGATTAACTTCCTATGATCCTCATCATAGTAATGTTTTAATAAGGGGTTTGGATGAAAGTGAAGTAGTGGCTTCACAGCTTTTTACAGGAATTCTTTTCCTACTGATATGTGTAGAATGGAAGGAAATGAGATGTGTTCAACATTAAGGATTTTTTCCCACCACAGCTGCCCTGTGTACTATTTCACCATGTTGAAGCCACTTCAGACCTCCCAGTTAGAGGTCTCAGCTTCCATAAAGAAACTAAAGTAGTGTTACAGTGTATATATAGACACCAGGACTGGGATAATTGTTTTCCCTTTTTGGTCTCCCTAAGTAATATCTCTGAATAGGTTTTTATTTTTTTTTCCAAACCAGAACTAAAATTTTTCAGTGTTGGTGAATTTGTTGAAATTAAATTAGCTCAGTATTTTAAGGAATCCCTTGTCTCTTAGTAGTTTCAGATAAAATTCAGCTCCTATGAGAAGTTTCTAAAATTCATATATATCCATTCATCATAACCAGGTTGTAATGTTGAGGTTACTGCACTTCACCATAGAAGACACTCTATACCAAAAGATGCATGTCCTGACAAGACTCACAGACTTAAGAGCTAAAATCTCCTTCTTCCTCCAAATCTCCACAGCCTCTCAAAATCATAAGACAACCCATAATGTATTCCTGCCAAGCCTGCAATAATTGACTTCTCATAATACGCAAAGGATACAAGTCAACACAAGCAGATTTGTGTTTCATCTTACATTTTGATCTCTGAAGGTATGCTTAAAAAAAACCAAATTGAAATGCAAGGCACTTTTTTTTTTGGAACCCGTTTGTGGTTTATTGCTATAATGAGACAAATAGGCCAAGCAGAAACATTTGATCTACATAGATCTTTCATGTGGGTCAGAAGACAACTTCCATTGCTTAAAAGGATGAATGAAGATGAGGACAGTTCAAAGGGATAGCTGAGGGTTATTGTACACCTCCAACAGTTAGAACTCTTTACAGGAGTAATAGAAGAACAAAACAACACTGTATTTAACCAAAACACAACTCAAACCTGCATACTGTTGTTGGAAACTAAGAGGCATACCTAGTATTCTATAACTGAAGTTAATTAATGCTTTCCTTGCAGTGCAACCACATTTTCTCTACCAAAACATGCTAAGCCTTCATATTGCCTGTTACTTTATCAGATATCTCACAGTGAACAGTACTGAGGTTGATACAGCTTGCTTTCCATGCATGCTCCCTCTTCTATATATCACAAAATTACACTATTTGAGGACAATGATAGATAATATAACTATATTTTTGAAAGTGTTATTGTGATGGGTTTGATAAATCCCAAAAAACTCAGATTAAGGTTTTAGTTTTAGCTAGGCCCCACTTCTGTGGG
>JAWWEU010000001.1:71746642-71757023 GCA_035583155.1 Acropternis orthonyx
AGTTTTTTTTCCCTCACTTCTTTTAACTGAAACTCTGTCACATTGGGAAGTGGTTGGCATTTTGCCAAGAGTCAAACGAAAACAATAACAGTTATATTGCATGCATTTTTTTTTTCTTTTTATTACAAATTCATTGGTTTTTTTTCACAGTTTTATCATGATGAAACTTACCATAATGAATATTTAGAGTAAGTCATTAATAGATATGGGGGGTTGCATTTTAATCTGTGAAAATATAGATCCTAAAAATCCTCATGCAAACCTGTAGTGTTCAGAGGATGTGGTATGGTAAACTTGGGGGGGCTATAAGAGAATATGGTAATCTTTCTTTCTCCTATAGTAGTGTATTCCTGATATTTATGGAAAACTGGAAACTTCTCAGGACTTCAAAACAAGTGATGCAGCAGTTGCTTGCAAACCTTCTCCACCTCCTGCCACAGTGCATTTGAGATGCTCTGATTCACCACTGTACCTCTTCCTCACTTCATTTTCTCACAGATGCAATACTTTCCTTTTCCCCTCTCCTGGTTCACACAATATCACTGCTTGCAGGCAGCATGTTCCTCACAGAGGGCAGAGAACTACTAAGGAGAGAGTGAGGGGGAGTACATGTGGAAAAATATGTCCAAAATATTTTTCTAAATAAAAACCATTGAAGTTGTAGAACTGTTTTCTAGTATTTATTAATTTCTAATATATGATCATTCAAATATATTTTGATAAAACTGAATAAGGTTGGTCAGGTATGTGTTTTTCTGTCTTGTCATCATCACAGTATACACAGGTCTTATGATTTGGTAGTAGATTAATTACTTTTAAAAGTACATAGGAGTTTGTGCAATATGGCATTGATATTTAGACTGAATAAGAGACTCTACAGACAAATATAGAAGATAAGACATTTTTCAGGTTTGTTCATGTAATTATTTAACTTGTCTTTGACAATCACTGTTAACAAACTCTACTGTCAAAATATCCAGGAAATCTTAATATACTAAATCTTCCTTGACATGTACAGCACAATTTCAACTGATTTAAGCAGAAGACAAAACCTTAAAATACTTTCCATTGATTACAGAACAATGTTAAAATATCTTTACTGTTTGTCCATAAAGGCAATTATCCCATCTTTAGGAGGAAGAGGGTGATTTCAATATTAATTTTTTTTTCCTTCTCTTAATAGGTCTACATAAAGAATGCTTATCCATGTTATATATTCAATACGGTTTTTTCTATTTCTGTTAATGCTTGTAAATCCTCAATATTTGAAGTTTATTAATAGTTGGAAGTTAATTTTGTATGTGAGGCTAAAAATAGTATTAATTACATAAAATTCCTACCTAAGAGTTTCTTCTCCAGTTTTCTAATTTTCAACTCTAAGCAAGAATTTTAATTGCTTTAGACTTCCATATATGGAATAACTGTAATAATACTCTGTGCTTTTATTTGAACCTCTTGTTTTCCTAGTATATCCTGAAATAATTGCAAATAATATTCCATTTTATTATGCATATTTAAATTACATGGTAATAAATTTCCAGCCTTTTTTTTTTTTTTTTTTTTTTTTTTTTTTTTAAGTTCTTAGAACCTAACTCTCTTCAAGTAGATAACATGTAATTTAAGAAATTGTTTTGGTTGCTGATTTCAGCAGTTTTCATGTCCAAACTGCTGAAATAATGCCTACACTGCCAAAGTAATGCTTAGATCTGTTTCTGGAGTTCTTGCAGATTATTTAAAACCTGTGAATGTCTGGAACCTTTCAACTCGCCTTTTATATGTCCTTCTATGTGCATGAAGATACTGAATATCATTATTTTTACTAATATTTTGCTGATTGATTTTGACACTTTGAGAAGTCACTTCAGTTTTGCAACATTTTGGCTTCAGGTAGAATCCAGTGTTTGCTTACAGGCTGAACAGTGTAGGCTGATAGTACTCATGTGTTTGCAATTATCTATACCCATAAAACTTTTGCTTAGATATAGCGTGTTCTGCGGTAGGATTTTATTGCTGTTCATCTATTGCTCTTCATTTGAGCATAGTTTTCCACACACTGGAAGGAAGAGTACATAAATCAAACAAGGCATGAGATTAAAAATATGCATACAGTAGCTTTTCTGTAGTCATACAAAACAGGAACCTGTAGCTATTATATGGCACAATGCAACTGACAACCAATATAAGCTGACTTTTTTTTTTAAGGAATGTAACATTAATTTTGAAGCCTGATTACACTAAGTTTTTTCATGTATTTTTTTAAAAATGAACTTGCATTTTATGTTTAATTTGAATAGCTGTCATTATAGTCATTGCCCTGATTTTGTCTTACAATAAAAAACTGTTATAGCAAATAATTTTTTGCACTCAAATAACTGTTTTCATATTTTTATATTGCCCAAATATGCCTTTATGTTTAGTGAATTCTGAATATTTCATGTCTCTATTCAAGTTAGGAAAATATAATATGATGAGCAAACAAACAACTCTTGAGTCACTCATAGTGTCATCTTAGCAAAGAAACTTCCATGCAGTTAGCAAACATGATGATTTTTTTTTTTTTTTTGAAACTGTCAGCATTCTTGATGTATTACATTAATCTATGTGACTTTAGTTACAATTCCTTTTCAAATAAAATACAGAGTGGGAAAAGTTATTGAAGTAACAAGTGAGTTTTTTTTTTTCTTCTCTCCCTGTTGGAGGCTTTCTTCTTCATTTATGTTTTGTTTTAATATGGTCATGTTCAGTAAGACAGAGACTAAATGATGTGAGTAATAGGTGCTGTCTGGCTCATGCTTCACTGGACTGTATTATTAGCTAATAGAGTGAAAGTGTGTACTTGAAACAGGAAGTACAGAAAACACATGAAAAATACTTAAAAAAGGTTTCAGCTTTTCATGAAGACTTTCACAAAAATTGCATATTATTTGTAATTTCAATGTGATTAAAGATATAAGAGATATTTTCTTAACAATGCAGTAAAACTGTTGCTGGAGATGGAATGTCACCTACCAACTCCACCTGAGTGGGCTCCCTGGAAAGAAATAGGAGGTGTATCTTGGTCCACTGCACAACAATGAGATCAAAGGATTTTGTGTTCTCACACTTACAAAGGTTGCGCTGCAGCCTTTGATAAGAACCAGGTTTTGTAGGGTACCTCACAATTTAACATGCCTTATATTTTAAGATCTAAACTGAAGGTAACAATTAAGTGGCTTAAATACATTTGAAATTGCTGTTGAAATAAAACTATTAAAATGACTGAGTTTGGAGAGTATCAAAAAAAAGTACTTTCAGACACTGTGGAATTACAAGAGTTGTGACATACTCAGAGCTGTTCAAGTGAAAAGAGGTGCCTATTTATGGACACATATACTGTAAGTGATGGCAGGGTATTTTATTTCATATGGTAGAAACTTAAACTGGGACTTATCTAATCACATGTAATTGTGTTGTTGCTTTAAAGTATTAGAGAGAAATAAGCACTGCTTTAATCTATGCCACCTTATTAAAAATTCTTGCCAGAATTCTTGTTCTTCCTAGAATAACTAATTCCACTGAATGTGGAGGAAATCTCCTTTGCACATCTACACTACTGGTCACTGAAGTAAGAAGGAAACAAATCACACAACACATATATGTCTTCTAGTATGAATATCTATTAAATAGATGTCAGAGTATGCACATATATTAAAATAAATTTTAATATATACCTTATACATAAAAAATTATATATTAAAAATATAATTATGTAATGTGAAATGTGTATAACATGACATTTAATGCTTAAAAAGACACCTAGATTCCAAATCAACCCTCTTGAAATCAGAAACCACAGAAATAGTTGCAAAATTTTCCTGTTCATTTCATAAAGTATCCCTCTGAAAGAGAATTCTTTTGTGAGTTTTCATTTCTAGCAACTTCAGAAACCAATATATAAATTATTTATTTTTACCTAAAAGTTGTGCTGGCAAAAAAAAAATTTAGAAGCAGAGAGTCTGAAATAGTCTGAAAACACCCACATTTTTTCACAAAACTAGTAACACAGATTTTCTAATAATTGGGACTTCAGTGCCCATAGCTGACAGTTCAGCATTCAGTTTACCATCTCTCCCCTGAACTAAATTGCTTGTCAATGAGAAGAAGTATTTCGCCTTTTTTCATTTTGTTTTTAATTTTCTTAGAATAACAGGCTTTCAAAACCCTGAAACTGGAGTGGATACACAGTCCTTAATGGAAGAGTGTTTTTTCACATAAAAGGAGTCCTTATGTACGGGGCAGGGGGGGGGGGGAAGGGAAAAAAAAAAAAAAAAAACCACCAAACCCAAACAAACAAAAAACCCTCCATTTCCCTGAGGCTGAATGGTAGATTTAGAAATATTTTATTTTTATTGGAAAAAAAAAAATAGTGAAGTGTTCCCTGACAAAATCAGATACCTTCACACTTACACATTTTGAGGTGTCCTTTGTGCTACAAAACACAATTTCTTTGTTGAGCCTCTCTGAGATATGATATAAATCATGCAGAAATTAAATATTGGATTGATGGCACTATATTGTTTCCTTCAGTAACAACCAGTTCCATGACCTATACACAAAGTACAAGGGAATATGGTCAAATGACGAAATCAATGTGCTGCTATATCTTCCATTAAATAAAAAATGCAGATTTAGAGTCTGTACTGCTAAGTAGCAAGCATAACTGTGGAAAAAATATCCAAACAATATTTAATCAAAGAATGCATCTTATTCTATTATCCTTTCAAATTGTTGTAAGTAAATGTAAAAGAAAAACTAAACTGAATTATTATCTTACATCAGAACTAAAAAGTTCCACAGACTATGAATGACATTTGCACTTTCTCCCTGTCCTGAGGAACACAAACAATGCATCACTGTTGTCTTCAACAGTCCTCTGTAACAGTTCTAATTTCTTCATGAATAATTTTGACACTTTGTGTTTACTGTATGATTCTGTGTGATCTTTTATTCTTTCACATCTCATGTGTTTCATTAATTCAAAACTCTTATCTCTCTATCTCACCTTCAGTATAAGACTATAAAATCCAAAAAAAACCCTCCAGGTTATGCATACATACAAGCATGCCTACCTGTATATGTTTAAAAACACAGATTTATTTTAAGAATAATTTCTGAAGGCTACTTTGATAACAGTTTCTTCTTATTACTTTATTTTCTAATGCCTCCTTAAAAAATTGATTCATCATATCAGGAATTACAAGAACAAAGGATTAGATTAGAGGAAAGAATAAATGGCAACTAAACAATTTGGCAAAATTTGCCTTTTGATTCATGACTAGTCAAGACTACTGGCCTTCAAGAGAGGAAGAAAACTTGCATGAGTTGGCTTTGATTTATGTCCATGTGAAAGGAGGATGAAGCTCATCCTCCAAGGAGCATCTCAGGATGTTCCTGCAATCATATATAGTTGTATATAAAAACAGGTACTACCAGATGGAGATTAAATCCATCCCAAGGGGAGTAGTTATTAGTTCCAGAACTCTTAAAAGTACTTGTTTCAAGAGTGGGTAAGCAGCCTTCTGTTTAAAGAAAATTAATGTTTTTCCAAATACAGATAATACATACCATTCTCTTAAATATTTTAATGGTAAATAGAGATAACAATACTGGAAATAAAGCTTTAGCAAGATTCCATTATAAGATTGAATTATGAAGACTTGTTTTGTTTTCCAAGACTTCACATCTTGCTTAACTCTGAAGAAAATTATGTCCTAAGTACACAGAAGGAGACAATACAGATAAAAATATCAGATTGTTGTCATTCAAATGTCTATTTAAATAGTTAATCAAAACTTCATTATCAATATAGATGAAAAAGAAGTTGTGTTTGTAATCTGCTGTTTTTAAAATTATATGCATTAACTTCACAGAACAAAACAGAGATCTTGAACACCTTTGGGGATTGGAGAAATTTAATAACTCTGAAGTGTAAGGGATACTAATTTGAAAAACTTCTAGAAATTCTCATAAAACAGCTCATTTCACTTCTGGAAATTTCTTAGTTTTATTGAATCAACATATCCTTGTTCTTATTGCTATTATAGTTTGCTGAAGCATAAAAGATTGAAGAGAGCCATAACTGCATTTTATTTAAAAATATAAATAATCAGATTTGTTACATTTATAATATATATGTATCTATATTTTTAAAAATCTAAACTTACAATGTTGGAAATACTTGGAGATTAAAAGAGATTTAATATTCATATGATTAATGAATTTCACCTATACTAAACTGACAGTAGTTGCAGTAGCTGTTCAAAGGAAATAAAGACAATGGGCTGGAATTAGTAGTGAAGTACTGCTAATCTAATGCCCAGTGTTGTTATTTATAGCACTGTATAACAACAAATACTGGGTTGTTACTTCCAATAGACTTTACTAAACTGACAAATGATATTCCAAAACTTGTCTGGCTTTGACCTTCTATAACTGGTAACAGCAACTGTCTAATGGCTAGCTAAATAGTACCTACTTTTTTTTATCTTTTGCTGTTTCATACCCATGTGTGGTATAATGCTGATCACTGTATGGTTTTAGTAACTAACAGATATAGCACACTTTATACTACCTGAAACATTAGAATAAAATGCAGTATGAAAGAGTGCCAGTGTCACTAAAGTTAAATTACAATTGATTTGTCACGAATAGCAGAAAGACTAACTGCGTGAATTTTGTGGCATTGGAAGGAATGTATGAAATATAAGTATTAATTCTGTCATGGTAACTAGAAGATTAGAGTTGTCCAAACATGCCTTGTCATGAGAGGTTAGATTCATGTCGGTGAGACTAGGTCTTCTATGGAGATGACAGAGGATAAAAAAATGCGTTGCTGACACTTAGAAAAGGAAGCAAATAACATTCTCTGTATATACATTCAAATGTTTTACTTCTGTATCACAGAATTGTAGTGAATATTACCTTGTGACATATTTACAGTATCTGAGAAGAAGAGGATGGTGGGTACCACAGAATATGGAGAGGTAGGAAGTGTTAAAAAGACAAGGAACAATAGAGGTATGAAGATATGCAACTGAGGAAATGTATGAGGAACTAAAGAATAGAGACTTGTATCCAGTTTAAACATAGAACACAAAATTCAGGTTTGTCTTGAAATACTTGCATTAAAAGATAGAAAAACCATCCTGAATTCAGTAAATTGAGTTTAAAGGAAGTAGGACCAGGATTGTTGATGAAATTCACACCAAATAATTAGGTGAGTTTTGACAATATCTATTGTATCAGGCTGCATACTATTTGATTTTAATTAAGAATGTCAGCAGGGAATAACATAGTCCCTGCACTATCCCATGGTTTTTCAATATTTTCTGGGTTTTGAGGAAAATTGACTGTGGTGAGCTGCCAGACACCCACCCAGCTGCTCTCCCACACCCACTCCTTAGCAGAACAGGAGGAGAAAATGAGTACCTGCTACTGTAGGGGGTCATCATAGGCTAAAACTTCCTTCAGGACATGTCCACCTGCTCCACAATGGTCCTCCATGGGCTGCAGGACAGTCCTTCTCCAGCACCTGAAGCACCTCCTCCTACTTCACTTCTCTGACCTTAGTCTTCACAGGGCTGCTTCTCCGTTGCTCTCCACTGCTTGTGCAACCTGTTATCCTGATTTCCCTTAAATGTGACAAGCATGGCTGAGGGGTTCGGTCATGATGTTGAAGTCAACTGGAACTGACTGTGTACAGCGTGGGCTGCCCTGGTTGCTCCTCACAAAGGCCTTGCAGTTCCCACTGCCAACATCTGGGCACCTGTACCCTGTTGTAGGATGCTCTGTCTGGAGTAGGAATAATACCACTTGAAAAATACCCTACTTGCAAAGCTATCAGTGGTGAATGGAGCAGGGGATGTCATGTTGGTTTTGTTGAAGAATGCTGAAAACAGCCTGACTTATGAATCCCAAAGTTGAATGAATACGTTGAGCAAGAGCAATGTCACCTCAAAGAAACTGGCACCAGTGAAGATGTGGCAGACTTGATAAAGTACCCAGTAAAGGAATATACAAGTAATAGTACTGATAATTATCTAAAGATGCTGAGTGGACACAGTGGGCCTGGAGACATATGGCTGACAGTAAATCACTTTATACTACAAAAAATGAGCCCCACATTTTAATGGTAGGTTCTTCTAACATAACATTTCTTGGGATGTGGGTGTGTTGGTACAGGTGAGCAACATCAATCTCTATTTAATAATTGTGGGGGTTTGCTAGCTTTAATATAAATGCTTGGATATTGTTTAATAGTGCACTATCCAGCTGCACCTAGGCTTATCTCTGAGAAGGTGTGTAGGAAGCAAGTGGTTCCTTTCTGCAGCTTGTGACTTCTCTAATAAACTTTGTCTGAGGATCCCATTTTGTTCGTGATACCAATACATTGACACAAGGTACTGACATGAATTTTGCTTGGCGAAGGTACTTCTTCATGGATCACACATGATTTTTTTTTAATTGCTTGTGTACAACAAAGAATTACATTAAAACCTGTTTGTCCCATGCTAAGTCCTTCACTGAGTTACTACATGGATACTAACTCATTTAATCATAATTTAATATTATTATGTCTCACTGGCTCTGGAAAAAAAATAGACTCTGACAAGACAAATCTGAAGAATGAGATACTACTCTACTTCCTGTCTGAAACAGAAATGAACCATTGCATAATGTATGATTTCAGCCTTGGGATATTTCTTGTGTGTGATGACGTCTTTTATTTGCAATAATTTCACCTTAAGGGCTAAGAAATCAGGGCATATAAATCAAACAATACTCAAAACAATATTCATATCAACATCCATAAAATTATATTTCTATAGAATAAGAGACAACAATTAAGTAAACATAAATCCTTAATATACTTCAGTGAATTCAGGTAATGTAAGAGGTTAAGGGAAAGCAGAGTAACCCTAAGAACAAATCCTAAGATAAACTTTGTGTATTGATGCTTGTTATGTTTTTTTTTTCCTGGTTATATAATAATAATAAAATTATTATTCTTCAGGCTTGCTTTTTTAATGCGGATGTTGGACAGCACTCTTGTGACCAACATAAAATGAAGCAGTATTTCATTTGAAATGAAAAAAATGTTAAGTGAAGAAAAGGTTCCTTATGCCATACAGCCTTTGTTTCACAAGTCAAATATAGTTTATTTAGTTTAATTTCCCTTTGGAATTACATTTGAAGAAAAGGGAATACTCACCTTAATCCTAAGGGCAATATATGCACATGCTTCAAAAAAGATGTTTCAACGTGGTGAGTTCTTAGTGTTAAGGAAAAAGAAAATTACTTTCCAGACACCTAATGGAGCACTCTATTTATACTATGTTATAGTGGAATAACAAAGAGAAAAATCTCCAAATGTCATAAAAATAAGATATCCTGACAAATTGTAATATAAATCACTAATTAATTTGCCTCACCAAGGTAAAAGGGATCTTTTCATATCTTATAAATGGATGTGGTGGATATAACAAGCTCTGAATGCTTTCTCACATGCAAATGATGGTCAAAACAAGTGAAAAATACACTGAAGTCCTAACAATAAAAAATATTAAGTGTAAAACCCATAGGAAAAAATCACAATATAGAACAGTGTAGCAGTATTCAGGAGTTAAAAAAAAAAAAAAAAAAATCATTTCTACTTTCCTCTGCAGCATTTTGTGGGTAACAAGAAAACAAATTATTTCTTTTTCCTAATAACTAGGGGAAATCCTATCCTAGGAGTTACTCTCAACCCTAGGAGTAATATACTAGTACTTAGGATTTGGACACATTTAAACTTTGAGCTAAAATACACCTCTGACAGAATGTGTCAATCCCTCCATAACTGGCATTACAATGTTTCTTTGCCATCTCTGATACTCAGGTAACCATCTACATTCAAACGAGAGCTGTCTGCTTCCAAGAATGTATGTGCTTCATCAGCTGGAAAGAGAGCCATCGTAGAACAGCTATGAGAGCACTATCAAGTAGTAAATAGATCACTGAAAGAAAGAAAAGGGCAAGCGATCAATCTGATACTATCTTAGCTGCAAAAAAGCCCCAAATTTACAATTTCTAAAACAGCAGTTTAATGGGGAGTATGAAGATTTGGTGTTTGACAGTGTTAAAGAGCTAGAGTTCGTTTATACAGTATTCATCTCAGTTTTTCAGTTTACAGTGCTGTCTCAGCTCTCCTATACATAATGACTGGTACCAAGTGGGGGAAGCACAAGAGACAGACATTTTCAGTTAGGGCAGTTAGGGAAGACAGGGATGAACAGGTCGATCTTACTAGTTTTTTTGGTTGGTTGGTTTGGTGTGTTTTTTGGGGGGGGGGGGGGGGGGGGGG
>JAWWEU010000001.1:71757078-71767438 GCA_035583155.1 Acropternis orthonyx
TTGGGTGTTTTTTTGTGCCCCCCCCCCCCCCCCCCCCAGTATCTAGCTGATACAGTGATTATGAAAGTGGTTGAACAATTGGCCAAAAATGGATTTTAATCTGCCATGGACACTCTACAGTGGGTACAACCTGGCTCATTTACAGCTGCAATATTCTCAGAGTAAAAATGACATCAGGGATTCTGTTCACCTTTTCTGCAACATTTCCTTTGTCGCCTTCTGATCCCAATGATTTTCCAATTATTTTCAATAATGCAAATTTAATTTATTCTATAATTAATAGCTGATCTGGTTTCCTTTCTTCATGTGTTGCTTAAAAAAAAATAGATTAATCAATTTCATATTTAAAATTGAGGGGAAATGATGCATAATGTAAAATTATGCCTTTTACTAATCTTTTGTTTATGAGATAAAAATCTTATAGGTAAAAGGAAAACAAATACAGCAAATTTACAAGTCACAACCTTTGTTAAAATATTGTAAGAAGATGCTTCAGTTTAAAAAGTTAAGACAAAACAAACAAACCTTAATGTATTCCATTTCAGCTTTTGCTTGTCCTCTTCAGAGGAGAAAAGGCTTAACATAAGAGTAGTGAGAAATGAGCTCTCTCCTTTTCTTTGTCATGCTTTATAATATTGTGCTATTTATTCATGAACTTTTACTCCACTAAGAAGCAAACTAGTTGTATCTGCTTTTTGTGTTCTCTCTGCTTAAGGTAAAAAGTAATGTACTGCACAAAAAGTTTGAAATCAGGAAAGTGTGGGACTGCAAGCAAGTGAATTTTTTTCTACTCAATATTTCTAGTGCTTGAAAAGGAATTATAAAGGTTGGATTAACATGGATTTGAGGTTACTTGTCAAATCAACTCTATGCAAGTAGACAATAGGTTTTAAAAAAACAAACACAAAAGTTGGGGAAACCCCATGGTTTAAATTGCCCATCCCCCTCTTGAGAGGAGGCTGTATGAGGAGCGGCTGAGGTCACTTGGTCTGTTCAGCCTGGGGAAGAAGGAAATTTTCATTGCAGTTACAGCTTCCTTGTGAGGGGAGGAGGAGGGACAGGCACTGATCTCTTCTCTCTGGTGATCGGCAACAGGACCTGAGGGAAGTTGTGTCAGGGGAGGTTTAGGCTGGATATTAGAAAAAGGTTCCTCACCCAGAGGGTGGTTGGGCACTGGAACAGGCTCCCCAGGGAAGTGGTCACAGCACCAAGCTTGACAGAGTTCAAGAAATATCTGGACCATACTCAGAGGCACATGGTGTGACTCTTGGGGATGGTTCTGTGCAGGGCCATGAGTTGGGCTTGATGTTTCTTATAAGTCTCTTAAAGCTCAGTATATTCTGTAATTCCATTAGACAAAGTAATAATTTAGTTTAGTTTGGTTTTTCTGGACTTTATTGTACCTGTTCAATTTTAGATTGCCTTAGTACTGCCCAATCAGCTTATTAATTTTGTATTCACCCATTCAAAAGCTAGTTGTAATTAATTTAATCTCCAAAAGTCAGCTTCAAATTCCACATATTTAAATTCAAGTCTGCAAAGAGGTGACCAAATTTTAAGTACCAGCATGTGAGTTGGTATGGTCTCATATAGAGCAAATGGATCTAGTTAGTGTAGTGGAATTCAGTCAATTATTCAGCTCACATGAAAGTAGACACATAAAACAGACACACAGGACAGGATTGTGAGACACTGGATTATTATGTTTATTGTTGGCTGGGATCAACTTAAGTTGGTATGAGGGGGGAAGGGGGCAAGTTGAATTTCACGAAGATTGGAGCCCTGCCCCAGTCCAACCCCTTGGACCTTCACTGGACAGCCCCAGAGCATCTGTCAGTCACTGGCACACCAGAGCACTGTCCCATACCCCACCCCCTGGACCCCCTAAAGCAGCCTCAGAATGCCTAACACACCAGGAGCACTGTCCCTCACCCCACCCCAGAGTGGCCAGTGGGTCAGAAGTCCCACCTTGAGCGGGTTGGCCATAGGAAACTAGAGCAGATAAAATCAGGGTCACAGTCCTGACATCTCCTGAACTTCTGGTAGCGAGATTTATGCTGGATCTAGGGGTGGGTAGCTATAATTCACTCTTTTTCTCTCTCTTTCCTTTCTTCTTCTTCTCCTAATTTAATTTCTTGATATTTGGGTAACTTAAAGCTGTGTGGGTTGGATTTTGCTAAGCTGTATGTGTTAGCGTGTGCTAAGTCAATGCTTTGTGGAATGCTTGTCCTTCAAGCTTTTGCCAAGTTCCCTTATTTTCTAAAGTTTGAGAGTAAAAGTGTGTTATTTGACCTCCTGAGAAATGTGTGTAGTGTCTTCTCCCATGCACTCTCTCAAGCATAAAAGAACCAAAGGTTCTTTTAATAAATTTGACAGGTGAATTTTTGGAGCCTTGTATATTTTTGAAGTAAAATACCTTTGATGAACTTGTAGCTTGAAGCCTGGAGTATTACAGGGACACACTTGCCTAATTTTAGTAATTTGGTGTCATTAAAGATGCTCAAATATATCAATTTTGTACAGCACAATTACATCACCTGTACAGGTTTGGTAGATGCAAAACAGGACTTGTGGCAGACCTCAGCTGGAAGTCCAACAAGAAAATTTCTGAATTACTTCTCAGTAACTGGAAAGATATATGTGCTTCAACCAATCAATTAATTCCATATGAAGGCAAATATCTAAGACAGCTATAGTGAATCATCTTCTAAATTATCGACATCATGATAAAGATTATTCAAGGAAAAATACCCAGAGGACAATACAGTCATCAGTCACAGCCAGCACATATTCATGAGGGCAGAGTCCTGTTTGTCAAACTTGACTTTCTTCTACAACAGGGTAACCCACTTAGCTAATCAAGGGAAGCCAGTAGCTGTAATCTTTCTGGACTTCAGCAAAGCTTTTGATACCATCTCACACAGTATCCTTCTGGACAAAATGTCCAGCATACAGCTGAATAACTGTGTTACGTGGTGGGTGAGCCACTGGCTCACAGGTAACACCAGACTAGCAATCTGTCACTAGTGGGGTTCCACAGGGCTCCATCATCAGCCCAGTTCTCTTTAATGTCTTCATTAAGGACTTGAATGCAGAACTTGAAGGGCTACTAAGTAAGTTTGCCAATGACACTAAATTGGGAGGAGCTGTGGACTCCCTCTAGTGCAGGGAGGCCCTGCAGAGAGACTTCAATAAATTAAAGAGATGGACAATCACCAAACATATGAAATTTATCAAGGGTAAGTGCGAAGATTCTGTACCTGGGATGGGGCAACCCTAGTTGTGTGTATAGTCTAAGGAATGAGAGGCTGGAAAGCAGCCAAATTTAACAACCATTTGGCAATGGGTTTCCCAAAGAAGCTGTTGATACCTCATAGCTGAATATATGGGAAGGTGTTTTGAGCAACATAATCTAGTTGAAGATGGTTCTTCCCATATCAGGGGGCTTGGACTGTATGATCTTTGAAGGTCCCTTCCAACCCAAACCATTCTATGACCCTATAATTCTCAGGTGTTTGCTAAAATAAACAGAAATTTATGAAAAAATGCCATAATGAAACCATGGTCAGAAAGCAGAGGGCATTGCACTATCTCCTGTATTGAAGGCAGGCAGGTCAATGAGGATAGCAATCCAATGCTTATAGATGTTAAAGAAAGAAGTCACCAGGAACTATGGCAATAGAATTTTCAGGTATTTCCTAATCTGTAATGAAATGCATTAATCATTTATTGAATTTGAACAATTAAAAATAAAAAAGTACACCTTATTTTATGAAGTACTGTTAATCTTTGAAGAATCGGGTCCAGTGGAGTATTTTACAGGGGATGTTAATGTGGAGTTCTCCTATGTCCCTTATTTGTCATATATCCCAAGATAATTTGAGAAAGGAAAAGGCAGAGTGAAGTAAATGAAAACCATTGCAAGAAAAAAATTGAAATGAAGATCAGCACTTTTCCTGCACACGTCTCCATATAAACAGTGTTACTAAGCAATTTGCAAATAAAGAATTGTTATTAAATTACCATTTTAAAACACATATGTTAATATTTAATATCACAAGTTGTCACAACTAAACATTGTTTTACATAAGCCTATTTCAAAAGAACCTCTAAACATTCTCATTATTTTATACCCAGATTTATTACAAAAAACTTTCACACTTACAAAATGTAATCAAAATATTACACAGTATAATATACTGAGTAGAAAATGACAAATCTATCACTTTATATCTATGGAAATATATTCAACATTTATTTTTTGCAAAACAAAGTCCATGCTGCTTTCACATTTATAAAAGGATGGGAAATATTTAGTGTTGTTTTACTGTCTTCTTTTGATGGTGTGAGATTTTTTAAACATTCTGAACATCTTTTCCTATCCTTTCAATGCAGATGGTAAATCCGACATCCAACTTCACATATGCACATTTTGAGATATCATGCCAGATTTTCTTCTAACCATCCAACCATAGAAATCAAATAATATCAACTAATATTCATAATTAGGTGATTGATCATAGTTTGTTAGGACTGACTGGTACTGTAGAAACAACATTTATAGACTTCATGAGGGCTCACTGCATCACAACGGCCTGTAGCTATGTATATACTGAAAACTCATTGATTTATGTCCATAAGAAAAAACCTATATCTTTTATACGATCATGATTCATAAAACATAAAACATAACTCAGCAGCAGTATGTAAACCACTTGATATAAGAAGGAAGGAAATATTGTGCTAATTAAAACTGACTGTACTGATTTATCTACAACATAGTCATTTAGAAATCTTCACTGACAACAAAGAAACTTTGATTTAGAATTTTTTTTTTATTTTATTTAGAATCATAGATAGCAGGAAATCATCTAACTGAATGATTCACCCAAACCACAACTACATAAATACAAAAGTTACATCAGGTTTTCCACTCGAGGTCAGAGTATCTTCAAGGCTGCACATTCCAGAACTTCTCTGGGCTACCAGTTCCAGTGTTATGTTCCAACCCATATCTTCCCTTTACTTTTGAATAATTTTTCACTTATATCTATTAACAATTTCTCTCAGCACACCTTTTGCCTGGTATCTCTCATCTTTTCGCAGTGCTTCTCAGAGAAGACTTTAGCTCCATCTTCTCTACAGACATCCATCAGTTAGCTGAAGACTACAATTAGGATACCCTCAGGATTTTCTAAAGGCTGAGTAAGTCCATCTATCTGACTCTCTCCTTGAATAGCAAGTGCTCTAGCCTTCAAAAGGTGACAGTGGTCCTGCACTGACTTTGTTCAAGTTTGTCAATGGTTTTATTGTATTAAAAAGCACCAAAAATTACACAATACTCCTGACAGTTTCAGAAGTACTGAATACAGAAAAATAAAAAAAAAAAAAAAAAAGAAAAACCTTCCTTCTCCTTGGACAATTCTTTCTGATACAGCTATAACCACAATAGCAAGCATTCAGTCTTTATCATCTCAGGAGTACACTGTTGATTCATCCTCAGTTTGCTGTCTGCCAGGACTTACAGATCTTTTTCTGCAAAGCTGCTTTCCATACAGTTGCCATCCATCTTATAATGTATATGGGGTTACTTCATCCCTGGCACAAGATTTTCAATTTGCTTTAATTGAACATCATGAAGTTTTTACCAGGCCATTTCTCAAAATTTTCCATGTCAGCCCTACCCTCACGTATTCTTCTCATATTGTATCACTTGGTGCTGGGACTCAGGAGACATGAGAGCAAGTATTATCAATAAAAACAGTAAGAAAAGAAAACCTGAAGCACTTCAGTCATTGTTTGTGTCCTCTTCTGTCCAGTTCCCTCTTTTATTTTTGCTTGCTGTTTCTTTTTGCTGCCTATTCACTTGCAGTACTGCACCTGATCTTCTCATCTTTAACCATGGAAATGAAAACTGGGAATCCACAAGTACAGATTGCTCACTAAAGTCTTGAGAGCAAATGTCCAACTAGTTGTTTCATTTTTTCCCAGTTTTCAGTGAGATGCTTAGAAAAAAATCAATTCAAGCAGCTCAACTTTTTGCAGAGAATATTTTGTTTGTCTTTTGAAGGTATTAGCATTTACATGTGGTCTTAAAAAAATTTTATGCTTAGATGTCAAAGTAAGATTTAATGTTCTTATTCTCGTAAGAATGCAGCTCAAAACCATAAATCACATACTTTTCATTAAAATATTCCATTTTCCCAAATAGTGATGTTAATAATTGTATCATTTTTTGCTATTATTAAAAGTTAGTTAAATACTATATATTTATCTAAAATTAAAAAAAAAATTCTCTTCAAAGTTTATGCTCTGTATCATTGTACTTTGTAGAAAATTTGCTATTAACTTCACTGAGCTTTGTCTCAAGGCTCATTAAACACAATAAGTAATACTGTAGTGGTTAATAACAATGCTTTAAATTAATAAAGATGAGCAACCAACCTATTTTGTTAAGCATGAACAGCTGCTTTGTAAGGAATACAAATTGAGGTAAAATAATAACAAAAAATATCCTTAAAATGGAGTGGTGAGGCCTAGAGGAGAAAATGAAAGCAGAAAATATATCACCTTGCTGTCTTCTGAGATGTTTTCATCCTGATACTAGATATTGTGCAGCCAAAAGAAATAGAGTTCCTGGGATAGTCCAGACTGCAGAAATAGTTTGGTGAAGATTATGACTCACGTCACAGAGAACTATTCATCCAGGCAGTGGACAGGGTGAAGAGAATACTGAATTCTGTAACGGAAAACACAGTAATGTTCTTATGTAAATGTCTTTAGAAGAAGGAAAACACTAATGATTAAAACAGCTAAATACAACTTTGACAAAAGTGAAAAAAATGTAATCTGTAAAGAGAGAGTAATTTTGAAAAAAAATTATTTATGGATTTCAGCACAAAAGACTTATTACTAAGTCAAAGCACAATGTACAAATTGTAAATGTTGGAAATTTGATAAAACCAGAAATCTTTTACAGGTGTCTGTAGCAGATAAAATATAAAAACTGCTACATTCATATTAAAAAGACATTCCTGCTTAAATTAACAGTAACATGTTTTACTGATTTTTGCTTCTCTACCAGACAGCTCTAAGTCTTCACTTGGGGATTGGTTATTTGGGGTTTTGCTATTTAACAGTACTGAAATTTCTAGAAATTTTTATATTTCAAGCCATTTGTAGAGGTTATTCAGATGCATACAGAAATATAAAAGAATAAAAAAACTTAAATAGGCACAATAACTTAGTGTTGAACTACAGGAAATTTTCTAGAAACAGACTATATTCAATCAGATACATTCAAGAAAATATATAAGGACACATTCCAACAATCTTGTCCGGCATGCCTAAAGTAGTCAGGAAGATTCAGTTTCTCCTACTGTTTTGCACGTAGGTAAAAAACTGGAAATTTGCTTTATAATATCATTGAAATATAGTATACCAAGCCCTTTCAATCTCCAAAATAAAGGGAGAATACTCTGAAACCTTGGGTTTCTGTATTTTGGTTTTATACAATTCTTTGTTTTTAAAACACTTAAGAACATTGCAACTAAGCCTTAAAAAATTGCATGAGAAAGTGAATTATTCCAATTTTGACAGCAGAGTATATTTCAAGTGTTATTATAAAGTCCTTAGGCCCTAGTTCATTGAAGAATCTCAGGATGTATTTAGCTGAAAACATTAGTAGTCTGACTTAATTTAGCAAGCCTAATTCTATAGATTTTCTGTTTCTGAGTTCCTGAGTTCAAAATATATAAAACTTGTCATTGTTTTATGTTCAGGATATTTCATACTCTCTGCATGATAAATTAACCAAAGAAATCTAAGAATTGAAACTCAGTGTCTTCTTAAATAAAAAACAAGTATTATGCCTAAATTTCATTTTACTTAGTTTCAGTACCTTATGAAAGGTCTACGCTAGGAGAAGTGACTTCAGTTTCCTCTTACATTCAGTGTACACAGAGATCCAGAAAGGGCAGTAGTTACATGACTGCTATTATGAGTGAAAATAAGACAAAGAATGAATAACTCTCCCAGTATCACCCAAGAGTTACTTCCTTATCCGATAATTTTATGACAGAGTAAATCACCACACTAATCAGTCAAGTCTGTTCTTTCACTGAAATAAGCATTTGTTGCAACTAGTGTATGTGTGTATAAAATATACAGAATTGCATATTGCTGTGAAGGGAGTGTTCAGAAGACTGACAAAACATGCATGTCTTAAAAAATAAAATTACTCAGTGAGTACACTTGATGTAAGTCATTAGCTCTTAGAAATTATCCATCATCAATGTTACATGTACGAAACTGATAACACCTAGCTATAATAGCATAATTTAGCAGTGAGTATATAGAACCATGCCATGAAGTCAACAATGAGAGCTACTGTCTGTGACGGTACTCAGTTGCAGAGTTCATGATGACCAGGTTTGAGAGCTCTTTGGTAAGAAAAGTCAGTACTAAAGTGAGCTCATCTTTTATCTTCTTAATTTTTGCTCAGTCATTCCTGGGTTTGTTTCTAACCTATTTCCCAGAAAGGATATCTCATTTGCTCCCAGTGATGCTTTTCTTCATGTTAGTTTTGCTAGGTATGCTTCTTCTGTGCTCAGCAGGAATTCTATTCAAAATCGTAATCTCAAAGCAAGCCTTGTGCTTTTCTTGTTCTTTGGTCTTCTTGCAATTTTTCCTTCTTCTTCTCTGTTGATATATTTCCTCATGCTCCATAAGTGAAAATATGTTTTAATTTTTCCTTCTATTGGTATTGTTCTCATATTTATGTATAATTCTTCTGCATTGTGTCTGGCCGTATCTCACAGTGTAACAAAATATTTAGATATTCTTGTTTCCTACACTGTTTTAGCAAGCTTACATTTGATTTCCAAGTAAATTAATTTCAATTACATGCTGATTAATGGACTTTTAATTTATAAGGCCTGGATTTTGGATACATACTGACTGCTTCTAATTTTCATCTCATTAGAACTAAACTGTCTTGAGTTATAGTCTTGTAAGCACGTACTTCTTTCACAGAATTTCCTAGTTCTTTCCTAATGTTTCTGCAATTCCATGGTTTTACAAGCTTTTCTGGAGCAGTTGTTGAGCAGTCATACATGTGTATATGTTTCTATCAAAAAAAATTAAAATATTGTCCTTATACTGTTAATTGAAACCTCACATGTTCAAAAGTGAAATTGCAGGTGACTGCAACTTGTCAGACTTTTTCTTATCCTTTGTGTATTTATGTCTTCTAACCAAGTGCATATACATGAAACACAGGTTTTTCAAGCCTGCAAGTCTCATAGCAGCCAAATTTGCAGTTCTAAAAGCTTGCAACTCAACACTACTTTCCTAGTCTTTCTAGTTCATTTCTGACAGGAAAGTGGGGCATAACATTCTATGATTTTATGCTTCTGTGATTCTAACATACAGATTGCATTTACTCTGTCTTCTGTCACAGGGTTAAAACATAGAATCATAGAATATACTGAGGTTTTCTAATCTGCATTTTGTCACTTTTCTTATTCCTGCATTATGTTCATAAGCATGTCTGTACTTGAAATTCATGATGCCCCTGCAGGATTCTCCAGTCCTGGTGTGTGTTATTGAAATTCCACTCTCTTAAACGCTGTCATCTAGAAAATCCTCTTTTATACCTGTCGTGATGTCTGTAATGACAACATATCACAACACATCTGCTTCATCTGCTCTTATACACTTCCATAACTATGTGCTAATCAGATTAAATGTATAAATACATGTCGTTGTTGAGACAGACAAATGAGAAAATATACAAGAAAGTCAGGCATAGAATCCCCCTCAGTTAACGCCTGCAATCATCCTGGAGCAAACCTCGCAGCTAGAGCAGCCCCTGTTCCTATGATTGAAATGCAAAAACTCTGCATAACATCTCTGCCCCAGCAGCACATGAAAACAGGGCCGTGGAGGGCAGGAGGGGGCTCGCTGCCCCCAGGCACCAGAGACAGCTGTAATGAAACAACACTGGAGTGACAAATAAGAATCCTCTCCATGTCAGGTCGGACAGTGGCCCGACTGCACTGTAGGGCTAAAGGAAAAAAAAATTTTGAACAGGGAAAGTAAGACAGTACCGTTAACAACATTTCGAGCTCGAAACAACACAATTGATAGACAACTTAACTAGCTCAAAAACTACAACACATGGGGTAGAGACCATACTTTCTCGCCATCCCCCTCAGCGGGACCTGCACCCTGTCAGCACGGTAAAGACTGATCTCAACACATAAACCGAGAGAGGGACCTCCACAAGACAGCACAGCCCCCTCTGCCCCCATCACGTTTAGATGACTGCCCACTCTCGGCTGCAGAGAGCGGGAAGGGG
>JAWWEU010000001.1:71770185-71780418 GCA_035583155.1 Acropternis orthonyx
GTAAAGGTTTCAGTTTCAAAAGGCATTTGCATTTGTCTCTTCATTCTAATTAATATTCCATCTTTGGCAAGGTTTTATTCTTTGGGGTGTTTCTTTTTACCACAACACTGATGAAACAATAATGGGAAAAAAAAAAAAAAAACCTCTGAAACAGATCAAGCATCCTAACAAAAGTGAAGCCCATAAAATCAGCATGAGTGATTACATCTTGGTGTGTGCTCCTTCTCCCCTAGCTCCCATCAGCTGCCTTCTGAGATACCTGCAGAGGACAGTGGCAGGTGCCTCCCTAAAAAAACCCCTGACACAAAGGGCTGTTGTGTAACTTCAGTCTCTGGTCACAGTCTGTCTAGATGTTGTCACCAGTGTAAGTCATGTCAGCCAGGGGGAGGGGAAGTAAATCTGCTGTAACCAACCCAACCAGTCAAGAATGCCCTGTAGTGTTGCCTGAAATTCTGGGGTAAAACTTTCCAAGCCAACATTATCTGGGTAAGGTAGAGAGGAGTTTTTTACTTACGGGGTTTTAGGGGTAAAAAATATAGAAAGCATACAGAGAGACACGTGCCCTTCCCCCAATACCATCCTTGTGTTCTTCAAGTAGGACTTGAGGTTCTTCATGGCTCACCAAGGGGGCAATGGGGAGCCCCTCTCTAGTGCGTGGACGTGCTGGAGATGAGCCAATCACCACCAGACCAGTTGGGCTCCAAGCTGAGCTTTGAGCTCTGAGTTTTGCTTTTATGGCATAGGGGTCTTACCAATTTTATAACACTACTTAATTATCCTATCTAAAGGTTATATCCAATCAAATAATTGTCTATCCCCAGAAACTCCCTATATCCACCCTGCAACACACCTTCTCTGAAATTGAGTTGGAGGTCTCAGGACCCCTTGTACTTAATCATCTTCATCATCTTCACATTACATCTTCTTTTTGGAGCTTCTCCAAGGCTTCTGGGCCTTCTTTCTTGTTTTGACTAAAATTATTATCCTAGTTTTTGTACATGAATTTCAGGCAAGATGTTCTAGCTGTTATTTTCCTTGTGACACAGAAATCCAGGAATGTGTCACAGAGGTTAGAAGCTTTTAGCTACTGCTTCAGAATGTAAGAAACTATATAGTTTTATAAAAATCTACAAATATATGAAATCCTAAGGCAGCAGTACCTCCTCAACCCATGTCCCAAGGGAACCCTGCCCTGTGGTTGCCAGGCTGTGCCACCACTGCCACAACCCAGGTCACAGCAGGAATGGGTGAGGATGTGGGGTTCTTTCAGGAATTCTCCAAAGAACAGTATATTTAAAATACTGCTGGTCATCCTTTGACATTTTCTTATGCTTCCATTTTCCATAGAGATTTCTTGAAGCTACTCTCAGTGCACACACAGACAGAGATCCTAATACTTTGACTATGTGCTTCACCTCCAAAAATGAGAAAATTTATAATTAAAAAGACAACTATGGTCATCAATAAAACTGTTCCTGGAAAAAAAAGAAAAAAAATACTTCAGATTCTTCCATGAACTCTGTTTCCATTTAAGATTTCCACAACTGCAGGTGAAGCTATACTGGGACAAAGGTTGACATAGACAGTCTGCAACCTTATTGTATCATTTCATTATCAAGGCCAAAGTAATGTTAGTGTCATCCTGTCAAGGCTGATCAGCAACAAGTGTTTTATACTAAGCATCATAGGAGGAGTCAGGTGCATAGATCTCCTAAATGGAAATGTGGTGCTTTCCATTGAAATGGACTGATCGGTCAAAGAAGTCATAGAAGTAAGACAGTTTTGTCAAACATGAATATGAGTAATTTTCTTTCTGTACTAGTTCAGACAGTGTGAAAAGAAAATGAAGTAATAAAAACTTAGATGAATCTTCACAAAGACAAGGATTAAAACAAGTTCAGTGAAAAAGACATACCTACGACAAGTAGAGACTTCATAATAAACAAGTATTTAAGAAATAGTGCATATACTGAAAGCTTAATCTGAATCTGAAATTGCAGAGCACTGTAACTCTATAGGTGTTTGTTTTATCTATAAGCAATAAAAGTGACAGTCTTTTGAGAGTAAGTAAACAGAAAATAAATATTTTCCTGAAGTTCACATGAAGCCTAAAGGGATACTATGTTAAAACAACCTACCCTCCATTCTTTGCAGGTCTGACTTGTATTCCACAGAGATTTTTCACTAAGTCATGGGTACAAAATAAAATGTGAAGAGATCTGAACTTGTCTACAGATTCTACTTATTATTAGCATCAGCTCTTACCATACAACATGCCACTTGAGATTGGTATTGTCCTTAGAATGAGAGGATTTCCAGAAAGTTGTTTTGGAGCATTTGTAAAAAGGAAAATCTGGGGCATTTTACAAAAACCTGTTATCTCAATTACCCATTTCCTTTTTCTTTAAAGAAGCATTCAAGTTACCTGGTCTCTTTCAGCAATGGCACTTGCCAACTTTGTTTGCAGTGGAGGTAGTTTTAATTTTTATGTTATTCGTGTAACTTTTCAGAAAAATATAGTTTGGAAATTTCTATACATTAGTTCAGATGAGAAAGAACAATTACTCTACATTACAGTAAATTAATATAAATATAGTTGCCAGTTAAAAATAAATAAAAACCGAATACCCTAAGGAGGTGTCTTGACAAATACATAGGGAAGGTTAACTATATTTAGAATAGTAGAATAGAGTCTGACTGACAATATAAATCTGTCTCGTATTGCTTGAGTATCTTTTTTTTTTTTTTTTTTTTTCCCCAAAATAATTAGCAAAACAATGTAATACGTTAACTGGTAAAAGGCCCTGTGACTCAGGAAGTAAAATGGGCTGGAAGTGATAATGAATGTATTTTCTTAAGTGTTTATCTGTATCTGTCTTTGCTAAATTAGAAAATGTTTTAGCTAATGATTTTAAATTACTAAAAGGAAGGTTCTTACAAGATTAAATTACTCTTATTCATAAAAAGTGTTTGAAAAAGTCAGACATCTGAAAAAGAAATTGCTAGAAACGTCAGTTTGGAAAAATACCAGAATTTTTAAGCATAAAACAGAATCATGAAGATGAAACATGTCACTAATCAATTGAGCTTGTGACTCATAGTTTATAATTCTGGGTCTTAAAAGCCAGTTTTCAAATGTTTTTCAATTAAAACATTAGAAATATCATGTACCTCTTAATGACATTTACTGTACTCCAATAAATCAAAGTAAAAACCCAACAGCATGAAAAAATTCAACATCTGTTTATAATTTCAGATGTTTAGCAGACATTTGGACTACAAATAAACTGTATTTGATTTTTTTCCCCCTTTACTGACTGTAATTCCAAACGTTTACTCAAATATGTGACTATGATCCTGTGTTCTGTAGTGCTCAGTAAACCACTGCTTTTTGGCCACCCTAGTCTCCTCATCAGCAATACAGAGCAGGTGGTATTTGCATTGCTTGAGAAAAAGTCTAGCCATTAGGCTTGCAGTGTCTGGCACCTTTCTTCTTCTCTTTTCATGAGGGGTCCGCTTCAGCTGGTGAATTGGGGACTGAGAACTTCTTCGATTCATTCCTACTGTTAGTTCAGTGTCCAGTGTAGTCACTTGGAACATGAGAACTACAGCTTCTACTCCTTTCAGTTATAAGTAGATGAGAATCCATGTCTTCTACTCTGCGTGTAAGTGCTTTAAACCTACTGTTCAAAGAGGTTATAGAAATGCCGTTACTGTGATTTGTCAATGCAGGACATGTTGCAGCTTTGATTAACTTAGTACTTCCAGCAAAAATGATTTTGTACCTTTACAGAGAAGTGTTAAGCAAACTATCATCATGCTCATTGAAACATCTTTCTGTGACTTTGGTATTTTCTTCTCAAACTCCAATTAACATTGGCATTTTGCTGCAGCTTTACTCCTAAATACTTGAACTCAGCTATTTAGACTGGACATCTAATGTTTGCATGCCAAGGAAAACTTCAGTCTACCTGGAAAAGGATTTATTCATGGCAGGCTTCCACAACTGGGTGCTGCTGGACTGCTGTTTCTGCCAGAATTCCTTTTTGCATGTATTAAAATGTAAGAAAATTCTGATAGTCTAAATCTTCAAGTGTTTCTGCATAGGTTAATATAGAGCTTCTAATCTTAACAAATGAAATTAAGCACAAATACCAATAATAACAACAAAAGTAGCTGCAACAGTATAATGACATAATAGTTATTATTTCATTTCTGTTTGCTTTTTTTTGTTGTTGTTCATTAAGAAAGAGCAGTATCCATAACCAGTTTAAACTGCTGTGTAGTAATGTATAGTTTTTATTTACTAAGGAGTTTACTTGATTTTTTCAAAGGAAAAAGAATCTTACACCTCATTGTTCGTTGAGCTGTCTTAGGAAGGACATCTTGGTTGAGCTGTCTTAGAAACAAGAATATATTTATTTTAAATATGTATCATTCACTGTTCTGAAAGCACGGATATTTCATTTATCTGAAAATGCTATATATACAAGTATCTAGATCTACAAATCTGCAAGATGTTATAAAGTGGACATAGTGATTAAAATATATTTTAATATAATTTGTGAATACAAAAATAAAATTTTGATTCTCATCTCACACATTACAAGAAAAATTGTGATGACTTTTTGTTTCACTTCATTATCATTTTTCCAGTATTTCATAGACCAATCCTGATCTTGTTACTTGGAAAATGAATTCACTTAGAATATCAGATGATTTATATTTAATTGAAGACACTATGTACATGAGTGTGGAAGACTACTGGGTTGCTGACAGTTTTGGCTCTGTGTTTCCACAGACCCTGGAATAGACAGGTGCACTTTTGGTGTTGATCCCAACTGCCCAGGTTCTTTTCTGTCTTTTGTTCTGCCACTGCGTTCAAAATCAAAAATGTCACTGTCAGCAATCCAGTAGTATACATGTGTATGTTTTTATAGATATTAGTAAGCCTTATGGCTCACTTTTCTTAATAGCTATACTCAATAACTATTTTTTAAATTGTTGGATTAAAGGATTAACAATGCAATGCACTTGTCGTCCAAAATAATTTTGAGTTAGGAGAAAAAATAATAGAATAACATACATTCTACCATCTTCTGCTTTGGAAACTATATAGGAAACAACACACAAAAAAGCAGTCTCCTGTTTGTATGTCCAGTTTTTAATTATGTCAGGATATAGAGATCTGACTGCAGGTAAGAAAAATAACCATATTTTCAGTAACTGATTATTGTACATGAGAAGGTAAAATGCAAGATCTCTCTTGTTAGATAGAAGCAAAAAAATGAATCTGTGTAGGCGGGAATATGCATGTGAACAAAAATGAGAATGCCGACATCTCTCTCATGTAGATAATATTCTATGGGAAAAAAGTGTTTTAATTTTCTGCCTTCAGGCATGAAGAATTTTTTAGCTTAAAAAGTAACAATTTATTATAGAAGTACACCTGCTTTGAACTAGTTGAGGGACTGGGGTTTTGGATTGTTTAGTTTTGGGTTTGGGTTTTTTGGTTTTTGTTTTTTTTTTTTTTGTTTTTTTTTTTTTTTTTAAATTTTATTTTTAATTTATTTATTGTTGGTTTGTTTGTTTGTTTGTTTGCTTGTTTTCTTTTCTGGTAACTTTACTGAATCAAAGGTACAGACTTAGTTCATTCAACTGCACATGAATGTCTACAGTCAAGATGCTCTGAAGCATTCTGCCAGTCATCTAGTTGCCTTTCCAAAATACTATGGGTCCCTTATAACTGCAGCCTTCTTGACAGTGTCTCAGACAGATAGAGGATTGCAAAAGGTAGTCATATTCATGTGACTGAACAGGGACATAGTCTCCCTTACAGTGAGGTGAGTAGCTCTTCAGTCTCAACTGACATGAAAGTATGGACTATGCGACATGTAATTTGCAGGCAAACCCAGGTTAGAATATTAGAGAAGCTGGTCACTAGTTCCAGCTATAAGAAAAATGTACTTTAATTTTTTTCTTCAAATTTGAGCTCCATGTCTTTGGAGATTCCAAAGTCATTTTGGTACCCAAAAGAACCAAAAAATCTGCTAATTTATTTTCAGGTTTCAAGAGATAAATTTGTACTCTGAAATAAGTTAGGAAACAAAGATATAATGTTTGATTATTTAATATAAGCACAGAATATTAAAGTCCACAGAATCAGTTCTTTGACCTATTCAGATGCCTCTCTTGAAATGAATCAGTCCCTTTGATGATGAAAAGAACCATAGCATAGACCAGACTTTATTTGGCTTAGTACAGGTAAATTCCCTATTATATCACAGTTTTATCTTTTAAAATAGAAAATGTAAAGTATTAATCTAATTTTCTTAGATGGAGTAAATCCTGGGTCATATTGTTACAAGATTCTTTTTTCATAATAAACAATTTAGAATACAAGTATTTAAAAATGTATGACATGCTGGTAGTAAGAGATTCAAATACCTGGCTATCTGCTGGAAAATAAATCTAATCTAAACACACAGTCTAACTGTTCCTTGAAAAATGCCTTGATTTCTAAAATGGAAAAAAAAATTTATGGGAGCAACTACCTTAGAATTTTTTTTTAAATCATCAGAAACAAATTATTCAAAATCTGAAGTTGGAATGTAATATGCTAAGAGTAATCACAAAAAAAAAAAAAAAAAAAAAAAAGGTATTACTAGGCAGAAAAGCAAAGGTGGGAGCAGCAAAATAAGATGAATGAATTACTAGCAAAATATCCTGTTGCTGAGAGAAGCTGTGAGGCATACTGAAATAAAATAATGGTTCTGTAATGAGCTCTGTAATTACTTTAAAACGCATTAAAATAGGAATCACACAGCACTGAAATTAAGGACATGACTGAATATTACTAGAAAGGAATAGGTCAAGTATGTAAGGATTCTATCAGAAAGATAGAATCATAAAATCAGTTACAGTTACACGGATATTAAAGAAAAAAGTTTTATAAGTGTATTTCAAAACAAGAAGATGCTGAAAAGAACAATTGAACAATTGAAAGGCAGAAGGGATGGGAGAGAAGGATGGTTTGTGTGCTGTGTAACAGTTTGAGCAAATGGGAGTTATCTGGGAGATTTTTGGACTGTCAAGATATTTTCTTGACATAGTTGCTGAGTATGGCAACAAGTATAAGGTTTGGTGCCCTTTTGGAGTTGCTGTTTACAAATAGCCAAGAACTGTTTGGAGATGTGGCTGTAAACACCAGCTTTGGCTGCAGTAACCCTACATTTTTAGAGGTTAAGATCATAAGGGGCATGAAAAAGACAAGTAAAGCAATAAAGATCACTGACTTCAGAAGAGAAGACTTCAGCTTCTTCAGGGAACCATTAGGAACGATGCAAAGGGAACTTGTCTTCAGGCACAAAAAGGACCTCAGGAGGGCTCTGAGATTTTCAGGACAGCATGATGAAAGCACAAGTGTGATCCATCCCTATGGCATGTTAAGAAAGGAGCTGTATTTGGTTTTTGTTGCAAGGGTTTGGCATTGGGGAACTACAGGCATGCCTACAGCGAGAAGCGGAGAGAAACTTCCCCCAGGTCCAGTACGGATGGTCCTGAAGTAGGCTGTAGGAGGCTGTGAGACACTGGATTACATTAATTATTGGGTCAGAACCAACTGAAGTTTCTGTGTGGGGAAAGGATAAGTCAAATCTCATGGAGATGAGATGATGCTGTATCCCACACAGCAGCCTCTGTGAGCCTGCTGGAGCAACTTTAGAGCAGCTGCCCGTCAAAGGCAGCCTGAGAACACTGCTCCACACCATGTCCCCTGGAGCCCCTAATCCAGCCTTAGATTGGCTGACACACTGTGAGCACTACCACTCACCCTGCCCTGGAACCTCAATGGCCGGTGGGATGGAAGTCCCACCTGGGAGGGATGGCCACAGGGGGCCAGAGCACATAAAAACAGTAGCATGTGATTACCATTTCTCTTGAGACCTACCATCTACCTTGTGGAAGCTGGATTTACATAGGACTCTCTGGTGGTAGCTATGATCTTATCTTCATCTCTTATCTCTCTCTTTTTTTACTCTTTTTTTCTTTTAATCTCTTTTCTTAATATTTTGGGTAACTTAAAGCTAGTGGGTTGGATTTTGATAAATTGTGTGGGTTAGCATGTGCTAAGTCATAGCTTTGTGGAATGCTTTGTTTTTGGTTGCAGGTTGCCCCTTTAAACTTTTGCCAAGATCTTTTCTTTTCTCCCTTAATTCATAAAGCTATCAATAAAAGTATCTCCTGAGAAAACATGTGGTGCATCTTCTCTTTACACTTCCTCAAGGTATTAAAGAACCAAGAGCTCTTAAAAATATTTGGTGGGTAAAATTTTGGAGCCTTGTATATTTTTCAAAGTAAAACTCCTTGATGATCTCAAGGCTCCAGGCCTGGGATCTTAGAGAAGCCTGCTCTAGAGCAGGCTGCTGGCAGGACCTGTGACTGTGTGGAAGGGAGCTATGCCAGATGGGGTTGGCAAGTTAGTTACAAGTGACACAGAAGAGGCTGGGGTACTGAGTTTTGTCTTCAACTAAAGGCAAACTCCTGAGTTTCAATGAAAAGAAAAAACGACAAATCAAACAGTGGACCACCAACAGAGGGGAGGGTTGAGCTCAGGACCATTGGACATGTGCACATCAGTGGGACTTGACAGAATGGATTTGAGGACAACTGGAATTAATCATTGTACAGCTTTTCTCTTTAATTTTTGGAAGATCACAGAGATCAGAAAAGGTCACTGGTGACTGAAACAACATAAATATTGCATCCATCTAAAGGAAAAATGAAAATGCAGGTAACTCGAGACCAGGTAGCTTCACTTCAGTCCCTGGGATAATTATGCAACTAGACTGGATGGAAGATATTTCCACACACATGTAAGACAGGAAGGAGATTGTGAAAAACTAGAGTTACTGAGTTAAGTTATACTTAACCAACCTGTTACCTCCTCTGATAAAATAGTTTTCTCAGTGAAGGTAAGGGAGTAGTGGACATCCATCTACCTCAAATTTTACAGGATGTTTGACATGATCTATCTTAACATTCTGATTGAAGCTGGTAAAATATGGACTACATGATGAATGAAAACTGACTCAACTGTCCTGCTGGTCATAAATGACTCAGATTCTAACTGTCAGATGACCTAGATGGAGGTACCTCAAGGGCTTGAATTAAGTCCAATACTATTAATTCTCTTTTTAAACTATCTGAATGATGGGATCAAATGCACTCGACACATATGATACCAATCTGTGAGGAGAGGTGTAGATACACTGAAGAGAAGAAATAGAGACATACCTCAACAGGCTGCAAGACTTACCCAAGAAGAATTGCATTAGACTTTGCAAATATAAATGAGAAATTCTGAGCTGGACTAATCCCAACCAGCAGTTCAGCCTGGGATGTGACTAGCTAGGAGTACAGTTGAACAGTGAACTGAACATAACCTCTCCCAGCAATGAAGGCAAACCATGTCCTGGAATGCATGAGCAGCCATGCAGCCAGCAAAATAAGGGATGTGATTATTCCATTCTCTTTAACACGTGCTATGCTATGTCATGGTTAAACAATAGGCAGCAATTAAGGACCACATGGCCACTCACTCACTTCCCCCAGTGGAATCAGGGAGAGAATTGGAAGGGTAAAAATGAGAAAACCTGGGCTGAGACAAAGGCAGGTTAGCAGGTAAAGCAAAAGCCACACATGCAAGAAAAGTAAAACAAGGAATTCATTCACCACTGTCCATGGGCAGACATGGTGTTCAGCCACCTCCAAGAAAACAGGGCTTCATCACATGTAACAGTGACTTGGGAAAACAAAATTACTTAAGTCCATATGTCTCCCTTCCTCTTTCTTCTGCCAGCTTTATATGCTGAGTGTGATGTCATATGATATGGAATATCCCTTGGGTCCCAACTGTGTCCCTTCCCAACTACTTGTGCACTCTCAGTCTAACTCACTGGTGGAGTTGTGTGAGAAGAAGCAAAGGCCTTGATTCTGTGTAAGCACTGTTCTGCAATAACAGAACCCTTCCTGTGTTATAAACACCATTTCCAGTACAAATCCAAAACAGCTCCATATCAGCTACTGTGAAGAAAATTAACTTTATCCCAGCCAAAATTACAAAATGCTACACTAGGGATGCCAGCTGGAATACCCAAGTGTTATTGTTTTGGTTTGACTCTTGGCAAAATGCCAACTACCTCCCAATGCAACAGAGTTTCAGTTAAAAGAAGT
>JAWWEU010000001.1:71784116-71794958 GCA_035583155.1 Acropternis orthonyx
TCCATATATATGCTGTAAATTTCTGTAAATATATGTGTATATACCAGTTTCAGTTTTAAGGTTTTTTTTCCTCACTTGTTTTAACTGAAACTCCGTTGCATTGGGAGGTAGTTGGCATTTTGCCAAGAGTCAAACCAAAACAGTAACAGTCTTTCAAACTTACCTTATTATATGCAAGAAGAATATTCTTGGGACGAAAATGCTTGCGCAATGGTAACTAATGTTTGGAGCTATGATTTCACACCACCAACTGTGGACTAAGAAATATTTCATCAGAGGAAATCTGAATGAATCAGTATTTCATAGATTCATAGAATTACTTGGGTTGGAAAAGACCTTAAACATCTTTTAGTTCCAGCCCTGCTTCCATGCACAGGAATGTCAACCCCTAGATCAGGTTGCCAAGGGCCCCACACAGACTGGCCTTAAAAATGTCCAGAGAGCGGGAATCCACAACTTCTCTGGGCAACCTCTTTCAGTTCCTCATTACCCTCTGAGTAAAGAATTTCTTCCAAACATCTTATCTAAATCTCTTTTCTTTTAGTTTAAAACTGAGATTTTGTAATTTTCTTTTAATATTCTGAAAGGTAGAATTCTCTGTAATTGTCTCAGCTTGGTAGCAATATAAAAGCTTATATCAAATAGAGTTTTGGTCTTAACTTTGTTCAAAAAGCAGGATAAAAAGGAAAACCAGTCTTGTTTTCGTTTTTTTTTTTTCACTCAGCTGGACATTATGAACAAAGTGAAAAAATGCAGATGATCTTATATACTCTAAATAGCTCTAGGCCAGCCAAACCAAATTGCTACAAGCATAGAATAATCCACTTATCATGTGGAAATCAGAACAAAATATAGCTTTTCTCTTTAATATTAAAGAAGCATGAAGCTGTTGATTAGATTAAATAGCAGCATTCAAATGATTTTGTATTTTCTGAAAAATGTGCCACAGCACTTCTTTGCTGAAATAATGTTATTTTCAAAGTAGCATGTAGACAGGTAAGTTAATCTTTTCAGGATCTTTTGCAGGAACATCTAAGTACTTTTAAGTGAAATTAAATTACTCCTCTGTATATTAATTAAGTTTTTGCAAAATTCTAACAGGACCCAATAATGTCAGTGCATGATGGATGAATAATTACAAACATCTTTGCTATGTGATTTTTAACATGATATTTTGAAAACCCACTATTTTAAAGTGTGATATTTCTTCTCTATTCAAGTGAGCTGTGTTGAGTGTGACAACCTTGAGAGGGTATCTGCTTTAAAATAATTATTAAGCTATATAAGCTATAGTCCATGAATTTTATGGCCCTCCCTTTAGATATCCAAGAATGCTTATATTCCTGCAGAATAGAATAGAATAGAAAAGCATAATTTCAGTTGGCAGCAACCTAAAATAGGCCAAGTCTCTGACCAAGTCAGGGCTGAACAAAAGTTAAAACATGTTGTTAAAGGCATTGTCCAAATGCCACTTAAAGACTGATAAGCTTGGGGCATCAACCACCTCTTTAGATAGCCTGTTTAGTCAACACTGAGGCTCCCCTTGTGGGAGATAGGCACAGCTATGAAAAATGGAAGGAGCATCTTTAGAACCAAGATCACCACTACAGCTACCTGTCCCAGACCAGAGAAGCAAGAAACTGTTTACAGCTTGCATTTTTATTGTACAGGTTTTTCCCCTGAGCTCTGATATCCCCTACCATGCAGTGGTCATGCGGTCTGCATGGGTGCTGCCATGTTGTCCCGCCCCCATAACCAGCCCCGCCTTTGTCCTAACCACATTGGTTGCCTTTCCCATCCTTCCCGAATCCCTGGGTTCCTATCCAGTATCCATCCTTCCCCTCTCCCATTGGCTAGCCAGGTCCTCAAACCACTCCCTTCCACCTGAGCCCTTACCCAATCACAGCCCTGTTCCCTGAGCTCTCCACAGGTGCTATATAAACAGCAGGACAACAGGGCAGCACCCATGCAGACAGCATCGTCACTGCATGGCAAGGGATAACAGAGCTCAGGGGAAAAACCCGTAGAATGAAAATGCAAGTTGTAAACAGTTTCTTGCTTCTTTGGTCTGAGACGGGTTGCTGTAGTGGTGATATTGAGTCTAAAGATGCTCTTTCCATTTTTCCTAGCTGTGCCTATCTCCCACATCCATGACACATCTTTGAACCATTCCCACGTGTCATTTCACTGGATATCAGGAAAAAGAGATCAGCACTTCCCTCTCAACTTCCCCTCCTCAGGAAGCTGTAGAGATCAATGAGGTCCCTCAACCTCCTTTTCTCCAAACTAAACAAAGGCAGAGTCCTCAGCTGCTCCTCAAGGAATATTCCTTTCAGCCGTTTCACCAGCTTTGTTGCCTTCCTCTGGATTCATTCAAGGACCTTCATATCCTTCTTAAACTGTGGGGTCCAGAATAGCACACAGCACTCCAGGTGAGTCTGCACCAATGCTGAATACAGCAGGATAAGTTTTATAACACAAATTTTTTGTATCCTTCTAACTATCAGGCTTTATTCAGAAGACACACTAAGACTTAACATGATTAGTTGCTGGCTATTTAATCTTCTATACAAATGTCATCTATGTGCTCTGTTGCCTGCTGTTAAAACCCATTTTCCTTTATTTTCCCCATCCTTTTAATAGCATGCAGCAAACTGCGGTGAGTACTATGAATAAATAGAGCCTGTAATGCACCTTCCAGCCTCAAAAGCTCACATAGGTCTCTTGCAATCTGAACATAATATGGAAAGAAAAATCCAATATTTGGAAAATTGACAATTTTTGTATAATACAAAGATGCTTTCATTTGGAACACTGAAGTTTGCTGTTCTCAGTGCACATTTAAAGCAAGTAATGTTCCATAGTGCATATTTTGCTTGTTATATGGGCAACACACTGAAATTTTCCATTTTTAGTAGATGACAGATTTCAACAGGAAACCTTTTCTGTAAGAATACTAGCTTTTTTAAATTAAGAAAACTGTGACTGCGGAAAACTCAACTAAAAAAGACATTTAATGGGCATCACTGAGGATTTTAATTGTAGGACAGTCTGTAGTGCTAATAAAGGAAGCACATACACTGCTGTTTCACCTTGAAGCCAAAAGACACCATGTTATGCTATAACCCCATCTGGCAACCAAGCCCCACCCTGCTACTTACTCTTCCCCAGTGGGATCGGGCAGAGAATCTGAAGGGTAAAACTGAGAAAATTCATGGCTTGAGATAAAGACAGTTCAATAGGTAAAAGCAAAAGCCGTGCATGCAAGCAAAACAAAACAAGGAATTCATTCACCACTGCCAATTGTCAGGTAGGTGTTCAGCCCTGCTCAAAGGAGCCAGGCTCCTTCACACATTGACAGTGACTTGGGAAGACAAAACACCTCAACTCTGAATGTGCACCCCTTTCTTCTTGAAAATGTTATATATACAGTTATATGAAGCACAATTTCTTGGGACTATGCAGGCAAGAAAATAAACTTCACCTGATTCAGACTAAGAAAACGTGGGGGCAGGAGTGGAGGAGAATAAATAGTTAATATTATATCTTTGCTGTATTGGGCATATTGATCAGCAAGTTCTTTTCATACTGACCTATATTTCTGTGAAAAACTAGGACCATTCTCATCCAGTCAAACTTTCTACACTTTTAACTGCCTATGTAGGATAAGACATGGTCTAATTTTAGGCCCCAAATGTCTAGTACATGAAATAGATGCCTTTTTAGTCACTAGTTTTCCTTCCTCATGTTCTCTTTTAGTGATTCATATGCCCTCTAATGTTTGAAGCACCACAATAACCAATATTATGCAGTTATTGTTTTTTCTATCAAAACCACAGTCGGTGTAGTTCTCTTTCCTTAAAGAACACACACAAAGAAATGTACTCCTGATATTTCCTACAGTCTGTTAGCAGCTGCACATACAAGAAAACACTTTTCTTTTTTTTTTTAGCACTGTGAGGGTGGCTGAACAGATTTCGTCTAAAGATTGTGCAATCCCCACCCTTGGAGATAGTCAAAATTCATCTGAATATAGCTCTATGTGGTCCTGCTTAAGCTGGGACTTTGAACCAGAGGGTCACTTCTAACCTCAGATATTCTGTCATTCTGCGATTCTGTAAGCTTAGGTGTTCTGTCTATGTCACTAGAATATATCAGACATGTATATGTTTAATTAAGTTGTCTTCTGTGCCCTGCTTTGCATTTATTGATTTTTTTTTTTTAAATATTTTCATCACAAAATCAGTGTTAAGTTGTCACAGATTTTTGTCTCTGGATCTCTTACACAATGAAAGGTATCAACTCTGTATTCATATTGGGAACTATATTTTATGTTGATCTAAATTCATATATTCTCATATTAAAACTTCTTAATTAAACCTTCTTTTCTAATAGCCAATTAAGTCTTTTTTTTGCAGAATTACTCTGTTGGTTTTGGATTTTTTTCTCCTTTTATCAACAATTTATTCTCTAAAATAAAAGCTAACAGTGATGGGTTTGTGTTTTTGTTTTTGTTTTTGTTTTTTACTTTAGAAAATAAAATTTAGAGAGATTCTTTGTAACATTTTTTGTACTTTATTTCCTTTACTGTCCTACAGATGAGGGGTTTGGTTTGTTTTATACAGTGGTTATATTCTGTCATCATGCAAACCTGCTATTTGATGTTATTGTCCTGCTTTGTTTCCTGTGTTATGAATCTGAGGAAGTTCTGATACAGAAATGTCTTTCATATAGTTGAGTAACTGTAAGATCTAGAGACAGAGTTTTCTACTGCTTCAGTTGCAGGTTTGTTAGAAATTTAGGTTTTAGAGGGTTTTGATCTTTTATAAATATTAGTGCAGATGCCTGTGTTTACAGACACACACACTGATGTCTGAAATCCATCAGCATTGTGATACAGTATGTAATTCTGTGTGAAATAGTTTTGATAGCAATCAGCCTTCGTTCATATAAAAGCAAGAAGGCAGACAACATGGAGTCACTCACATATAAATGTCTAATATTATTTGCAATGTGGTAAGGCCTTTGCAAGGTCTGAAAGAAGCTGTGACACATGACCAAAACCAGGGTACCAACTACAAGTGAAACAGTGTTACAAATGACATTAGACACCTTTGTAGGGAAAACTGATTTTAGTACACATTTTATGAATGAAAAACAATCAATAAAAATGTTGGTTCACTTTGTCCTTGTTATTTAATTAAAAATATCTCATGTTCATCAAGCTGTTAAAAACTCCTAGGCAAGATTCCAAAGCAGTGTTTGGAGACACAGATGAACTTCCTTACTGAAGCATCTGTTCCAAGGCTGAGAATCATCATCCAACTTCAGACATCTAAGACAACTCAATTGATCAAATGGAGTCTTCTACTGTCATTTGAAAGATCCTAAGGCATCCAGCATGGGTCTGCCTCATAATAAAATAGTTCTATATGATTCCAAACATTCTGGAGTAGCATGTGGAGACGAACTGAAATATCCTTGGGTGCTTTAGATGCCACTGCACGCCTATGATTAAGGAAGAACAATTTTGTCTTTTGTCCTTAGGAAGCATCTATAACAAGTAGAGTATCTGTAAAGAGCAATTCAATTCACCCAAATATGTTTTTCGAGTGTTTGAAATAAGTAAAATTAATGCCATCATGAATGCATTTCCCATAGAAATTCTAATGCTCCCTGGAAGAGTGCACTATCATTTCCATCAGTATTTTTTGCTTAAAGATTAAAGGTATGTGGAGAATTGAAAGTATGCATTATGGGCTGATTCTGTAATATGTAAAATCTGTCACATATGATGATGTACTAACTCTTTCCCTTTTATTTTTAACTCATCTTTTACAAGAGAAGACATTACATCTCAGGTTTTAGGGTTTATTTTCAATGAAAGGGATCACAATTATGAACGGCTTAGTGAGATTTCCTCAGGTATCTAACGCATCCATAGAAGACTCTATGGATTACCAAAGAACTGTAGGCAACCTATTCACTTCTGAATGAGAAAAATCCATAAAGCAGTAGATGGTTATGTGCTAAGAACTGAATCCGTCCTCCGTTTCTAATATTGTGTTTATGTTCATGAAAATGCCTGGACTTTTTTAATGTTTAAGAAAAAGAACCAAGATTGCAGTAATGCATTTCTGCTGCTTTTATTTGGCAGTTAACACAACAGTCCCAAGGTAAAACAGAACTTCTGAAAAATGCAATAAATCGTTTGTTGTTTCAAGCAGAATTTCATTGTACTCATAGCTATTACCAACTTTTATTCATTTTAATATCTGTAGTGGGGAACATCTCTAGTCTTGGAGAATGATTTTTCTCACTAAACAGTTGAGAGTTTCATAACTTCAGTGGTTTTGACCAAGCCTAATCCTTCCAGAGAAGAAGGGTATTTTATTTGAAACAGTATGAACAATGGATAATATGAACTAAAAATAGGCAACATTGAAATGGATGGATTTATTTAAGATTTATTTACTGATTTAGGAAAATACCTTGCTGTTGCAGTTTGCAAAACATTGCACATGTATATTTTATAAATTTAAAAAGTCATTTGATTGCTTAGTGATAGAATTTCCAAAGGTAGTTAAGAAAATGGAGAATATTTAATCTACGTATCTACAATAGCCTGGTAAAACTAGATGCACATTGTAAAGACCCACTGAATTTTGACATTCATTTTAGCCAAGGTCATTATCAGTAAATTCCAGGTTTTATTTTTGTTTAATTTTCAGTGACTCAGTATTTTAAACAAATATATTGCCAGAGATACAAATGGTAATTAAGCTAACTCCCTCAAAAATCTATCAGCTGCTACCTTTCTCTGATGATCTACTATTAATGTGGAATGAAGACTGATGGTTTACAGATAAATTTTTATATAACACTCAATTATATCTCTGGACACAGAGATAGAGCCACTAATAAAATTTAGAGCTAAAGGTAGAATGAAACAAGACATTGTGATACTTTATAACATATTCATTGACTAGATGTTAGAAAATTCATTTACAATAATTGAATTCACAGTGCTAAATTAAGCTTTTAAAAATTTTATATTGATTACATGGGAGAATTAAATGGCACAGAATAGGGTAAAAAAAAGCTTGTAAGCTGGAAGGAAATGTGT
The DNA here is from genome assembly GCA_035583155.1 of Acropternis orthonyx. Taxonomy (NCBI): domain Eukaryota; kingdom Metazoa; phylum Chordata; class Aves; order Passeriformes; family Rhinocryptidae; genus Acropternis; species Acropternis orthonyx. The sequence continues at coordinate 71,791,243 of JAWWEU010000001.1, forward strand.
CTGAAAGTGTATCACTCTAGGATCTAGGGACCTCACTTATGGTTGCAGCTGGGTGCTTGTGTGAAGTCAGAAGCCATGGCACACATGGCTTTTATATTTTCCATAGGAAATGACCTTGACTGGCTGTCAGGTGCCCATCAAGCCACTCTATTACTCCCTTTCTTTATGAAGACATGGGAAGAATATATGATGAAAATCTAATGGCTCAAGACAAGGACTAGGAGATCTCTCATCAATCACTCATAGGTAAAACAGACTCAGTTTGGGAAATAATAATGTAATTTATTGTCATTTAATTAGAAAGTAGGATGATGAGAAATAAAAACAAATCTAAATCAAACAAATCTTTTCCCTATCCATCTTTTTTTCACAGACTCAGCTTCATTCATGACTCCCCCAAACTCCAAAAGTGACACAAAGGGATGGAGAATGAGGATTCCAGTCAAGTCATAACACTTCCTCTCTGCTGCTCCTTCCTCCTCACACTCTTTCCCTGATCCAGAATGGAATCCTTCACTTAAGACACAGCCTTTCACAAACTGCTCCAAAATGTGTCCTTCCCACTAGCTGCAGTTCTCCAAAAAACACTCCAGCATGGATCCTTTCTAATTGGACAACTTCATCTTGGGTGCCCCATGGGGTCACAGGTCCTGCCAGAAAGTCATGGGATCCTCCATTGACTGCAGGAGGATATTTGCTCCACTGTGGTCCTCCACTGACTACAGGGAGAAAACCTGCATCACCATGGTCTTATCCATGGGCTGCAAAGGAATTTGCTCCAGCACCTGGAGCATCTCTTCTCCCTTCTTCACTGACTTTGGGGTCTTCAGAGTTGTGTCTCTCACATTTTCTTACTCTTCTCTCTCCCAGCTGCTGCACAGCTGTTTCTTAAATATGTGGGAGTTTTTTGCTTTCTTAAATATGTTATCACAGAGATGTCGGCAGTAGCACTGATGCACTCAGCTTTGGTCAGCCACAATTCCAACCTGGAGATAATTGAAACTGGCTCTGTCCTACAGGGGACATCTTCTGGTGTCTTCTCACAGAAGCCACTCCTGCAGGAAAAATGCCAGATGAGAGAAAATCTAGTTTTGTGCCCTGACAGTAAAACTAGTTACCTGAAACGCAAAGGAACTCCTCAATTCCATTTCTAGAATTACTAAGGGGTGAGTGGATGCTGTTCTTTGATTTAGTGTTCTTTGATTATCCTATAGTGCCTCTAATATAAAGAAAATATAAGAGAATTCAGGTTTCCATTATAGTGATTCCTTCAGATTTTTGATCCAAACCCTTTATTAAGACTGCTATTTATTTCTAAAGGTATTTCAGGTCTGTTTCAGTCATTATTGTCTTCAGTAAGGGTATTTATTCATAAAATTAAGAAAAATCAATACAATAATAGCACATCTGTGTGTAAAACAGAAAAACAATGCAATCATGTAAGACACTAATTGTCTCAATGATTATCAGGAAGATCAAATTTAACAAGATGAATAATTCAGAATTAAATTTACATATAAATTACACTTGTAAATAGCCATAATAGCAATAACTATAATTAATTACATCAACCATAAAAGACATAATTATATGTTTAAATAAAATAAAGACTACACCTTTAATACACACTTGCATAATTTTACATGAAAGAACAAACAAGACAAATTACTTTAAAAAAACCTGGTAATGAAGAGAGTGTGTATTTCCGTCTCACATACTACTAAACATTTTTCAACTTAGTGTCATACAACCTGTTTGTAAAATATCAACAAAATAGATTGTTCAAGTTTGGATCTACTATTTGCATATATATGACAATGCCATTAAGAATTTAACCTTTTGTTTGTGCACACTTTAATTTGCAAATGCATAGCCCTGATGTTTCTTAATAGAGTGATTCTTAATATTTCTAAAAAATGCAGTATGGTTTCTCTTTGTTGACAAAAATTCTTATAAATATATAAATATAATTTTATATGTATATTTAAGATGACTAATAATTGTGAATTATAGGTTATTAAAATATTATAAAGTGGAATCACTAGCTGCTCTGACAATCTTATTCTAATATACATTTGATATATAGTGGATTAGGTTTAATCATATTTTGCAAGAAACTGCATGATACCTGTTTTGCTGGCATATTGTTCCCTCGCCTTTTATTATTTAACCAGGAGACTAGCCAGGAGATAGTGAAGAGCACTAGGCATGTATCTGATCAGCTTCAAATTTCCATAGCACCTCAGGGCTGCATCCTGACTGCCGATTGGGAACAAATATCAAAGACTGAAGTACCCATCTCCTTATTTCATCTGTAAGGGCAGATGAGTGTATAGCCAATGAAGGAAATATGATGTATTTGGAAAAATCTCAGCAAACAATTGAAGAGCTGGACTGCCAGGACATAATGACTGCATCTGTCTTAAGATGCAGTTTATAATTCCAAATAGGTTTTATGTAGTCAGTCACACTGCATCCTATACAACCATTACTGCAGAAACAAAACAAGGACAACAGACTGACTTAGATAGAACTTCCATCTTAATATCAAATCTTGAATATATGAGCAAAGCATATAGTCAGACATGTAAGAATTTCATTTCACTTACGTGTACTTCTGAAGAAGCACAAATACTAGAATTTCAATAGAAAAGGCATAAAATAAACTTCCCCTTTTCTGTTCAAGGAGCATCTGAATGATGCACTTAGTCATATGATTTTTAGTTTTAGGTAGTCCTGCAATGAGTAGGGAGCTGGGCTCAGTGATCCTGGGTCCATTCCAACCTGAGATAATCTATAAATTTATGATTCTCTTTCTTGACATTATATAATGGCCTCAGAGCTATTAGAACTAACTGTAAATGTATTCTGAAGTGTTCTTGTCTGAAGTGATGGGATAATGCTTACTGACAGAATAAGAACTTGTACCATAATAATGCACAGAAATAATACTTCCCACAAACTAGATCTAAAAGAAAAATCTAAACAAAAAACCAAAAAACCAAAAAACTTTACTAGTGCATACCTTTGGGGTTTTTTGATGTGTGGAGTTCTTTTTTCACATTTGAATGGCAGTGATTTCAAACACTTTTAGTGCATAGGAAGAGTTGTTTTACTTTCAACTAGGCCCTGATCCAGGTTCACAAACAACAGCATTTAATGTTCTCAGTGTAGCTGTCAAAGTTCCACTTATTTTCAGGGGAGATGTTGGATGTAACTGTTGATGTGAGCAGCCATGAAGATGGCCTGATTAGGAGTGGGAAATTACTGAAGAGAATAAAATGTCTGCTGAAAAGTACTGACAGAAATTGTCTGCCAGCCTGGGAGCTGTTAGCCTGGGAACTGGGGCTGGGAGCCAGAAACATCTTTGAAAATCGTAGGTGGCATCTTTGAAGTACAGCTGGGTACCTAAAAACCAAAGACATCTTGAGAGACCTTTGATAGGTGCAAAACCCAAGAAACTGTAATGGCAACTTATCATCTGAAACAGAAATTTGCTTGATATCAATACTATATATCAATATAAGAAAACTATCAGAAGCATATCTGCTATTGTTGATAAGTTGCTTCACTAACTATAAGTTTGTAGTGACCTTTAATTCTGTATACCCATGTTGTTATTGCTGTATGACTAATTGCTACTGTTATTGATTGCTGTCATATTAATGTTTGAGACATTATTGATTACTGATAGCAATTTGTAATAGTTTACATAT
>JAWWEU010000001.1:71801030-71812222 GCA_035583155.1 Acropternis orthonyx
CCCCCCCCCCCCCCCCCCCCCCCCTTCTTTTTTTCTTCTATGGTTATCAATCGGTTTGGCATTCACACACAACAACACCTGACAGGTCACACGGGCCTAAGATACCAGTCCTATCTGACTAGTGGACATAAGTACTGACACCTGGGGGAGATGGGTCTGTCAGTAGCTGGTGATACTGGTAGCTGTAGGTTAAGCACAATCTGCCATCTTGTATTTGGCTGCATCTTATTCATGCAGTCAAACAAATTCAGTGTAAATAAGTGTGAAGTCCATCAGAAGAAGTCAGTAAACTGCAGTTGGGGAAGAAAATTCCCCTCACCTGAGTCCCAAAGCAATGGCAAAAGAAAAACTTGTGGTAAAAAGATGTGTTTTTGAGCATCAGGGAAGAAAGCAGCCTGTTTAATATGATGGTTTGTCAGCTCTATTCTGAGACAATTAGAGCCTACCAGAAGAAATAGATCTCCTCAGTGAACACCAAGCAGAGGGCAGGTTGAGACAGATGGGGAGACAGCAGAAAAGGAGTGCCACAAGACAGAGAAAATATGAGCAAACTGAGAGAATGCTGAGAACAGCAGGCTACAAACAAAGCCAGGACTCAGATAGAAAGAGAGAGAAAGACTAAAACAGCCTGGAGGAAACCACTGAAATGCCACTTGACTTAGTGAGCAACTAAGAGTACCCTTATCACATTACTCTTCTTAAAAGAGGTGAATGTTGGCCCTCTGAGGAAAATAAACACATGAATAAGAAACATCAGTTGTATGTCAAAGTAAGATTTTGTTCTTGCTACTGTTTCTTTTTTCTTTTTTTTTTTTTATTTTTTTCTCCTCTAGTTCATCAAGTCTGTAGTCTCCACACTGTAATCTTCGAATTTTGTTGCTGTATTCAAATAATCACACAAATATTATGGTAGTAAAGAACTCCAGGAAAAAGGCAAATAAGCTATATATTACTTGAAAGATTAGTTGCTGTCCTAGTTACAGTGGCAGGGAATAGTTTATCACTATATGGGTATAACCAAAACTGTATTCTACACCCTCTGTGTCATTTCTCATGAACTGTAAGTATTGGATCATTTGCAGCAGTTGCCCAGGGCACACCTGACACCTCAAGCTACAAGCTGGGTGTTAAAGAAACCTGTGAGATAGGGAAGTGTTCCTCTCTTCACACCAAAGACTCAGCTGTGATAACTCACATCCAGGGAGGCATTAACATTTTCACACCCAGCCTGAGGGGTCATGTCTGCTAATGGACTATTAAGGACTGGCACAATAGGCAGTTGCAACAACCTAGGTACCATCAAAGACTACAAAAATATCCCATGACTCACACAGTTAAGTCACCCATTGTGAAACTCCTCACCCTGAGGGAGGTACTGGGCAATCCTGAACCTGAGCATATATAGTCTTTACATTTTGGGACTTCTGGTACCACTTACCAGATCCAGAGAAAGACAAGACCTCAACAGGACTGCGACTGCCACTCTAAACAAGACTGTGACAATCATCCTCACCAACAGGTTTTCCTTTTCCTTTGCTTTGTACTCGGGGGACCACATTGCGCTCAGCACAGGGACTGATGAACACCATTCTGTTCATGCTCCAGGATGCTGGGTTGTACATCTGTTTTTTTGTGGGTTAAAATCAATTGTCCTCTGTATCACTGTATTTATTGTAATCTCTTTAGTAAATTGTAACTCTGATTTATAATGTCTCTATAGTCAGGTTTCTCCTGTCAGTTTACTTTTAAACCAGCACAGTTGCTAGCATAACTGATATTTGGAAGGGTGTACAAAATAAGGATGAGTCAACATCTGCTTTTTGGTTAACTGTTGACTACAGGTCACTTACAATACCCGTTACCCGACTAGGTATGTCTCTGATTGTACTAGTATGTCTCTTCTTATGCTAAGGGACTCTTCACTCACTACTGCCTCAGTAAAATTTGTACTATTTTAAGGCAAGCAGTTTCTTCTTTTAATAGTGGCTCCTATGACAATACAGCTGACATGCCTTTCCTATTGATTGACAGTTCAACTGATCAGTCCAGAGAAGGAAAACAATTTTAAGATACTCATGAAGAAAGTGGTAAAAAAAGAGAAGAGCTCAGTTTTAACCCTACCAAGTTGGATAGCTAGCCATGCAAAAGCAGAGAAGGTTGTTTAAATGGTGTTGATCTTAACTGGCTTTCAAGAAGAAAGGGGAGTGAATTCAAAATAAATGCTTTTCTCTTTAAAGTCACTAACCATCTTCACTAGGTCAAGTCCATGTCTCATCTTGTTACCTACTGAAAAGTTAAATTGCACACAATTTGATTGCATGCCCAATTAGATAAGCAATTGTCAGTGGCGGCTGTGACAATCTCATCTTTTTAAAAAGGTATTGCTAAGAATCAATATAAGACAGAGATAAAACAGAAAAAAAATATGATTTAGCTATATATTTCTTTTATTTACAAGTTCGTTCTCAGTTTATGCCCTTACAAAACAGTATTTTGAAATGGCATTAACAACATAGTGTGAGAAGATATTTTTTAAAATTACTTAAAAGTACATATAAGTTACAGACCATTTTCCTTGAGAACTCTTGTGAAAAATGCATTTCAACCAAGTGGAAAAGATATTCCTTTTCCTGATGTGATTGCACATCTGTACTCTTGAGTGCAGGCACCTGTATTTACAATTTCTTCCTGGCAGCTTGATTAACTTTGAAAAGTTTCAAAATGAAAAAAAAAAAAAAAGAAAGAAAAGAACCTTCATGGTTAACTTTCCAAATATACTTGAGAAAAACTACAAACCTAAAAGTCTACAAGTAGTGTCAGTAGCTTTATTATTAGGTTTCTATATTCTTTCTGTTACATAAATATTGCCTTCTATAAAACTAATAATGTCAAAATAAGAGGTTCAGAGAAATCCAAAGAATTTGTATTTTGGTCCTTTTATTTGGTGAAGGTGTCAAGGTGTTTGTAGAAGGCACTACCAGGTGAGGGTTGCAGGACTTCTATAAGGAGAGGCAGAGGCTGTCCTGTGCTGGTCACACCTTGCTCCAGAGAGCTGCAGTGGACCCACCATAGGGTATGGATGAGCCCCTCAGTCAATACTCTGACACTTCAGGTGAAAGTGTTTTTAAGAAAGAGCTAAGTTCTGCCTGAGAGAGAGAAGGGAGCAAAGAAAGTGTGAGAAACGACCATCAAACCACTAAGGTGAGAGAAGATGGAGGAGCAGGAGGAGGAGGAGGGGCTCTGTGAGATGAAACAGCAATTCCTTTGCAGCCCTCAGAGAATACCATGGTGGAACACATGTATATACTTCTGAAGGAACTTCAGCCCATGGAGGACCCATTTGAAGGGGGGAAAGTATAAGGAGGAAGGAGTGTCAGACAGGAACTGGCATGGACTGACCACAGTCTCTAATTGCCCTTGCCTTGTGACACTCAGCTGAGTGGGAAGGAGGTAGAGGAGTCAGTAATGAAAGAGTGAAGTTGAGTCTAGAATGAAGGGGTGATGTTTTGCCTCTGATGATAATTAGCAAGTAATCTCACAGGAGATTTTGCATCTTATTTTATTTTCCTGTCCTTTTGAAGAGTGGAAAGTGAAAGTGTAGAGGGGATCTGTGTTGATATCAGGCAGCTGGCAGAGTTCAGCCCACCATAGCTGTGAATTGAAGTATCCTCAGTACTGGTGTGTACTATTCACCTGCAGAAAAGTAGATTCAATAAAAGTTTTATTTAATGTTGATCTTCGTATTTATTCTTATCATATTTAACTGAGATACAGTAACTAAATGCATAGAGAGAGCAATAAAGTATGTAATTAAAAACTTCTACCGGTAATAGAAAAATGTAATATCTTAAATTTCTGGATCTCTAGGGATTTTTATTTTGATAATGCATAAGTAGGATGTATTGTTGTGCCAGGATTAAAAAGAACTGCATCAAAGCACCCATAACCTAAATGTTAAAGCAAGATAAGTGAGAAAGACTAAACAATATCAAATAAACAAGATTTTGTAGTGAAGTGCTCAAATCAATGCAAATTATTATGTTCCTTCTGTGGTCAGTTGGTTGGTTACTTTCATTAAATGCATGTATATGAAGTCTACCACATAGATTCATATAAAACTGCAGTATAAATAAATAGCTAAATGTAAACAAACTTATTTGGAGAACAGTGCAAAAACTCAATGTTCAGAGCAGAAGATGAAGACTTAAGATACTAATTCTGACTTTCATTAGAAAGAAAATAAAAGCTTTATTGAAAAGTGTTATGGGTTTAAGGTTGGAGAATTTTCTCTTTCCCTCATCCGCCCTGACCGGGAGTGAAGCCTGGAGCGGAGGGGAGGGGGTGGGAAGGGGAGAATTTCCGGGAGAGGGAGGAAGAGAGGGGACCTTTTTACTCTCGGTTTTGGATCGGTTTTGCACACACGCGGTTTGGTCGGTGCTGTGTTTGGGGCCGTTGTCTACAGCTGTCCGAGGTGCCCAGCTGCATGGGAGCTGCTCTCCGCAGTCTTCCCGTGGACCGTGAGGCACCAAGACAAGCCGGTCATTCCTCTCCTTCTTTACTGCCTGGTCGCCGCCGAGGCGCTCCATCCTGCGAGCTGAGCCCCGCTCCTGGCCCGCCGCTGAGGTCGGACATTCCCCTCCCCCTCCCTGTGCACGGACGCCTGCACCTGCTCCTAGCCCATCTCTGCCGGACGCCCTTGCCCTGCTGCCGGAGTAGGCGCAGCCCCTGCATGCACCAGCCCAGTCCATCGGAGTCGCTGCCGACCAGGCGGGGCCCCGTCTGCCTCCACTCCCTGCCAACTGTCCCGCCTGCTGTCAGCTGGTGCCCCTGCTACTTCATCCATGTGGCGCTGGAAAGAACAGTGTGGCTTCACCGCAGCGCAACAGTGCCACTCACTGTCCATGACTAGTATTACAGAACGTTCCAAACACGTTTGGTTTTTTTTTTTTTTCATGTACTTTTGTTCTGTTGTTTCATTATTTCCCAGTTTGTAGGTGTGTGTGTGTATATAGAGAACTGGTTTGAGAGCTGTTATTTTCCCCCTTTGCCCTTTTGTTGTTCACCTAATTAAACCTATTCCCTAATTTGAAATCTACAGTGAATCTTAGTGTGGTTAATTGGGTGGTGTCCTTTGCTCTCTTGGCCCCCAGATATCTTAGTTTTCTCTTTCAAACTAAGACAAAAAGTTACAAAATATATTTGAAAAAAAAATTCATTATATGGTAGGTGTCAGTTCTAGAATTTTCAGAACATTTTACCAGCTGCAGATAAGTTTACTCCATGACCAATTTAATTTCTCCTCCCCAAACCGTAATGTTTTCCATGACTAGATTGCATATTTAAGATACTTAATATAGAGCTATAATCTTTTTTTACACATGAACAGCTGAGGAGTGTTGATACTTTTTCTTACATTGGAAAATGTCACATGTAAAGTAGGATTTCATTATAATCACCTGCCCAGACCTAAGTAAATTAGGCCCTAAATGACGCAAGTATCTCCCTCTGCTTCCTTCCTCACTCCAAACTTACATGTGTATACAGGTGCATTTTCAGTTTATGTAGAAATGAAACTATGTTATTGAATTATGCCTGTTCAGGTTTCTCTGTTGGAAAACAGTGTCACTGCACCTAAATAAAACTCAGTCGATCTTCTGTTGCCTATCTAATCCAACTGTTTTTAAGAGCAAGTTTCCTCTTTAAGAGGAAATATTAAGAAAATTGCTATATTACTGCATTAAAGCTTGTGGCATTAGTTGTTACAAAAACATCTACAGTTTCATTGACTTCAACGCAGCAGACAGAATTACTTCAGCTTACCTCCTGCTTCAGATGGCTGCAGAAGTTACATTGTTGTCTGCAGTTATTGATGGTGTTCCTAACAAGCCCATGTAACAGATGTTCCCTATGGTTTTTTTGACAATCAAATAGTAATCCGGGTTTTTATGAACTGAATTTATTCTGTGAACCATTAGCTCGATGTTACCCAAGGCACACTTGAAGAAAGTAATTGTGATGCACTGTAATTATCTAAATACTTGAAGGTATTTGAGCACTTTACAGCAGTTATCTTCTAATTTCAATGAAATTAGCAGCCATAAAAAGTTGGGTGCCAAACAACCACAGCCCCTGCCCCCCAACCAGTTTCTTTTGTAGTGCAATCTGATTAGTAACACCAAAACCACCACTGCCCATGCCCCCACCCCCAAAAAAACAAAACAAAACAAAAACCCAAAAATCAAGTCAATTATACAAGTGTTGTAACAAATATATGTGTCCATTACAAAACCAAAAAATGGACCACAAACCCCCATGTTTCAGTAGTTAGGACACAGGTCTACAAAAGATAATCACTTGGAATGCATGTGCATATTATATATCAAAATTTGTGAAAGGTTGATGTTCTAGTGCAGTTGATAAAAATTGGTTATCATCATATAAATCATCTATTCCTTATGAAATTGTTTTCCAGCCGAGCACAACAGGAAATAAAAATGCTGAACACACCTTTTGACTCTGAATTTTGAGTTGCAAACCTTAATGGGGACACAGTGAAATCTGTGACTTGAGCTAAGCACGAGCTTTATTCGAAGCTAAACTTTAAAATTAATGAATGATCCTGGCAGTATCCTTTAATATATCTTTTAATATAGGTTTTCACTGTTTATAACGCTCCATATTTAGTTGAGATACCTAAAGGAGAAATCATAGAACTCTAGAATAATTTAGGTTGGAAGGGACCTTAAACATCATCTAGTTCCAACTCCCCTGCCATGGGCAGGGACATTTTCCACAAGATCAGGTTGCTAAAAGCTCCATCCAACTTGGCCTTGAACATTTCCAGAGATGGGGCATCCACAGCTTCTCTGGGCAACCTGTTCCAGTGCCTCACCACCCTCATTGTGAAAAAAAAAAAAAAAAAAAAAAAAAAAAAAAAAAAAAAAAAAAAAAAAAAAAAATTCTTCCTTAGAGATAATCTAAATAACTCTTCTTTAAGTGTAAAACCATTCCCTTTTGTTCTGTTACTACAAGCCCAGGTAAAAGTCTCTCTCTGTTGTATAAGCCCCATTTGAGAATTGAAAGACTGCACCAAGATCACCCCAGCTGAACAACCCCAATTCGCTCAGCCTTTCTTCACAGCATTGGTGTTCTAGCCTTCTGACCATTTCTGTGCCCTCCTCCTTACCTGCTCCAAGAGATTCACATCTTTCTTGTGCTGGGGATCCCAGACCTGGATGCAGTGCTGAAGGTGTGGTCTCACTACAACAGGGCAGAGAGGAAAATTCTAGGTTCTGTGTGAATATAAACATTTCTGCAAACTCAGTCCCTGACAGTATAACCTCCATAAGTGACAAATAATGATTTAATAACTTCATTTATCTAAGTCCCTGGTTATTATACACAGATATTGCAGTCCCTGAGTTCCATGGCAGCTTGCTCTGTTTTTGTTTCCCAGGTAACAGAAATTTTCTTTGAAGGCCAAGAATTATCAGCTGTTGGTTATCCTGCCTGTTGGTATCACATTATTGGTGTGACAGCAACTGACAAAGATTCTAATTTTTTTTTTTTTTTTAATTTTATTGTGGGTCTGCTTCTTACATGAAGCTATTACTATACAGAAAATTGATTTCAAATTTAATTCTCTTCAGTCATTTAAATGCAAGACTACATTACTGTCATGTCCTTTATCATCTTTGAAAAATGAGTCTTGCATGCATCTGAATTTTTAAATTTTGACACCTGAATTTGGAAGAAACATGCCTACCTTCACACTAAGAGTTTTCACAGAGCTTCATTTTCCATAAGAACTATTTTATGACTCATGTTTGTTGCAACTTGTATTTTCTGCTCTTTTCTTAGTGTGATGGTTTGTGTGAGCTCTTCCTGAACACACAGTGCTTCCCAGCATGAAGTACACATTCTAGGCATGTGACTACGGAGCATGGATTTTCCTGCAGCCATTGGGGAGGACAATAGATGGACACTGCAATACTCATTATAATAGCTACTTATCACAGAGACTGTCTTTTATTTATCACTTGCTGTTACTTTCCCAAATAAAACAGTAATAATGGGCAGAAATTCTGAATGAATGTATACCCAGAGAGAAGCAGTAAGGGTGAATAGAGTATTCTGATCATTTAATTAGATTTCCCATTCTTTTGCCTCTCAAATGTAGTCTGTAGCTTTCCTACTCAGTTCATTTGGAGCAAATTATGTCCTTAATACTGAGTAGAACTTTCCATCCATTAGTTCATAAATAATTGAATTATAAAATAGTGAACCTTTGCACTAGGTTCCTCATATGCCTGCAAGTAAATAATATTCCTTAATGTAGGTAGATCTTTTTGCGTTAAGCTAATCATCCTTCAGTATTTTATCAATAACAAATATATACTAATTAGTTGAAAGCTGTCTTTGTGAATTTCATTGTGACATGACAAGCCAAATCAAGTTCTACAAAAGAGAATAAAAGCTAAAAATTAACATATTTCTTCAGCTGCCAGAAGTTTCCTATGAAAGTAAAAGAACCTAAAGAGAGGATGAGAAGTTAAAGAGACATCAGATACTAATTCTTAGACTTTGCTTCTTCTGTATTTCTTCCAGTAATCCAAATGACAGAAAAAAATCCTGGTTAAATTGTATCAATTAAATAGGAGTTAAGTCATTGGAATAATACATAAAATACCCTAAACTCCATAGCACTGAATAGAGAATAATCTCCTTTTGTCACTGGTTTAAACTATGCTATATGACAAGGTATAAATCATTTAATAGTTCACTTTCTGGATACTTAAAAATATTATAGTTGAGTCACTCTCAGGTTACTTTTTGCATTTTGGCATTACAGATTACTACTAAAGAATAAACAATATATTCTGAAAGAAAATATTCCATTGTTGATTAACTAGAAAGCTACATTTTACTCATGATTTCATGTCAAACTTCAGAAATAAATCCAGTCAGCCAGGTGTGCCAATTACAACTATACAACCAACTAAAAGATAATGGAAAAATTAAATATATATTTACCTTTTTTTTTTTTTTTTTATTGTGAACAAAACAGAAAGTACTAACACTATAACCCAGCATAATTCTTTCCATTACAAAAATCTTATCTGTCTTCTATTTAGTATGTATCCAGAAAATAATTTTATCTCTGATTGTGCTGTGACTAGCTGTGGAACAAATCTGAATACAAGGAACAGAATGACCTGCAGCTGCTAAGATGAATTTATTAAACCGTCTTTTCACTTTCTATTTCAGTCATGATTTTTTCTGCTGCCAACACTTTCCCTGATGTGATGCTTAGCTGTGACAACACCACTTGGTGAATACGCAGATATAAATGTGTGCTTGAGAGCCAGAGAGGGATTGAATAGAGCAAGTACATTGCATTTCTTAAAGCCAGGTTTATTGACATCCGTTTGAGTGGAAAAGCCTAAAGACTGAAGTCTTGTGAAAAAACACAGATAAAATTACTGGGTTTATTAATTTCCAGGGAAAAACAAATTTTCTTTTAAATTCAACTTAAATATTTTGAGCTTTCTTATTATTGATTTATATATATAAAATACCCTGAGTAGGAGTGATTTTTTTTTCTTTTCCTTTAAAAAATACCTATTCAAAGGATCACAAATGAAACAGCCCCAATGTCATTCAGTGGGGTTTGGGTTTCTTTTTTTTTTTTTTTTTAACTGAAGAGAAGACTGTGTACACATGCTGTCTTTCAAATGCAATAGCTCTGACTGCATCAGATATCACTTTTTAGTACCTAGGTTTTACCATATCACTTTTTCTCATGTAAGTTTTCAAATTGCAGTAGAGAGCTGTGAGAAATCAAGTAAGTAAAGAGAGAAATAGCCAGGGCAGTTTAAGGAGGGATATTCCTACTGAGGTGATATGAGCCATCTTTATTAAAAAACTGTCCTTGAATTTAGAAGGATCTGAAAATTAATAATTTAATCATTGTATTAGTTTAAATGAATGTAGTCATTAAACTGGATTAAAATTAATGTAAAAAAAATCAGAGAAAAGAGAAAATGATTAAAAAATGAAGAAGAATGTGCAATAACTGTATGAAAAATCATATAAATTTAAAAAAAAAAACTTAAGGAAGAGATAAGAAAGATTTGATTTTTACATTGTTTTTCTTATATCAGTATTTCTTTAGAAAAAGTCATATACATCTAAGAAAACATCCTGTTACAAATGCTCTTATTTTAATTTATTGAAATAACACTCAAATCAAGATATATACTAGAAAATAATACTTAGTCCATAGGCATTTAAACGGAGGTCATAACCCTTCTAATTATTTAATCTGATAGGACTTCTGGAAACTGAACACATACTTCTGAGATATAAATATCCTTCGTGTTTCCAAAGATATTCTAAGAACTATGGCACTTTAGAAAAATATTTCTTTGAATTCTAAAACATATACATTTATATGAAAAACTTAAAGATAGATAATAAATTGAATAACACTTTTTTTCTGGCAATGTGTACCAATCATATTTAGTGAGGAGGAAATGGGAAGCAAAGTTGGAGAAGCAAAAGGATGTGGACTTTTTTTTGTTTGAGTTTTTTGTTTTGTTTCTTTTAGGGTTTTGTTTGTATTTTGAGGGTTTTGTGTGTGTGTGTGTGTGTGTGTGTATTGGTTTTTCTTTTTATGCAAACAAAAGCACAGTAAAACCTTAATTCTTATTAGTAAAACTCCATAGAACTGGTTTCATATCTCTACATTCAAACCATATTTTTCTCTTTTTTATTTTTTTCATTCTTTAAAGTGTAATTTCTTTATGATTGCGTTAACATTACAAATCATGCAAACAAATACATACTTGCTTATATTTATATTTTAAAATTTCAAATAAAAATTTTAAAAAACTATAAAAATGTTAGGATTTTTGAGGTTGTATTTTTCACACCAGCCATTGCTATGTCATAAAATAAATAATTCACTATAGCGGGTGGTGGGTTTCCCCCTGGCACGGCTGCTGCAATCCTTACCAGGGGGCACGCTCTCAGCCTGTCCTCCCTCCACATGGTTCCCAGGGGACCAGGAACGGCAGCACACGACTCACAGAGAGAGGGAGGCAAAAGAGAGTTTATTTCTGGTGCTACCGGGCTTTTCAAGGGAGAGGGTCATTTTACTATGAAAGGGGACCCAGGTTAGGACCAATGGG
>JAWWEU010000001.1:71812322-71830260 GCA_035583155.1 Acropternis orthonyx
GGTGCTCAGCACAGGGGCTGACAATCACCTTTTTGTTTGTACCCCAGGGGTGCTGGGTTACACACTTGTTTTTGTGGGTTAAATGAACCTTTTCCTCTGTACCCTTGTACTTATTGTGATCTCTTTTACTAAACTATAATTCTGACTTATAATCTGTTTGTGAGTTAGATTCATTCCTCCTGCTGGTTTACCTTTAAACCAGCACAACCACCAAAACGTGTAACATTTGTTCTTCTTCTTGTACTAGAGCTTAGTTTACATCCTGTTTGTTTGACATCCCTTATCTAATTCTCTAGGACTTCTCTAAGATTAAATTGTTCCTTATTTGGGCATTCTGGTATACTGTGAGTAAAATTTCTATTTCTCCTATCAATACTGTAAGTAGAGATTCTATTTCTCCTATCAGTCAAATCAATTTCCCTATCAAGCAATTGTCACCCAAAGGAGGGAAGAAAAGTAGATGTAGATATTATAAGACTTAAGTTTCTAGAAGACAGATGAAGAAGAAGACAGAGGTCTAATATTCTAATATTGAAATAAAGGAGCAAAAATCAGTAAAAAAAGAGAAATCTATTTAGCAGTAATCTATGCTTCTCTGTCTTCAAGTGTGCCAATGTGTTTCCATGTTATTCTGCCCACATTTTCCATTCATGTATGATAGAAGATTTTAATCAAGAGGAACCTCCAAAGCACTAAAGTGAATCCTATTTATTTATAAGCAGTTCAAGGTTATGTGGTCAGTAATTATTGGGTCAGAACCACCTTGTGGGGTGGGTGTGGGTGTGGGTGTGGGTGTGTGTGTGTGTGGAGGGAACAGGGATAGGTTGAACCTCACAGAGGTGGGGTTGTGTTGTATTCCTCATGACAGCCCCTGGATTCCACACAGGGAAGCCAGAGAGCAGCTGCCAGTCACAAACAGCCCAGGAAAACTATAACACCCCACAGCTCCTGGAGACCCTGACCCAGCTCAGAGTGGCCAGGGGGTCAGAAAACCCATCTGGGGGTTTTGGCGGTAGAGACCGGAGGAGATAAAACCAGAGGCATAGGGATGTCTTGTGTCACAACCCTGCCATCTGGATGTGTGAGAAGCCAGTCTTCCACAAAGTTTCAGTGGTAGCTATCTCTTCCTCTTTCTCCTCTCTTTTCTTGTTCTCTCTATTTAATTTTCTTTACTCCTTTTCTTGATGCTTTGGGTAGCTTTCAGCTGGAGGGATTGGATTTGACACAAGTGTAGTTGTGATGGGTTTGATAAACTCCAATAAAAACTTAGATTAAAGCCTTCGTTCAGTTAGGCCCAAAGCCAAAATCAGCCTGTCTCAGTTTTGGGCCATGGGGCTCTCTGTAAGTTCAAAGAGACAGCTATCACCTGACATGGGCAGCCAGTTAGGTATTTCATATCATATGGTATCAGGTTTACTATAAAAACCAGTGGAGATATGTTCTCCTCCCCTTCTTTTCCCCCGGTGTGATGTGAGAAGACACGCAGTTGCTGCTTTCTAAGCAACAGGTCTCACCACTCCTGTGCCGAGATATCCATAGCAGCTTTGGTCTTAGGAAAGTAAAATAATTTTGGTTTTTTTGGGTTTGCTCTATCCCTCTCTTTGCTGGCTGTTCTTCCCAGGAAACATTTTTTGGGGTGTGTTTCTCTGGGGTTCTGGGTGGTGGAATCTGTGTGTTGTTGGGAGGGAAGTTTCATAAAGTTATTGTTGGTTTGTCTTTTATATTTATACATATATATGTTGTAAATTTGTGTAAATATATGTATATATATCAGTTTGAGTTTTAAGGGGTTTTTCCTTTCCTTCACTCCTTTACTGAAACTCTGTGTGGCTCTGAGAGACTTGGCATTTTGCCAAGGTCAAACCAAACAATAACAGTAGTTAATTGGTTGAATATTGCCTTTGATGTTGTGGATTAGTATGTGCTGAGTTGGTATTGTGGACATTTTGTCTAGCTTGTGTATTGCCCTTTTTGAACCTTTGCCAAGTTCCCTTATTTTCTCCTCTAAATTAATAAAGAAACTCCTTGGAAACAAGTCTATGGCTTATTTTCTGGACATTTACATAAGGTGTTAAAGAACCCTCTATGTATAATTATTAAAGTAATATTCTTAGCAGAGCACATGAGCCTGTCAGCCCGCGGCTCTGGGGCTGGAGTGTTATATTATGTACTTGTCATTATTTCTTAATATTGTTTTTTCCCTTCAGCAGCTCTTCTATGGACATATTGGTAAATGTTTCATGTTTAATGCAGTCATTATGTTCCTAAAAAATTCATGACTGAAAAAGAATGAAGAATATATTCTCGTAAATTCTATTGTATTTAAGTTTCTGGGGTTTTATTTTTTTATTTTTACTCTATTATTTTAACACATACATGTTCTAGTATGTTTTGTTTGACTGCTTCATAATAATTCTAGATTGTCCCTGAGGGACATTGGAAGTGTATTTCAAACTTAAAATACTCAAAACTTACTCTGGTTGAAATTTCACTGTTTAGTGCTATCAAGTTTCCACAACAACACCTTCCCCATTGTTACTAACTATCAGATAGATAATCATAGTCAATGATACATAAAAGCAAGTACCAAGGGGAAAAATTGCTTGCATGGAACAAAGCAGATTGTGCGAAGTTGTACTGTACAGCAAAATTGAGGGTTTTTTGTTAGTTGTTAAGAGCAGGAACACTGAGGGAGCTTGCTGTACTGTCCTCAGAGAGGCATGGAGTTGTTGCAGTCATGCTCTGTTTATAACAACGCAGCAAATGGGAACCAAGCCAAAGGAATGACTCACATATTGACCAAAAACTGAACTTTGCTCAATTGACTCAAAATACATATTATTTTCATGCTTCCAAATATGCTAATAACGTTGTGCATGTTTTACATGTATGACTAAAGACTCTCAAACTCCACCTAATCATGAAATGATATCAAATTAAACTTTATCTTTTCCCCACCCTTCAAGAAAACAATGTAAATATAAACATAACTTAAGAGGGAAGGGTGGTGAAGAGGAGAGAAGACTCTACCTGTGTATGCTGGGATGGTTAGTGGGCTGTACCCTTTTCTTTCCCAACAGGGACACCTTACCATCAAATAAGCTTTATTCTGCAGTAATGCTGTTGCTTATGCTTTTTGATATCAACTGAAATATATGAATTTTATTCTGTCACAACAATCAATAAATCACACTGTGAATCTGGAATCTTATTGAATGTGTCCACAATTATAGTTCAAGCCACATTATTTGTGTATCTGGGACTGTGGTTGTGCACAGATTTACAGTGTAACCACACTGTGTGTGCATCTGGCACCTTACCAGGCTTATACTACTAAATTGTGTATTTTACAACAGTATTTGTAAAGGCCTTCTGGGGACTTGATCAGACAGATAATACAACTACTAAGGCCCAGTACATCTGCTGATAACCCAAAAAGTAAGGGGACTTCCTCTTCCTAAATTTTTATGTGACACTAGCTTTCCTTTCCCATTTGTTGGAGGGCTGGTATACTCCTTGGCTATCACTGCCTCTTGGCTTGCTCAAATCCTTCCCATTTCCCTTCATACCAGTTTCAATTCCAGATGAACTGTGATCTTCCTAATTCCCCTTTCAATGCTTTTGTGTTGCATTTAAACTCCTCAGTTGTCAGGCTTGAGGGAATGCCCTTTGCACCCCCCCCCCCCCCCCACTCCTGGGGCTGGCTCGTAGCCCCTTGAAGCAGCAGAGACACACATGCAGCCGCGAGGTGAGCAGGAACAGAGAGCTTTATTCAAACAACTCGGCTTATAAACTCCTCGGGGAGGGCCCAGTGAGAAGGGCTGTGATTGGGGGGTAAGGGTTTGGGTGGAGGGGAGTGGTCAGGAGATCCCGGTAGCCAATGAGAGAGGGGGAGGATCCATACCCGATGGGAACCCAGGGATGGGGGGAGGAATGGGGAGGGACAGGTGAGGTGACCAATAGGATAAGGACAGGGGTGGAGCTGGTTATAGGGGCAGGGCGACCTAGCAGTGTCCCAGCAAACCATGTGATCACTGCCCAGGGCGGGAATTCACAGACCCTAAGGGAGTGGCTTGCTACAGTGAAACAAACAGCCTCTCTGCTTCTTTTGGTCCTTGATAGGTTTTCTGCAGTGATGATTCCAGTTCTAGAGAAGGTTTTTCCATCCTTCATAGCTGAGTCTATTTCCCACACTCAGTAATCTACAATCCTCAGTAATCTGTGTCTTTTGCACCTCCAACCCACTTTTTTTTGCCTTTAGGCAGAGTCAGACATTCCATGCTGGGCCAAGATGAGCTTTGCTATTACTGCTTGTTTTCTTGCTATTGAGGATGGGCTGCTCTTGTGTATTAAGGACCTTATCCATGAAGACTCCTTGAAAGAACAGACTGCTCAGGGAAATTGTGGAATCACTATGTCCAGAGGTGATCAAAGGCATGTGATTGTGGCTTGTAGGGAAATGGTTTAATGGTGAACATGGTGGTGCAGGTTAACAGCTAGTCTTGATGATCTTAGAGAGATTCTATGAACTCTTAAGGGCTCCATTGCCCTTCAGGGCAACCCTCTTAGGAACAGAGCTTTTCAGGTCCTGAGAAAACCAATATCCATTTTCTTGAGACCCAGGGTCTTTGATCTATCTGTTGCTTTCCAGAGTATATTAAACTCTACTGTGTTACAGTCACAGGAGCCAATTGACTAACACATCCTCAGCCAGTTCTTTTTCCTTTATGAAACTCACTGATGCACTTCCTCTTTTTGGTCAATCCAGTACCTGCATCACATATTTGCCTCCCAGACACTGGACTACACCATATTCCTCTCTCTACAAAATCTTCACTTGCCAGAGTTTCCCTTAAGAGTCAGTTTCTATGATGAAGAGGGTTTTTTCTAGTTTAAAAAAAATACCATCAGGCCTCAACTTTCTTCATCCTGTTCCACAGAGACCTCTGATGACATTTGACATACTCAAGATTTTTCTGAGCATTATACTTGTTGCAAGGAGTGGTAGCTGCAGTACTGGACAAGCTTTGGTAATCTGTCTGCAGTGCCCCAGGTCCAAAAGATTCAGCAAACCCCTGAAAATATCAGGTTTTTAAAAAACGGGCCCACCATTAGTTTTATGTGTCTCTTCCTCTTTGTCTTTAAGGTTTCAGTCAGGCACAGCTGGCCCAAATGCATTCTTTAGCACAATTTACTTCTCTCTTGAAAACATGCTCTTCTCATTGACAGAAATCAGATCTCTTGTGAGTTCTTTAGACCAGTTATTGGTGAGTCAGAGAGGGGAAAGATTGTTAGCTATGAATGGAGGAGAAGGAATATAAGGGTTGTTCATAATCATGTTCAAAATATCTCTCAGATGTAATCTTTTGGAAATAAAACTGAAAACTTGTCTGAAGTTATGTGCTATAACCTCTGAAATCTTGCATTTTGAGTGGGCCTATAAAGTTTCATTGTGGGGAGTTAAAAATTTGTAAGGTGAAGTCACTTCATATAACTGAAGCAAACCTGTAATTCCTTAAGAACTTAGTAAGTATTTGCTGACCAAATTCAAAGGATGCTGAAATTTGCACTTACTGAAATGTGAAAAGGTAAGAAGGTAGGTCATTAGAGTAAGACTTCCAAGCATGCTGTTTTATTGGATTTTCACTTATTATTATACCTTTGGTCTTTTCTACTATACCACTCATGTAAAAGACACCGTGAGTCTTACAATCTCCCTATAACTTAAGAGTAATTAGACAGTAGCACACATAGACAATTAGAAAAGTTCTTACAAAACTTAGAGGTCATATAGCCAGTTCTACTTTACAAGAACATATTATGTTCAAGTCTAGTTTCTGTTTGGAAAGGAAATTGAGATGTAGTTCTGAGTATAAGAGCTCATACTCTTAAAATGTTCAGTTTAATATTTGTAATTAAGTGTTCATCCATCTTATTATAGAGATAAGAAATTAATAAACATAACAAGACTTTGTAATTTCTCACTTTATAGAACTAAGGTGGTGGTTTTAATTGCTTTTGTTAAAGTACTTAATGTATTTGACTTAACATTCTAGAAGTCTTCAGTGAAGTTGAAAACTTTTTTAAACCATCACAAAAAAAAAAAAAAAAAAAAAAAAAATTCATTCAGATTATGGAGTAAAGTCTCCTGTATTGAAAATAATTTATGAGATTACGAGATCATAGAAACACCTGAGTTGGAAGAGACTCACAAGGATCATTGTGTCCAACTCCTGGCCCTGCACAGGACAATCCCAAAGTGTTGTCCAAACACTTTGTGAACTCTAACATATTGGTGTTGTGCCCACTTTCCTGGGAAGTCTGTCCCAGTGCCCAAACACTCTCTGGGTGAAGAGCCTTCTTTTAATCTCTAACCTAAACCTCCCCTGACACAGCTTAATGCCACTCTCTTCAGTCTTACTGTTAGTCACCAGACATAGGAGATGAGCTCTTGACTGTTTCCCTTCATGAGGAAACTGTAGACCACAATGAGCTCTCCTCTCTCCTTACGAACCAAAATGCGACTGCAGTCAATCCTTGTATGGCTCCCCTCCAGACTCTTTGTCATCTCCATGGCCCTTCTTTGGATGCTGTCTAGTAGCTTTTTCTCTCTCTTTTATTGTGGCACCCAAAGCTGCACACAGGACTCAGGATGACGCCACACCAGCACAGAGTAGAGCGGGACAATCCCTTCATATATATGTATACACACATACAAATCATATTATATCCTTTATCAACTTTAAGAGTAACTGAAAAATATTTTTTTATTTATTCAGAGAAAAGGTAGATAGAGCAAATTGGCAATTTCTTCTTCACATATTGCTTACAGTTCTTCCTTTTTACAAGACACATTTTACTAGCCAGAACTGTGTTCTGTAGTAACTTTTACTAGAGCACAAACAGACCCTCTCTCACACCCTTACACAGGTTTTAAATTACAAATCACTGTATATACATTTTGGGGAAATATTATAATAACATACTATTTTATGTTAATTGTATGTCATTCTAATAATATGAATAACATATGTTTCTAAAAGTTTAATTTGATTTTAATCTCAATGAAGGAAATCGCAACTCCCTTTATACTTAAGACTAAACAGAAAAAGCACACACCCAAACAACCCACCACAACAAAACCAAACACAAAGCAAATAAAAAATAAATTTAAAAGCCTCTTTTTGGAATAATACAATTAATAGCCAAAAGAATCAGCAGGAATACTTTCTATTCTTACTAATCTTTAAAAACGTAAATATTAATTTACAAATTATAGATGAGTGGATTCAGATTATGTAAAAGTCAACATATTTTTTTCCATTTTAGAAAGGATTTAAAATTTATAATTGCCTAGATATAGTTTAGAATGTGCATTTCAAAACTGCATGACCAAGGCAGAGTTTGATTGCTATTAGGTAAATGAAGTATCATTATTTTAAGCACCACGACTACTCTTTCAGGAGCATATTTTATGAAAGCAGACACCTGTAACATCCATAAAGTACCAATGCACTAATCAGAACAAAATCCTGTCTTGCCCTGAGCTCAAATGGTAGTATAGTATGATAGTGTTGGCAATGCTACATAGTATATATGCTATATAACAACACTATATAGATATTTTGCAAGTGTGAAGTCAAGGTTAGTAATGATTTATAATCATTTTACTTCAGTTTGTGACCTCCAAAAGGACAAAGATATATGCAGCTCCACTTAGCAAAAGGTAGTTATATTTTAAATACTGGTGAGAAAATAAAGTTGCATTTAAAAAAAAAAAAAACAAAAAACCAACAACCAATAAGCCAATTAAAAACTCTTTTGAAAGATTGGTTAAAATTCTTGTGACAAATTTGCATTTAAAAAAGGTAGTTTAACCACAACAACTGAATTTATATGTAAAGAGGCATTAATAATATGAGGAAATGGGAAATTCTTAGACTTTAGTATAATATTTTTTCTCTGCAAATTATTAGAATACCAACTGAAATAGTCTGGGATGAAAATTTTAAGAAGTATATGTTCCTACTTTTTCTTTATTTGTTTTCTAAATGTTGCTTATGAAAACTGAATTAGATTTCTAGTTATTATTAGAAAGAGAAAATTGTTATCTATTACCTTTTTTACAGTTTTTTCAAAAAGCTTTTAAGGAGTGTAAGATTCTATCAAATTACCGAGAATTTTGATCTCTCAGGTAACATTAAGCTTTTGTGACATAACAGCATTTGTTTTCTTGTCAAGATATATTACCCAGATCTCTTTTTCTCAAAAAAAGTATAAACATTGATATATGCTTTTTAAAAACATAGTCCTATTATCTTTCAGTAATCTAAAAAAAACCCCAAACCAAAACAAAAAAAATCACACACATAAACCCAGACTATCAAAAATTAAAGAAACTAGAGTAGTGCAGGCAGGAAGTTCAAAAGAATAATTTGACTCAAAATTAACTGCAGAAGTTGTTGACTTTATCAAAAACTATGCCATGTTTTGTGTCTCTTGACAGTCTCTCTCAAAGCACTTTCTTGAGCTGACTGGAAAACACTCACCTAGATAATGTTTATGCATAAGAACCTATCTAATTGATAGAGGAAAAACAGAAGTACTCACTCTGTCCAGCACTTTATTTGGTTGTTCTTGTAACATCATGAGGATTTACTAGAACAAACTATCAGCTACAGAGAAAAGATGAAGCACATTTCTAGAAGCACCCATAATTAATGAGCAGATATGTCACCAAGGCAAGTTACCACACCCAAAGTTTTGGCCTAAAGCTATAAATAAATCTTTTTTTCTCTAAAAAGAACACCCCTGATAGCTCATTTTTGTGCAAGGCCTAGAGAAACTGAGATTGCTACCATTTCTGAAGGCTGTATGGGCTTAACTGTGATTAAAACTGACAACCAGCTTTCCCTCTCAGCTGTGTGCTGAAATGACCTTACTGCAACATTCCTGTATACTCATATACTTTTACTGTTAACATTGCTTTGCAGAGATTATTAGTGGTAATGACTGTATGTAGACTTTCATGCCAGAAATGTAGCTAAACATGCTGTGTCCCTCAGTGTTTAATAGTGTTTCTGTTGAGCATAAAGGATTCTGAGGAAAAAAAACTCAAAAAAACAGGTGATTTTTCTTTTTTATTTGTGCCATTTCCACTTGCTCTTGACAACGTATGCCTTTAGTTATAGAAAACTAGAATTAAACAAAAATGAAAAATATTTTGTGGTGACACTCTAAGAATACTGAAGGCTGAAAGAGCATGACGATTCATTATGCTGTAACTATAAATTTTTATTAAAAAAAAAAAAAATCTGAAGCACCATTTTATATTTCCTCTTCTTGTATATGGGGAAAAGCCCAAACAAAGCACACTATCATCCTGCTTAGCAACAGTGAAGAGTGAATTAATTCATGAAGAGGCATAATGAGATGAAACAGAAATCTCTCATGATTTACTTCTTAAGTATGTATTACTTACATTTTTCATCTCTATAAATCTATCTTATAGCTCTATGTTAAATCATGATAATAAAGCACAGTTCTGTAAGAATGCATGTGTGAGAGCAGAGTCCCGTAGAAGAAGTTAAATTCAGTCTTTTGTAGTTGGATTTGCAAATGCAAATGCATTTTTTCCCTCAGCCATTTGTTTGCAGTTATTTTTCAGCCAGACCAGTTGCAGAAAGCTTGAACTTACATGTATGTATCCACAAATAGACAAAGCACAGACAATATTCAGCTGACTGGGGAAGGGCACAAACATATTAACACTAAAATAAATAATGTATATAAGAATCCTGCAGTCTGTAGTTATTACTTCTCTACCATTCTACCATTTAGACACAATGAATGTAGTACAGTCTTCATATATATTGTGGGAATGGAAATTGAGATTTGTAGCTGCAAAACCTTGAAAATAATTCAGGGTTATATTGTTGAATTTCAAGGATTTGAGGGTGCTCTTCAATCATCCATCTTTCAGTCTCTTCTTTCATTACCATGTTAATATTTTCTCATATACTTATGAACACTTTTACCTTGATGAAACTAAAATTTCTAGTTCCTATATATCATTCATCAGCTTCTGTAGAGAAGAATCAGCATCATTCTTCCCATGGAAGACAATATGTGCTTCCAAAATAGAAGATGCATTTTTGCCATCATAGAATTATTAGCTACTAATTGCACCCATTTCTACATTTTTTCCTGTAATGCTTTATATATTTTAAACTGAAACACTGAAATAAAAAATAAGCAAAAGCAAGGAACAGACTTTAATACTGATGAAATATTTTTATATATATTTTATTTAGGTGAGTGACACATTTTTTTTTTTTTAGTTTCACATATAAAATCCAGCTAAAGCAGAATATGGATAGTTTAAGGGAACGTGAATCAGTAGGCCATGTTTCTTCTTACTTTTAGCAGCTAGATCTCAAAGGCAAAGAAACCCTGTGATTTTTAAGTTAAAAGCAATACATACAGCTTTTTAGTATCTATCCCTTCCATACTGTGCTGAGCATATCCTTCTTTTTCTTCTCAGCATACTACAGCTGATGTTTCTAGCTTTGGTGAAAAAAAAGCAAAGGTGGAAAGGGGAGGGTCTTGGCAAATCTACTGCCTTTCACTTTCTCACCAGAATAAGTTAAGGTCATAGAATCACAGAATCATAGATTTTGGGTTGGAAGGCACCTGAAAGTTCATTTAATTCCAACCCTACTGCCAGGGTCAGGGACACCTTCCACTATAGCAGGTTGCTCAAAACCCCATCCAACCTGGCCTCAAACACTTCCAGGGATGGGACATCCAAAATGGTAGTGTTTGTTGATTGTCAAGTGTTTTCTTCTCTCTCCTTCTGGGTTCTATTTGGAGTCAGATGTTTGTTACTAGTTTCTTTGTGAATTAGCCCCCAAACTGGTTTGGTTTGATTTGCAAGATGACATCCCTTTGTTGATCAGTGGTATGTTATCAAAATTACTTTACAACATCTAATTTTAAGCAGTACTAGAAGAACAGCAATTGATCCCCTCTAAGAAAAATATCCCATGGTATTTAACAATGTCATAAAAAACACAATTAAGTAAACTGATTTTCTTTTTCTTCCAACAGGAACAAGATATTGCCAATAAAATTTTACTGGGTGGTCTAGAACTAATTAGTTAATCTGTTTAGGAAATGCGGAGCTCATAATAGGAATGAAGTTAAATTTAATATTACAAAGAGGAATTACATTCTTTTAGAAAATGCTAAGTTTTCTTGGTAAACTAAGAAATAATGAAATTTAAAATGTCAGAGCAAGAGAAAATATACTTTATCTCATTATTGAATAAGTACATGCCACCAGCATGAAACAGTGTATAAAGACTCTTCAGATATATTAGTTGAAGCATTTCCAGCACAAAAAGGAAAACTATTTACACCCTTGTCCAATATGATAAGAAGAGAGTCACCAGCTGAGATTAAACCACTACAGGAATAGTCCAAAACATTGTTTTTGTTATAGGTGACATACAAACAAAATAGAACAACAAAACCAAAACAAATCCAACAAAACGGGGAAAGAGGAAAAGTTAGGTGACTTATTCTTACTGTACCTCCTTAGATATCAAATTATATATTTCTGTACATACATAAAAACAAACTTAACACAACTGAGGACTTAATTTCAGTATCTAAATTCTTCCTCTTTTAGGGTCCGAGTAAAAGATCCTTGAAGGGCATAAGTTTTTCTGTCAAGACAAAGTTATCAGAGGGAGGTCATCACCTCCTATCTGACATTTTTCTATGTGCCTAAATTTAGTTGAACTGGATCTCAGCTTTATGTTATAACTCAGATTAAGAAAGGGCAGAAGTAGTCAGGTCAGATCAGCACAAAGGAAGTGGATATAAAGAAGAGAGAATTCACTATAAGTTGAAGTCTCATTAGAATGCATTGGTCCACTTTTTCAATGTCATTATATTATCCCGATGAAAAAGCCTTTTACTTCCACTGATGATACTTTAAGTATATAAAGTCACAGATTGAAAGAACTGCTCTGATGTCAGTGTGTTCTACAAGTATACCATAAAGTTTCACAGCTTAATCTGCAAACAATAATTTTATTTTTGTATATGAGACAGTAGTGCTGGAAGATCCTTTTCATACTTATGAAGTTTGAGATACTATTAAGTAATGAAATATTTAAAGGTTTGCAGAAATTTTTCTAAAGGAAAATTTCATAGATATTGCTTCCGTATCTTCCAGAATCTCATATATACTAAGATATAAGGCCACTTAGGAGATATTTTGTTATATGCTAATTATTAAGACAACAGAATTGACTGTAGAAATGAAGGATTTATTCAAGTGCACACCAGCCTGTTCAAAACAGTTCCTGCTTATCTATGAAAACTGAATCCTCACAGGAGGAATTCCTCTCTACTAGCTTGGAACATTAAAAATTGGCACATCTACATTTGAGTTACTTGTTACTATTTAGAGCACATGAAGAGGAACACGGCTGCTGGCAAAGTGATTCCCTGTGCTCCTGCTCTGGTGCTGGAGTAGACCACTAGAAGGAGGAACTTGTTTGGCTGTAAAGGAGACCTCACGAGGCAAGCTCAGACAAATTCCTTCTTTCATGGCATCCTGCAATTGTACTAAAATAGAAAGGGAAAAAAAAAATCCCTCCCAAATCTTAAAATCATTTGACATTTTTTGTTAACAATATGAATTTCTGTGCTACTTTTCACCATTTTTTCTTAATTCAGACAATGCCACTATTAACTTGTGCACTTTACAAAGGCAAAGAAGGCCTGTAGTTTGTGCTCTCAATATGAATTCACAAAAGTACAGTCACCTTTTGATAATCTGAGGGCAAATTGACCCATTCTCAAATGAGATTTATGTTGTCAGTGACTCATGAATTCTTCATTACTTATTTTTTGCATTTTAATGGTGGTATGGTGTGTGAGTGTTTTGTTTATTTGTTTGTTCGTGTACTGGCTTTGGCTTTTATATCATAGAAGCCAGCATGAGACTGTGTTTTGTATTTCTGTTGAAAAGAGTGTTAAAAATACAGGGATGTTTTTGTTCCTGCTGAGCAGTGCTTTCATAGAGTCAAGGCCTTTTCTGCTTCTCACTCCACCCTGCCAGCAAGGAGTCTGGATGTGCACTAGAAACTGGGAAGAGACACAACCAAGAGAGCTGACCCCAACAGACCATCTCGTATGGTGTCATGCTCAGCATATAAAGCTGGGAAAGAAGAGAGAGTGGATGTTCAGAATTACCACGTTTGTCTTCCCAAACATTGTTATGTGTGATGGATCCCTGCTTTCCTGGAGATGGCTGAACATCTGCTTGCCCATGGGAATTGGTGAATTAATTCCTTGGGGTTTTTTGCTTGTATGCACCTGACATTTGCTTTATCTATTAAACTGTCTTTATCTCAACCCATGAGTATCCCCAGTATCCCCTTTCTGATTCTCTTCCAGTCCCTCCAGAGTGGAGCACATGAGTAGCAGTGCAGTGCTTAGGCATGACAGTTTGCTTTTCCTTCTATATAATAAATAATAAAAGAAATAGAAAAAGAAAACAGAAAACTTGTTTTATGGTCATGTACCTATAAACAAAATTTATAGAGTGTATGCAGGATATACTTTTCCAAGCTAGCTTGCAGACATACTGTTATGATCTACCTAGTGACTCATACTAGCTATCATAAGGCAGACACTGAGAGTTAGGATAATGAATAATTCCACTAGGGATTAATTTCAATGTTCTCTTACAATATGTGTGTGTGTGACATAACTACAATTGCTACAGTTAGTATTCAGTTATTCTTTGTAAGTTAGTTTCTCACTAGATGTTTTATCCAATAGTTACGGAAACTAATGAAAGTCCTTCCTCTGAAACCAATAGACATAGAACCAAGATTCATGAGTGTACTCCCACTCAGTACTTAAGGTGGCACACATTTATACAAAGATGGTACTGTAATGTCTTTTAACAACAATGAAAGACAAAACTTGATATTTCTTAGAAGTTTTTCTTTTCAGAAAATAGCTTTTAACCTTGTGACTGGAAATAAAAAAAATATTTTCTGTGGCTCCATCCTTACCTCATGTTAACATGTGAAGAAAATTGTTCAGAATAATCGAAAGTAAAATTATAATTGATCTGTATCCAGCAAGTGGTTTGTGCCTATAACTTCTCCATCACAAACAAGAATGGAAAATATATAGAGAGAAAAAATAGTGTAAGATAGGTTACATTCATATATCCAAGGCTGCTGGTAAAAACTGATCAACCAAAACAGTAGTAGAGTATACACATGAGCCAGTATTTTTCTATTGTGTGTGTCCCTGATTTTTCTAACAAACAGAATTCACCATGACAGAATGCTTTGTGAAGAGTAGGCGTCGGGTTTTAACTTTGTTGTGTGATAATAACTTCCTTTTCTTTATGCTTTTTTTTTTTTTTTGTGGTGGCCTTAGTCAGATGCTAAAATATTTCATTTGCTGAATAAAGTCTAAGGCAGCTTCAATGCTCAGACATAATGGAGACAAATGACAGCTTCATTCCCATCGCAACTGGATGGAGGTAATTACTGACAGTGTCACAGGCCTGGCACAGATCACTGCTTGTAGAATAGCCCCATGCCTACTAAAAAAATATGGATGTCAGAATGAAGGATTTTTTTCCTTTTGTAGCTGTCCAATATGATTAAAAGATTTTGTGTTTAAGCTCCTTTTTACTTAATGTTATTAACACTGAAAAGGGTTAATGAGCCATTACTAAACTGGATGTCCCATTTGTGCATCTTCTAATGGGATCATAAACTCATATAAAATTCTTTGCTGAAGGTTTGATAATGTATAGTTTATTGCTGACTTTATATTTTAGATTACATTATGTAACAACCATACATGTTAAAGGGGGATTATTAGATTAATTATAAATAAAGCTAAAGAATCCTGTTTTGATTCACTTGGTGTTACAAATTTCCTTCTTTTTATTTTTTTTAAATGTAAATAGAATTAAATTATAAGGCAGAAAAAAAGCTGACAACAGGTGACGAGGAATCTGAAAGCTAACATGCAGCTGACTGTTTACAAGCCTAAAAATAGCACATCTCTTTTGTTATGAGAAGCATGTATTTCAGAAAGAAAACAAGTAGGAAACAAGACTGTAGTTTATCTACCAACTATTCACCATTTATGAATGCACGAATATGTACTTTGTAAGCAAAACTCATGAAGCTCTTAAGGTTAGTTATTGTTTTCTATTCAGTTTAATTGAAAAAAAAAAAAGGTGGCTCCCCAAACCAGAAGGAAATCATACAATTACTAAAACCAAATATGTAAGTCAGTTCACTAATTAAAGCTGTGGAGATTACTAATTTCTTTCCTATTGGACAGTGTTGAATAACAGTGTATGGGTGCATTTGTGTACTTTGTGAGTGAAAGTGGAAGTGAGAAATAGAGTAAGTCTGAACACAGCTGGGGGAAGAAGAATATACATTGTTCTGAGAGACATCCAGAGAGGAGATTTTATGTCAGCCTGTCCCTGAAAACACCTAGAGGATGTGAGAAAGGAACTAGTTTCCTATAATTTCTTCAGTTCTCAGAGAAACAGCATGTTATTTATTTTAATTGAATGGAAATGGCTGTGTCAATCAAGTACATGACCTCACCATTAAATTCTCCTAAATAAAATAGTCCAAAACTTTTCCAAAGTCTGGCTATTTTAAAGTGGTAATGCTTTCATATTCTCAGGAAATTTGTATATTGGTAATTAGTTTATAAAACTGGTGTATAGAAATGTATTGAAGAGTTTGGTTTAGTAAGATACCTATTGGTTCAACTCTGAAACTCTTTGGTTTTGCACTCTTGAAAAATAGATTAAAGCAATAATTATACAATTTATAAGTGAAATTAGATCCATCAGAAATGTATTTGCAGGAAGCCTATATGTACAATAGGAAGGCACCAAAAGGTAAGCAACAGTGTTGGGATACTGGGATTTTTCTTCTGTTCTTTTTTTTTTTTTTTTCATTTTTCACTTCTTGAATAAGGCAGTGGTTCAAAGAAAAAGACAGCTGATTCCTAGTATTTAGGATACAGTGTGCAATTTTCTTCTGAGACCAGGTGCCCAAAGGCATTCTCCAAAGAATTTAGCAAGCTACTACTTGATATCAAAGCTGAAATGTTCTATACTTGAGGACCTGTTCTTCCCTTTGGAAACCTGCTTATAGGACAGATAATACAATGGAATTGCTATACAGTCAGGCCCATATTTTTTTGAGACAATGGGAAGGTGGCATGATCCATAAGGTGGAAAAGAAAAAAAAAAAAAAAGAAAAAAAAAAGGTAAAAACCTGTCAGAAAAAGTTTCAAAAGTATACTATCCACACATACTCAGAATCATACAGAATGGGTAAAGTTGAAAGGGACCACAGTGGGTCATCTGGTCCAACCTCTCTGCTCAAGCAGGGTCAGCCTAGAGCACATTGTACAGGGTTTTGCCCACACGGTTCTGGAATATCTCTGGGAAATCTGTTCCAGTCCACAGTCACTCACTCTGTAAAGCAGTTGTTTCTCATGTTCAGGTGGAACTTCCTGTGTATCAGTTTTTGCCCATTGCCTTTTGACCTATTGCTTGGCACCACTGAGAGGAGCCTGGCTCTATGCTCTCGACACCCTCCCTTCAGATACTCAGAGGCAGTGCTAAGGTCCACTGTCAGTCATCTCTTCTCAGGCAGAACAAACCCACCTCCCTCAGCTTCCTTGTAAGAGAGATGCTCCAGATACTTGATCATCTTCATAGCCCTCCACTGGACCCACTCCAGGAGTTCCATGTCTCTTGTACTGAGCAGCCCAGAACTGGACACAGCACTTCAGGTGAGGCTTCACCAAGGCTGGGTAGAGGGGCAGGATCACTTTCCTTAACCTGCTGGCAATGGTCTTCCTAATGCAGCCCAGGATACCACTGACCTTCTTGGCCACAAGGGCACACTGCTGGCTCATAGATAACTCATTGTCCATCAGGTCCTTCTCTGCAGAGCTGCTTTACAGCAGGTCAGCTCCCAGTCTTTATTGGTGCATAAAGTTATCCTTTCCCAGGTGCAGAACACCAAAATTGCCTTTGTTGAACTTCATATGGTTCTTTTCTGCTCATCTCTCCAACCTGTTGAAGTCCTTCTGAAGGGTTCCACAGTACTTTGGGGTAATGTCCACTCCTCCCAGTTTCGTGCCATCAGTGAACTTGTTGAGGAGGCATTTACTGCTTCATTCAAGTAATTCATGAATAAGTTAAACAATATTGGTCCGAGTATTAAACCAAGGGGGACCCCACTAGTGACAAGGCTGCAACTAGATCCTGTTTATGACCCTCTGGGACCTACCAGTTCTCAATATACTTCGTTGTTCACTCATCATTTCCTGAGTTTACCTATGAAGATGCTGTGAGAGACAGTTTCAAAAGCCTTGCTGAATTCAAGGTAAACAATACCCACTGCTCTCCCCTCATCTGTCCAGGTAGGTGTTTCATTGTAGAAGGCAATCAGGTTGGTCAAGCATGATTGACCCATCACCTTGTTTTCACCCATTTGTATAGAGATGGACTCCAGACTAAAGTGCTCCATCAGCTTTCTGGGGATTGAATCACAGAATCATCTAGGTTGGAAAAGATATCTGAGATCGCTGAGTCCAACCTATGACCTAACACCACCTTGTGAACTAGGCAATGGCACTAAACAGTACATCTAGTCTTTTCTTAAATACCTCCTGTGCTGGTTTAAAGGTAAACCAGCAGAAGGAATGAATCTAACTCACAAGCAGATTACAAGTCGGAATTACAGTTTAGTAAAAAAGATCACAGGAAGTACAAGGGTACAGAGGAAAAGGTCCCTTTAACCCACAAAAACAAGTGTGTAACCCAGCACCCCTGGGGTACAAA
>JAWWEU010000001.1:71830419-71860051 GCA_035583155.1 Acropternis orthonyx
TTCTTTCCCTTCCTGAAGCCCGGGGTGACATTTGTTTATTTACAGTCCTCAGGCAACTCTCCATGACTTTTCCAAGCTTATTGTGAGCAGCCTTGCTGTGGTGTCAGCCTTGCTATGATGTCTGTCAAATATCTCTGCCAGCTGTCTCAGCACTCATGGATGCATCCCATCAGGGCCTATGAATTTTGGGTGTCAAGTTTGCCTAGGAGTTCTCAAACCCAATCCTCCTTCACCAAGGGAAAGTCTGCCTTCCAGCATTCCTATACTCTGGTTTCCTGGGTCAGAGATTCCTGAAGGTTGGTCTTATCATCATCTTTATCTTTCGTATTTGTGAGTATAAGGACATTTAAGTTTAATTTTCAATACAGTTTCAGTTTTGGATTTCAAGTTTCCCTTTTAAAAGATACCAAATATCTTGCTTTCAGCTTGTTTGAAAATTTGACCCAAAAAAAAGTTTTTCAGTCAGTCTCAGTAGAGATAGAATTTTGTGTGTTGTCTTAATATTTCAATGCACTCAGGTACTTAATTAGTTTATTCACTATTTACCTATATTACTGTAAATAAAATAGGGATAATAATAAAAAAGAATTTAGGCAGGAATAATGTAGCTTAGATTGCAAGTGAGTACCATTTATGTGAAGCTGTAGGTCATTTGTTCAGATACATCCTTGGCTAGGAAATTCTCCAGATTGTTAGGTGCCTTATTCAAAACAAGCTGCCATTCTCATCCCATCTTCTGATGGAGAAGTGTGCATGATAAAACATACCACCAAGAGTAACATAAGCCAATCTGTGTAGTCACAGCATAATAACAACTAAACAATTAAAAGTTGGATAAGACTAGAAGTTAAAATAAATATTTTATTTTGTAATCAAAAAAAATTAATGAAAGTATGGAGCCTTTTCCATTATTTTCTGTCATAATTCCTGTAGTCCACTGTCAATTTTCAACAGTATCGACATTCTTCCAAATCCCTATGCTTAGGCATCCAGGGATGAAGTTAGGAAAGCTAAAGCCACTGGTATTTAATCTGGCCATGGACTTCACAGAATTTCACAGAATATTCTGAGCTGAAACATACCCACAAGGATCATCAAGTCCAACTCTTAAGTGAATGGCGCTTAGAGGGATCAAACCCACAACCTTGTTGCTATTAGCCCCATATTCTAAGGTCAAATACAAGTGCCTTTACAAATGCAGAAGCAATGAAAGGAAAATGTAGGGCCATTGCACCATGATTTGGTTACAGTCTGAGTTATTGAAAGCCTTTTTTGTCCCAGTCTTTACTTAAAGGCTTCATATATGTAAGAAGTCTGAGGATGATGAGATTGCAGCCTGGAGAAGTGAAGGGTCAGGGTGGGATTGTTACTAATGTGTATAAACACCTGAAGGATGGATGCAAAAGAAGGACGGAGTCAGGCATTTTCAGTGGTGCTCAGTGACAGGATCAGAGGCAATGGCACACACTGAAACACAAGAAGTTCTCTCTGAAGAAACAATTTTTTTTTTTTTTTTTTTTGGCTTTGAAGATGGCTGAGTAAGAGTTTGCCCCAGGAAGTTGTGGAGTCTCCATTCTTAGAGATATTCAGAAGCTGTCTAAACACTGTTCTTGACAACTGTCTCATAGTGGCCTTACTTGTGCAGTGTGCTTGTTCAAGAGGACCTCCAGAAGTCCCTTCCAACTTCAGGTCTTATGTGATTCTGTGATTTTACAGAAAAGTATTAATCCAGAATAAAAGCAAGGGTTCCTTGAAATAGGAAAACTTCACAGGGTCTGGGATTAATATGTTTAGGATAATTTGTTTGTCTAAGAAATTATTTCCAAGTATTCCAATCTGCAATAACATTACACACTTCACGGAAAAGTCACAAACATAACAGGGGCATCTCTACAGCCTTCCCATACTGTGAGAACTGTGACAACATGCAGGCTGTTAACGCTTATTAGAATGATTCAAAATGTTAGTATTCTGTAGAAATTCATATATCCAAGTTGAGTGATATTCAACAAATCTTTAAACATAGCTTTAAAATTCTCTGTTAGAATTGAGAGTTTTAAAAATACTACCACTTCTTCAGGAAACAAGATCATTTAAAAAGCATTTGAGATAATTTAATAGTGGGTTACATTTTTCAAAATCATGCACACCTCTGATTGTTCTACTGAGATTTTTTGTTCTTATGATCTCATTAATTTACATTTCCTAAAAACAATTGTAAAGGAATGTGAAGCATCTAAAGTGGATAATGGAAATATTACCAAGGAATTATATAATATTTTGCCAAATATTTTAATTCTATTACTATTCTTATTGTTTGTTTATAATAGTTATATTGAGACAATAGCTATATCATCTCCACATTTTTCTGGAACTATATTGTCTACACTTTTACCTATTTTTGTCTTATATATACAGCTCACTATTCATAGAAGAGTATACTAATTTTTTTGAGCCTTGGGATATTTACAATCATACAGAATTATTATAATGAGAAGTTTTATAAAAAATATTGAGAAATACACTGTTTGCAAGAAAGTGAGCTGAAAAAAAAAATAATACATTTATGGGTATCTTATGTGGCCTGCATTCCAAAATTATCTTATCTTGAGCTCTAACTTCCAATTGTTTCAGTAAGAGCTTTCCTTCTAGTGGTATTTATTTTTTTTCTCCTAGACTAAAAAATTTCTTTCTAAAATTGATATAAAGAAAGCAAAAGATACATAAAAATGCATTAAAAAAATCAACATTAGAGAAAATCATTATTAATTGAACAAAAAATGTACCTATGGTCTTATAAAGGAGATAACAATCAAAGAAATGAATTTTGCTTAATGTCATTATCAGTAAAATCTGTTCCTTCTAAAGAAATGTAAATAAAAGTTAAGGTCAAAGAGCAATGGCTAAGTTTAATTTTCCATAAATTTAGATGTTTATAGATAATGTAGACTTCCATGTCACTGGCACCATTTTTTGTAACTGAATGCACTTCTGGGGTAGAATTGATTTATTCTTTAAATGGGTCTTTACTGCTTGGCTTCTCACAAAGTGCATATGTCTCTATTAAATTGAAAAGAAGTTTAAAGCGGGTATCAGATGCATGTGTTTACATTACATACATATAATCAAATAAGATTTATCCACTAAAACCATTTTAATTCTGTTAGTACAAAGTTTAGATTTCAAGATTTAACAGACTTGTAGAAATGGCCTTCTATAGACCTCTAGTCAGGAACACCCTAAAGATGAAAAGGTCAGTTATTCAGAGAATCATTATTTAAATCTGTACAGTAGATGAGTGAAAATTGCTAAGTGCAAGAACAGGTTTTGTCTCTTGCTTGAGAGGACCTTTCAACCTCTGAGTTGAATCAGAGATACATTTTAAACAGTTCTAAGTACTTACTCAAGCAGAACTGCTTTTTAATATTTCAAGGAAAGAGAAGAAAAGAAGAAAGAGAAGGTGGTAGTAGTAGCTGCTCTTTGTATAGTAAACTAAACATTAGGCATTTAACCAGAGAAACCTAAAACTAGATTCTAAACCCTCACGAAGCTCATGAATCTCAAATACATATTATGGGAGAGAGAACGATTATATAATGGCAAATTTGGATAAAACTAGAAACGTAGATGACTCCAAGCTAACTTGTCTATTTGATTTTTCAACAGCTTCTTTGTGGATTTGTCTTTGTACAGACAGAAAATACCCACAGGACACTGCAATCCCTTATTTTCTCCCCCTTTCTAGCTGAGCTCTGTAGCAACTAACTAAATTATTATTAATTTTACCTGTTTTTTTTTTTTTCCTTCCTGTAATTCTTCTCTTGTGTCCTTGATTACACAGCAGTCCAGTATCACTGGGAAATAGACCTAAATCCTCACCCTCTTCTCCCCACATCCCAGAATATCCAGGTAGCATAATATAAGGCTTTCCTTGTTCTGGAAGTTATTACACTGGCAATACAATGGGTCATTGTATTTCAGTTAATATTTAACACCTTGTCCTAAATATCTGGGGTGAGTTTAGAATAACACAAAGGGTAAGAAAGTGTTGGAGATGAGGCAATCCAGTCTGCTGTGGAAGTTGGTAGTTAAGAGAGCAAACCAAGTTAATCTACTTGAAGGTATTCAGATTCTCTGAAACTTTGAAAATCCAGTTATTCTCCCACAAATGCAAGTGCCTATAAAATCTGGGCCGAACAGCCTGGATCTGATAATTCTCTTGCCTGAGGTCTGAAGCATGGATTTAGTAGAACAAAGAAGGCGCTCAAGATTCCTTTCTAACTTCTCACTATTGCATGAAGAACTTCAGGCACAGGAGTCAGTATCAGTCATATCATTGTGATTAGGACTTTGACAGAGATATGGCCTGATAAATACCCAAAGGTGCTTGTCCATTGCTTCTTGTGGTCAAAATACAGGCAAAAGATAGCAATGATTTTGAGCAGAATCCAGACCATTGTAAAAACAATTACAGTTCTTGTAATACACACTTTACCCAGAAGATTTTAACTACTTAAATAAACCTTGTCAAGCATGACATTTCATTATTATAATTCTTAATTATAAGGGAAATGTGTATTTAAAGCCCTTGTGCCTCTCTGTATTTATAATCCAAAAATTATCTCAAATAATATGTAAATTACACTGCAAGCTTCCACTTGGCAAGATCTACATGAATTTAGAAATGTAGCAATTTATGTAAAGAATGGTTCCTTTTAACATATTAATTGTCTGGTAAAAAATACCCACACTTTTGGGTTCTGTTATACTTCCTGGAAATGCACTTCAGGCTCAAAAGAATGAAAGCAAGTGGTAAGAAGAAGTTGTCCTGACAAACTGAGTTTTTGTAAGAATTATGACTGAGTAAAGGCCTCAGTATAATGATTGTTCAGTTACCACTTTCTGAAATATTATTTTTGTCAGTAAGGTCTATGTGTACATACATGTAGAAAGTCGTCAGTCAGTGCCTCTTCCCACTGATTTAAACCACTCTTATAAAAGCAGTGATCCTCAAATCACATGAGTGAACCAGATAACTAGTTAGGGCAAACAAAGCAACTTACATTTTGAATAGTATGTTTAATTTTAATTTTAATAAATGACACAAACTAATCATAGTCCACAATATTTCTTAACATGCCTATATGTTATTCTAATATTTAACCATATATTGATAAGTTGCTTGGTTTATTATACTATACATACTATGATCTCATGAAGCATTATATATACAGTTAAAATATGAATTTTCCTGATAGCCAACCACAGTATGCTAAGACCAGCCAAAGTTTTATAGAAAGTACCTGTCTTCAGGTGAGAAATCAAACAAATAAAGAATATTCCTAACTTTTCACTCAGAACAATTTTTCTCAGTATATTCTTAAGTTTCTTTGTCTGTTACCTTTGATTTTGAGTATACTTATGAGCTTATGAGTCACAACTTTCTCCTGCCTTCTCATCAGCTATCAGAAAAAATATGCTAAACGACTTCTGACCTTGATCTGTCCTGTTTGATCAATATGTTGCCTGCTCAGCAGAATTTATGCCTCCCTCCCGCCATACCCCAGCCTTTGATTTTACAGATAACCTTTTAGATAGTAATAAATGAAAACATTGCTCTACTGCTTTTCTGAAACTAAAAATGTTGAATCTAAAGTTGAAAGTGCAGGTTGGGGAATCTTATGGTATGCCTGCTTCAGAATTGAATGTTTTCAGATTCTTCAGTGTTAGATTAGTATTCATAAATTTTTGCCTTCCAGTGTCAGCTGGAGAGATCTTCATTGCAGTCAGAAATAATAAAATTTACAAATTCAAGTTTCCTGCAAAACGTAAATTGGCTTATGTGTTCACAGATGTTATAATGAAATCTTTAATTGCAGCATGTTATTATTTCTACCCAAAGAAAATTCAAACATCCTCATTCCAAAGTAAAGAACTACTAATAATTCAGAATCAAAGTTATCATTAGAAGGATGTGTTTAAATATATATATTTGCATAGCAAAACCACATATTTTCTTTTATCTTTATTCTCTAAAATCAGTGATTTATTTTTTGTAGAATATTTCCAAATTTGGTAGTCTATCCCTAGCACATTATGTGTAAGACTCCAAACTCAATATTAAATATTAGTCAGGTAACAAACAGTAAGAAATAAAGCTTTGCAGATGTGTTAAAAATGTAATGAAAAATGATAACAATCACGAGATAAAGGTCTTGGTGGGCCTTCACTTATTAACAATAATGATTCTATGAATTACATAATTTCTCATATTTTTTACTTCTGGGTTATTTTTGGTTTGGCTTGGTTTGGTTTTTTACCATATCACATCTGTCCACTCATCCTTAATTACAGCTGGTATGAACAAGAAACCTTGCTGTGTCATTTTCA
Organism: Acropternis orthonyx; assembly: GCA_035583155.1. NCBI lineage: Eukaryota > Metazoa > Chordata > Aves > Passeriformes > Rhinocryptidae > Acropternis > Acropternis orthonyx. The sequence goes on from JAWWEU010000001.1 coordinate 71,836,810, forward strand.
TATAAATTAAATTCTTTCAAAAATAAATGTCTATTGAATATATTCCTTTCTCTCAAGAAGAATAAATTATTTCATATCAGAGCCAGAGAAATCTGTGGTCTGGCAGAGAAAAAAAATTGCAAACTAATTTGAACACAGTGAAACACCAAAGAGAACAGGTAAATGTCTGTCCAGAATATCAATCACAGTTCACATTTTCCTCTCAGGAAACATGAGTAGTGACAGAGGTGTAAAAACCAAGTTCCATTAGCAATGTGCTTTCAAACACTTATGCCAAGAAACATTAGCTGATTCTTAATCAGTATGCATCTTTATTTCTCCTCCTAAGTCAGTAGCCAAATTTTATCTGGACTTTGATAACATAAAGAAAGTACAATTAATCTCAGAAAACACTCAGAATAATTTCAATCATATATAATCAAAATCTTAAAATGTGTTGTCCTATTTTATAGGCAGGTCAATGGAACACCATTTACATAATTCATAAGGGTTTTTTTGCTTTTGGTAAGCATTAGAAGATTTTGTAGGCTTCCTTTAGAAAGTCCATGAAGAAAAAATGTACTTTAGAGCAATTATGACATAAATCCTGTGGGGGCAGGTCTTGAAACCATTTCTCTTGAAAAGAAATAATGTTTATATGAAAGCTAATAAGCTAATTATTAGAAGATCAGAATTTCACAGAAACAGTTTTAGGATTCTAAGAAAACTAATTTGGATTTTGTACATATCAGTTAGCACTGACTTGAAAACTGTAAAGACATTTCTTGATCAGGTAAGACAGGGGAGCAGTTTTGAAAAATTGAATTCCATAAATATATACACTACCTAATTGCTCCATCTTCCAGTTTTGACTCATCCTAGTTTGTTCTTTCCAAGAAAATATCCAGTTTGTAAGATTCTGAGGATACCTTAATTCAGAAACTGTTCCCACAAGGCAGTGCATCCATCTTCTTTTTAAAGACTTCCAACACTGTTTCATCAAACTTTACACCCTCCTGCCCTCACAATACCCTCAATTTCATAAAAACATCACTCAGTTTGGATGTAACAGCTTCTCATTATTTAAATAATCCTAAAAGAACAACTTACAAAAGTAGTAATTAAGACACAGAAAGTCAGGGGATCAGTATGGAACCCATGCTGTGATGAAGATAGTCCACCCTCGGAGATGTGTCCACATGATCAATATGAACATGTTTCAGTGTCCAAAATTAAAAAGCAGATCATAAACATTCTGAACCAAATGTATTTATGAATATTTGTAGCCTATAAAGCAGATTCTGGGCCCAAACTGAATGCTGCTACACATATGGGGATTATTTTAATGTCAAGGTTAGACCAACCCTTAGCATAAACCTGCATGATTTGTCAGAATAGGAATAATTTTATGGATAAGGCTTAGCTTCCATTTATTGCACATTTTTAATTACTTCTTTGAGCTACTACGCACTCTGTAAATAAAAGAAACCAAAAACCCTCACCTGGAAAGGTGACCTAAATCATATCAGGGAATTACTGAAGGCTACTATCAAAGCTGCACCAAAGCAGTGTTTAATTTACTATTTACAACTGCAAAGTGGGTTCTTGTTTCTGAGAGGAGTCATAGTTTAGATCATTATTTTAGTTTATTGTGGGCAGAGATATAATTTTTGATTGCAATCTGGAAAGTAATAAAATATAAATAAATTATGTTGCATCTTATAAAAGTCTTACATTACTGGCTAACCCAATGCAGTACAGCTTTCCCCAAGCAACATTTTTATTTAGTTTTATTACCAAAATACAAGAGCTAAATATCAACTCCCCCATTCTCTTTACTGACTTAAAATCTATGATGTAGACACACACATATATAACAGGGATGGAATGTGCATGTGTATTTTTTTTTTTTTTTTTCACTCTGTAGATGAGATTCACCTTACTTGTTTGGTATCTTGGTCGTCTTGGTAGCTATGTTTAAGATAGTCAGCCTGGATCTTATTATCAATTAATAGAAACAGGCACTTTCTGGTACATTTCATCTGACCCATTATAGAAAATACCCCTGGCAACATTTTTTTGATATATGTATGAGGAGTTCAAGTTCATGGTGACTCTTACACCAAAGACTTAAAAAGATGTTTATCCAGGTTATGCACCTGTATATAAAAAATTTTTCCAGTTACTCCAATTTAGACAAATCCAAAGTACATTGTTGTACCTGAATTGATTTTTCCTCTTAGAAATAGGATTTTATGGTTCTATGTCCTAGTTATATAAGCCCCAGGTCCTAGATTACAGTTTTTTGGTGCTTCATTTTGCTTATGTGCTCATTCAAATCTACTCATACTATCTCTAGTTAAGACCTGCAGTGCACTGGATAGATCTCAGAGGTTATTAACTCTAAAGAAGCCCCAGAAACTGTTGTAAGAAAGTGCATCAGGGAAATACACACATTATCTTGTTTAATGTTATGCACTGCTATTGACTGAAGACAAATCAAAGGTCTAAATAGAATACATCTTTGCTTCTTACTGTTGCTAACCTATATTCAAATGGAATGGGATTAAGATATTATGCTATCCCAGCAGACTGCATGAAGCTGGAAGGGAGACTGGAAAAGGGAAAAAGAGTTTCAGTGCTGTGAAACTAATTGCAGCAATAAAGTTTCAAGGCCTAAAAATTATCCACTGAAGGACTTGAGCTATGGCACCTTCAGCAGCAGCTCTGGTAATTCAAACACATTTTCAAGCACTGATTGCAGGATAGAAACAGTGAACCCTGAGGAGCATCTCACACAGATCTGAGAAGGCTCCATGTATCAGCACATCTAGTGACAATCTTCAGGCAATAAGACACAACATCATGCTATACTGTGACTCCATATCCAAAATTTTGATTTTCAGCTCCTTCAGTCCTGTTATTTCAATACTTTGGTTATGAAAAAATAATCATCCTATGATTTTCTAGTCTCTAGACATTTCTACCATAATAATTGTAGGGAATGGATTCCTAAAAGTCTTTCTATAGAGCCACCTAAGGGTGCAGTATAAGTCTATATGAGGCACATAAACATGGTTCAGCTCACATGTAATTGCTGACCTCATCTCAGTACTCCCCCATCCTGGTCACTGGCTTCCTCTTTCTTATCCCAAGGCACAAAATCACCTGATTGGGCAGAAGTCCTGGTGCTGGAACTCCTGGTCCTGTATGTAGTTTGTGATTGCTCTGAAAAGTCACTTGAGAAACTTCTTACACTGATGTTTCACATTGGCTGACTACTAGGAAAGGGATAATAACATAATGTGCATTAAGGAAAAAAAAATTAAACACTAATGGATGAGGGTGAGAGAAACAAGCATGAATCATTGCTGACTTATGCACTTCTGGCTGACACTGCTCTCCTGCTGATTGGTGGGTAGAGTAAAAAAGTGGTTATTGCTGCCTTCATCTCCCCATGCCTCTTAGACAGACACAAGCTACATGGAATGGACCTATGGTGAAGCTTATATCTAAAAAATCTGTCTCAAATAAAAAGAAACCTTTGAAGCTTACAGATAAAATTCACTCAATTTAGAAGAAGCAAAGTTCAAAAATTCAGTGTGAGTAGCAGTCCTGGTCTCTAGGGGACACAGACTTAAAAAAATCCCCAAAAAACTAGAGAAAGAAAAAGCAAGAAAAAAATAATCGACCTGAACAGGAGACAGTAAGAGCAGAGGGAATGAAGATAAGGTCCTTGAAGATACTAACTACTTCAAGCTTAGAAAAGATAAAAGGAAAGGCTGACTTTAAAGCAGACTCACTGCAGAAAGTAAGTGTTACTATAAACATGAATAGGAGTGAGGCACTATGAGCTCACTGACATATATAATGCATAATGTGTAACCTAGACAGAAGGGATTCAACTCCTTCAAATACATTTCATCAGGTCAAAAAAGAAAAAGTATTAAAAAAAACCCCTAAAACTTCACTAGCTCTGGAGGGAAAAACGAAAGGGTAAGTAATCGACCAAGAAATCAATATTTACAGGCAATAATCTAATAAAGTCCTCAACTAGAAAGCAAATAGGATGAAAAGACTCTCTTCTAACAGATCTTAAGAAATTATTTATATTTTGAAAACAATGAATATCTTAATACTTTTATCATGTTTCTATGAGTTTTGATTATTACTGGTGAGTTCCAGATTGGGCTTCTCAAGGGGAATGACCAGCCAACCACCAAAGCCTTTCCTCAGAGCTCCGTCCTAGGGTCAGTTCTGCTCAATATATTTATCAGTGACAAGGATACAGGAGTTGAATGCACCACAAGAAAGTTTTCTGACAATACCAAAGTGGAAGATGCTGTGGATTCATTTGAGGGATGAGAGGCCTAGTCAAGGGATCTAGAGAGATTAAAGCACTGAGGAATTATTAATGGGACTAAATTTAACAAGCCCAAGTGCTGGATTCTGCACTTGTGACAGTGTATCCAGCACAAGTATAAATTGAGAGAGGAGTGACTGGAGAGCAGTCCCATAGAAGTTTAACAGCAGGCTCAATGGGAGCCATCAGAGTTCCCCTGCAGCCAGAAGGGCAAGCTCCATCCTGGGGTACATCAAACACAGCATCACAAGCTGGTAAAAAGAGGTGATTATCCCATTGTACTCAACATTGCTGTAGCCTCACCCAGAGTATTGTGTGCAGTGCTTCTGGGTCCCACAATTTAAGAATGATTCGAAGGTCTTTGAATGTGTACAACTGAAGACAACAAAGCTGGTCAAAAGGCTGAAAGGAATGTCCTGGGAGGAGTGACTGAGGACTGATTTTGTCTAGTTTGAGGAAGAGGAGACTGAGGAGTGACTTCAAGTAATTTGCTTATAATATCATTATTTTCAATCAATTATTTGGAGATAAAAAGATTTCTCACTTTTTAATTTCATTTTTTAAAGGTTTTTTTTCTTATTTGTGCCACATGATATTTTCTTCTACTTCACTATAAAACTTCTTTTTCCTTATGCTCACCTCTTTTTAATTATAGAATTCAACATAAGTTTTGCCATTGACTTGAAGGAATAACTATTGAACCCACATTCTGGATTCAACTATTGGTCCTACTATTTGTGTATCTGAAAAAAAAAGGGCAATTAACAGATGCAACCAGCAAAGTTGTTTATAAATAATAATATGAGTGGGAAAAAAGATATTTGGATATATAGTTTAAAACGCTAATTAAGTTATTCTTCTGAAAATCAACTTTAGAAAGGTCCAAGGAGTCTAGCAGAATAAAAAATCCCACATTTTTCTGTCCCTTTTCTCTTTTCTTTTTTTTTTTTTAAATGAGTTTTATGTTTTTAACTGTTCTTTTCATCAACACAAAAGCTTTGGTGATCTTGAAATATGACAAATTGTAGTTTGGAAGCACAGCTTCCATTACTGAAGAAGAATTAATTAGAACTTAAAGGAGTTTCCAGAATCATTGAGAACAGCTTACAACCTCCTATTGATTTTCAGAGATTCAGAGAACTTATTTTTAAAAAAGGTCTTTAGTTTTCATTTCTTTCACCCACTTTTCTCTAGCAGGAATTTTTTTTTTTAAGGTTCTCATTTTTCTATTGATGGGAATCTGTTCTAAATTTTCAGCCTATATCTATTTACAAGTGTTGTTTTATACTTGCTTATATTTTTTGTTTTTCTGGCATTAACCTTGAGCTTAATGGTTAATTTTGCCTTTTGAATTGTGTTATGAGTGTTTATATTAAACTGTATTTATTTATATCTGCAGCTGCCCTTTACATTTCCTCAATAAATGTTAATAACTAAACAAAAGTAATCAAAACAGAGCACATATAAGTTCCTATCAGGGTTTACAGTCTGAATTTCATACTTTTACTACAGATGCTTTCAGCAACACATCCTAGGATCATCCTTTACTTTTCTTTGTATCCTTCCTGTAACTGATTAGATATACATGAAGCTTTCTCTTCCTCTATTACTTCTGATGAGTGAGATTCTAGATCACAGAGGATTTTCTTGTTGTTATGCTCTAGTTGCATAATATTATACTTGTCATTAAATTATTTTGTTTCTGTTAATCAAATCCTCATCCAGAAACATAACTTTTTTTTCCAAAAGAAATTACACAGATGTTCTTGTGGGTTGTTCAGATGGCACATTCTGTCAAATCCAAATCCTTTTTTTGCCATTCAGATCATAGCACGAAACACCACAGCAAATCATAGACTTTTTATAGTGGCAAATCCCCCCCATTTTGGTAGGCATTAGATAATGTATTTCACCATGTTAACTTTGTGCAAAGAAGTATTATAATTTCAAAGCTATAATAGGTTGAGTATAAATATTTGAGTGGTATAATTACATAATATGACTGAGCACAGAGCATCCGGTATATAAAAGTAACAAACTGGCAGTTCTAAGTATTGATTATAAGCCAGGTCATGGAACTGATTTTGTACTTTACATAAGGTATCGCTTTTGACTGCAGGAAGAGGTACATATTACAGCCTTAGACATAAGCCAATGGCACACTTAGAACTCAAAAGTACTTTGAATATACTTTTCTTTCTACTACATACAAATGACAAGTAGAATGTAAATAGTAATCATAAACATTTTATATTTTTTCCAATACAGTAGAATTCAGTAACACATTTCCTAGTCAATTGTTAACAATGATTAACAGTTTAAATGTGGGTACTGCCAGAATTCAACTCAAAGTTAAAGTATTCTTTGGAGATACTTTACATCTTGATAAAATTGATGAGAAGAAATCTAGCCATTGGTGCAGGCCAAAAACTAGATTCTACTGACGTTTTGTGCATTAATATAAAGATCAAATGTAGCCATGACTTGAACAACTGAACAGAGCACTCAGCTGCAGGAGTAAAGAAACACTATTTATTATGGTATTGCTTCAGTGCATCTGATGCTATTGCATAATATTGTGTCATCATTTAAATAATTCTACTAAAAAGAATTTTTCTTGTAAAGCTTAAAAACTCCAGTGTTGTGTCAGCCTGAGATCCATAACTCCTTTATAACACAGCAGACAAACCTCTCCTCTTTTCTTAATCCAGTAAAATGGTAAACCTAAGGATAAAGTGCAGTGTCCTTATACACAATATATAAAAATTTTGTTTTAACCTTTCTCTCACATGGCCATAATTAGAGACATTAGATACTAGAAGCTCTGACCAGAGGCAACAGAAATATCTTCATTGGACATGTCTGACTTGACAAAGAAAGGGTTTTGTTTATTCACTGTAAAAGTCTGCAGCTCTTCCTTCCCAGAAAGCACTCAACTTTTGTTCAGTTTAATGTTATGGCTGATGATACAGACAAATGGCAAGCATCTTTGTCTGTTATTTTACAATGCAGCCCTAATGAAAAACAAACCAACAATCAGAAAAATTAGAACAGTTAGAGTTCATTAAAAATGGTAAGAAGGGTTTTCTTTAACATATTCTTAACCAGAAAAGCATTTCAGGCTCATTTTAGAAAATTACAGTGTGCATGAAGGGTATTTTGATAAAAGATCTTTCAGTCAATTATCAGACCCTCTTTAACATCATTCACATAAAAAAATGTTGCCTTGCAGTATGTTTAATGAATTAACTATGTAGTGTGTAACTGCTTATCCATCTACAGATACCAAAAGCCCAAAGTAATTGTTTCACCTGTGATTTGGGGTAGCCTAATTGGGGCCTTCCAGTACTTGAAGGGAGCCTTAGAAGAAAGATGGAGGATGCCTTTTTACAGGGACATATAGTGATGGAACAAGAGGGAATGGCTTCAAACTGAAAGTAAGTCTAGATTAGATATTAGGAAGGAATTATTTCCTGTTAGGGTGGTGAGGCACTGGAAGAGATAACCCAGAGAAGTTGTTGATGCCCCACCCATGGGAGTATTCAAGGCCAGGTTGGATGGGGCTTTGAGCAACTTGGTCTAGTGGAAGGTGTCCCTCTCCATGGCAAGGGGATTGGAACTAGATGATCTTTAATGTCTCTTCTAACCCAAACCATTCTATGACTCCATAATTTAAAGCAAATTTAGACAACAGGGCATAATTCAAAGTTTTTTGAAGCTAATAAATTTCTTCAGTGGGCACAAATATCTTAACTTGTCTCAGAATTGGCCCGAGTATACACTTTTAGACAGTAATCCTGCTTGGAAATGTTTGTTAAGCACGCAGTATCAGTGCCCATGCATTTCAATCTATATTGACATCTAATTCAGCTGTAGTCCTTTACTTAGTCATTCCACAGACTAACTGCAGACATAAGGCAGGCTCCTAAAAGTGAAAGTCTAGTCCAGCTATCAAGCATTATTTTTTTCAGGATGTTACATGGGCAACCAACTGGCATTACAAGTTCCAGCTGTTATACAGTCCAAAATGTTTGAGTGAGAACACTGTTACCTCAAGGGCTCTCCACCTGCTTTGTACACCACCAGAACAGCACGTGTAGCAACTCTCATTTCATCTCCACTGATGCACTAAACCATGTTCACAAGCCTAATTACTTGCCTTTTTATAAGTCAAAACTCAAAAATTATCAAGTTAAAATTTATTAAGATAAAAACTTTTTACATCCTCTTCAAATATTGACCTCCAATGCTTTTCTGGGACTTTAAACTGTTCAATCAGAGATTAAAAATATAAGATAAAAGGAGTGTCAGCACAAAGATTTAGCAAGTCAAATTTCCCCCCTGAGCTTCTGATTTCCCCTAAAGTTTTTATTCCTTTTTTTGGTCATCAGGAGTTTGGATCCCAAATTTAGGATGACTATTTCCCAACCACCAGAAATATTTCTTCACGTAATTATCTAATTATATCCAAATAGAAATAAATTTTGAAACCAATGACTTTGACACATATAATAAATTAAGACTTTTTTTTAAGATGTTTTCTTGAAATTGTAATCACAGAATCATAGAGTCATAGAATGGAATGGAAGGGGACAACTTTCACTAAATCAGCTTGCTCAAAGCCCCATCCAACTTGATCTTGGACACATCCAACATTGGGATATCCAACTCTCAGAAACCTATTCCACTGTCTCACCGTTTCCTAGGAGAGATGTTCTAGCTTTTTTGCCATGTATGTCTCATTAGGAAGAGCATTGTCCGCTGGTCAATGGAGGTGATCCTACCTGTGAGACACTGGATTATTATATTATTGGGTCAGAACCAACTCAGCTGTGTGTGGGGGGAAGGGTTCATGGTGCCCTCATGACAGCCCCTACAGCCTCACCTGCTGGCCCCAGAGCAGCTGCCAGTCAAAAGTGTAGCCTGAAAGCACACCCACACCACGCCAGGTGGAACCCCAAACTCAGCCTCTGATTGGCTTCACCACCCTGCACTCCAGCCTGGAGCCACAAAGTGGCCAGTGAACCACAAGTCCTACATGGGAGGGGCAGCCACGGTGGTCTAGAGCACATAAAAACAGTACATATAGCCTCCCTTTCACTTGAGACCTACCTCTACCATGTGAGAGCTGGACTTGCACAGGATTCTCTGGTAGGAGTTATTTTTGTCTCCTTTGTCTCTCTTTCTTTATTCCTTCATCTTCCTTTCTTAATATTTTGAGTAATTCAACTTACCAGCTTTGGGTATGCTGGTGGGTTGGATATTCCTAGGTTGTGTGGGTTAGCATGTACTAATACTTTGTGGAATGCCTTATTTTGGTTTTATGTTATCCTTTTAAACTTTTGCCAAGTACTCTTATTTTCTCCCATATTTTCTAAAATTATCAGTAAAACTATCTCCTGAGAAAATGGGTGCACCGTATTGTCTTTACAGAGCCTCAGCATATTAAAGAACTGAGGGTTCTTCTAAATATCAGTGGGAAAATTTTTGGAGCCTTGTATGTTTTTAAAAGTAAAATTCCTTCATGAGCTTGTGGCTCCATTGCCCCCTCTACTCAGCTCTAGTGTAGTGTGGCCACATCTGGAGTACTGCATCCAAATATGGTCTTCTTAGTACAAGCATGTTACGGAGCTCCTGGAGCAGGTCCAGTGGAGGGCAGCAAAGATGATCAAGGGACTAGAGTGTGTCTCTTATAAGGAGGCTGAGGGAGCTGGGCTGGTTCAGCCTGAGGAAGAGATGACTGAAAGGGGACCTCATCAGTGTCCATAAGTATCTGAAGGGACAGTGTCAAGAAGATGGAACCAGGCTCTTCTCACTGGTGTCAAGGAATAGGACAAGTGACAACAGGCAAAAACTGATGTTCAGGAAGTTCTACCTGAATCTGAGGAAGAATTTCTTTATTTTTCAGGTGACTCTACAATGGAACAGATTGTCCAGAGAGGTTGTGGAGTCCCCCTCACTGGAAATATTCCATAACCATCTGGATGCAAACCTGTGCAATGTGCTCTAGGATGACCCTGCATAAGCAGGGAGGTTGGATCAGGTGACTTACTGTGGTTCCTTCCAACCTGAACCATTCTGTGATTCTTGTCCCCTCTGCTCTAACATGGGACAAAATCACCTCCCTAGACCTGTTGTCTATGCTGCTTTGTTGTGCTGCTAGGGTTGCAATTGGATTTTTGAACTCCAAGGACACATTGTTATCTCATGTCCATTTTCTTCATCCACCAGTATCCCCACGTCATTCTCTCTAGGCCTGCTCTCAAATCCTTTCATCCCCGTCTGTACTGACATTAGGGATTGCTCCAACCCATGTGTAGGATTTATTACCACTGGTAGTAGATGTGACTTCTATACATCATGGTGGAATTAATGAATTTGTATAGGGACATAATTTGACCCAAAAGGCATAGCACATATGAAATGGAAAAATCCAAAGTGATCTCTGGTCATAGTGGTTTTAAAATATGACAACGGAGATGAACTGTGGCTATTAAAATAACTAAGACAGCAAAACAGACATACAAGAACAACTCCTGGAAAACTCACTAAACAGTTTTATATATAAAAACTTGAAGGTGTTAGCTCTTGGATATTTAAGTCTAGCACATTTCACTGTTACTCCCACTGTCAACACTAATGAGAACTGTTCAAGTATATTGAAGAGAAATAGATCTTTAAAGGTTTTCATTTATTTTTCAAAGGATCACTTAAATCTAAATTACTATTAAAAGGAAAGCAGTGCTGAAGTAGAATTACATTAAAATTGAATTAATTCCGTCTCCTGAATGGCTGCCTTGAAAGTATCAATAATGTATTGAAGGGGAGGGAAAAAGAAGGGAGAAAGGAAAAAGAAAAGAATGTTTGCCTTTAAAATAAAGTTTCACTCAAAGTTTATTGTAAAGTACTTTAATACATCCAAAATGTTACCTCTATTTTCCTCTTATTAATCAGAAATTTCTATATAAAATGCATGTTCTAATTTTCAATTTGATTATTGTAATAATATATTTTAACATATGTATTAATCTTAGACAATCTACTAGCATTTTCCTGTAATTCAAATATTATTGTGAATAATTTTGTACATCGTAGAGCATAAATTACTTTTTATGTAATGTACATTTATACACAATATAGTTTATTCTGCATAACTATTTCTTGCTAAGTTGTAGTGTCTGACCATCAGAAACCCACCCAGTCACTCTCACTCTCCCTTCCCAACATGACAGGAGAAGGAAGTAAGATGAAAAGCTCATGGATCAAGATAAGGACAGGGAGATATCAGTTGTCACCATGAAAAAGCATAGTCAAATAAGGGCAAATGAATTCCCCTGCCCAACCCTCCCCACCCCTCCCCCTTCATTTAAATATTTTTAGATAATGAGGAAAAAAAGGCAAAACTAAAAATTCCTTGCTTAACCTATTCCTAAAGGAATGTGTGTGTGTGTGTGTGTGTGTGTGTGTGTGTGTGTTTGTGTCAGAATGGGCTGTTGTAGTAGAGCCATCTTTTCTCCCTATTTTTTTAATTAAAATAAAATTTAAGTATGTATTCTATATACTTGAAGTTATTTGTATTGCATGTGTATTATTATACATAGAATAATTTGCAGTGTCTTTTAGCAGAAACTTGAGGTTGATATTCTTCCAAATCTTGCAGCTCAGAAATTTTATTCTATATAGGGAGGTTCTGCCACCTAATCTATGCCTAAGTATTTTGCAAAATGTTACTATGAAGAACAAATATCTAATTTCCAGAAAGTCAGTGCTAGGAAATAGATGACATAATCCAGTTCTCTAAAGGATTTAAAAAAAGGTGTTTTTCAAATAATATATTGCTTTTATTTACAATGCTACAAATCTTACCTAACTTCTTTATATTTGCTTGACAAGATAACATTTCTAACATTAAAAATTTAAATATTCACACTCTGGGTCAGTTTTGCAGCTGGTAGAGCTAAAATGATTTATACCAATTGAAAGACAGGATCTCATGTTTTTGAAAAATGTGTGACTAAAAGTGGTGTAGTGCAATATGGTTTTCTTACATGACAGAATGTCTTAAGTGTCAGGATGTGATTTATAAAGAAAAATTTAAACATCCTATACAAAACAAGAAAATAAAATGAAATTACAACATGTATAGAAAATTCTACATAAAATCTTGACTTGCAGCAATATGTAACTTGAAATAATAATTAATGCTGATTTCTTTTTAGTACTACAAAGTGCACCAGAAGAAATATGACTCTATTTAGCCATCAAAAAGACAGTCTTTTGATGTGTCTGAACACTTTACTACACAATTCCCTGTCATGCCCTCTTTTGCCACAAAAGTTTCTCTGTACTAAGGTTCCAAGTTTTGATATGAAGTCAGAGGTAGAGAGGTGGGAAAAGGGCGTGTTTTAATGGTTCCTAACATTTTTCTTCTAATACTGTTTCACAATGTCTTTCAGAGAACTTTCAAAGTTCTGTCAAAGCTTTTCCTCATATGGTAACATCTGTGAATGGGTGACAACTGACTGTAAAGAAAAATTAGTAAAAAAAAATAAATTCAAAGCTAAATGGTCACCAATATGTTTGGGTTTGTTTTTGTTGTTGTTGTTGTTGTTTTTATTGGCGTTTTTGTTTGTTTGTGGGTTTTTTTGTATTAAAAGTCCCTGGTCTACATATAAATGACTTTTACTTGTCTTTTCTAAAGTGAACTCTTTAGTTGCTCTTATTTATATCAGTGAACTACCTCTAATAAGTGCTGCTGCAGTGGCTTTGAACATTAAAATAAGTTCTGTGAACTTCTCGCTATCAGTACTATGCTTTCTATGACACCATCTCTAAGGCCTTTATCAAAATACCTTACTCAAGTGTTTCTGCACACTATATGAAGAGTTTCTCACTAAGAACAGATGGCTAACAATAATAACTAGTCAGTCAGCATTGTTTCTTTTAACACTCAGTATGTACAGTCAAATGTCTTTAATTGTAAATAATTAAACAACCCAGATTTAAATGCTAAGGAATTCCCTCAATGACACATTAATAACATCAACATCTGTGTCAGTAAAACTTCTCTATCATATTTAAGCAGGTTATCAAAGTATCAGGTTTGCTTGTCATGGATTATTGCTAAGCAGATGTGTCGGACACAATAAAAGTGGAAATACATTGAGATTCAGTATTTAATGTGATAAAAATTGTTATATTTATTGAGGATTGCATCAAGTTTGCACACAAAAACATTCTGTATCCCCATACTCCTGGGGAAATAGGGGATGCCAAGTAATATTACCTGCTGCATAAAATAACAACTCACAAATCATGATCTGACTATTTCAAGGATATGCTGAAGAGAAGGCATTTGATTTTAGAATTATTTCTTTAGTACATTGACCTTATAGTAAAAATTAAATACTTCCACTTGTTTTGAATTCTCATTACCAAGCATTCTTTATGAACTGGGAATCTTATGAGGCAGAATATTATATTACACAGACATTTGGTGGTAGAGCACTCCTTCAGGAAAAGAAAAATATGTGTTGTGCTATGCATTATCTAAGAGTAGAACCTGAATCTATTGTACTTAATTTAACTCTGTGTCCTGGTATTGTGTAAGTTTTCATGTAACCTAAGAATTCCACTACATAGTTCTCACAGCAGGGAGCGCAAAACAAATGTCAGTAAACTTAATTATCCCACAATTTATATGCAAGAGAAATAATAAAAAATATATGGGCAGAGACTAGCAGACTATATGGATGTGGGGGCAACAAGAAGAACAGCAGAACAAGGAAGAATAAGTGTTGCATTGTGCTGACATTGAAGTCATCAGGTCATCAATATCACAGCACATGTACTCATAGCTTTTAAAAAATCTCTTATCAAGAAAACCATGAATAACTATAATCTTGCTGTCAGGAAAAGAGAGTAAATAAAATCATAGTCATGGAGACTTCTTTATCTACCAGTCAGACTCCTTGACCTTGCAGCATCTGCAAAAGAAAACAACAGTAATACACTGCTGCCTTCTAACCTTTAAATAAGAATTTTAAAGTGTTCCTGTTCCATCAGTGTACAACTGGACAATTATTTACAATGTGTCCTTTAGATTGGGTAGAAATAGTTGAGATTAATTAGAAATGTTGCACAATCTGTCCCATGATCTTCCATTCCTACAGTTCTAGATTAATTAATTCATCAGTATACAGTCACTTGGAAATGCTGAGTTAAGGAGATATTTGAATTTCTTGCCTTTAATTGATGTGGATTCATATCCATAATCTTTTAATAAAATATTTCAATATGACATCAAAAATCCAAATACATGATAACAAAATTAAGTTAGAATCCATTAATGTATTATGGAACTGTTGCTAATAATGACACTTTGTACTGATACCAAAAATACAGTATTTTAACTTCATAGCCTCTTATCTCTCTTGGATTATCAGCAGAGATATGGTTCCTTTTTCTGCAAGTAGTTGGCTGCTTTTTCTTCATGGTAAATCTTTGAGCTAGTGTCCTACAAAATACATTGCCTGCTGAGGATGAACCAGCTTTATTCATGACTGGTTTTATCTGCTTTGTATCTACAGAAGTACTGGAGATGTCTAGCAAGGTCATACACGGCTTGCAGAGCAGAGCTGACTTTGAGTTTCTGAAGATGTGCTCCACATTTGCAGTCAGATCACAGGCAAGCTCCAAAATATGCTGTGAACGGGTAGAGATCAGGATGTAAACCATACCTGATTCACAGTTTCTATTTCGTTTTAAACACAACTATTGAAACCAATATACTTTTTTACTCTGTGTGTATGTGTTTCCCCTTTTGGAATATTAAGGGGGGATGACCAAATGTAAAAAAAAAAAAAAATATCAAATCAAAAAAGAAAACAAAACCAATCTGCTCAGGTGAGGAAAGGTTTCCTCCCTTTCTAATTTACTCATCAAAATTCTTCATAGTTGAGTTCCATTTTGTATGTAAAAACAGAGAGAAATAAAAAGGTAAATCTTTCTTGAGAGCATTGAGAAATAATTGCACCAAAGTAAATCATCATGCAATTTAATTTGTTGTGAAAAAAAGCTGACATCTTGACTTTCCAATCCATCATGTTACCCTCATATTTAAAGCATAAACTGAATACATGGAAAAGTTCAAAGACTTCAGTTTGATTACTGGATAAAAGACAAGGTTAGTGGATAAGTTTTAAGTGCCTACATGGAGAACTGAACACTAATAACAGGGATTTCTTCAGCCTGTCAGACAAGGGTATTACAAAATGAGATGAAAGAAAACCTAAACTTAAGAGAGATTCAGGTTAATACTAACCATAGAATATCCTAAGTTGGAAAGGACCCACAAGGATTATTGAGTCCAGCTCGTGGCCATATACTTAAGAGTGTTGTCCAAAGGCTTCTTGAATGCCAACCAACAGGCTTGGGTCCATGATCACTTCCATGGGGAGCTTGTTCCAGTACTCAGCTGACCTGTCAATGAAGAACTTTTTCATTGTATCCAGTCTGAACCTTCCCTGATGCAGTTTTAAGCCATTCCCTCATATTCTATGACTGGACACCAGGTCAATACTTGCCTCCCAGCTCCCCCACATGAGGAGGCTTTAAACAGTAATAAGGTCCCCCCTCAGACTCCTCTACACTGAACAAACCTAATATCCTCAGCTGCTCCTCCTAAGTCCCGCCCTCTTGTCCTTTCACCATCTTTCTAGCCCTTCTCATAATGCATCCCAGGGTATGGCTGGCTGCCAGGCTGCTGGCTGCCAGGCTGCTGGCTGCCAGGGCACGCTGTTAACTTGTATTGAGTTTACCATCAACCAAAACTCCCAGGTCCCTTTCTGCAGGGCTGCACGCTTTAAAGACTTTCTACCCTTGTGGGAATCAACTGCTCCTCATAATTTAGTCTTTGTTGGAGAATTTATTTCAAGTGCTCTCAACTCCTTTGTCCATGTCATTGGTAGAGCTCAGAGAAGATGGTCCTGTTGTTCACTTCAGGCTTTACAATCTGTTCACATACTAATATATTGTACTTAGAGCACTATCCTACTGCAGAGAAACACATTTTGGTAATCATTATTTTAATAGCTATATATATGTGTTAAAAAAATGCCTTGCAAATATAAATAGCTTTACTGATTAAGAAGAGGTGGAAAGAAAATGAGACCATAACCATTGCACTGAAGGATGTATTCTAACCACAGCTTGCAACAAGGAGCCCCCTGCACCTACAATATTTAACTTAATACAAGAGATTCCATATACTATGAAACAGAAGTCTAATGATTGAAATGAAAATTTGGAACATTAAAGTGAACTGGAATATAATTAAAAGTTTAATGCTTATTCTTCAAAAATACAATTTTATTTATTGTTTTTCCAATGCTCAATAATTATATTCCATGTTATTTGTCAGTTCCTGAAGTCCCAGATCTTTACATTTCCTAGGTTTATGTGCATATTTTGCAAAGTGTTTTTGTTGCAGATTATGGACAAACAATTAAAATTATAAAGCTTTCCTAAACAGGTTTTAATCAAAAACAATGAGTGGTAAGGTGAAGACTCTTGTCTTCCATACTAATGAGTAATGTTAATTATATATTGATAAATACTACCTGTGATGTTTCTACAGATTATAGGAAGATAGGTATTTAAGAAATAAACATGCTTTTGCTGACCCTGCAGTGATGAATTCAGTATTGTTCTTCAGAACAGATGACATAGGATTCACTTCTAAAAATGCCTACAAGTAGAACATGCAGTTCCTAGAAAAAGATGATGGCAAGCAGTTGATGCTTCTGTAGATGAAATTGATTTATTGTCTTTCTAGACAATGTCTCTGGCAGTAAAAATATTGACATACTAAATATTTTATAGATATAGAAACTGTCTGAGAAGTGACTTAGTCTTTTATTATTTAACACATAAAAATTTTCTTCCATCATGAAACAACAGGACAGAACTAGTTCAGGATTCTTAACAATATTTGAGCACTGCCTAGAGAAACAGCAAAGCCAGAAGTCTATGAAAGAAAGTTTTCAAGAAAAACATCCACAAATATCATTATATATTTTTTCCAAAATTTAATTTTCCACAATATTTGTACTCTGTGTCTCTATCTGATATCATTAAGATAAAAATATGATTTTACAACTTCCCTTAAACCTCCTCTGGAACATCTTGTCATGTTGCCACTACTTTGTTATTATTTCAGCTATATTTATTTTCAAACAATCCAGTAAACAACATTTAAGCATTAAGAAGGAAGAAAAAAAATAAACTGATCTTGTGTCTTCTTCTTTGATTAACAAGCTACTGCAATAGTCTCTCCTGGGTAAAAGTCTGGTGTCATGGTTTAATGACACTGGACATCAGCCCAGCCCTACACAACCTCTCACTCACTCCCTGCCTGCCACAGCAGGATGGGGAAGAGAATCAGAAGATAAGAAGTGAGAAAAATCTTGTGTTAAAATAGTAACAATTTAATAGGCAAGGTAAAAGCCATGCATGCAAGCATAGCAAAATAAGGAATTAATTAACTGCTTTCCGAGAGCAGGCATCTCTAGAAACCTGGGTTCCATCACCCATAACGGTGACTTGAGGAGACAAACACCATCGCTCCAAACATCCTTCCTTCCTCTCCCAGCTCTTATTGCTGAGCATGATGACAGATGATATGGAATATTCCTTTGGTCAGCTGGGATCAGCTATCCCATCTGTGTTCCCTCCCAGGTTCTTGTGCTATCCCAGCCTACTTGCTCATAAGGGACTGTGAGAAGCAGAAAAGGCCTTGACTCTGTGTAAGTGCTGTATAACAATAAAAAAACCCCCTCCATATTATCTGTTTTCATCACCAATTCAAAGCATAACACCATAAATGCAACTATTAAAAATCTTGAAGCTATCTCAGCCAAAACCACTACAGTTAGCCACCTGTGCTGATATGACTACAAATCTTTCAAACAGGCCAAGTTACACCCATTAAATGCATTTAGAGGATCCAATAACTACATTTGGTAGACAGATTTTTCCTCCTTGTCCTAGCTATTTACTTTTTGCCCTATTCCCTTGACTGCATCAGCTAGGGAAGATTCCAGAAGACATGTTGATAATTATTTTATGAACCTATCAATGGTGCTTTAACAAGCAAACCACTTCCAAGACCATTCAGCAGCAGCTGATTTAAGTTGCTCTCATTTCCTCCTGGGTGCAGCTGGGGTGGGATAACTGCTGATGCTGTTGTGAAAACAGCTGCACAAGCTATTCAGCCAACTGGAACTGACTGGCAACAAGCTGCTGAATACAAGCTGCTGCTTATTTGCAACAGCATCCCACTAGGGAGCACTATTATTTGTTGCTATAGCGGCTTGAAAGTGGTGCCAGGTAGGAATTTCTGAGGGTTTAAACCTGGTTCCCATTTCCAGCTGGTGTTCTGTTACATTCTCAAGATCACTAAAGGCCAAAAGAGTAACTAAGGAGTCTGGGATATGATCCTACAGTGATGAAAGCAAAATGAAGAAGCTTTTCTTCTGTTTGTCTAGTGGTAAAATACAGCTGGCTATATGCATATAACCACTGAGAAATATGCAATAGTTAATGTATTCAGCTTTTTGGAGTATGATGTTCTGTGCACATAAATATAAACTTTTTGTGAGATTCAGTGTCCATAAATCATAAAGGGTTTAGACAGATAATTTTGTTTTGAGACACTTCCAGACTGAAAATGCGCCCTTATATTTCGCTAGTTTGGCTAGTGTGGTAGAATAAAGCCTAAAACATTAACAGAAGGTGTTCACATAATCAATACAAATAAAGAATGGAGTCTCATAAATGAGTGGGATTACAGAAACAAGTCCTTTCTAAAGCAGGATATTTTTTTTATTTTAAAAAGACTGCTCTTTTATAAGCTAAATATCTGATTTTACCCTGCTCCAGCTTTCTTTTGAATGCAGGAAAAAGTATTGCAAGTTCAGTTTTGTCTTAACTTCTTAAGGATAAGGCTGTCAAGGGACTAGATGTCTTATGTTTTGAAAACTTTATGTGCTAGGGTTACATACAGCAGAGGAAGATGGTATGCAACAGTCCTTTCCAGAACAAAAATGAGTTCCTCATGAGGGTTCTTTTTTACTGAGGTGACACCTTAATGACAAGAAATGGAGCAACATAAAATGTTTATTTATGTCATGTTCTATCTCACCCATATGAAGCAAAAATACCTTCAAGAGCACAGAGTGGTTTAAAGGTGAGGTTTAGAATGACTTGGAAAGCTGTGCATGAAACTGTTCAGAGGATGAGGAATAGATCCAGCATGTTGCCTTTGGGGCTCATTTTCAAAGGACAGAAAAGGGATCTCCTGCATTATACTTGTAAGGTTATAGTAGAATACAGACAAAAACTTACTAGAACATTTGATTTATTCCCTTTTTATAACTCCATTCATTACCATAACAAAACTTAAAAACTCCCAAGGGATCTTTGCAGGACTGACAGAGAGAGGTTAAGGAGAAGGAAAGTTCAATTTCTATACTCTAAATCTCACTTTTAAAAAAGAATTTTCTTTTTTTTTTTCATTTTCTCTTGGGAAATGGGTGTGATCTTGAATAAAGCAGTTTTTATAAAATCTCCCACTAAGAAAAATTCAGCTATTGGAAAAATTCAACATAGAAGATGTGAGGAAGCTGGATACAACAGTGTCATAGCAGTTTGGATTCACTCTCATGGAACCATATGCACAAAAACCCAGACAACATTTACTATATTCCAGAAACAATCAGAATTATTCTTTTTCTCTATTTTCAATTGCTTTCCTTTGCAGATGTTTTGTATTTTTTTGGTATATGAAATATTAAGCCATGCTCTGGATGTCTTTGGGAAACCTGAAAGAACTCTTGCTGCATAATAGATTATATCAAGAACACTGTCTAGACTTTATGCAGCTGTACAGAAGAAACATTAAATCCAGGTTACTAAAGTACATACAAAAGTGACAAATAGGTTCTGAATATTACTGTATAACTGTTCTGGAGTTACTTCATAAATATTTTGCTCTGATACTTATTGCCTCTCTACTACTATGTAGTTCAGGCAAGAAGGTTAAGAAGAAATGGGAATGTGTACTTTTGCAAGCTAGAGTACCACAAGCAAGAATAGTGAGAGAAGTATTCTTCAGCGGGTGAGGATAACCTTCTTTTTTTCTTTTAATTACTACTGTTTTTTCATTAGTTGTTTCCAGATTTTCAGATTCAAGAAGCTTCTTTGTAACTATTTCACCATCTTAGCTTTATTTTAATTAGAGTAGTTTCACATATTAATGTCTTGTAAATAATTATCTTCTAAGAATTTCTGCACATAGCCAGCTAATATAGGCATTTCAATTTCCCATTCTCTTAATTATTTGCTTTGTATGTTTACAAAAGTGTGAGTCTAGATGGAGTCTATTAAGGTCAATATCTTTATAAAGAAAATACATAGAGGCTCACTGGACTCAGTCATTTATGCTGAAACATTTAAAGTAAAAGTTGAAAACTCTCCAGAAATATTCTACAGTCTCCCACTTGGGTAATTTTTGTTCTCAGGAACAAAAGCTTTTGATAGTTCTCAGTGTTTGTTCAAAAAGATTAAAATTGTTTGCTAAATTGCCTTCTGGAAACTGAAGGCAGACTATTCTTTTTCATGCCATGCAAAAAACCTACCAATACTTTATAAAAAAGAAGTCACAAAAGTGAAATTGAAATTTCAGAAAAACTTGTTTGATATCATATTGTCTAAGTAAGTGGCCACAAGACGATGAGTCTCTAAAACATTGTTTGATTAATTTTGCTTTTGAAACAAAGATTCTATGCAAAACTACACTACAAATGCAATAGAAGGCATTTAGGCTCCTTTGTCTAAAGAGATGCATCTTTCCAACTCCAAGGAGTAACTGGGAACTCTTCTGTGATACACACACTATATTTTGTTATAAGAACATTCCTATAAGAAATATGACTTTCAGTGTCTGAGATAAACTTTTAGTTGATAAAGGCTCATCTGAGCCACAAGGCACATAAAAAGGCATCTATAACCTACTTTGCAAATGTCCATGTGGTGCTCCAAGGTTTTAAACCCCTTAAAGGTCAAAGCACAAAAAAATTCCCAACAAACCTTTTGAAAATAAAGTAATGAAATGGAAATTTGGTAGCATATGAAAGCTCACAAAATTTTAAGTATATTAGGAAATGGAAGCTTTCTCCCATCAGAGGTTTTGGTTTTGTTTTTGTTTTGGTTTTTTTTTTGGTTTGTTTTGTTTTCACACTTCTACAATTTCTATAGTAATTTCTCTGACCTCTAGAAAATGTCACTTCTGAATTTCAAGTATATGTATACTTAATGTATATATGAAAACTCAGAATTAATAAAAACTGACTTTTGTGAGCTTCTGCCTCTAACTATACTTACACATATACCAGTGTTACCTACATTGTCACCACTATTATACAAAACATATACAAACTTATTTATCTTTGTGATCTTACATCCACTGTTAGGTATCTTTGAAACTGGAATTTAAAATTCAAACTACAGGATAGAAGGAAGAAATTAAAATGGCACAGTCAGAGTAAGCCTAGAAAACCAGGCTGATATCATTGTAGTTTTGCTAATGTTTTTACCTGACTTTAGCTCTTATAAATTGCCCTACTTTATGCATCAAAAAGCAGTCCTTGTTATTTACCCTCCCACAAAGGATTTTTATACACAGTATCTATCATACCACCAGCAAGCCAATCTTATATAAAGTACAGTAAATAGAACTCAAAAACAATGCAATGAAATACTAGTTTGGCAAAATGCCAATT
Organism: Acropternis orthonyx; assembly: GCA_035583155.1. Taxonomy (NCBI): domain Eukaryota; kingdom Metazoa; phylum Chordata; class Aves; order Passeriformes; family Rhinocryptidae; genus Acropternis; species Acropternis orthonyx. The sequence continues at coordinate 71,858,992 of JAWWEU010000001.1, forward strand.
CAATTTGCTTGCTTTAAAAACACTTCATTATTTTGTGTATTTTTTTCCATTCAAGAATCTTAATTATAGACTGAAAACATGAAAAATTGCATAGTAAATCTATAGTTAGGAGACTTTTGACCAGATTTAATCTCAAATGACTTTATATACAGTGGATTTGTAGATTAGTATATTTATATACATCAGAGACATCTGTGCGGTCTAGCTGAAATCAATAGGAAACCTGAAAGAATGCTAACCCTTAAGCTTTGAAGTCCCTTTCCTGTGGGCATAGGTTTGTGTGATGTTGGTTTGGTTTGGACTTAAGATTCTTCCTATGTCTAAAGTTTGCATCTATTGTTCTCCTTTTGTGTCCTTGTTCCCTACAATCTCAGTTAAGTGCTTACAAAACAATGGTGTAAATTCCAATTCTGAAAGTCTCTCTTGAGTACTATGATTATTAAATGTGTAGTGGTTGCTGCATCACTTTTGTCTTCCCTTCCCACCTTGCTTGACCTCTCCATCCTATCCTTGCCAGTCTTAACATTTTGACAGCATCTGAGCAAAGATCACTCCAAATCAACCGTCTGCCTATACAGATCCCTAGTCCCCAGTTTGGATGGCCACCAGCAAATGAAGTGCAGTAAACCTTATGCATATATTCTTGCAGCATCTATTGCATCAGTCTAGTTGTAATGTATAAGTGCATCTCAAAATGAGATGATCTGAAGATAACCCTTTAAACACAAGGTTATTTTTAGTCTGGCCTTTCAGAAATCCAATCCATACTACAGTCCTGCAAGAGTTACACTGAGATAATGTTGGACAAAGTGTGAGGACAGAAACAAGCAGCAGTGGTAGCAATAAAGTGAATGAGGAGTGTCGGGAACCTCTTTGCAATGCTGAAAGTCATTAAAATTTATGAAATTAAAGCATTGGTCACTGATAGATTATGATCACTATTTTGACTAATACTGACCCTTAGCCCCTCCAAGGAAACCAAATGTGATGGGTTTGATAAATCCCAAAAAACTCAGATTAAGGTTTTAGTTTTAGCTAGGCCCCAGTTCTGTGGGTCATG
>JAWWEU010000001.1:71860151-71876022 GCA_035583155.1 Acropternis orthonyx
TCACTTCTTTTAACTGAAACTCTGTCCCATTGGGAGTTGGTTGGCATTTTGCCAAGAGTCAAACCAAAACAATAACACCAAACAAAACTAAACTAAACAGAACCACCACCATCCTCCACCTTGGATACTCTTGGAATCTGCATATTTTTAAGTAATGACCATGTCTTTTATAGTACATGATATCGTACATGAACCCTGTTTGAGTTACATTGTTCAGGTATCTTTGACATAGAAAAAAAAAAAATTTTTTTCAACACACATGAAAAATAACAAGAATTTTGTGAAATGTTAGGATACGGATTCATGCTCCAGGCACCTAAAAGGCATTACTGAGAGAATTTTTTGCTGGCAAGAGAGATGCCAGTCAGGTGAGAGCTGTCAGCATCTGCTTCTCCCTGGAAACAGCCTCATTGTTGCTAAATCACCTTTACCAACCAAATATGGTGGCACTGGTGACACCAGAAACAATAACTGATGACTGACCAACCTCTGAGTTTGTTAACAATGAAATGATAACTCCATGTTTTTCCTTACTGGATTTCATACCTTTTCAAACTGACATTTTTCCTTTTGAATCCTTCAGCTTCTGCTTAGAAACAAATAAAACAGGTAGACTATTTTAATTATAAGAGATCTACAAATATCCTCTAGTCCAACTACCTGATCTATTCAGGGCTGACCAAAAGATAGAGTATGTTGTTAAGGACATTATCCAAATGCCTCTTAAATACTGCTTTTGGGCACCAACCACCTCTCTAGGAAGCCTGTTCCAGTGTTTGACTGTGAGAGACGTTGACTGAGGCCCCAGTGATCACACGAACACGACCAGTTGTGGGCTCGAAAGTGCGGAGTTTATTGAGGGCAGGGTCTTATATAGGGTGGGGGAGAAGATTGTGGAATAAGGGCTGGTAACTGGGACAGGATTGGAAAAAACTGGGGGAGGAGCTTGTAACTGTGAAAACCGGATAGCCAATTGGGAACAGCTCCGTAAAGAACCAATGACAAACCAGGGTTCCAGGCAAAGGCGTGAAAACCGGGCAAGAGGAGGGAAAATCATGAGGGGGAAGAAGACAACATGGAGGAACATGAAGGGAAAAACAACAGGGGGAACAGCCATATTGACAAAACGTGAACAACAGTAATATCCACTTGAAACATGTGTAAACCAGTAACACTTAACTAATAAACAATCAGTAATAACAGGGGAATGTTCAAAGAAGTTCAATACCACTCCTAACAGTGGTAAATCTTATTTTTCATTATCAGTCCAATACTACAACTCTGCAGAGAATGTAGTAAATTTCATGTCCTTTATTGGTTCTACCCGATCCTCTTCATAGGTCCAAACGGGTGAAGTATTTCTTCCAAGTTTCATAGTCCGATTGACTCCCAACATTTGACCACCTTTTCGGTAAAGAAATGTTCCCTAACATCCAGTCTGAGCCTTCCCTGGAAAAGCTTTGTACCATTCCTGTGCATCCTCTCACTGGAGAGAAGAGAGAAGAGATTAGCACCTCCGTCTCCACTCTCTCTCCTTTAGAGGAAGCTCCAGAGGGTAATGAGGTCACCCCTCAGCCTTCTTTTCTCCAGACAAACATGGAGTCCTCAGCCAAGTGTCTTCCACCCCTTTCACCAGCTTTGTTGTCTCCTGTTGGATGCATAGAAGGACCTTCACGTCCTTCTCAAATTTTGAGGCCCAGAACTGCATACAGTACTCCAGGTGAGGTTGCACCAATGCTGAGTACAGCAGGATATTCACCTCTTTTGACTGGCTGGTGATGCTCTCTGTGATACACATTTCTTCCTAAGTTGTACATTCATCTGAACTTTTATGTTTCTTATGCCTGTACAGACAATTTTACAGCTTGTTCTCACACCTTAGCAATTTTATTAGAGATCTGAGCCAAGATTACACAGCTGTACCATATCAGTGCAAGATTTTACATCCTTACAACAGAAATAGCCAAATTTCTAAGGGTGAAAAAACATTGTAGTGGAGGTTATGGAGAATAAGTGCTACATACATAACATGGCTTTGAACAAGGAAGGTGACCCAAATTCTCACTTATTATTTTATATATAATTTGATGGATAGATTTCCTGCACAGGGAATCTTGGAGAAGCCAATTACAAAATACGGATATTTATTTCAGGATTTTTTTAATACTAGAAGGCAGGCAGTGCCTTTTTTTTTTTTTTTTTAAACTACACTATCATTGAAGTAGTAGAACCAAATAACTTTAATATTGTATGTGTCTAAAAATATGAGAAACATGAAAGATCACCATTGTGATGTCTTGATATATACTATATATATCATTTAGAAAGACAAACTATCCAAAACTCCCCAAATATTTAGAACTTCCCTCTGAATAATTTATAAAATAGTCCTGAAAAGCTGAAGATGACTTACGTCAAAAAAAAAAAAACGGAGGAAAGGAAAGGAAAAAGGAGGGGGGGGGGAGGGAGAAGGAAAAAGAAAATATAATATTCAAGGAAAAGAGAGAAGACAAAAAGAAAGAAATGTTAGCATTGTCAGAACACAACCGTCAGAATAATTGGTGCAATTTTTAAAACTATATTATTCCTTGCCTGAGTAGACTAGTTTTGGTAATTTTGGTTCAAATCTATTAGAAAAAGATTGTAATAAATATTGGGTTTGTGCATAAAACTACACTTCACAGTGGGAATATTATTTTTATTTTCTTATCTAGCTTATGTAAAATGGTTTAGCTGAATTAATAACTTAAGATTATAAAATAACTAATTATCAAAGGTATTTTAAATTCTGTACTTGTAGCAAGCAGTTTATCACTCTGAAATTGTTTGGGAGTCTCAGTGTTTGCACTACAGATGTTAGAGACAAGTGATGTATAATATAATTGCTCAAATAGGCATGTTGATTTCTACTGCTGAATCTACTTGACTTGGAAAAAACCTCACTGAGGGCTCAGTTACCCTTTTTCAAAATTTTAGATAGGAAGAATATGAAAAGGTGAAAACCCCCTTGATAACACTGTTTCTAAGGTTAACTCTACATAAGAGTAAGGTGAGATATCAGCATGGATTTGTGTAAAGTTCTTAAGGGAGAGATCTACCCACATGTATGACAAGCAAAGGAAGTGCCAATGCATCCTGGTTAGTTTGTATTCCAGCTTGTAAAGAAACTTCCATTTGCACATACTTGTGAAACAGCATTTCACCATTTCCCAGGAGTAAGTTAATGACTGTAACTGCAATATTGCAACAGAAAGAATATCAATAATGGTACCAGAATCCACATGAATTTTGTGGTTGAAAAGACACCAGACGGTTGGGTAAATGTCATTCATAATGTGTAAAGTCAGATTGAACAAAAGTAGCTGACTAAAAATTGCCTATAACCATACTGATATTTCATTTCTTTGTAATTAGAATTTGAAGGATTTTCATTCTGTTTTGCTTTCACCCTCTTCCATCTGTTTCTATGATTTCAGATCATCTAATTCCTTCAGTGGTCTGTCAGTGCTTTCAAACTTACCTTGAGCTGTTTTCTTCCTGTATAGATTACCACTGAATTGCAGATCTATCAGCTTGCCCTCTTTATTGAAACATTACGACAGTAGGTAAACAGTTCAAAAAGAACTTGCAGCACCAGTTCAGTGTGTCCCTTAATCAAATTTTCATTAAAGACCAATATACTCTACAAGTTGCCATCCATAATGTCATCTATCCCATAAATTTCTATCTCGGACATCCCTGTAATGCCATCTATAGAGCCTCTTACAGACTGTTTAAGGTAGACATTAAGAATTTACATTCACAATGGCAGTCTTTAAACTCAACTAAAAATTAACTAACTGGGAAAAACAATTGCTTCAAAAGTAAATTTTTTGATGATAGTGTCAGTGAGTTAGCACAGTCAAGTTTTATCTAATGTTGGAACTGGTGACCTCAAGCAAAATATTTGGTAAAATAACAAGTGAAGGAACCTGGAAATGTTTTTTAAGTATTAATATCCTTATAGCAAAAGGTGTACTAGTGATGAGAAAGGAAAGAATTGTCAAAAATAATAATAATAATAACTGTATTTGATCTGAATAATGGGATGCTTTACAAAGAAAATGGTGACTGGGTGTTTTTTTCAGGTAGATCTACACTTTTCCTTCCATAATTTTCAGGAATCAGACAACAAGAAAGCAAAATTCAAATGAAGAAATGTAACATGGGGGGAAAAAATGACCTTAGTTTAAGTGCTTCATGTAGTGGAACTCCTGAATTTCTATTCCATTATTATTGTTTTTACTATTTTTACTATGTTTTTTCTTTTTTTTTTTTTTTTTTTTTTTTCCCTAGGAACAAAAGGAGAGTCTTTTTGGAATCTTCACATGTTTATCACACCTATTTGAAATTAAGAATGTTCACATTAAAGATGTTCACAACTCCCATGACCAGGAAATAAAAGCACACTTCTTCATTGTGTGCTAATCTAAACTTAGACAGTAATAGATGTGATCTTGATCCTATACCCTTATTACTTGTAATTTCATTCTAGTTTAAAATACAGAGACTTATTAGGACTTCCAGGTCGGCCACTCCAGTTATGAGATACTATATTGGATACTAAACAATATGCTAAATCCATAGCATCCATTGTCTTTTTTTCCTTCTCTGTAACTCCTTTTCCCTTGTGCAAATAGTTGTTGCAGGACAGTCCTACCTTGATATGCATATTACACAAGTCATCATGCAAACAATTATGCAAATTCAACTGCTGGTACCAGGGTGCTGTCTTGGTGTTAAATTATGTGAAAACCACCCTGGTTCACGAGTCTGAATACACATTCTGGCTTTTAAAAGCAGGATTTGACAGATAAATTAGTCTGCAGGCTTGTAAATCTGTGACTACCAGTCCATCACCTTATAACTGTAAAAGCCCAGTCCAACTTCTACATACTTCTGGAAGGCAGATCCTTCCACATACTTCCTTGAAGTGTGGAGTTTCTGCTGTCAAGCAGGGACACCTCTTCATGGTTACTCCCCAGGGGTTGAGAGAAAGGAAGAGATCTTTCTGCTGTCCTGTATGATGGGTTATATCAATCTCTACTTAATGATTGTTTCTTGCACAACCTTCGATACAATTGCTTTAATATAATTGCTTTGCTATAGTGCACTATACTAGTTTGTTATATAATATCCTACAAGTAGATTTTTAGCTTTTACAGTGTAATAATTAATCCTGGTCAAGATCTTTCATCTGTTCACCTGCTTGTTAATTTATCATAATAAATAATTAATTTTATATAAATATATTCATTTTGCCATCATTAAAACCTGCGGGACAAAGTGATTTAATCACATCTCTATAATTCCTTAAATCTAAAACATTGACACAGTCCGAGTCTAAGACTGGATTCAGCTACAGTTAAACCCTTCTCTGAGAAGGAGTTTGGGAAGCAAGAGAGTCCTTTCTGCACTTTGTGTTTCAACAACAAGGCTTTTTAATATCTTTGGCTAAGCCTTCCTTTGTCCCATGACAATATCAGAAGGAGCTTTGGAACTTCTCCCACCACTTCCCAACACTTGTTGGTGATAGAGTTCTCCTACTTAATATGGGCCAGCAGAGATGAATGGCTTAACCAGAAAACTGATACAGAAAATGTAGACAACTGTATCATAAACAAATTGTCAAAGGTCATGAAATTTGATGTAGCAGAGAGCTCACAAAAGGCTGTTTATAGAAGTGCAATGTGAACTGTGTTGATATGATGTGCTTATCAAAACATCAATCATTTTGGAGAACCTGAACTATCATGTACTTACTTTTTTGCACTTCTGTAAGTAGATGTCATATGAAAATTGATTTGATATGTTAAAAAAAACCCCAAACAAACATTCTCCTTGGTTAAAAAGTTTTAAATTATGATATTTAGGTATTGTTTAAAATGCAAACCATCAAAAAAAGTGCTAATGATGAAAAAAAAAAGTTGACGAAGGTTAGAGAAAGAGCATTTCTGCATGTGTGCATATCTGGATACAGTTTTCTGGCAGCTCATAAAAGAATAATAGAAACCTTTATTTAAATTTGGAATGTAACATTTTGCAACTATAACTTCAATAAAATTGAGAGAAAAACTGGAAGTTAATGTGTCTGGCATTTTCATGTCTCACAAAAGCTTTGCCAAATCTGAAATTCTATGCAAAACACTATCATTCAAATATTAAAAAAAAAAATATATATATATATATATACATTTGCCCAGGCTCACTAGGCAGAATGAACAGAAACACTACATACACTTAAATGTGATGCTCTTGATGGTGGTGAAGAAAGATAAGTCTTTGATGTAGCAGAACAAAATTATTTAGAGTTGGATATTGCTTGAGCAACTTTGGGAGATGAATAATGTAACATCTGGTCTCTGCTCTTCAAGTCCAAAATGAATGCAAATTAAAAAATGAAGTAAAGTTTTTATTGACGTCTCTTTCAAAAATACTAAATTAAATTCTTGCAGTCAAAATTCTTATACAAGTGAATGTCAAAGATTTCTTACTGACTTTATTTCTGAGTGTCGGTTAATTTTGCTATTGGACTTTTTTCCAGTTAAAGCAGATAAGCCCAAATAATGGGTAAAATGCAGAAGAGTCAAGAAAATAAGCAAAACTATAGATTTTTTTTGTTTGTTTTGCTACATGACTTAAAAGAAATACAAACAAATACTAGTTCCAGATCACTAACTTGCTTTCTTAGGGATGACACAGAATTGGATTGCAATATTGTAATTTTGTACAATATTATAATATTGAAAAATTTGATGTCTAAAAATAAAAACTGGCCTAAAAGTAAAAGTTTCAAGATTCTAAATCAAGAACTGAATTTTAGATTAAAAAAAAAATAAAATTAGAAACCCACTTACAGTTTCTGATTAGACATCATGAATTCTGAACTACAAATTAATGACAATGTTAGAAGTAAATTGGAGGTGATGACACTATCTAACACTACTCATGGCTTGTAATTTGACAAGGAATTTAAGCATGATTCAGACAGGGTAACAAGAAGAAAACCAAAAGGCTATTTCAGTTCCAAGGTGCATGAGATACAGGGTTGAAAAATTCAAAAAGAGAATCATGACAAGTTAAAAAAAAAAGTTGAAAACAATAACAACCACGTGGGAATAAATACAGCATCATTTTATTATGTTGATTAATGCTGGAATCATTTATATTCACCACTATAACTAAGCAAAGAGGAAATTTGAATAAATCAGAAAATAGAGATTTGGCAGATTCTAAAAGATTCAGACATATTTTCTTTTATTTTTAATATTTTATTCTTCTCTCAGACTGTCTGACAAATCTTAGTTGAATGTTGACTCATGAATGGTAAAAGCAATTTGGACCTGATGTTCAAGTAATGTTTCAGTAGATATGCCAATTCAGTTCCCACACAGTGAGACTTACTACCTGTTCAAAGAATGTGAAGAGGGAAAAAGAGTCAGGGTTTCCATAGTAACCTTTAGTAGTTCAAAGTAAAATTGCATAAAATTAAATCATTATCACTCAGCAACTAAGGAAGACAGCTCAGCTGATGAAGATACCAAGTTGTAAATGACTACCGGTGAGTAGCAATTTTTTTTTCCTACCATTAGTATTATTATGCCTTTTATGGATAAAAAAAGATAACAAAACCAAAGTTAAACTCTATGCTTCTATCATATTTAACAATTCTGAAAAGTGATTTTTTAATTCAGAAACAACATAAGTATGCCTTGTGACTTATACAGAATATATGTTGGTATTCATGGTAATCCAGGAGTTCCTAAAGATCACACTGTTCATTTATCGGAAACATCAGCAGATTTTTTTTAGTCTCCCAGTAGCCTGCAAAATGTCCTGTTACTATATGCCTTGAAAACAAACTCAAAATGGCTAATAGAGCTTTCATTTCTCTTGTACTGCAAAAAACATAGAGAGACAGATCTTTATTCACACCAGATAATGGTAGTATAAAATAAATTGAAAAATCTTCTAGGCAATTAATCCCTGAAACCCTCCTAAAAGAACAACCTGACACTTTGAACAAAAATGCGTTCTCAGAATCAATAGAAGAAAGCAAATCCTTGAAAATAAGCAGTCTTTTTGAGGTGTTTTCTTTCCCTCTCACCAAATGACTGAAACTGGACAATCACTACAATACTGTTGATCCCTAAGGGGGTTTAGTCAGTTACTTACTGAGTGACAATGTATCAGAACAGTTATTTATTATTTCTTTTTATAGATAATCTGATATAAGGAAATGTAAAAGAAAAGTATTTCAAGTATGTGGAAGGGGAGGGATTTGCTGGTTTGGTCTTTTTGGTTTGTTTGGGGTTTTTTTCTGAATACATATTTATTGAGAATGAATGGAAGAATTTTGTGTGTTTTCTTTTATCTCTATATTGTACATTTCAGACTCCTAGTATTAAAATATCTTTATGCAATTTACTGTGCTGTCAAACTGATAGAGATCTTCAGTCATGGGAAACCAGGAAAACACGATCATACACCTAGTGTCCATTTGCTAATCCCCCTTGGGCTGTTCAGTGAACAATCTGAAACATAAGACAACAATTCTAAGAAGAAAAAAATAACAGGCTATAAACAAGTTTGGTATTTTTAGGCTGATTCTGCTGTAGCCTCTACTGAGATAGAAATATGTGTCCAACCTGTTTCTGAGGAAAATGTGGAGAGTTCCCTGTCCCTATTCCATAGTCTGAATGAAGAGATGTATGCAAGGGCTTTGAAAGTATGTACATTTTTATAACCTCCAGTACAGTATGGTGAGGATTTCTAAGAACCCTGACACTAATACAGATAAGAGATTTTCGATGTATTTTGCTTCTGGTATGAGATTTGAAGTGAATTTCAGTCATCATACCTGAAGAAGAAATTTCTGTTTTAGATATCCCTGCTTAGATAGAAATAGGTTTTGACTGATGCTGGGGCAGTATTATTAAGCTGTGTGTGAGGATGTGTCTTCAGACAGATGCAGTCTTGACTTTCACTTAGCAAATTTTCTCCAGGGTGGAAGTCAAGGGATTATACATATCTGATGCTGTATCCAAGATAACAGAATGGTGCTCCAAGCTTCCCCAAGCTCTTGTGCACCATAACCTGGCATTGCAGTAGCATTGTGCCTACCATGCACCACCTTGGACTCAGTGCCTCATTGTCTTGACTTGGATGGAAACTGAAGCTGAAAGCTTAAATATAACAGCTGTGAGATTTTGCATAAAATTCCTGTAGAATGACTTTGGTAACCATACATAGATTTAGAGTTGAAAGGTGAAAGAAAGATGACTCTGAATGATATACACATTTTTTTACTATCGTTGTGTTCCTACACACTTTAGTTTTCCAAGTAGATTAGTTTATATAAATAAAATTTATCTATGCATTCACGCATCAGTTACTTCTTTTTCTGTGTGAATTCAACAGAAGAGTAAAACAAAAATAAAGGCCTGCAATTCAAAAAAAAAAAAAAAAAAAAAAAAAAAAAAAAATTAAGCTTTTTTCCCCTCAGTCCAGGATCCTTGGTGTTTTCAAACCATCTGTATTTTCTATCCATTCCCAATTATTCTTCCACTATAATCAATTCTTGAAGGAATAGTAAAACTTCCACTTCTGTTGATCTCTGCTACTTAAAACATATTTTTCTTCATAACATTCTTTCAGATGTCTCAAAAATTATTCAGCTAAATTTACCATATAATTCAGAAAAAAACACCAGGAGATTCTTTCAAATGAATTTAAAAAAAAAAAAAAAAGAAAAAAATTATTTATTGAAATAAAAACTTACATTTGATAAGAAATTCAAGTGCCTCTTTGTAACAATTTCTAATAAATTTTCTAAAGGAAGAATACATAAGTGCAGGTGAAGTAATTGAAGCCAACTAAGCATTTAAATTAGTCAATATTTTGTATAAGAACTTTTACAGAAATGATATTAAGGAATCTTAGACATTCAGCCTAGGCAAATTCAGCAACAGAAATGAATTTATGAAAAACAATGTAAAATGAGAAGTGAAATTGTATATCGATGCAGCATATCACTCAAGATTGAAAAGTTTATTTTACAACTAATTTGCATGAAGACTTTATAACAAGGGAAAAGCTGAAGAAAAATTGTAAGCCATTCATATAATACAGTAAAACTTGTTCCTGCTGCTGTCTTCAGTGTGTTCTCTTATGTGGATTTACCTACTGGGTTGCTCTCCTCAAATACAGCTCTACAAATTTTGACTCAGACATGGCAGTATCCAGTCCTTGCTGCTTATCATTCAGCACTGTGTTGCCCTGTGTTTCTATGCATTTATTGTTTTATAGCTTCCCCCTCCAGTCTCAAAATTAAAGTCAGCATGATTCCTTTCCTGTGGTTACTGCTCTTTTTTTTCTCAAAAATATTTCTGTTCCTGTTACTGTTTTGAGAAGAGAATATGTTTCATTCTTTTGTTAAACTCTTCATGGCCTGCTTTTTCACTAACATCTTACATTGTCTGGGTACCACTCAGATTAAAAATAATTCACATTTCTTGCAAGAATATAGCAAGAGCATATCTAAGACAGCTAGCTAACCTTATTCCTTAATGTAAGGGTTTTATTTATAGGTAATTTATCTCAGTAGCATTTACTTACATGGAGTTGCTAATGCAACTAATAACCACAGGAGAGGAAACAAATCATTATCTCTAACCTGGAACCATTTCTGCAAATCATGTCTCATTCACACTGAAAACATGATCAATCTCACCATCTTTACAAGTACATATCTAAGCTAATGACATTTGACTTCCTTTAAATGAAAAGAGAGAATGAGACTCACAAAGGTATAATTCAACAAATTTATTTTAAATTTCCTTTTATATGGCCACATGTGCTTTGAACAAGTGTATAATAATAATAATAATTCAGATATAAACGTCTATGACTTGATTCCTTTGCCTGTATTAGCTGGTGTTTTTCAGATGCCCTGGGCTAGCCTGCATGGATGTAACTCTGCCTTCTTGTAAAGTATGGGTCTCTAAAGGTCCCCTGTAGTGTCTGTTAGTCCTCTGAGGATGTTCCTTATGCCTTAGAATATCTAAGAATGTCTCAGATGACTGTAACTGATTTGAACTTTAGGATATACAAATTTTAATGTCAGTGTGTGAGGTAGGGGCCAAATTTAGTTATTGTAACATTAGCACTGAACCTTACAGGTATTAAGGCTTATGATAACCTGTCTGGCTTCCAGCTGCAGCTCCAGGAAGTCACAAGTCCTCCATAGGTCCTTTGTAATAACTTCCATCAGCTATTTTTAAGTCTTCTTAAGTAAAACTAGAGGTTTCTATATAGCAAACTGAAGAAATCTTTAGGTGTGGAAGCTGCCATTGTATCTAACAGAGAACTAGGATTTAGTTCTGTTGCCTAAATGTAGCTAACCAATGTGTTTGAAATTCCCCAGGTTATCCTAACTTATCTCCTGTTGGCACTTTCTAACAGCTGTTATGTCCCATGTACTGCCCAACAGCCTCATGTAGATCTCTGCCATTTCAATAAAACACAGTTATATAATTATCTAAAATTTCACTCCTGTTCAGATGTTCAGTGTTGTCAAGAGAGTTACTCAAATCAAAAGGGGCTTTCAGTTAACCAGAGCTGGGCACTGATTTGGTGTCTTCCCTAGGGTATTGAGGATACTACTAAATGGAGTTCTGCACTGCTTTGGCCTGGCTTTTGGAAGCCAGAGCATGCAGCAAAAAATAACTTCAGATGTGTACATTTTGGCAACCGAGAAGGCAAATTAGGCTGATCTGTTTGCAGGTGCCCATAGGCTTTCTTGAAACTGTAGCATAAGTCTCCACTGAGTGTGATAGGTGCATGAATGCCTCTTTCACAGTAGTACACCTTCATTTAGAAGTTTTAATCTGGAGCTGATTTCTTATTTGATCAGATAATGTGCTGATTAGACCCTAATCATGAAGTGGGTTTTTTTAAACAAGAATTATAGCTATCAGTTCTGAAATTAGACTGTCATACTGTGATGAATAAACTAAGTCACAGAAAGAGTGACAGAACTGTGGTCTTTGCACTGACCTTAGCAGGGAAAATATTCTGGCTGAATTTAAGTAATTAGGACACACACTGAAGGAATGGAATAAATATTATTTTTCTCATTGTGATGGGTTTGATAAACCCCAAAGAAAACTCAGATTAAGGTTTTAGTTTTAGATAGGCCCAAAGTCAAATATAGCTAGGCCCCAATTTCATGGATCATGTGGTTAGGGACAAGTATCAGCTGACTTAAGTGACCAGTGAGATATTTCATGCTATCTGATGTCAGCTCGACTATAAATCAAAGAATAGCTCCCAGTGTCCCTCTCTTCTCCCTTTGGCCATGCTGAGAGCACCTCGCTTCTGCAGTTCAGAAAGATTAGGCCTCACAGCTCCTGTGCTGAGATATCCACAGCAGTTTTGCTTTTAGGGAAGTAAAATACTTTTCTTTTGTTTGGGTTGCTCTTTCCCTCTCGTTGGGGTGTGTTTTTCTGGGGTTCTGGGTGGTGGAATCTGTGTGTTGTTGGGAGGGGGGCAACTTAAGATAAGTCATTGTTGGTTTTTCTCTTATATTTGTACATATATATGTGGTAAATTTGTATGAATATATATATATACCAATTTCAGTTTTAAGGTTTTTTTTTTTTCCTCACTCCTTTGCTGAAACTCTGTGCGGCTCTGAGAGGGTTGGCATTTTGCCAAGATTCGAACCAAACAATAACACATTCATTTTTCTCTCTTTAAAATATAAATTTTAATACTATTTTAACAGTTCAAAAATTAGCTATAGTTAACCATTGAAGAAATTATGCCAGATAATTAGTGTTTGTATGATATTACAGTGATAACTGATTGGTTATTGAGAGGGATGTACTGATTTTAATCAATAATGTGAGTTTCACTGGAACTTCAAGCTAAACATATATTTTGAATTTAAACTTTCTTTTATCATCTAACACTTCCATTCAACCCTTGCTTTCTTTTCCTTTCTGACATTTAGAGTACAGAGAATAATTTAGATCACATCAATAACACCTAAGAGAACATGTTGATCTTGAAATAAGCTGAGTTTTAAAAGTATTGCCTTTTACTCTGCTTTTGTTATATTAATGATCGAACAGCTATCTCCATTATCACTCTGTAGGTTTCAGTGGTAACAGAGCAGCATGCTTTTTATTATGCTGTGGTATCGAGGCCCTTTTTCATTCCTGTCTCTATAAAAGAAATGTGAATGACTTTAGATGTGGTGGGGAAAAAAAAAGAAAATAAGGAATATTTACTTTTTAGAATGTTTCCAGGATTGAATTCATACTAAGTTATTCAGACTCTCCAGGTTTTGTAAAAAAAACACAAGAAAAAATTATTATTGTACTGTATTTAGAGCATGATTTTTTTCAATAGTTCATATATATATAATCTGCGTATTCAGATGTTGACACTAAGAGTACAGTTTGATGAATCGGTGTTTTGATTTCACCTCCCACCTATCTGACAAGTATTCACATCTGACAAGAATTCACATCAGACAAGAATTCAAGCTGTATGAAACTTCTTTGCTCCCTCCATTGATGCATGAGTTGTGTGTCAAGAAACTAGATATAGGCACAGGTAAACAGGCATACACACAAAGCAGGGAATTATGAAAGTTTGTCATTTTCTTATACAATAAGGTGCTCTTTATATAATAAAATATGAACAAAATGGAAGGTAGAGGTCACAACTGTCTTATTAAAATGCAGCAAAAAAACTATTACATGGTAACTTATTTTTAAACCCATATTATCTTATATGCCATGCATGTTAGCATATTAGTTGCACAGTTTCTGAAAGTTGAAGACAGATGAATTCAGATAGATGGGATGAAAGGAAAGGAGAAGTTACAAACTTTTGGTTCAACTTAGAAAGTTAGTCTTGTGTCAGTTGCAGAACAGGGTGGCAGATCCCCGTGGTCATGGGGACTAGGACAGGCTGACAAGCAAAGATGTGGGTTCAGGAGCAATCTCAATGAGCTCTCTAGTGCCAGCAGGAACCCAACATCATCCGTAACAGGATTTCCACCTGGCAGTGTTTGCTCCTTTCAAAGCAATCCTGAAGAACAACGTTATCTATTTAGTCTGTTAAAATGTGTGTTTGCCAGCATTCTTTAGCTTTGGTGTGCTAGTTCTTGACCAGCTCTTGCCAGAGTTTGGCAGAATCAAGACTGACACAATTATTCCTCCTCCAGTAGCACCAGTGACTATAGTTGGCATACTCCCACAAACATTACTGGTCACAGATAAGCACCTTTGTTTTCATCTCCAGTCTCATGACTCTGTCTGAACTTGTCTGTAAGGTGCAGACTTTTAACAACAGCAGAAGGAAGCAAATAAATTACTGGACATCAGAAACATTCATGAACTAAACAAAATTCAAGCAGTTTTCCACTCCCCCTTTAAAATCAGTTTAAGATGGTAAACTGTGACCTTGGTTTCAGCTTCCTTCCCTAGGATAAAGAAGTTAATTTGAATAAGGTATCAGTTATGATAAGTGAGTAGTTAAGCTCAACCCTTTTTTTGTTTACCTGAATAGCAAAGTGAACACCTTTAGTATTAGTCTCTTACTACTGACATCAAAATTTTATAAAAATTATGATTAAATAGTAGCCGTTCCCTATTGAACACATTTCTTTTAAGATATATTTGTGTATTTGTAATACTTTTCTACATAATCTTGTCATTGCTATATAACCGTATGTCATTATATAGCATCAACAATTAATGCTTGATCATGGGTGAAAATTTCAGTATTCATTAAAATCTACATTACTAGTTTATACAGAAAAATAAAAATAAGAAAATTAAAATAAGTCTTATGGATTACAAAAGGAAACAGACAAATCAATAAACAAACAAGAAGAATTCAGAAGATTCTTTAGTCCTTTGTATCAAATTCAGCAAATTCCAAACCCAAAATTGTTGTCTTTCTTTTAAGAGAAAACTGCCTCTTTCTTCTTTCCCCCTCTAACAAATAAATTTCTTTTTAAACCTCTCACCATTGAGTAAATCAGTTTTATGACATTGTAGTCACAATAAATAGATGTGTCAGTATTCATATTCTTCCTGGAAAGGATGGTATACTTATTATTTAAGATAAATACATTTATGTAACATTTCCCTGGACAAACTGCACTTCAGAATTTAATTTTCTACTTTATTTCCCTATTACAAAAATACATGTTAGCCTGTGAATATTTCCACTGACATTACTACGGCCCCAGCATTTTCTTTCTATAATCAAGGTAACTCCCTGGTCTAAGTTTCATAGAGCTTTTACAATTGTGCACATGATAACTTATTTTTGTATGTTTAATGCCACATTAATGGGTAACAATGCAGTTCCTTATTCTGAAGGAGCTGATATAAAGTATCCCTTCCAATCCCCTCTAGGAGTGAACTTCTCTACTAAAAGCTTAAAGCAAGACAGAGTCCTTAAAAAATTTGTCTGATTTTAAAAACAGTAATAGTTTCAGAGTAGGGCCTTATCATTAGGAAATATTAAGCTATATCATAACATATCATGATCCATGTTTTCAAAATAAATGAGTTTTCCAGAACAGACAGAAGCACACTATCTGAACTGAACATTAGAAATTCTTTCAATGTTTCTATGACGAGCAATTTATGAAAATTTATTATTCTCAAATCTGATGTCTCATGCAAAAAGCTACAAGGATCTTCTTAAATTAAAGAAATACAAATAAAAAGCTTCCCTAATTTTTTTTTTTTTTTTTGGGGTGGGGGGGGGGTTAGATTTTTTCCCCCAATTTTGTAGTTAATTC
>JAWWEU010000001.1:71876032-71891698 GCA_035583155.1 Acropternis orthonyx
TTTTTTTTTTTTTTTTTTTTTTTTTTTTTTTTTATCCTTCTTTTGTGTGATATATATACCTCATTAAATCTTGTGTGGAAATCAGCAGCACACTACCTGAACAAACTGTTATACTTCTCTACTGTACACAGTATCAGCTTTTAAAACATCCCCATTTCAAAAAAAAAAAGGACCAAATTAGTTTTCGGGAGAGGTGGGGGGGGGGGGGGGTGGGGGGGGGTGGGAAGTTAGGTTCAGCATATGTGTTTTGAAACTGGCATCTCCCCTCCCATGATAATTTGTGCACACTGTGTTTTGTGTCATCACTTCTTTGTTCAATAGTTGGTTTTGCCTTTTATTTTAGTGGATCCTTATACATAAATGCATCTATGCTTGTACACTTGCAGTGAGCCTGTGTGACAAGTGTGTATACTTAAACTGAGAATATGTGTCTGATTGGATGGGGGTTGAAACCTATGTAACCAATTTCACAAAAGTCCATTAACCTTCGATACAGTTTTGCTACATTGTTTCATAAAGTAGAAACAAAATGTAACATCTATTTGAAGCTATCTTGCTGAGATACAGTCCCAGGACTGCTTACAGTAATTGTTTACATGTGATCTTGATTATTGATCATGCTGAAATTGTATTAAGGAGCAATCTGCAGGCAACCATTCTAGTCTATCCACTTGAATGCAATTTATTTAGTACTTTCCTGCATGCTTTGTTGGTCATTTAATCTCAATTTTCAAGGGAATTAATCTTGAATTTCTTAGCTTCTAAATGACTAAAACAAACACAGGAAAGAATGAAAAAGAAGAAAGAACCACAGGAATCTTTCTTACTTCTTATTTTTCGGGAAAAAGTACATTCAGTAAAATGAATAAAACTATCATTCATTTGGAAATACTGCTTTATAGGCAATATAAAGCATTTTATTTATGAAGATGGGTAAACCAATGCTCATTAAGATGAAATATAATGAAGTGTGGGGGGTGGGGTGGGTTTAAAAGTCCTTGAATTGTATAAAGGCATCTGTGGTTTGAAATACAATTACGTATAAAGCACAACACAAAATGAGAGGAAACTTTAATTACCAGAACAATTAAAAAAACCCAAATGAATGCTTAAAATTATTTTATGACTTGAGATACTAGAAGAGTAATATTACCCTCCAGTCCCACACCCCAAATGCAAAAGGGATGTTACAGCCTAAGATATAGTCTCTAGAAAATTGGTCTGAACAAAGTACAAAGAAAAAAAAAAAAAAAAAAAAGGCAAAAATACAGGGAAATTTTTTTTTTTTTTTCCTAAATGGAGCTACACCATCCTTTTCTTTGCTGGTCTACTGAATTCAGGAACCCCAAACAATCCTGGTGTACATTTACAATCAGTCTTGGGGCTGATCTTGCTTGAATACCTCTAATAACCTGCATTTGAAGCATACTCTCTATCCCATAAACTACTTGCATCATACAATTCTTATTCCAGCTCTCACCATCTCCCAAATAGCTAATGTGATAGCCCATGTTTTACTATAAAAGACGTTTCATAAACCCAGGTCAGAAACTTTTCTGTGTTCCCATTTTCTGTCAAATTTCTTATCAAGAAAACCATCAAGCTTGCTGTTATATACTTGCAGTAAATCCAAGTGCATTGTTTATGTCTCCCTTTTGTTCTGTAGATGTTATGGAAGACCTGGCCATACGCTGATTTTGAATTGAAGGACTGAATGTTGAAGTCTGGAGTGGAAGAAAATGAGTTTGATTTTAGAATAAGTTGTTGACTAATTAGGGAAGTAATTTAATTAATTAAATCAATAGATGTTAAAGACTATCATTACTGAAAAGGCACTACAACCTAACATGTGTTAATTATATTACTGGATAAAATTTTGGTGAAATCAAAGAAAATTGAGCAACTTAATAATGAACATTTTTTTATATAACTCTCTTACAGAAGTTGTGATAACAGAATAGAAACATTAACATGTAAAACTAAACATCAATAGAGCAAAGTATAAGGAGATAGAAACACTGAAAATGAAATGTTCGTTTTGCTATGTTAGTTATGCTTCACAATGAACAATCTTTTTCCCATCCAAGAAAACCCTTCACACATCAAAAGCAAGTCAGAAGCAATCCGTTGTCCTGTGAGTAACCTAATGCAGTAATATATTCTACTGGGAAATGTTCCAGGGTACTTAGAAACTATGAGTACTGAATAAAGGATTTTAATGCTAAAACAAAATGTTATACGGGCTCATGCGTAAAGCCATACTGGGTGGCTGATATAGAATATATTTTTATTTATCAGATACAGACACACAAGTACGCCCTTTGCTAAGATGTGTATCCTGACAGCTCATTAAGAAGAGAAGCCATAACAATTTAATGAAATATTTTTTTATTGTCCCCAAAGGGACAACAGCTTTGACAAATGAATTAAAAATAAACCAAAACCAGAAAACAATCAAATGAAACATCTTGAACACTTTCAACAGTAGTTAAATCCCATAAAATCAGAATAAAATTATTTTGGCCATGTATAAACATGGTTTAAAGAAATACACTCTTGAATGCAATTAATTGTATATGGTTTACTACTGGTTTTGAATTTAATCTAATTCCTTTTCCAGTTTACCAAATGCCACTGAAATACTGGTCATATAACAAATATTCTGTAATTATTAAAAATGTTATAGCATGGATGTGTCTGATGTTTGATTTTGCTAGCCCTGGCTGTTCCACTATGGGCTTTGATTATATTAATTTGAATGGAAAAATGTTATAAAAAAACCCAACACATATCTTTGCAAGTGACCTTCAGATCTGGCACACTGTCAGCACTGTTTCTAAGTCTCAGAAACAGGTTTGATTACCAGCTGTGATGAAAGGCAAAAGTATTCTGGAAGAAAAGCAAAAATTGTCTTTACATTCTCTTTCGTATGTTCCAAGAATATCTCAGACATCCTACAGCACCTCAACTCAATTAGACTTTAGGTATGGATAGCAGAAATGGCTTCTGAGATCTCCTTTTGTGCTAGTCATCCTAGACTCCTCTTAGAGTCAGGAGGAGAAATAAAGACTTAGTATGGCAATCGAGAGAATTTTAAACTCTAATCTAAAGTAATATTGATTTATTTGGGATATTAGCAATATATCTTTCACCTGTAAAAAAGACTGGGTCAATTTTGATCAAAAAAAGAACCTAACACTGAATATTTGAATGCCTAGAGTCAAGCAAGAGGAATCCTGCTTGCCCCAAAAGTTACATTAATTCTGAAGGTAGGACTTACTTGCTAGATCCTTCAAACCTTGCAACACTGAGGAGGACGACATTGGTTTACCTTCACATAATACTGCTAAAAGTACAATGATGAAAGAAGAGTCTGCGTTTTCACACTTGCAGTAAGATTTTTTCATATTAGTTCCTTTAAAGTTCATATAGCATATGTCAACTTAGTTTTCTTTCTGATACTTTAGAAAGACTTCTTTGTCTTAAAGGTCAATAGCACAGAAGACCATTTTGTATTGCTAGAGGAAAACAGTAAATAATTTCAGAAATTCAAAGGACAAAACCCCAATGAATATTCTTGAATTCTGTTAAAATTTTACAGTGTATTCAGTGAACCACAGTAAACTGCCAGAACTAATTAATTTTAAGATTTTCTTCAGGCTGTTAAAACTTGCACCAGAAACACATATTTGATTATCATACTATATATGTTAATATTTTACCTTCATAATGTTAGAGTGGATTTCTCCACATCCATCATAGATGCTACATCTAAATGTTGGCAGTTTGAACCTGCTTATAACTGTAGCATATGTAATTAGTCTCCAAATTAAAAAAAAAAAAAAGAAAAAGAAAAAATGTATTTCAATTTATTATTTATGAATTAATTACATTACTCTTAAAGGTTTCTAATAGTCTGCTACTGTCCTGTTACTTGTAATGCCTTAGTGCTAAATATTGTCTATAGAACTGAGGAATCCAGAGCTCTGAAGATGTTACTGCCACATTACTATTGTCTGCAGTTGGAGAACTAAGGAAAACAGAGGTCTGGTGGAGGGCAGAAAGCAGTTAATGTATGAGCAGGGCATTTTAAGACTCATTAGTAAAGGAGATGATGAAAGTGAAGCTTAGTAAGACCATCACAAAGAACACAGGAAGACACAGTGAAGCTTAAATTGGAGGAACTATGAATTCCACCAAACTGGTATCAGACATGATCAGCGTGACCCTATTTCCATGAATAGAGGGTGTATTTATTCTATACAATGGGACATAGAATAAATTATGTTTTATTTAAGATGAAGAATCACTAAAATTTACAGCTGTCTCCTGTACAAAACAACATGGAACTGTAACCTTTTGGGCACAGAAATAGTTAATGTGAGTTTATACATTTTGCTCATGTAAATAATGCTTCCAGACACACCTAGTTATGAGTCTCAGTGTTCACCTAAAACTTCATCAGCTTTTTGGGGTTTAGGCTTATATATATATATATATATATATATATATATATATATATATATATATGTAGGAAAATATATACTATGGACAAATGCTTAAATCACACAAGAGATGGCTTTAATACATAGAAATATTTTCATAGTGTTGTTACAGAAGAAGGATGCACAGACAGCATTTTCAACATTATTAATGATGAAACTTGCAGGTTAATATTCAACACAGAGAAATGCAGAGTTATGCACCTCTTGCCTGAAGACATGAGAATGAAATGGCTGAAAAAATTGTTTTGCTGAGAAGAACCTCAGTGTTACTGCAGACACCAAGCTAAGGGTAAGCCTGAAGTGTACTTTCGTTGCAGATTCAGCAACGTGCATAGTGGGCTACTTTAGGAGGAGGAGAACCAACCAGATGAATGAAATTATTATCCCATTGTTATCTAATCTTTACCCTGGGGAGGTTATATTTGAAATAGTGTGCCTGGTTTTATTTTACCTGGCCCCTTCAGAAAAATTCCTCAAAAAGAATGTTGAGAAATTCACCAGGGTTCAGTGGACAACTACCAAGATGGCCAGAGAACTAGAGCACGACCTATGAAGGAGCTCAAACTGAGGGAACTGGGCTTGTTTAGTTTGGTAAAGAGGAGGCTGATGATCTGACATTATAGGATTTGGAGACCAGTTTCAAAGGAAACAGAATCAAATGCTTTCCAGTAGTGGCAAATGAGATATCAGAGTTATTTTGAGGGCGAGATTAGACATCAGGAAAAGCCTTCTCACTTGGCAGAAAGTTCATCACTGTAAAAGGTAGTCCAGAGGGGATATATTAAAAAAACCTGTCTATGGATTTTTTCGTGCTTCAGATCTGGCTGATCTGACTTGGACTTGATGATAACCCTGTTTTGAGAAGGACAATGAATAAGGCATCTCTAAAATCTGCAAGTAAACATTTCTGACTTGTTTAGATGATAAACTTTGAGGACAACATAGCCCTTTTATTTGAATTCATTAGATTTTAGATTTTATTATTTCACTATTTTAAAATAATTATCTCAGGATAGGAAAAGTATCAAGGAATCTTTTTAATATACTGTCATTTTTCAGTTATAAATAATACTATTCTTGTTTTTTACTTAGCATTAAAATGGAAGAAACATTTGGGAGGTTGTTTAGGTTTGGTGGGTGTTTTTTGCTTGCTTGTTTTTGTGTGTGTTTTTGGTTTGGTTTTGGTTTTGTTTGGTTTTGGGTTTTTAATTTTTGTTTTGTTTTGGGTTTTTATTTGTTTGGTTGGTTTGTTTGTTTGTTTGTTTTCCAGTCCATTCTAGCCCCACAAGTATTTTCAAAGCTTAATCTTAAAATGGCATACTTCATCCAAACCGGAATGAATGGAGATGACATTGAAACTTAATGTTTACAAATGGAAGCAGCCTGATCATCTCTTTAAACCCTAAACCTTATCCCAGAGTTACCACATATAGAAGACTGCTTTGTTCATGACTTTTAAAGTGACACAAATACACTCTTTAGGGCCATCACTTCTTAACGTAAATTCAGATACAGATATATAAATATACATTTGTAATTGGAATTCTCAAGGGAAGAAGGAAATCATAGCAGCATCTCCTTTGGAAGCATTTTGATTATGCTTCTACATATTTTTCTGAAATAGCCTGAATCTAATGGTTCTTTGTTATTTCTTTTGGCTCATGCTCTCTGTTAGGATCAAGAAGTGCAGGGGAAAAGTTGGGTGAAGTGTGACTTCACTCAAAAATGTTAAATGTTTTATCTCTATGGGTAATTCAGTAAGATTTTTATGTTATTTTCAAAGTTTTTATTTTGGCCTAAAAATACTTTATAACAAAGAGGGAAAAAAATGAATGAATGAGTACATTGAAAATGCAGAACCTTGGATGCATAACTGAGGGTCATACAGTCCCTTCAAATATTAATTAATCTGTGGTTAGCCGTCTGGTTTTCTTACCTTCAATTAAAAAAAAAAAAATCAATTTAGTCAGTTACTCATCTGAATTGTCAATATACCATGTCTAACTGCAGACTAGTCTCCTTGTTTGATATTTATGAAGTGTACTTCAAAACAGAAGAAACTTGTGATTTAATCATCCACAACATAACTAATTAATTTGCAGGGAATGAAAACATACTAATATAAAAATATAGTTAGAGTGACATACTTATTTAGATTTTGAAATAAAGATCCCAAGAGAAAAGTCTAACTTTTACCTTTCTCATTTAAATTATTCTTGAATTCAAATTCAAATGTTTCCAGAGAATGAGAAACAAACAAAAAAACTTCCAAGGTAGAATAAATCCAAGGGAAAATGTTATTGACATGAAAAAGAAGACTTGA
The DNA here is from genome assembly GCA_035583155.1 of Acropternis orthonyx. NCBI lineage: Eukaryota > Metazoa > Chordata > Aves > Passeriformes > Rhinocryptidae > Acropternis > Acropternis orthonyx. The sequence goes on from JAWWEU010000001.1 coordinate 71,882,861, forward strand.
AATTTCAGACAACTCACAGCAAAGGAGGGACATTAAGCTTCTGAGGGAACATGAAGTCCTGACACCATCTTTTCATGGAAAATTTCATATGTAGTTCAGTCACACAACTTGAAAGAATATCTAATCTGGATCAGAAATGCCATAGGATTCCCACATTGAGGCCATCTGTGAGTAACAGTGTGGGAGGAACTATGGTTTTGACCTTGTACACCTGGGACAACCATAGAATGCTACAGGCGGTAGGGAAAAATGAAGAGGTTATGTTTAAGGACATGAAGATATTATTCTTTCTTGATGTAGGCCCAACCTCTGTTAAAAAAAGAGAACTGAATGAGAATTAAAAGGCTTCCTTGAAAGGAGAGGTTATGGTAATAGTGCTCTGCCTTGCAAACTGAGAGTAACTTTTAATAACTGCACACTGGCTGAGTAAAATGGCAGCAAATAAGCTTTCATACAAAGTCAGAAAAGAAAGCACCTAGGAAGATCCTGAAAGTAAAAGACTGTGTAGAACGAATACATTGCTGTTTGGGCCTGCTTGCATCTCTAGTTTTACATGATCTTCAAACTTCACATTGTCTGTTGTAGCCTTTATTCAGAATGTCCTGCTAAGTCTACAACCACTGCAGTCTTAAACAAGGAGGTAAAGGTCGTATGTTAAATATATGGAGTCTACCTTGGTAGGTATTATTCTTTAAACCTAGTATTAGTACTGGAATTTGGAGTGCCTCCTGGTTCTGAGATGTACATTAATAGGAAATAAAGATGGAGACAAATTGTTTTGTTGCTTTGCCTTTTTTAGCCAAGTAACTGAATAGAAATCTACTATATTTACAAATTTTTTTTCTGCTACAAAAACTCAAGCTAAAAAAACCTCTCCACAGAGTGACACTGTTTTGTTGGGGTTTTTTTCCTCTCCAAATGTCAATCAAATATTGGTTTTAGGCTACCTTCAGATGTTTGTAAGACTCCTTTTAGTGGTCTTAAGAGTGCCTCTTAAGATTATCATGTTAAAGAGTTTAGTCTTTTTAATTTTTCTCCAAATTATTTATAAAGTTTCTATTTTTCTAGCAGATATAATAATATTTGTGTTTTAATCTCTTTAGATTGTTTTCATGTTTTGCCTTACCTAACCTACAGAAAATGTTGTAGCTTCCTATCCACTTGACATTTTGACAATTAGAAATATGCTTTTTTTCTCTCTCAAAGGTGTTTTAGTTCACACTCTTTTTAACATCAAATATTACTTTAATTAAATTTGAGAGCTACATATTAAGTATGCCAAGTACAAATTTGTTAGAATTACAGAGAACCATACTTTTTCCTGAGGACAGAGGAAAAAAAATAAAGAAAATGTTTTAGATATTTTTTAACAATTCTTTTCTCCATAGACAAACAGTTATATGGCAATAGACAAGCAAGCAAATTATAAAGTTCTCTCTTTTTTTACAAGAAAAAGTTAGAAGTCTGCAAATACCTTTGCTGCTTATATTGACAGGAGTGTTCAAGTTCTTTCTTATTTAACCAAAGAATATCAGGAGCAATTTTCTCCTTCAAGTTTCATTATTTTTTTTCTTAATATTAAGTAATTATTTATTTATACTGAATGTGAAAAAATTTATAATTCAATACTATAGATACTACAAAAAGTTTAATTAAAAGCATAGAAGCTTAAGTCTCCATATATTAAAAATAAGACTAAGTAATGATCTGTATGAAGCTATAAACAATGTTTTCTTGTACTACCCTTGATTTTTAATTAGAATTCATGTGATGGAAGGAACTTTACAGAAAAGAATAACAGTGATGTTCACTAATAAGGTAGAAGCCAGAGAAAATCCTCTGAGAAATTACCACATGACAAAATACCTCAGACTTGGAAATGATGCTGCATATTTCAGGAGAATGTTCACATTATTGTTATCTATGGGAAAATTACTTTGTTCCCTGGCCGATGGTTCAACCATATGGCCATTTCAGCTGTTTGTAATCAAGTAAATATATCTTTTATACTAGAAATCCATCAAGCAGACCTGATTTGAGACTTAAGACATTTTACTTTAATAGGAGAACCATTCTTTTCCATTTCCTTTCATTATACAGAAGTTAGAACAGATTTTACCCCTCTAAAAGACAAAAATAGCATATAGAATCAACCTCTATTTCTTAAGATCAGCTCCTGCCAATATTACATCTCTTTAAACCTTTTGTATAGAAAAAACAAACAAACAAACAAACAAACAAAAAAAAAACTTATCAAACTGAGAAGAGTGAATTTATTCCTTGAAATTATTTTTTACATCTAATATCATATTAATTCCAGGCATTAGGGCAATTTTTAAAAGGGAGACAGATTATTAGAAAGGTAAAATTCTAATTTCATTAAACTAACATTAAATTAATTTTAAACTTAAAAGACAGTATTTTCTTTTCTCCTCTATGGGTTCTTTCATTACTTTTGAATAAAACACATTCTGAGGGTACATTTTAATAACTCATACTTTAATAAGAAAATCTCATTTAAACAATTTTGGCTCTAAATTTTCTGGGCAATGAACCTGCTTACTTGTAACACACTAAGTTCAAAGCTCATTGTACTTAATGGAAAAGTTAAGTCTGTGACAGAACCTAAACTGAATTCCATTTGCTTTGACCTTTAAGTTATACGTGTTGATGAAAGACCAGAGTGCATCTATGAAAATTATGTTCAGAAATACCAACTTTAACATTCAAGAAAAATGAAATCATTAGAGGTAGTTTTAAAGTTTTAACACATACATTTATATAAGGTACTAACATGTCCTTATCTCCTTTTAACCATGATTGACTTTGAAATATGCCTTTGAAAGATGTACATAGTAAAGGTTTTTGGTTTTTTTAAGAGTATTTTTCTATGAATTGAAATGTCTTGCATGGTTGTTAGTCTTCCAGGGGGTGACATACTGACCAAATTTCAAAATAAGTATGTTGAAATTTAAAAAAAAAAAAAAAAAAAAAAAAAAAAAAAAAAAAAAAAAAAGCCCCATAAGGAAAAATTGGGGAATTAAAATCTTTTCAAGTATTGTCTGAACTCTGCTTTCTATAATTTCTGAGTGTTCTGCCTTGTCAGCACACAGCACCACTGATAAAAATTCTCCTTTCACATCTCACCATACAGTTACTGCAGAGAAAGGTGACTGGTTGATTTTTATCTTTATTTTGATCTGATTAGAAGGATAAAAAGCAAAATTACAGAAACAAAATTAAAATAGATTTGACATCATTAGAACATAAGCAATTTACGACTATATATGTTGAGAAGTATGGAATATAGGAATAACAACCTGAAAAATGGAATCTAAAATTCTAATATGAGAAGCCCTTAGCTGAGTAAAGAATTTGATTACATCCTCTTTTGAAATATGTCAGTTACCAATTAGGGTCTGTTGGTGAATTTTTATCCCTTGAGGTAAACGAAACACATATTTGTGTTTAAATATAAAGAGATTTAATGAGTAATCATAGAATTATAAAATGGTTTGCATTGGAAGACTTTCAATATTCATTCAGTCTAAACCGTCTGCTGTGGACATTTTTCACTAGGTCAGGTTGCTTGGTGCTCTGCTCAACTTGGCCTTGAACTCTTCCAGTGATGGGGCATCCACAACTTTCCTGGGCAACCTGATGTTTCAACACTCTTCCTGTAAAAAAACCTATTCCTTATATCCAATTTAATTTTCAGTTTAAAATCATTACCCCATCTTCTGTTACAACTGGTACTATTAAAAAGTCTGTCCTCATCTTTCTTATTAGACCCCTTTAAGTATCAGAGAGGCACAATAAGGTCTCCCCAGAACCTCCTGTTCTCCAAGCTGAACAACCTGAACTCTCTTGGCCTTTCTTCATAGAAGAGGTGCCGCATTACTCTGACCATTTCTGTGGCATTTGTCTGGTCCTGCTGTAGTACATCCATGTCTTTCTTTTGGTGGGGGCTCTAGCTCTGGATGTAGTATTCTACATGAGGTCTCACAAGACCAGAGTAGATGGGGAGAATCACCTCCCTCAACCTGTTGACCACACTTCTTTTGATACAGCCCAGGCTGGCCTTCTGTGCTGTGAGTACACATTGCTGGGTCATGTTGAGCTTCTTATCCACCATCTCCATGTCCTTCTTGGCAGGGCTGTCCTCATTTCTCTGCCCAGCATGTGTTTGTGCTTGGGATTTTCCCAACCCAGGTGGAGGACCTTGGACTGTCTTTGTTGAACTTTGTACAGACTTTGGATAGAGTCCTACCTCCATAACTAACTCTTCAAGGAGTCTGCCAAAATATGTCATGAGCCAATTCCTTATATATGTTTGCACCAAGACAGACCCTGTGGGCATCAGCATCACACGGCTTAGCTGTGATTGATTATATTCTCCAGTACCAATTCTGTTTACTAGAAGGGGGCCCTGAGCACTTTATTGTATGCTTGTCACAAGAAAATACTTAAGCATTTCTTACCTCATCAGCAAATTTCACTCTCTTATATGGAGTGAAGGAAGATAGATAGATAGATAGATAGATAGATAGATAGATAGATAGATAGATAGATAGATAGATAGATAGATAGATAGATAGATGATATAGGCATAGATATATATGGTATAGATATATATATATACATATATCTATAGATATATATATATACACATATATATTTTCTGTAGTTGGGCCTTCTTGCCTTTTATGCCAGATCATTCCCTGGTCACAAATTACTGCTGCAATGTGAAATACAGCAACAGCAATTTGTGTGAACTGTGAATTGTGTGGTTTTTTGTGAAATGTGAATTGCAGCAACAGCTACAATGTGAATTTTCCCTTCAGTTGCTAAGAATACATACACAGTTTTCCTGAGCACATATAAAATTATTCCTTTGGCAGAATGAATTAAGCACAACATTAAAACAACTTTAAAAATACCATTAAAAAAGACAAATAAAAAAAATCACAATGCTATTTAAAAAAAAAATAAAAAATTGATCCACAAGCTTACACAAAGCATGTCAGGTAAGCAGTACACCTAGCAGTCCGATCTATAGATAGTGAAGGTATACACAGGCTTAAATATAGATACATTTGTAAAAGGACTGATAAGAAAAAAAGATAGGTAACAGTGAAGAATTTATTAGAGACATAAATTCATACTCCTAAAATAATTTTCTGAAAAAAGAGATGTCTCAAACTCCTTGGTTAACAGAGAGAAATGCATTTCCAGAGTACAGGTAATTTAATGTTTTTAGGTGTCTCTTACATATTAACATAAATCACTTTTCTAATAACAAATTTCTCTTTATTGGTTTATGATGGAAGCATTTGCTCAAACTCACTTCTAAATCATCAGTCCAAGATTTCAACAGAGGATTCCTTGTCTAGTGAGTACTCTAACAGTTGAGTATTCAATGGTAAACTTTCTTTCTCATGACCTGTTTCACCCTCAATCTGAGAAAATTCAGCTGACATGGTCACTGTGATTAACACATTATTATGAAAATTTCACCACATAGATGCTTACTGAAAAGTTTCTCATCAGTTCTAACAGACTCCATTATTAACTGCTGCATGAAGAGTGGAAGCTCAGTTCATTCAGCTAATCTTCTCAACCTGTAGGCTCAGTAAACTTTTAATTTGTGAATTAATTCTAACTCTCTTGAGGCTGGAGAAGAACTCAAGACATGTACCTAATACAAAGCAGGTTTCTGTACAAACCCATGAAATCATAGATTTCTCCTCTTTCATCTGTGTACTAGGAGACAGATTCCTAGGATTTTTTCACCTCAGACAAGATTAAATGAGCAGGATTAAACGTAATGGATCATAATTCAGTTAGAAAAAAAAAAAATCATTTATTTCTTCTTCATTCTGACTTTACCTCTTTTAAATAGTTCCTGCTCAATGTGCAGCAAGATAGCTTAGTACCTTTACATAAAGTGCTAAAATAAGAAGTAGAGATATGTCACTCATCTGTTGTGGGTTGTGGGAGACATTTTTTTGCTTTGGTTTTATTTTTTTTCATTTCACTTATTATTCAATTAAATGAGAATTAGGAATAAGCTACAACTTAGCCTGGGTGCTTGTAACTATATGCTAGTTTTCCACACCTCACCTCCTCCTCCTCCTTGCATGAATAACTTCTGTACATGTGCAGTTTCTGCCAGGTTTTACAAGGGCCTTTCAGGCAGCTGAGACAAAGCAAATTTGTTGCTGAATGCTGTGAGAGATATATAATTTAAATTTATACAAAGCTTATCTGTATTCCTAGTGTTAATTGAATAACAAGTTATAAGATTAAAATTCAAATGCTTTGTTATTGCTTATTAACCAATTTTTTAATTATAATGATAGAAAGAAGTTCACCATTTTTTGGTCTTTTTAATTTTGTTTGCCAAAAAGAGCTAATTAAAGGAAAATATTACTTCTCTATAATGCCTAAAAATCAACTATGTACTTATCAATTTATAAGGAACAGGAAGGAATTTCTTTCTTTCATTTGTTTGTTCCATTAGAGCTAGCTTTTACAAAATTTGCCTTTTCTTTCATGGAACTTCACTAAACTTTTTTCCCAGAGAAACATGTATTTTATGAACTAGGAAAGACTACAGGATCAATTCTACTGAAGGCAATGACATCTTAAAGCTTACAGTTCATGTGAATACATCCGAATTCTATAACAAAATCTGAGTGTTTAGGATTTTCTCATTGAAATAAACGAGACCCAAGTATTGCAATTCTCTCATAAACAAATACTGTAGTGAACTATGATCAAAAGTTCCAAGATCAAGTTGAAATATTTCATTTTGTCAATTTCTATCATAAGCAATTTGTTGTCCCCCAAATATGAAACACTCATTTGCAGTTCACCATCTAAGAGTTGTTGATCTCTGTATGTCTTGTTTGAATGCACATTTTTGTCTCCATCATCTTTCAAAATATAGCAGATTAAAGTATTAAATTTTTGTTTGTGTCAATATATAGTAATTTTATTTTAATCGTACTAATTATTACCCCAAAACACTTCTTTCAAGCATCAGGTTAGTGGAACAATGCAGAACTCCTTTAAAATAAATCTAATGTTATACAATATTCATACTTTGTTGTGAAAATATTTCAAAGATGCAGTTTTATAGAGATGTTGAGGTGGAACTTCTTGTGTTTTAGTTTATGAACATTACTCCTTGTCCTCTCACTGGGCACCACTGAAAAGAGTGGCATCATCCTCTTGATGTCTGCCTTTGAGGTATTTACATGTATTGATGAGACCCTCTCTCAGTCTTCTTTTCTCTAGATTAAACAGAACCATCTCCTTCAGTCTGTCCCAATAAGGGAGATGCTCTAGACCTGTAGTCATCTTTTTGGCCATCCGCTGGACACTCTCCAGTAGCTCCTTTTCTGAACTGTGGAGACCAGAACTGATTGCCATACTTTAGATGAGGTCTCACTAGTGCTGAGTAGTGCAGTAGGATCACCTCCCTCGATCTCCTGGCAATGCTCTTCCTGATGCTCCCCAGGATACCACTGGACCTCCTGGATGCAAGGGCACACTGCCGGCTCATAGTCAGCTTGTTATCTACCAAGGCTCCCAGGATAAAGCTATACAAGCCATTTCATAATTTATCTAGGTAATTAGCTTTATTCCCTAAGTTGCCATGTTGCTATTAAATCCAAGACAGTGAAGCTCTGGAGGTGAACAAGCCAAAGTTCTGTCACTTTTTATTTCAATTTATATAAACAGACCTCATGTCATAGATAAATATTTTATTCTTCACTGGACTGTATATTTTCACTAGCTAAAACACATGAAACATCTGAACTGTCTCACCTGTTCAGCAATGGAGTTCCAACAGGCCATTGGAAGTGGGGAAGTCAACCTCAACTTGTTTGATAAAATCAGTGCACAACAAAGAATACTCAGAAGAATAACCTCTCTATATATGGCATTTTATTACTGTCTGATTAATTATGAGTTTTGTAGTGAGAATTTTATTAAATACATATGGACCTTTGATCTGCCGTGCATAGACTCTTCTTCATTCATCATGCAAAAAATACTTTTTTCTCTGACTTGTTCCTTCATATCATTAAAAAGCTAAACCAAACTCATCACTAGGCTGTGGGTATATATCTTTTATTTTAAAATGAATAGTTAAATTGTGAGGGTCACTCATATTCTTTAATTTTCTTTTTCTTTTTTCTTTCTGAACAGTGTTTTGTCTTTTAAAATTTTTATTTTAAACCACATATAAAATATTACAATTATCTCTGTACACAAAAAACTTAATATTTTAATTTAATTTACTGTGTTAAGTATTTAAAATAGTTAATAACTTTGACTAATAATTAATTTTTGAAGTTGTAATGGCCTATATTGACACATGTAAAATTTCATACTGTGCCTTAGGAAGTCTCATAACAGAACTCATGGATGAAAATACTTAATCAAATTTAATTTGAATAGCAATCTGATGAATAATAAATTTAAGATATGCAGATGCATTAAAAAATTCCTTTAAAGCTGACTAATTAGTACTACTTTCAAGTAGTGAAATATTAGGACTGTTGATCTTTAGGCAAAAATTGAAATATCTTTCTTCACTGATTCATGGTCCAGCATTGAAATGTCCTTCTAAAGTTGTCCAAATCAGCCAAAGTTTGTTTTCAACAAGAAATATTTCTGAACATATTTAGCCTGTGAGAAAGAAACGTCAATATGCTCTGTAGCACGTAACACTTTTCCCTTCTACTGAATTTGTGCTGGTTTAAAGGTAAACCAGCAGGAGGAATGAATCTAACTCACAAGCAGATTACAAGTCAGAATTACAGT
>JAWWEU010000001.1:71891798-71907313 GCA_035583155.1 Acropternis orthonyx
TTTTCTATGGGGCATGCAGTCTCTTTCCAGGTTCCACGGTTGAAGAGGAGTCAGAAGGTGACCACTCTGAGGTGCAGTGTTGGTAGGTGAAAGAAAAATTTCAAGATTTAAAACCCATAACAGAATTTTATTCCAATTTGATATGAAAAGTGTTAGCCCCTGCTTAAACTTTTCCAGAGAGTCATGAAGGTTGATAGAGGTTATGGTGGTCCTCTTAGAATAATAACAATGGATCATCCAGATGTTTGGTCACTACAGTCTGTATTTCCTTTACTTATTGCATTCTTTTCTCTAGAAGGGTTCCTTAGCTAGCTTTTTTGAAGTAGGAAACTTCTTGGTACTCATGTCTCCCACAAGAGGATTTCACCAGAAAACAAAACCTAGAACGTGCATCACCCTTGTCCAGCTCTTTAAGAAAAAAACTATATGTTTATAGAAATGTGTGTGTCTCTGAACCTGTATATCTGTGTGTTTATATAGATTTATAGAATGCATATTGCCATATATAGGTATATGGCAGGAGGGATTGAAAATAGATGACCTTTAAGGTCCCTCCCATTACAGATCTTTTTATGATTCTATATAAATCCACAGACATTATTTCCAGTAACCAACCAACTTATTCCAGGTTCTACTATTTCTGTGTGCAGTAACATCTCTAATAGTTGATGTGTGAGTCAGCACAGGCAGTACAGGGTTATTTCCAGATGCAAGATTACTTGAGCGATATACAGCCCTCCTTGCCTGTCTTCTGCTTTTAACCCATTCCTTCCAACAGTTGATTTGTTTTCAGTAAGGCTATGGAAGTCTCAAAGGGTATATATCCATAACTCGAAGAAAAGATGTACAAAGTCTGAACACAGTTTGAGCATTACATATTTCCTATCTATCTACTTCTTGGTTTAGAGCCAACCCAACTGCATCTGTAATATGAATTGTCATTGAGATTAGTACCCAAAATAAGGGAAATTAAAATGAGCTTGTACCACCTTAGATTTCAGAGTCAGGGACTTGTTGCTGGGGTTTATTTTTCATTTATCATAATAGACAAAGCCAAGCTGTCTGGTTCCCACTGGACTTCAGGAGCATGTCAAACTACACATATTTTTGGCACAGACGTAACTATTCAGCAACTACCAAATCGGCTGTGACTCTTAAATAGGTCTCACTGGATATAAAAAAAAAATTAAGTAAGCAAGGAAACAGATGCTTTTTGTACAGGTGAGAGAGTATGTTGTTCTGTCCATGTGTCCAAAAATTTCATAGTGTTACAGTCTCAGCGCTGAAGTTTAAACTCTTATACATGTATACACATTTAAATATACACCCATTTTTATTTTATCTGCCTTTTGAATGGGTTTTCTTCTCCCAGTTTACTGTGAATTGGTTGTACAAATATTGACACACCAAAAAAATTATCTGGAGAAGTTACCATATTGATCAGCTGATTCTATTCAAAGGTTTCATTTGGTGGTGGTCACGGGTTATTTTTTGTTGATGTTTGACTTTGCTTATTTGTTTTCTCTCATCTGTACTGGACTTTCTGGACTTTCAGTTTACAGTTAAGCTACATAGTTGACAGGTTTTGCTCATTGTATATTAACCTCTCTAAATACTAGCATTTCGGCTTTCTGTACACACTTTTTGCCCCCCCTGCTTTACTTGGTGGCACGTAGACTATTTCTGTCAGCATTTTCTCCTGAATTATGCCTCCTTAGATCAAACACAGACATCTGTGCTGTTTTAATCATTATGTGAGGAATTATTTCTGGCAGAGACTCCCTTCTGCATAGCTTAAAACTAAGAGCTATAGCACTAGTAGTGTTCCATACTAGAGTAATTTTTATCAACTCTTTCTGCAGTTATAAACTTTGTAAATGTTGAAAAGAAAACAGATATTATATGAAGATTTGAGAGACAACAGCTGTGGGCAAGCTCTACAGCTGGCACATTTTCACTCCTAGCTGTAGAATGCAACAGACAAGTGTAGTTCATTCTCAGCTCTTGATTGCTTTCCTTAAAAAACACAATTACTCAAGGAAGCAAGTTTTCTGTCTTTTGGATAAGAGAAAGGGAGAGGGAAAGAGAAAACAGGAGAGATAGAGGAAGAAGAGAATAAGAGAGGAAGGATCTGACTTTATACAATACAGAAGAAGAAGTGAGACTTTAAGTAGAGATTTTTTTTCCCAGTCATTTAATGGTTTACCTCAGAAACATTGGTTGATTTGGGAAAATACATGCTGCTCTATCAAAACAAAATGTCATATTTGGCTCAAAGATGTGTATTAGTAATTTAAATTCCCCGTCCTCAACTAAGGATGGATAAAACTTAAATCTTTAAAGTTTTCATACGTAAAACTCCTGTAAAGATATTCACCTAGCACATTTAAAGCAAATCAGGTTTCTTGAAAAAAGTTAAACTAATAATTTAAACAATCGTTAATTCAGCAAATTGATATAGTCATTGTAAGTAACTTTTTGACTTGTTTACATTATCCACATTAATTTTGTATGTGATGAAAGAGGAGAGGGAGAGGGAGAGGGAGAGGAGAGGTGCAATCATTCACCTCTTCCCATGGATAGACTGATGATCAGGCAGTTTATGAGGAAATTATATCTAGATCTCCTATAGCCCCCTTTTCTCTTTCATTGCTGAGCATGATGTTATATGGTACAGAATGCCTCTTTGATTTGTTCAAGTCATCTGCATAGTTATGCCCATTCCCAGGCTATTCTGAACCTCCTAATCTGTTAACTGTGAGGACAGGATGAGAAATAAAGTAAATCTTCATGCTGTGCCAACTCTTCAGTGAAAGCTAGAATATTAGCGTGTTTTCAGTATTCTTTAGGACAAAAATTCTAAAACATAGCAAAATAAGAGCTGTTATGAAAAAAATTAACTGTATCCTAGCCAGGCCTAGCACAATATTTTAGAATTTAATTTGCACTTTCACTATTTGGCACATAATACTAAGTGTTAATGCAGAACACTAAATCAATAACTATTGCAGTAGTTCTACTGTTCTTTGATGTTTCTCTTTTTCTTTCTTGTTTTATTATTTTGTACCCATAAATAGTATTTAACAATTTTGCATCATACAAAGCAAAATACAAAATTAATGTTGAAATTGCCTGTGGTAAATTTGCAGTCTTATTGATCATTTTGTTGAAAGTTTATGGGGACTTTTAAATAATTTAGTAAGCTAATATTTTTCTCTTTTAAATCTATAAAATGGGTCATAAAATGGTGCATTTTCTTGGGAGTACTGGACCAGTATAATATGTTACTGAATCAAATCCACATGCTAACACCAGAAAGCAGAAAATTACTAACAGATTCAGTAAATGATAAGCATGGAACTTGATTTTTCATTATGCACTCTTATTTCAGAAAGAAAGATTTCTTTGTTGGAAGACTTCCGGCAAAGAACAAAATAATACCACAAGATTAATTTTAAAGAGCCAATACAAATGTTTTAAAGAGCAATACAAATGTGTATCCTAAAAACCAGTTTAAAATAAGACCAAGCAAAGAAAAAAAACAGTTTAAAAACAAAGCAAAAATGACAATTTCATAACAGCATTTAAATTTGTGGGGGCAACAGATTACTGAGAGTCAAAAATTTTCAGTGGGGAAAATAAAGGCATAAGGAATTCCCCACATATTTCAGATGTTACTAGAATGACAGCAATATGGGTAAAACTCAGAGAGGATCTGAAGTTTTAGAATACCAGACAAAGTTGTACATTTTTACACACATGAATCGTGAGGGGGATGTTACCTCAAAACTTGGTATGGAATGCCAAGCAAACTAGTTTAGGAGAGACTGCAAGTTCTAGGTGAAGTTGAAAGAGTTAAAAACCAAGAGCAAATATGTGGGAGATTTGCCCTTCTTCTCTCTCAGAAAGAAATGATATTGTAATTCTCTACAAAATGCATGTAGCCAGAAAATATAGTAGTAAATGTGTTGCATAGTAACTTCATGAAAAGTGATGATGTTTTTGTTAGTTGGTCACAAATAAAATTGATTACAACCACTTGAAATTACTGTGTAGGAAAGAGTTTTGCTGAAAAGGCACAATACATAACCAAAGTTGTTAAGTATTACATCAGCAAAATACTACATATACACACACATATATATTCCCCTGACTCCATCCAAATCAATCAGCTGGAAGGAAAAAAGTTGCGACATAAGATGTCTAGAAAATAATGCAACTGAAAGCAGATAAGAATATCTTTTTAAAAGAGAGAATATGAACTTGATCAAAAGAAAATGATCAAAATTTGTATATATAAAAGAATAAAGCACAGTAAGGACTGTAATTTCTCTTTTATAACCTAAAATAAATAGATAAATAAGTTTGGCCAAACATGAATGAAAGTTGGTGGGAAACATGTTCTACAAACAAAAACTGACTAATGCACAGATATCAGAGAAATATAAGAACTTCATTATTGTGGAAAGCACTTAGGTTTTGAATTATGACTTTTCTGAGGACTGTGGCTAATAATAATAGAAATCTAGTAAGATTAATTATAATTTGGGATTCAAAATCCCAAGTCAACAGGGAAAGAATTGGTTAAACAGCAAATGACTGGGCTACATGTAAGCAAATAAACAGGTTCTGCTGAAATATACCCTCAAGAATTTTTAAAGTGTTTGTTTTATGTCTGAAATGCTAGTAGCTATATATAAATTTTATCAAAACAATAATGTATTTTCTCTTTGTTAGCAAGCCAGCGTTATCTTTCTTGACTTTATTAAACTCTTTGGTGCGTTCACTCATCTTATTGTAATTTTCAAAACTGGAATTTTCTCAGTTAATAGCAATTGTAATGAATATGGTGTTTGAAAACCATTCATTAGAGTTGAAATTAACTAGCATATCTCTCCCCCTCCCCACTGTATATGCATTGTAAAAGAGGAAGCTTTTGATGACATTTTTCATTTCAGAAGAAGAAAATTACAGTTTTAAACTTTCATTAACTTTTCTCTTTTTTGTTGTTTTAAACATTGACTAGAAACACTTTTGACATTTAAAAGTATTTTGCAAAGAATACGATTTCAGTGTTCTGCAGCACTGACTCTTTAGTTCCACTCAAAAGAGACAGGAAAAATAATTTCTGCCTGAACTGAACCAACTGAAAAAAAAAAAAAAATAAAATGCACAGTTGCTGTGACTGCAGGGGACCCACATAAATGCCAGGTAGTGGGGAGATGTCATTTCACTAAGAACTAAACTCTTGTTTCTCTATTGAGGGTCATATAACAAAAGCATCTGTTGAAAAACTTTGATTACAATATCTTTCAAACTATAATAGTAATTGCTCACCCAGTTTGACATATAAATTAAAAGATATATGATAAAGAGCAAATCCATACCAGGAGAAATGCACAATTGGTTGGAAAAAACATCCTTCCATTAGTTATTAATAATATGCTCCCAAACTTGAAGGTTATTCATTGTCATACCTCAGAGGGGTTTATTTTCTGTGCTGTTCACTGATTTATAATTTTGGTAATGACGAAAAGAAAAATTGTAAACATTTTGAGCAGCCAGACTACAGTTCAAAATTTTCTAAGTTAATAAATTTAATTATTGATCTATAATATTGTTGTATATATTTAAAAGAATTTGCTTGGGAAAGAAAAATAGGAATTCCTTTATAATATTGATTTGAAAGCTATATTCTATCAATAAAATGCCCCAAGGATTAAGTAATATGCGTGTAGGCCTATACATGTCAAGAGGTGCTAAAAGAAGTGATATTGCTTGTTAAAGCCAAATAATTACATCAGGGAGGTGAGGCATCCAGAGTGCAGAGGATGAGGTATGAATTCTCCATTCACTTATTAGGTGAAGGAAAATGAGAAACGTAATGAACTTTGGAAAATTTAAGAAACAATAAAAAAGCAAGAATTTGACTTGAAAATTAGTTACACAAATGTTTATATAGTAAACTTTGAGGCAGTAATCTGAAAGTCTCTCAGACATTTCAAGACACTGAAAATAGTGCTGTTGTTGCAAAAAAAAAAAAAAAAAAAAGAGAAAAGATATTCTGGGAATACTAATGAAATTATTGCATGAAAGACATGGAAGATGCTATGGCTCTTTTTATGGAAAGATGTGGTCAGTTTCTGGCATACTCCCTTCAAAGATAAAAGTACACTGAAGATTTATGATTTATTACTTCCTTATGCCTGTGTGGCTTTTGCAGAGAGTTCTAAACACACAGTGTTCATGTTCCAAAATGACATTGTGCAATCCAGCTTTACTCCAAAACTGTGTTGCTGCATTAGTCTTCAGTATGATTGAGCTAATTAGCCCACTTTCTCAAGTGTATCATTATGCTGGCAGCAACGGAGGGTTTGAATCAAAGCTATACCATGTTGAGCCAGCTTGGACAGGCAGAACACACTTGAGTCTGTTTTCGTGAGACAATACAGATATGTTTCCAGAGGGACTGGAACTGAAAGACAGTAAACAGAGTACAAATGAAGCACAAAAGTGCTTGTCTTTCAAAATAGTTTCATTAGATGAAAAAAAGGACAAGTGTGGCTAAGAATGTGATTTTTGCTAATATTAAGGTTTGTTTTGTTATTTTGTTCATGTGTAGTGTAAGTGTACTGTAAGTTTGTGTCAAAGTGCTAGTTTTCTACCTATAATTTCCCTGAAGGCATTAAATATGATTCACTAACATGTCCCAGGCAGCACTATGTGATATTTGTTTAAAAATATCTGTGTAAAAATCATCAGTGAAGTTTAACAGGATAGTAGCTCCTACATTTGCAAATACTCAGTTTCAAATCAAAGGAAAAAGGTAATTTCTTTGCTTCTCAAAAACATCAGGTGAAAACCTTTCCATCTTCTTACCTTTACCGTTAAATTCTGTCACAGCTATGTCATGACCTTCAATTTTGTTCTTTTACAAATATTGACTTTCTTCTAAGGTTTCTTGTAGCAACATTAGTCAATAAAGAATGATTAGATGATTAGATTATGTCATGGTTAGAACACCTCAAAAGACTTGCCTCTAGTCAAGCTGTTACTTCATCTGGCTCACAGTTCTCACTTCTTAATTCCAATGCATCACCTCCCATTGTTAATCAGGATTTATTTTCCATATGATTCAAGATAGCAATATGAGGCTAGTTTCAGTCACATATGTTCTAAAATAAGTTCAGTGATTAATTAGTTTAGGCTTCTCAACCACCTAGGTTTTTTTCATGGGAATGCACCACTTCTTTAAGACTTACTAAAAAAAAAAAAAAAAAAAAAAAAACCAAAACAAAAAAAACAAAAACTATTGAATAATATCTGGCTGAATCAGAGAGCAACCCAGATCACTCAGTATCTCAGTAGTTAGAGCATTAATTCTGTATGTGTCATACAATTACAGAATCATAGAATGATTTGGGTTGGAAAGGAACTTAAAGTTCATCCAGTTCAAATCCACTTGCCATGGGGCAGGGACATCTTCTGCTAGACCTGCTTGCTCAAAGTCCCGTCCAACCTGGCCTTGAACAGTTCCAGGGATGAGGCATCCAAAACTTATCTGGATAATCTGTTCATGTGCCTCATCATGCTCAGAGTAAAGATTTTCTGTCCATTAATATTCATTAACCTGGAGACCTATTTGATGAGTGAATTTAATACAAGTGTGGGGTTTTTTTTCCATTAACAGATAATTTTAAAATATATTTATTATTTTTCTTCAGCAGAATTTAAATATGAAAGTTTCTCCAGAACGTGCCCGAGTATCTTCAGCATCAAAAATCAAGAAGGGATCAGAAAACATATATTTAACTCCTAAAGGATATTAGTGAATGTACTAGCTCTTTAGTTCAGTAATTTTGGAAGACTGATCTATAATAGATTTTAAAATAAATTATTAGATAGTCCCATAAAACAATTTATAAAGTGCATATATTTAAAATAAATTCTTTTGCAAACCACTTTATTTTCATTCTCTTTTGTTTTACTGGGTATGTTGCTAATTTAGGTTTTACATACAGTCAGCATGGACACAGAAAACTGTACTTTGATTCTTTTGGCTTGTCTAACAGTGATACTTTAATCTTTTAACCAATTCCTTTAAATGGCCTGCACTTCAAGGATAAAAGTCTAGTGTTTACAGTTTAATTCCAGATTTCTACAAAGACATATTTTCATTCACATATCATGTTGGTTTCATCTGTTCAGGGCAAAACAGGATATACAAAAACTGACATAATTTTATTCCTGATGGTAAATACAAACTGGAGAGAAAAGTCACTTTATAAGCATATGTTTATCTGCAGCATAATGACTTCTTCCTAAAACTGGGCTTCCACAGGGGACAGCTGTTCAGAACTAGATTTGTATCCAAAGGAAACTTTGTTGTCCTATTTTCAGAGATAGTAAAATAAAACTGAAGCTGATTTGCTTACACTAATGTAAAATTTGAGTAAGCAAAGAGGTATCTAAGGAGGAGGAGAGAAACTGATCTTGTAATCCTGGAGGACTCACATTGGGAAAAAAAAAAGGAAAGGCCTCAGTCTATTTAGAAAATATAAAAAGCCTAGAGGAATAAGGGACTCAGAATTGGGGATTTTTTTTAACAATATAACAAGAGTTATTAAATATCAAGATGGACTCCAGAATGTAGAGAGCTGAATTAGCATTTATTTATTTATTATGCAAAATTAGTTGCGTAATACAACAGTAGTATTCTGCACTTGGGAGTCTGTTCAGTGTCCTAAAAGAGCAAATTGATATTGCTTTACATGACTTTAATCCCAGATTTTCTTCAGCTGTCATTTCTGCTACTTCTGTAGGTAGTGACATGTAAGCTACCTTCATGTGGACATCTCAATCTACCTAAGGTTTCTTAAATGTTATTAAACTCCTTTATCTAGTTATTTAAATGCAAGAATGTACATGTGAACTAAGAGAGGAATGCAGTTGTCTGTCATTGATGTTCTAGCAGGATAAAGGTCTCTCACGGTCCCAGGGTCACACCAGTCAGACCCACACAGGAGAAAATCTTAACTCAAATATCTCAATGTCATTAACCTGAACAAGTTTAAGCAGTGAAGCCCATGTCAAAGTGTCTAAGTTACTGCTGCAGTTAGAAGGTAATTTCCAGTTGTGTAAGAAAGGGCATTTAGTTTTATTTTATGAGTTCTGCTATATCCCATTTACTTTCCAGATACATCTCCAGGAAAGTATAAATTTCTGCTGTCAGAATTATCAGCATCTTACAGATGTCTTCTCGAGAGCATCCCACATAATGGTATATGCCTTTGTTCTTGAAACTGAATCACATCACTGGACTCATGCCTAACCAATTACATTTGAACACTAAATATAGATCTAAAATCTGGTGATGAGCCCACCTCAAGCCTCAGTTCAGTGACCAGGTCTTAGGCATCCAGGTTACTAAAACTGGATGCATGAGTTTAATTAGCTAAAATTGTCAGAGGAACCAGACTATTTAGATTCCCTAACAGATAAAAGCTTGTGTACCTAACACAGTATAAATAATGTTTACATTCTTACGCTTCATATAAAATATTTTAGTTTATTCTTTGTATTTTAAAGCAGTTAAATGATAAAAGAAGCCACTTAGTAAAACAAGACTTGCAGGATTTTCATTAAGTATTAAGATGGGATTTATATCTAATTTTTTTTTTACCCATGGATATCATCCAAAGAGGAAGTACTTTCAAAGTAATACAGAAATTTTAATGCATCTTTCAAAAGTAAAGTATTAAGATGAAAGTGGGTTTGGCTCCTAATCCCTTATACTCCCTAGCTTGGTACCCACTTTCTTAAACTAGTAGGTATAGTGCTTAGAGAGGCTTTTATACAGTGGAAATAAAATTGAATTAGTTAATGGAGTTGATTTACTGTGGAACAATTTTATACTGTGTATTAAACAAATGAAGAAAGGGATTAAAGTCACTTTGCAGTGTTTTTCAGATCTACTTTAGTGCACAGCACTAGTAATTACTTGATTAAAATCAAACCTGACATGTTGATAATATTTTAATTAGTAATACTTCTGTGACTTGCTGGGAGGTGATATGCTAATTTTGGCTTGCAGCTTGAGAAACTGGCTGGGAAGCAGATGGAGCTAACTTGTAGAGTGGTCTCTCTCCTGCCTTCCATTTTTACGGTCTGTGGTAAAATGAGGCTTCTTGGAAGGGCTGGAAAAGGTCGTATGAATTCTTTTTTCGTCCTCAGAAAATCATGGTGAAATTATAATTTTGCCTTGCTGGTTTATCTTAGGATTTACCAGTACAGTACAAGTCTATGGAACAGCTATATTGCTAAGAATATTTATAGAATCACATAATAGTTTTTTTTTCAAAGGGACCTTTAAAGGTGTAAAACCCCTGCAATGAGGAAGACATCTTCAACTATATCAGGTTGCTCAGAATCCTGTACAACATGATCTGAAATGTTTTTAGGGATAGGCATCTCTCCAGGCAACCTGTTCCAGTGTTTCAATGCTCTTGTAAAAAGAATTATTACTAATATCTAGTTTAAATCTACTTTCTTTTGATTTAAAACCATTACCCCTTTTTCTATCTCAAAAGGCTCAGTTAAAAATTTGTCTCCTTCTTTCTTGTAAGCTCCTTGAAAGGCAACAGTGAGGTCTTCCCAGAATCTTCTGTTCTCCAGATTGAATAATCTCAACTCTCTCAGACTTTTCTCATACCAGAGGTGTTCCAGCCATCTTTCATATCTATGGCTGTCCTCAGGACCCACTCCAACATGTCTTTCCTGTACTGAGCACTACAGAGCTGAATGCAGAAGTACTCCAGGTAGAATCCCACAAGAGCAGAGTAAAGAGTGAGGATCAACTCCCTTGATCTGCTGGCAATGATTCTTTTGAGGCAGCCCAGAATATGGATGACTTTTTAGGCTGCAATCACACATTGCCAGCTCATGTCCAGCTTTTCATCCACCAGCACCCCCAAATCCTTCTCTGCACGACTGCTATCAGTCCTTCTTTTCCTCAGTCTGTACTGATACTTGAGTTGCCCTGACCCAGCTTCAGGCCCTCATACTTGGCCTTGTTGAACCTCATGAGGTTCCCACAGGCCCACTTCTCAAGCTTGGCCAGATCCCTCTGGATGGCATCCCAACCCTCTAGCATATCAGCTGCACCACTCAGCTTGGTATCCTCTGCAAACCTCCTGAGGGTGCACTCAATCTCACTGTCCCTTCCATTGATGAAGACATTAAGCAGTACTAATCCCAGTATGGACCCCTGAGAGACAGCAAATTTCACTGATCTTCATCTGGACATTGAGCTGTTGATGACTGCCCTCTGGATGTGACCATTCAACCAATTCCTTATCCACTGAACAGCCCACTCATCAAGTCCGTATCTCTCAGATTTAGAGAGAAGGATGTTGTGTGACACTATGTCAAGGACCCTACAGAAGTCCAGATAGTTGACATCCACAGCTCTTCGCTAGAGGACTGATGCAGTCACTCCATCACAGCAGGTGACTAGATTGGTCAGATAGAACTTGCCCTTGGTGAATCGGTGCTGGCTGACTTGAATAACCTCCCTGTTCTCCATGTGCCTGAGCAGAGCTTCTATCAGTAACTGTTCCATGATCTTCTCAGGCACAGAGGTGAAGCTGACAAGTCAATAATTCCCAGGGTTTTCCTTTCTACCCTTTTTAAAAATGGTGCAATATTTCTTATTCCAGTCACTGAGGACTTCAAATGACTGCCATGACTTTTCAAATATGACGGAGGGTGGCTTGGCAACTATATCAGCCAGTTCCTGCAGGACTCTGGGATGAGTCTCACTGGGTTCCTGTATGTTTGGCTTGTCTCCTAGCCAAACCCAGACAATACAAGGTCAGCTTACCCTCCATCTCTTTAAAGGAAAAAATAATTAGCAAAAGAAAATTGTAGAAATAAAAAAAAAAAATATATATTTACATATATTACAGTTATATGCAATTAAACAGTATGTACATTTGAACAGGAATCCCAACCAATCCCAGCCGGGAAAAGGACACAAAAAAAGGGTAAAAACAAACAGATATACACAATTGAAACTCAGGAATTAGCTCGATAAAATAACTAACAAAAAAAATCAAAAAACTCACCACTTCCCTTAGGAAAAGCAAATTCTTCACCTTCCGTGCAGGCCCAGACAACAGCTCTCAGACAGGCCTCGCTCACACAGATAAGCGAGGCCAAAACACCGAGACCTGTCTCCCAACTAACCTGAGAAGGAAAAGAGCAAGAGAACATCCTCCACCATAATCTACTGGTTATGTAAAGCAATGGGATGGAATACTTCCTATGTTTTGACCGCAGTTGCTAAGGAAGGCCTACCAAAAAAACATTACAGTTCCATAGACCTATGAACATTCAGGTTCCTCAGCTGGTCATGAACTTGATCTTCTCTTACAGTGAGAGGGAATTTTCACCCCCAGTCCCCAGCTCACAATCCATCCACTGGAGAGGTGTGGGAAGACAGGTTGTCAATGAAGACTGAAGCTAAGGAATATGTCAAGTAACTCAGCTTTCTCCTCATCCATTGTTACCAGTCTTGTTCATCGGAGGGGGTTACACATTTTTTGACCTTCCTTTTCTTTCTGACACACCTATAGAAGCTCTTCTTGTTATTCTTTTTATCCCTTGCCAAGTTCAGCTTCAGCTGCACCTTGGCATTCCTCACTAAATTCCTTACAAAATGGTGAAACATCCCTATACTTTTCTCAGGATACCTGTCCCTGCTTCTACTTCCTGTGCATTTCTTTCTTGCCCTTAGTTTGACAAGCAGGTCTTGACTCATCCATGCTGGTCTCTTGACTTCCTTTCCTGATTTCTTACACCTGGGAATGGAGAGCTATTTTACTGTGCGAAAAGTGTCCTTACGGATCTACCAGCTGTGTTCTGGTCCCTTTTCCCTGAGGGCAGTTTCCCAGGAGTTCCCATTGACTAACTCCTTGAAGAGTTGGATGTTTATTTTCTTAAAAACCAGAGTCCTGACTTTAGTCTTTGTCTGACTCATACTTCTTGAATACTGTGAGCTCTACCAATGCATGACCACTGCAGCTCAGGCTGCCTCCAATCTTGTTGTTGTCAATCATCTCAGTCACATTGGTGACCATGAGATCCAGTATCACGTCCTCTGTGGTAGGGCTGTCTGTTACTTGACTCAAGAAGTTATCCTCCCTCCATGTATTCCAGGAGTATCCTGGATTGCCTAAAGCTTGCTGCATTACTTTTGCAGCAGATGTGTCCCACCAGTACAAGAGCCTGAGAGTGCAATGCCTCTGGTAACTGGAGCAAGAAGTCTTTGTCAATCGGCTCCCCTTGATCAGGTATCCTGTCGTAGACACTGGACACAAGGTTTCCTTTGTTGCCTCTGTCTCTGATTTTCACCCACAGGCTTTCTCATTGCTCATCGCTGTTCTTCAGAGACAGATCTTCACACTCAATACACCTCTTGCTGTAGAGGGCAACCTCTTCACCTCTCCTTTCTCCCCTATCTCTTCTGAATAATCTGTAGCCATTTATAAATGCACTCCAGTTGCAGCATTCATCCCATCAGTTTTCAGTGGGACTTGCAGTTATTCTCTAGAGAAATTTTCCATCTGAATGCAACCTTCTATTCAACTCAACATGCCTTTGGATTTTTTGTCTTGTCACTGGAAAAGACACAGATTGTGACTGTTCTAGCAAAGCAAAAAAGAGTTAAAAATCTAGCATTACTCTCTTTCCATTCTGACCTAATCTGTACTATTGTCATCTCCTGTGCAAATTTATAACAAATAGATAACTCAGACTAGTGTGTTATTTCTCTTTTTGCCCAAAGACCACAACAGCTTTGAAGGCATGAATGTTAACATTTCTTTTCACTGTAAATACCAGTTTCGAAATAAATGCAGAATTGATATTGATATGCATCCTATCATGCTCATATTGTAGGAAACTGATAATCTTTCCCTCTTGGTATCTGAGATAACAAAGGTGACTTCTATCCTTGTTTTCAAGATCATTTAAGAGGTATGTTTATAAAGCCTTTGGCAAAATGTCATAGGCTTTTCTCTGTCTCTGCTGAGGTGTTAGACTCATTCACCTCAGTTCAGGGGTAAGATCTTTTCAGAGGAAGACTAGTTTCATCTTGGAAGCTTCAAGTACAACATAGAAGTCTCATGACTCTATTATGAAATGGTCCTATTATGTCATGACAAATTTATTTTTTGTCAATGCTTGTCCCACTTATGCATATTTTCCTTCTAAAAAATTTGCTTTTATTTGTTCTTTAAAGTATATTATCTTTCCCATGTCCTCACTATCTTTTTCACATTTAAATTCCTGTTTGTAATAAATTGTGCATATATTTCTGAGCTGGTTTTTGCCTGTATTTCTGTTAGAGGTAAATAACACAGTGGAAATACCTTTAATAAGATAAACTATTCTCTCAAAAAAAGGCTATTATAAAATGACAGACTTTGGAACATAAGCCAGTCTAGCTGAAAGTAACTAGATAGGGAGGCCAAATTAATTTGAACAGTTGTATGAACATAAAACAGCATTTAAGATTTTAATTAACTAAGAAAACAGTCACATTTTGTCAGACTCAAAATAATCAGTAGCTCTGAATGCAAGTATAACAAAGAAATTGAAGTGAACCAGTAATTCTCATTAGACTTAAATTACAGCTCTGCAGCAATGTAAATTTTCAGGAACAGATCTTAAATCATTATTTTTCTGACATTAACTTTATAAGTCAGAGTCAGATACTGCAGCATCTTCACAGTGGCCTTCACACGGCCACACAGAGAGAAAAATTGCTCTGAGACTGGTGCTCTAATGCCAACACAGCAAAATTGTAGAGGTAAGTGAGACGGTGCTTGATAGAAGATGTCACTCTAACAATAAAATGATGTTTGACTGTGGGTTGGATTTTCCTGTATTGTGTATTGAATCCTGAGTAATTTGAGGGAACAGGCATGATATAATCTTATAAAAGCAACTGAATAGATAGAAAATGGAGTCTACTCTGGTTAATTTCAGTAGAAAATATCTGAAGAGAACAATGAACCACAGATAGAAAAGAATATTCTTCTGCTGTTTCAAAACTGTTGTAGGAAAAAGAGATGTGTTACAGTGGAACTATTTTCTGTCAGAAGTTTTATATGATAACAGAATAAAATCTAAAATGTATTATTTTTATAGTTCATTTACTTAGTTCATCATCATCATGGCTAGGCTTCACGAATGAAGATTTGGGAAGGGCTCTACCCACACTTGCTGCAAGCGCGCTGACAGCTAAAAAGGCCAATGCGAGATAGACAAGTCCAGTTGCAAATGGCACAGTGGAAAGTCTCCACAGGCGGTGTTGGCAACTCACGATTCTTTCTGTGTTGTCTTTTTTCTTCAACACTGATCCTGCATGTACTCTCAAAGGAAGCAGCAACATTATGAATGGTGTGTCTCCATGCCTCCCGATTGGAGGCCAGAGTGGACCACTGATGGTG
>JAWWEU010000001.1:71907589-71926306 GCA_035583155.1 Acropternis orthonyx
GCCAGACTCTTTTATGGAGCTTTCCAAAAGCACTGTATGCCTTTGCTAACCTGTTGTCTATCTCTTTGTCAACCTTACCATCTGAGGAAATGATGCTTCCCAGATAGGTGAACTGCTGGATTGACTTTAGCTCTGATTTGCCTATGGTGATGGGGGGATGGTGAAAGACTTCCTGAGGTACAGGCTGATAGAGAACTTCCATCTTCTTCAAGCTGACTTCCAGCCCAAAGAGCTCGGTAGCCTCTGCAAAGCAAGATGTTAAGTGCTGCAGGGCTGCTTCTGTGTGAGCAGCGAGAGCAGCATCATCAGCAAAAAGCAGCTCACGGACAAGGTGATTGAGGGTCTTAGTGTGGGCCTTCAGTCGCCTTAGGTTGAATAGGCTTCCATCGGTATGATATCGGATGTAGATGCCATTGTCTTGATGGAGGTCTGCCACGGCCCTTTGGAGCATCATAATGAAGAAAATTGTGAATAGGGTTGGTACGAGAACACAACCTTGTTTCACACCATTGGTTATTGGTTTACTTAGTTATGAAGTCTAAAAATATACAACCAGATAAAATTTGTGAAATATACCCTTAAAATGTTTATGACAACAGAGTTCAAAACTGAAGATATCATAAAACTTGATGTAAAAGTCAATATCTATTTTCACTGACATCCTTGAAAAAGAGTTTGTTCATAAAAGCTAGAGCCAGAATTTTTAATCTGTACAAAAAGTTTTTAATGATTGAGTCTTGATGAAGAGTCTAGTCAGTTGTTGCTAGCATTTCAGTAAAGACATTATCTGAGTCATTTATTAAATTGTTAAAACATTAAGACTCCTCATACACAGAAATTTTGAGAAAAGACAGATTTAGAAAATGCAACTTTAATTAGTGACTTGAAGATCCTGGACACATCACAAGCTAAATGAAACATTAAAGCTTAAATCTTTCTGATTTGGCTGTATCATAAATACTGGGGCAGGGTATGGTGGGACATACACAACAAAACAAGACTCTAGCAAAGACATTGTTTAATTAAATTTCAGTTGTAGCATATGCAACCTTCCTGTAAAAGTGGTTCTGGAGATGTTGTGGAGATTCCATCTTTGGAGATATCGATAACTCAACATGGACACAAACCTTAGTAACCTACTGTAATTGATCCTGCTATTAGGAATTATAAACTAGAAGAAATCCAGAGGTTCCCTCTGACCTGAATAATTCTATGATACTGTGCTATACAGTCACACTGTACTACAAAGAGTGCTAAAATGCATTGATTTCAGCAACTTCTCTATCTGTGCCTTCATTCATTGTTCAAACATGTTCAGATGAGATTGATGATCTCTAGAGATTTGTTTTGGCTTTTTGATTTTATAGTTTGCTTTTGTGTAGAAAGCAGTAAAATGGAAAGGTATTTTGGTTGCATTCTTCGAAAAACTGAGAATATTATTACCCTTTCTTTTTTTTTCGAAAGGGTTCAGTACATAATGCCAAGTCATACTGCGATTTTGTACATAGATGAAATTCATGCTCAGCATTCCCAGTTTGGCAAAATACTCAGGAACTTTCACAGCAAATGCAATGAATGCCCTAACTAAAAGAGCTGTGACTGTGTTGTCAGTTTGATAAATAAAGTGATAATGCTCAGTGTTTCTAACTGCCCATTGTGCCTTTGTTGAAGAACTTTTGTTCAAACTGCAGTATGGTCTTTTTCTGTCTTATGCATTAATTTAAGGCTTTGTGACTTTGCTGTCACAGTGATACAAATGAAATTAAATTGCTGATATGGTCTTCTTTGCCTCAACTAGACAATACAGAATTATATATATATTGTTTCTTTTTCACTTAATACGAAATGAAAATTTTATTTATTTATTTATTTAATGTTTTTTAGTCTAAGAAAACTGACTGCAATACACTGTTGAAATAGTATGACAAAACACACCTACGGTATTTATTTTTTTTTTCAGAAAAAACTCCCAAACCTTACATGTTTATTATAGTTACAAATTTCAGAATTCTTATTTTAAAATCTTTCAAGGATAAAGCTAGTATTTATACTCAAAGTGAGAAATCCTAGAAATTGAGTTACTGATAGTATTGTATTTCAATAAAAATCAAGATTCTTAATGTGAAAATGCATTTGTTAAATTTGAATCTTGCTTAAATTAAATGCAAATGTGTTTGAATTGTCCCTTCCTCCCCAAAAGAAGTAAAAAACTTGAAAATCTGAAATAACAAAAAAAGTTTAAAAATATAGGTATTGACACAATTTTTCTGAAATGTCATCTATGCTGTAGATGCTGGAGATGCACAGTGCGCATGACATTCTTACCAATTGCACGGCTGCCATAAAGCCAGAGTGCCAACTGTGCTTCAGCCTCAGGGATTTCAAAAGGTCTTACAATGTAGCTTGTTTATCCAAGTACCTATAATGTTTGGTTTTCATCTGAGCTAACCATTTAGATTCACTTTAAGGAATTGGCGCTTCTAGAAATGATTTCTCTTGTTATAGAATGTACTCCTACAATTGATCACCCATTTGAGTTCTGTTCCTGACTGTGTGCCTCATCTGTGAGGCGTCTAATATAATTAATTCAAGAAGATGCTACACTGGAGGTGTTTAAAACTAAACCAGGAAGACCTCCAGGTTTCTTGGTAGGGAATAAAAGCTCTGGAAGCACTGAATCACCAACCGCTGGGTGATCGCTTTTTTTTTTTTTTTTTTTTTTTTTTTTTTACAGTTTCAGTGGCAATAACAGTTTGAAATTTGTAAAAAGTAAATACTATTGAATCAGTGCTAAAACTGAACTGTTTAGAAGAAATAGAGGCAGAAATATTTAGAAACAGACTTTAATGCTTTCACAATTGCTATTTTATGTGAAATGTGCCTGAAAATATCTGATTGCATAAACTGTGACATTTTATCATCTGTCCTTCGCATTTATTATTATTTGCTTGACAGACAATTAAAAGAGAATATTGAAGACATGCTGTGAAATATATATGGCAAATCCTAAACAGTTTATTCAGGAATATAACCTATGTACAAGAGTTTCAGTAAACAAAACAAGGATAAACACACACATGGACAATATATGTAAGGATCAGCAAAAAGAGATACTATCAAAAAAAAAACCCAAAAAACAAACAAACAAACAAAAAATACCAAGAAGAAAGACATGCCAAAAGGATCAGTTATGCTGCCCATGTTTGCAGACCTTTACAAAAGCTGCAAATGCTACAAAACTGAGAGAGGACATTGACAGGGTGGCAGAACTTTAGAAAGTCATTTAGAGCGTCAAATAGGGTGATAGAATTCAAACCTTGAAAAAGGAAGATATTTCACTTTACTAAAAGGTAGATTTGGCTTGTGAAATGTCAGGCATTTATTGAAATTTCATGTCCATGAGTTGAGAAAAAAACAAAGGATTTACAAGTCCTAAGTATCACAGAGTAGCAGAATCAAAAATAAAAGGTAACCATGAAGAAACCACAGAAGGATGTGGTCTACCATTTAAGACGCCAAATGGGGATCCTGGCCGATCACTGGTTACACCAAGAGAAGAGGTATTCCACTGGTCCTGCATCATATCCATCAGCCTCCTGATGATGTCTTTTTTTATCCCAGAACATATGTAACAGCCCTGGGTGGATGACAACACTCTGGCCCTTCAGCTGTTTAGGCAAAATCAGCTACATGAACAGCTTATTCTGGCAAACTAGGGAGCATAAAGGTATCACGTGACGTTAAAACAATATGTCAGCAGATATGGAAGCTGCTATGCTCTTTAATGGTTTCAGTTACCAGGTTGATTTAAGTTTCATTCCCTGAAGAGCTCATTACCATACTCTAGTTTGGAGTCTTTAAATTGCCATAATGTAATTGCATGAGGAAAACACACACATATTATCAAATTATGGTAAATACAGGAATTTCAGAATTCCCTAAAAGCTGCCTTATCAGTAAGTCCATTTGAAGGATAATGCAGGGGGAAAAAAAGCAATTGACCAATCCCCCACCCTCAAAAACCTAAGTGACCTAATGAGTATCATCCTTAGCACTTCAAAGACAAGCTTTAAAGTTATTCAGATTTCTTTTTCCCCACTTCATGCACCAGGCACGATGCCTCAATTCATAATAATTTTTTTTCAACTATTTATAGTCAGCTAGGAATTATTCAAAGTGTCCTCATTAAATGTTTACCCTTCATCTCTGTTAAATATGCTTCCTTTTGCCCATATTAATAGAAGTATTTGACTTTCTCTCAGCTGTTTGAGAAATGCAAAGCAATTTGCAATGAGATCGACAGCACTGAATTCAAGACAGGAACTCAGACAGCACTACACTCCTTTTAAAAATGCAATTAGTATTTTTCCATCATGTAGGTAAGGTTTTATTAATCATAGGATCATAAAATTGTTAAGGCTAGAAGAGGCCTTGAAGATTATCAAGCTCAACTGTTAACCCAGCACTGCCAAGTCCACCACTAAACAATGTTCCTTAGTACCACAACTACACACCTTTTAAACACCTGTAGGGATGGTGACTCAACCACTTCCCTGGGAAGCTGATTCCAAAGCTTGGCAACCATATTGAGGAACAATTTTTTTTTCCTAATCTCCCTGGCACAACTTCAGGCCTCTTATTTCCTCTAATCATGTCACTTGTTACTTGGAAGAGGAGACCTATCCCCATCTCATCATAACCTCCTTTCAGGTAGTTGTAGACATCAATAAAGTTTCCCCTCAGTCTCATTTTCTCCAGGCTAAACAACCCCAGTTCCCTCAGCCACTCCACATAAGACATGTGCTCCAGACCCTTCACCAGCTCCATTGCCCTTTTTTCACACATATTTCAGCAGCTCAATGTCTTCCCTGTAGCGATGGACCCAAAACTGAACACAGTTCCCTACTTCCCCAAGATTCAAAATCTGTATTTTCATGATTGCTATGCCCAAGATGGCCTTCAACCATCACATCACCCAGCAGTTCTTCTCTGTTCACAAGCAACAGGTCCAACAGTACACTTCCTCTGGTTGACTCATTCACAAGCTGTGTCTGGAAGTTATCTTCTTTGTGTAATCAGTTTTGATGCAGGGTGTAGGACCCTGAGATTAGCTCAGTTGGTTAGAGCACACAAGGTTGTGTGTTTGATCCCCATAGGGATTAAGATTAGGACTCAGTGATTCTTGTGGGTGCCTTCCATCTCAGAATATTCTGTGATTCTGTGAGTTTAACCTCAGCAACACCACTAAGTTAGACGACCTTTCATCACTGTTGTTGTTCAGTTCCACTTACAAAACCTAGTACCTATTATTTTATGGCATGGGAAGGTAAGGCAGTCATAGTGTGGCACATCTGCAGTATCAGGCAGGAATTTATTCCCATTTTCCTCTGTCACTTAAATCAACACAATCATCCAGGTGGAGAGAAGCTAGGGAATCCTGCATATCTTGCATCCTGTCTGCCTGTCTGGCCTGTCCCAGGGAAAGTAGAGTGTGATTCCAGTAATCTACCTTTCAATCTACCTTTCAATCTACCTTTCCCTGGCTTCTAAACTTACCTCCATTTTGAGCTCTGCCACTAAGCCGAGGAGTTCCTCTACTTGGACACACCTCCCACAGCTGTACTTACTGCTGCTGTCCAGTACTGGCAGAAGGGCAGGGCACACCCTGCAGCTGATACCTGGGTAGCAGTGTGTGCCCACCAGAGCTCTGTCTGGGTAGGTGCATCAGTCATGGTGGGTGCAGTGCTTAGGGAGGCTGTGGCTTTCTGCTGGGTGGCTGCC
The DNA here is from genome assembly GCA_035583155.1 of Acropternis orthonyx. Lineage (NCBI taxonomy): Eukaryota > Metazoa > Chordata > Aves > Passeriformes > Rhinocryptidae > Acropternis > Acropternis orthonyx. Next base: position 71,913,371 of record JAWWEU010000001.1, read on the forward strand.
ATTGCCAGTTGATGTGGCAGGGCTTCAGCACCTTTCCTGCATGCCCTTCCATGTGAACTGTCACAAAAATGGCCATACTACGCCCTGACTGACATGTCACGCCTGTTTGCCCATCCTATTGGTGGCAATCCTGATTACTAATGCTCCCTAAGGGCTTCATTTTCTAATGGAAGGCCTTGACCACCATTGCTCCTGGCCTGCCCAGGTCCTGTCAGCTGCTGTTGCACAATCTGGAGAGTCCCAGTGGCTCTCTATTTTTCCCCTGAGATTCCTCCAGTTCAGGAACCACCTCCTGCCGTTGCTCTAGAGTGCTCCACTGTGGATCATGCTGGAACTGGAGCTTGCCTCAAGATGCTCGCCTTGGTGACAGAGTAACTAATGTTACAGAGGAAGACTAATTGTGCTTTTATACTTAGGTAGCAGATGGTACTTAAATGTAGAAAATCTGGCAGGTTGGTTTGTTTGTTTGTTCTTCATCAAACACAAATCTGCTAATATGGAGCTAGACCACACCTAGCAGAGCAATTTTACAAAAAAAAAAAAAAAAAATAAAAAAAAAAAAAATATCAGTAACTGAACAATAATCTATCTAGTAGGAATAATACATCCATTTCTTTCAGTAGACTTCTGTAACATTTTCTCTTTCATGTGTTGTTGTCCTTAAAAGCCCTACATGTATGTATTAGAAAACATTGGGATCAAGCATAATTTGAAACAGAATAGAAAGAATAGAATTGTATTTACAAAAAAGCCTGAAATAAAAGAAATTGAAAACAAATTTGTCACTTTTCTTTCTTTGTTCTTCCTCAATACAGCTCCACTTTTTCCTTAGTTTTGAGTCCTGATACTCTCAAAGTGTTACTGTACTAAGACAAAGTCCCTCCCCAGGAAGATTTCTTTTCTTTTTTTTTTTTTTTTTCTTCTTGACTTTTTTTCTGTCTGTCTTTGTGTAATTCCACATTACTTTATAATCTTCTGGCTAGTGAAAAATAGCTTTTTCCTGCTATGTAATTTCACTTAATTCAGAAAGTACTATTCAAGAATAAGGTAAACAGGTGGTTGCCTTTTTTCCTGTTCTGCCATATGCTTTGAACAGAACACAACATAAAAAGCACACACAGTAAACACCAAAGAAATTAAACAGTTACATCACCCACCTCAGACAGAAAATTCTTATCAGATTGTGGATAAGAATACAAATTAAATCTTTCATTAAAATAGCTGCAGTAACATTCTCCCCTCAAAACCTTTAGCAACCTTCCCAGTAAAATCTATCATAAAACCAAAACTATTTAAAAACAAACAAACAAACAAACAAACAAAAAACAAAAAACAAAAAACCCTCACCAAAACAAAAAGTAATAGAAATAAGAGAAATGTGGCTGATAAATCCAAATATTTAAACCACTTAAGTATTTAAACTTTCTTTTGAAGATTTTAACTTATGTGAAAGCTGATCATGCCATTAATTAGTTTACTATGCTGTAAACCCCTCCATCATTCTCATAAGAAAAGACATTTAACCCTAAAAAACAGGGAGATGGTAAGGTGAATTCTGTCTGTAGACAGAATATTAACTCTAATTATAGCGTTAATAAGACTATTAACTCTGATGTTATTTTTCCTATTATTTTTAGTGTTTGATACATTTTTACTCTATGTTGGAATTAGATACAAGATGCAATGGATTGTAGTCTCTTGCTTTAGAATATTGTATCCTTTGTAACAGCCACAGAACTGTCTAAAATGTTTCCTGCCATTCAATTAGTGCAGCTGCAAAGAAAGATATTCCATGAGAATTTTGGCTGGATCTCCCAGTTGATGCAATTGGTGAATCAATTCAGTAGTGAAACAATTTATAAAAATGAAATAGAAAAAAGAATGATCTGAGGGTTTTTTGTCTTTTTAAATTAAAGTCTGGGCACGTGTATGAGTTCAGGCACCTTGGCAAAATATCTATGCAGTGATGAACTTTTCAAAAACTTGCTCAGCTCTTTCTAAACCTGTAAGACTCCAAATAACACACATTTTCAGAATCTACTCAGGAAGAAAACTTCAGATTTCCCCTTAAGGAAGGAGCAAGATGAAAAAATCCATGTTTCCTCATGTAAAGAATTAATCAGTAGCTCAATACATGTTACAGGTGAGGATGAAATTCTGGTCAAATTCCCCACTCCCTCTGGTTTAGCAGAAACTTATATCTTGGGCTAGCAGATTTTGCAAAGCCAGAAAACAAAACTGTAAATGTCAAGCATTGATTTGACACTGTGTGGATCAACACTTCACATCTAAGATGTAAATGGAAAGGTTTTATTCCTTCTCTCAAAATGTCTGTTTCTCAAGAGCTAAGCTGCTTATTGGGAAAAGACTTTTTCCCATGTGTTTAATCTGGGAAAAAAAAAAAAAAAAAAAAAGAAAAAGAAAAAGGAAAGGAATGCAGACTCACAGAGTCTAACTGAATGTTTTTGTGTTTATGAGTAAATGTGTGAAACTGTGTTCTTAAACTTTCAAGAGGCAGCCTGCTAGCTGCCCTTGATATGGGCTGGCTGTGAATTTTGAAAACACTTGGATTAAACAGAAGTGAATCCTTTATTTAAGAGAGACAGGAGAAAAAAAAAAACAGAAAATAAAAAACTGTGAACATTTGTTTATGCACATAATCCATTTTCATTGTGCAAGCCAGGGATTTGAAGTTCCAGAAAGAAAGTTTTACAAAAACACCCCAGAATTCTGAAGCAAAGAGGTTGCCTGTGGAAAGAAGGAAGAATAAGGGGAAGATCCTAGCTGGAGGAAAGCTCTTTAAATTGGGAGAAGATCCTGGAGATGGAAGAGGAGCATGGGGACAAATGTCTGACCTTGGCTGGTGATGACCGAAACTGGTAATTACTATCATTACCAAGAAACACAACTTTATGCCTGACCTTCCCAGAACAACAAAGATCTTTGTTGCAACACTGTCCAGAAGCTTCAAATTTTACCAGGTGTACAGTTTAATTTCAGACTTCAAGAGATTTTGTCCCATATGAACTCTTCCAAAGCCTTTGATTCTTTGATACCTTGAGTTCACATCCAGAGAAAAAGCTGCACAGTTTTCTCTAAGATAGATCATTTAATTTGGTGAGAAAATAGGTGTTTTGCCAAAAAGGGTTTACAGGAGCACTATAAAACTAAGGAAAATAGTCCAAGGAAGCCTTGCACTTAATAGCAAGCTGCTAGACAAACACCAACCCACAACTTTAGTGAAATATGGAAAATAGATGTTTAAGTTACTCACAAGAGGAAGAAAAGAGTAAAGGAAGAGCTATTAAGAGAAGAAAGAATAAAGAGAGAAAAATAGTTACCACAAGAGGTCACACGCTGGCAAACTTCAGGATGGCAGACTGAGGCAAGAGGGAGACCTCATGTGTGCCTCTTTTATCTACCATGCCCACTCCCTCCAGGCACGATCTCTGAGCCCCTGGCCACTCTGGAGTCCCAGGTTAGGGTGAGGGGCAGTGTTCTCACTGTCCCTGCCAATCTGAGCAGTGTCAGGGATTCCAGGGGCCATGATGTGTTAGAATTTTCCTGGGCAGTTTGTGACTGGCAGCTGCTCTGCGCCTTCCCCTTGTGGGCTCAGGGGCTGCCATGAGGGATAGGACACCACCCCACCTCTGTGAGGTTTGACCCCATCCCTGTCCCTCCACACACACACACATACACACACACACATTTCCACAAGTTGGTTCTGACCCAATAATCACTGATCTGGTTTCTAACAATGTTCCCACAGGGAAGGGAAGTCAAAATCTAGTGAACTACTTTATGATCTCTAAGGTATTTTTCAACCTAAATGATTCTATGTTTCTATGAACTTAATGTTGTGGGAAAGGGAGGAAGATAACCAAGCAGAAAAAAACCTCTAACCTCTTTTGTTTGTTTTCTATAATAAATTAGCTCAGGGACTCATCTCATTCCTTCTGCCATCCATATCAGTCTCCAAATAATAATCTTTTTATTTTATGTTTTCTCGGTTCTCATGAATATTTTTGCAAGTACACACAACTATGCAAATATTAAACAGGAAAGGTCTAAGACCTGTGTTAGTGGACCCACAATCTTCATAACTAAGGCTTTCTTTGAATGCTTTAGAGGAATGTTGTCCACCCTCTTCAAATCAGAGTGCAATAGTTTTGGAAAGGATTGGTAAAAGATGAAATATCTGTGCTCTTTCAGTAACTCACAGGGACTCAATGCACAAGTAATATAAAAAATGGCAAGCCTACTGTGATTTTGAATTGAAGAATTGAAATGTCTCATGTCTGACTTGCTGCTTGCCATTTGGGGACTAGAAATTATTTTTGTTCCTTTCAGCACAGTGGATGATATAGGAAAATTACTTGTCTAAAGTGATTACCCAAATTGTAGCAATCTAGTTAAATAAATACTATTGTGAACTTTCTCCCTCATCCACCATCACTTATCTTCATAGAAAAATCCATGAAGCATAATTTGAGCATAAAGTGTCTGGACAATTTCTTTTTATTATTTCTTTGCTGTTGTTGATGACTGTCTTGCAATCAGTAAAGTGTTTATCTGAGAATAGAACAAATAATATGCACACCAAATACAGACCTTCCTTCACTCTCATCTACATAATTATATGGTAGAAGCAGAATTAATCTCCTCATCTCAATTGTGATGGTCATTAAAATTACACAAAATATTGCTCTCCTCCCTCTCCCTCCTCACCCTCCCCCCAAATATATTCTAGGGTTAAAACAGGTTTCTGCTATCACTGTTATTATTATTGTTATTAAGACTTTATTCTGTCCCATAGAGAAAAGGCAGTAGTGGTAGTAATACAGCTATCTCACAACTCCAGCAATGTAATTCCAGAATTTTTTGAAAGTATTGTCTTTTCTTGACACTTCTTAGAGAATTGCTGAGTAGACATGTGCATTTACCAATGTGACTGAAAAGCACTGTCACTGCAAATCAACACAGCCATTTAATGAAAATGGGCTTTTCAGTAATATAATAGATGCTGCCAAAGCAGTGATCAGAAGGAGAAGAAAGGGAATGAACTAAGTAACATGAGCTGTTAAAAACTTCAGCTGTGTTTTGCTGAGATGTCTGACACAAGATGATATCTACCCTGCTGAATGATTTCCTTCACCAGGTTCAACTACCTGAGAATGTCTTCACGTTTTTTCACAGGCCACATACTGGCTAATAAGGTGAAAGGTTTCATTCTTGTCATGTAAAAATCAGTCATTAATACTGAAGCATTTTTAAAGGTGCTGCCAATTGCAATCATTGTTCAGATAGTGCCCAAGGAACAGCTTTTAGTGGTTTTTTGAACATTTCCCTGTTGAAACTAGTACTCCATCTTTCAAGTCCACTATTCATTATGATATTTACCTTTATATAATAAATAACTGGCTCCAATTCTAAATTTCTTTTCTTCTATCTTCTTTTACTATAAGATCCAATATTTCAAAATTGGTTTTCATCCTGATTTAGAATTATAATCTGAAATATACATTTATTTGATGAAGCAGAAGATAATGAAACTGAACAAAACCTTGCAAGTTTATCAGGTGGTACTGTTAATATTTGTTTCATTGTTGAGGCAGCACTCAATTGTCCCCTTATAGATATCAAATCCTAAAGAAGTGGTACCTTGCTTGTCTCCAGATGCTGTCACAGGATACAGTTTTTGCACAGATCCCAACCTGCATTCTGGTTATCTTAGATGGCCTGTGAGAATGACATAGATCAAGTTGCTATATGTAGATTAGTTAAATTCCATGCATTGACATACTAACATGTGAAGGATGTAAGTGATTTGGCACACATTCTGTTCAGTTGCGTGATAATTTCATGTCCTGCTGCAGAATTGATTTGAGAAAGACCACTGTCAGCTCTTGACATAAGACCAGGATGCCATGATTCGGGTACCAAAAAAGACATATTAAAGGTAAAGAAATGTCTTTGAAAGTTTGAATATCCTGTATATTGAAAGACTGACCAGTACATCAGAATGTTTAGCCTTCATGTGAAATTCTGCCGAAGCAATACCCTCTGATAGTCTCTTTGCACAATAGTCATTGGGTAGCTCTATGCAGTACTGTCCTTATTCAAGCAAATCAGAACTCTGAAAAAATGCATATGTTTTAGAGAGATAATCTTGTCTCTCACAGCACAATAAAAATTCTGTTCTCAGATTTGATTTCCTGAAGATATAGACTGTTATTCTGAAAATTTTTTATGAACTTATATCTTACCTTTCAATGTATGCCTTCACTGGGTAAACATAAATATGTCCTTATAATTCTACAGACAAGAATGTATGTAACTACTGTATATTCTGTGATGTATACAAAGTCTACACATCAGAAAATTTAATAGGTAAGAATATTTCCTGTTTTACAAATAGAAACTCTAGAGAGAGGGTTGAAAAATCTGAAATATGACATTCTATAGAACATCTATTTATTTTTCAATGAACATTTGGACAATTCTCTCAGGCATATGGTGTGATTCTTGGGGTGTCCTGCATAGGGTCAGGAGTTGAACTCAAGGATCCTGGTTGGTCCCTTACAACTCAGCATATTCTATGATTCTATGATTTATTCTTTAATAACTTATGATTTTAAACACAGACCATGAAATTACAATTGTTATTTTACATCATTGCTATAGAAGAAAAACTAGCTTTGCTTTATAAAACATGGGGAGTTAGTTTGTCTGTCTACTCTCTATGCTAAATATTGGTAATTTTAGCTATTGAATTAAAGAATAGATTAAAACCGCTTCAGATGTCCCTTTCTGTCTCCCAGAGAAAAGTGTATTAAATAACATATTGCATTCATTTTATTTGTTTGCTTTTACTATCCTATGCTGTAGTGATGGGCCAGATTTCTTTAATTAAAAAGTTAAAAGACCATTGAGTAAAATAAAAGTACTAAAGGAAAAACATTTTCTGAAAACGCGCAATTTCACATGATGTCCTGCCTTAGACTACTGCTAAAACTAGATCATGGGAGAACATTAAAAGCAGTAACAAAACTATCCATTGAAGTCTGGTCATTCAACTATGAAAAAAAATTTCTCTTTTGGGGGTTAATCCAATGTTTTCTCTCATTTTGAAATAAAATATTTTATTATTTTACCTAATTCTCTAATGGAAATTCTTTTATCTGAAAATTAAAATGTTACTTCTTTTATTCTTTCCTTTTGTTTTTTTCTTTTTTTAATTTTTTTTTTCTTTAAATCGTTCATTTCTGCTAGGTACTGCTTTCTTTTCTTTCACCCGAGTACAATACAAATTTAAGAACACTTCTAGCTGACCAATACTGCATGTTTCAAAGAATAGTTTACCCACTAAATCTTAATTGATCTGAAATGTGTAATGCTAATATACTTCTAAAGGAAGTCTGGTATTCCAGGGCTGATGAAATTTCTCTTTAAAACAATGAAGCCTAACATAGAAAGAAAGTGCTCCAATCTGTTAACTAAAACATTATTTCATCTTGCATTAGAAAAACCTAGCTCAGACTACTGTGTGTTTAGACACTATCAGCAAACTGTTTGACCTCAAATTGTCATAATTAATTTGTGACTGAAATTTTAGCACATTAGTAAGTGAGCTGATTTTCCCTTCAATAAATAGCAGCTAGTAGAGGGGAGGAAGCCTTCAAAAAAGGGCCTGCTTTTTTGTTGGACTTTTCTCCTGTTATGCACAAGCAATGTCATGAACTCTAAGAGTTACACTACTGTGGAGCCTAAGTTAAATAATAACATTAATTCATTTTGCTTAAAATTTAAGCAATCTATTTAGAAATTTAAATATTAAAATAACTGAGATTTCAGTTTGGTTTGGTTTGGTTTGGGGTTTTTTTTTTCAAAAAAACCATACAAGCTATTTATTTTTATCAGTGTTACAATTAAATCAGTGATCAAAACCAATAATCAATTTATATCTGTTAGAAAACTCTCAGGGGAGAGAGTATGATAAAATGTTTGAGCACAGTATTTTCCATCACATTCTGTCTTTCTAACTTCCTAGAAAATCTGGCTCACACATACATAATTGATGCCCATCTTTGTAGGTGATAAAATGCCTTCTAACATCTCCAAGGTTGTATGCATAATTAAAACTGAAGACTTGGCTTAGCAAACATCATGGCAATCTTATCACGAACAAGAGACATCTATGAAGTGTAAGGAAAGGAAAAAAAAAGAAAGGATTCTCAAGTTCTTAAAATCTTTTTTCCTCTCTGTGTCAAAAAAAAAAAAAAAAAAAAAAAAAAAAAAAAGTAAATACTTCAGGCAGTATTATTATTCCTGTTCATAATTTTTCCAGGTTTCCTAGATGGAATTATTTTCCCTGTCACAAATATATTTGCAATAATGTTAACATCTTAAAAAAACTCAGTATAAACTTATGAAGAATACAATGGGTCTTTTATAAGTGCAGTTCGATCCAAAGATATTGACATCAGAAATATCTTATTTTTTTCCATTTGCATTCCTGTCCTTTTTTCATTATTTTCTAACCATGATTTATAGAGACATTAGTGTTTCTTCATTTAAATCCCTGCTTCCTTATCTCACTCACTTATGCTACAACATCAACAAGTTTTGAATCTTTAAAAAATGTTACAAGTAATGAAACTTAAATGACTTTTCCTCAATATATAATAGCTTTTTATCTGTTTTATGGCTCATAATTTTCAGTGGTTTTGGATGAAACTCATCCTCTTTCATTATTATCACAGCAGGATGTTGTGAATAAATAGTTTTGATTTTTGTCTGATTTTCTTTAATCTGTCTCCAGTTGCCCTTCATATCTTCTACCCTGTGATATACTATTGTATATTGATAATCCGTAATAGTCAACATATCACTTTTATACTCCATAATACCACAAGGTGTTGATCTTATACATTATTCAATGGTGTAAGAAGGAACACTGAGAAATAACTTTTCATTTCTATCAAAAAAATGTCTTTTATACATGATACTGTAGAAAAAACAGATGTTAACAAAGCCCTTGAAATTAGTCACTTGCTACTTAGTAGGTGACAATTTACATCAGAAGATTTTACTTTCAAGTGGTTAAAAACTAGGGCTGTGGGAAACAGGAAATACACGTTTTTTTTCTAAATCTTCCCAGCTCACTAATGGAAAAAGATTGTCAGTTTTGAAAAATAACTCTGAAAGGAATGGTTCTGGTAAAGTCTTAGATGACTAGTGTAGCTGAGTGCGTATCATTGAATGGCTCCATACAGGCAACAGCTGTCAAAAAGCCTTCAATTCTGATTGTAAGAGTAGGGGCTTAGTATGCACTGAATTTTCGCTTCCCTTTGCTACTCAGAGCTGAGCCTGATGTCAGTTTGATGCTGGAAAATTCTTCTGTTGTCTTGCTGGACAAAAATTTTTCAGTCTCTAATCTGAAATGTGGTAAAACTAGGTTAACTATTTGTTTCTACATCACTAATGCTCCAGGATGTTAGTCAAATACGTACAGTCCAACTGCACATTTTACTACTGCTTGGAATGGTAATTATGCTGCTGTATCATGTCTGGTATATTGGCTTGTTACCCATAGTCTGCAATCCCTTTTTCTTGTGAGGTACAGATTAGCTGATTAAAGCTGGAGCAGTATGAAGACCAAAAATACTAATATTTTAGTAAAATAATCTAAAAAAAAAAATTAGTAAATAATATAGTAAAATAATTTTTTTTAAAAAAATATTTTTTAAATAGATCGAATCTCTGATTCATTCTTTCTGCTTGCCACATCAGTTGAAGTTTCATATTCTATTCTTCACCTTTTGGTAAATATTTCTTGCTCTGAAGTTTGTGTCTACTGCCTGTACACTCTCAGTTTGAAATAAACTTCAGTGGACTTGACTCCATCATTAGTTGCTGTCTCTTACTGGCTACAACACAGCTTTTTTCCCATGTTTCTATGTTACAGCTGGGGCTACAAAGGGAAGACCGCAAGAGAAATGAAGTATCTGTGCTCTGGGAGTGTACATCTTGAAATTAGTATGTGTGAATAAAATGAAAGGGAATTAGAATCTTCAGTGAGGACCTTTCAGAACCAGAACACTCTCAGGCACATGCTATGAGTCTTGGGGAAGATCCTGTGCAGGGCTAAGAGTTGGACTTGATAGTTCTTGTAGATCTCTTTCAACTCAGCATATTTTGTGATTCTGTGAATAGCAAGCACTGGGATACCTAAAACCAGGAAAAAAACAGGATACTCAAGACTAGTGTCAGAGAATCTACCGCTGAAATGAACTAAGATACCCAAGTCAAAATTATGAACAGAGAGTGCCATGAGAATAGAATTTGAATTACATTACAACAAAAAAGAAAATACCATATCTAGAAGCAGGATCACAATTTTGCTTAAGTACTTTCATGTGGCAATAGACACTCAATATTTAGAATGGAGAAAGTATTGTCAGAAAATGACTTGTGAAGAAGATGAAAAAGCTAACTCAAATGCCTTAAAAACAGGGGCTTTTACTGTTGGATAATGCATGCTATAAAATGGATTCCTTGTTCTTTTTTTGCAAAGTCACTGTTCTTCCCAAAATTCCCTGAGAAGACCCTTATCTGCTTGCAAAAGAATGCAGGCTCTGTCCTTGTAAAAACTTTATGTAGCCTTCTTATTGGTTCTTATTTACCTGTTTCCATTGGCTGTTAACACTTCATTTCAATTGGTAGTACTCCAAATCCCTTTTGGCCTTTTATTGGAGGAATTTGGATCCCTCCAGGGTCTATATATACCTGTCTATGCGTAATAAAAGCTCTCTCTCTTGCCCCTCTCTTGTGGTCTCTGTGTGACTCTTTGTGGGGTCCCATGGGGCCTCGTGGTCGGGGGGAGTGAGGAAGCATTCCCACCTAGCCGTTGGACTTTCACCTAAATTTTTAATGTATTTAGATGAAAATTTCATAGTAATATTTCTGTGAGTTTACAGACTATAAGTTTTCACATTCATATCTGTACACAGCATTTCAAATGTTGAATTTCCTTTAGAGAACTGTTGCAAAACTCAATTTTAGTAAAATAGAAACCTTAATTTAAAAAGTCTGTGATGCAAATCTAATTCCAAACTTAAGATTTTCCAAGTTCACTATTTTGGGACAATATTGGTGTTTATTTCTTGATTTTTTCCTTCTTTTTTTTTCCCCCACAGGACCGTTGCTGTGCTTCAAGGCTTTCTTCAATGGTGAATAACAATTCAAAACCTCAGTCCTAATTCCCTAAAACTTCTGTAAATATATTTAAAGAAATATCTGTTATTTATTTTTCCTCTATAGAAAACCACACCATTTTCTCCAGGTTTCAGATCCTGGATGTGAAAACTAAAAGGGAGCTGTCTTCAAGACAACCAAGCTGCTTCCCATATGGAACTGAGCAAGGCTGAATTTGATACATTCTCATAAGCTGATCATCTTTGGAATTATAAAAATGAACAATTCCATTTTCCTCTTTCAAAGTTGTATCACATTTATTTTTCAAGATAACCCATGATTGTTGCAGTTGAGAACACAATAATATGTTAAGGAAATTGCATATAAACTAAAAATGCATATTTAAATTTGAATTTCCAGAAAATTAGTTATTCAATACTTTTGATCAATTCCATAAACTACTTTTATCCCATAAAGGCATTAGCTAGTATAAGACAAGTTTAGGTTAGTTTAGTTTGTAGACATAAGTAAAAAAAAAACAACAACCCTTTAAAGTTTCTGTAGTGATGTAAAAATTGTTATGTTTCCATATTTAAAAGCTATTGCTGTATTTGCAAATAAAACCTATGGTCCAAGACCGAAATGGAGTATCTTTTGTAGCTAACTGATCTTTAAATATGTCTCCAAATAAAAACAAACGAACTAACTTCTTCATATGTATAAAAATACACATATTCTCCTTTTCATTTGAATACACCAGCTACTGAATGCTACAACTTAGATTTTTCAAGTTGTGTCTCATTTAGTAACAACAAATATATACCCCAATTAATAAACAGTTAGTAGGCTCCTGAAAAAGAAACACAAACAGGATTTTCCATTTAACAGACCGAATGCTTAGATGATTCCAGTTCTAGAGAAGGTTTTTCCATCCTTCATAGCTGAGTCCATTTCCCACACTTATTAGTAAGACAAAAACACCGATATAAGGTTTCTAAAGAATATTGAGCCAAAACTATTATGCAAATTTATATCTATTATTTGCATGATTTTTGTTTACTTTGCCATTTTGTAGCAATGATTTCCTCTGTCAAGTATGTCAACACTCAGTTTTAGAGATCAATTTTTAAGCCCTCCACATACAACAGCAGAAGGAAGGTAACAGTTCCCTAGCATCTCCAGGTGCTAGGAGGGAGGGTTCAGTGGGTAAGAGATTATTTATATGGATGGTTTGGTGGATCAAGGGAAAATGAAATACAGGGAGTATCTCTGTGTTTCTTTTATGATGTACTTTAAATAGCACCTAAAGATACTAATGAAGAGACTTAATTCACCAAGACAGAACAGTAATTGTGTATGTGTGTATGTACGAAGACATATATAAACACATATGTGAAAATGTGTATATGTAAACACAATTGAGTCACACACACAGATTCAAAGATTAAGTAAAATTACTCCTCTGCTGTCTCAGATGCTTTGACAGGTATCAATCAGTTTAAAAGTGTTGCCGTAAGCCTTAATGTAGCTGTAGATTTTTATATAGTTTTATAGTCTTTTGCATTTGAAAAATAGCTTGTAACCCCTGTACCAAATACTTAGGCTGGATTCTAACCTCTGTGTTACATTTAAGTAGCCTGGTTTTGTGCTAAGGGAGAGATAGTAAGTTAGAACATTCTGCATAAGGACCCTTGTATTCAGATAGCTATTAGAACATGTTATAGTCAAAATATAATATTG
>JAWWEU010000001.1:71933726-71951290 GCA_035583155.1 Acropternis orthonyx
CTATAATTCTGACTTGTAATCTGTTTGTGAGTTAGACTCATTCCTCCTGCTGGTTTACCTTTAAACCAGCACAAATAATAAAGCACAGAGAAATGAATTCCCAAGAAGAGATTCCTGTTTTAATTGGTCAAGTTATAAAATTCTCTATGATCTATTTCAGTTCTGTGAAGCTCCACTAATAGATATGCAACCCTTAAAAAGATTCATTGGTGTGTCATTCTAAAAACAAATTAAGATGAAAAAATTGTGCATTTGTTAATTGTCAGATTTAGTTTGAATGCACATTTTAAAAAATACCTGAGCATGGGACCAATGGAAAGAAAAACTAATATCTGAACTGTTTAGATATTCCAATTTTGAATATACTTAATATGGTATTGATATGGTCTTAATTTGTTGATTCAACCAGTAAATCCTGGTGAAATTCTTGTATGAAAACTAATCACAACAAAAACAAACGTGGGCCTTTGGTTTTGAAGAAAAGCAAGGATCCTGCTTCAGGAAGACTGTTAATTTTGTTTAGAAACTTCTGCTTTGGAGAGATTGAGAAGATAGGTTAATAAGGAAAGAAATAGTCTCACAGACTAAGGACTGCATAACTGGGTATTTACTATGCATGACCCATTTCAGTCAGAAATAAGGGTGAAAACTAAGATATTTTAATAAGAGGAAAAGTAAGATTTAATAATTTTTTTTTTCCAAATTATATAAATTTGGTTAGCTGCCTTTTTTTTTTTTTCCACATTTAGTACATTGATAAATAGAAAGAGATGCAGTCTTTGAAATTATGGATATAAAATGTCATCTACTTAAAATATTGAGTGGTAAACTGACATCATTAGTAGATCTGTTGATCAAACATGAATGCATTTTACTGGGCAGTGATATTCATCATCCTTAATCTGATATGTTGTTAAACTTTTCATACAAAATTCTTATCAGTAACTCTCACATATTCTAATTTTATTAAAAATAAAATAAATAAAATATAAATTTGGGGATTTTTTTTTAATTGTTTCAACCTTCCAATTTATGGAGAAGGTTATTTGATATCTATCTCTCTATGTGTCTATATATAAAGTTAATTTAATGTGGAAACATAATTATTAATCTTTCATTTTGTGAGTTTTGGAACCAAGTCAGTTTGAGAACACTTAAATTAACTGAGATTTTTTTACAGACTGAAATTTCTTCAAATTATCATTCTTCCACTAAAAAAATACTGTACAACTCAGCATAATTGGCATGTTTTATTTGGGTAAGACCTGGAATACAGAAATAAGATTTTTTCAGTGCAAGAACAAAGTAACTTGACAGAACATGATAGAAAATTATCACAACATCTTCCTGAACAAGTGTTTTTTAGCCTGCTAACCTACTTGATAGCTTGTGGGAAGATAGGGAAACTAACAGCATTGCATGATGTCATTTATACACAAATTAATTTTAGGATTAAATCCTTTGTTATGAAAATCTACCAGGTTGTTGTTTATGGATGGGTGAGGGGGCTGGGGTTGGGTCTGTGTATGTAAGAAAGTACTCATAAATAATTGGATAAAGAGCAGGGATAAGATACTGAAAGACTTGATGGACAGTGCTCTAAAAAATTCTTATTACTGCTGTGAGGTCTCTCTTCCACTCCTAATTGCTAGCTTGAGGAAAAATCATCTTATCTACCTGCTATACTCATAGGCTGCTGGCTGTTGTGCTCCTGCTACATGTCCCACTTTCTATTTATAGGCTTGGCTGTTTTTCTTTCCCTTTCATTCTCTCCCAGTTCATCGCATCCTTCCTCTCCATAGGAGCAGACTCCCATTTATGTGCTCAGAAGGTCATATGTACATTATTCTGTGGGCTAAAGCTTAGATCTGTACAGATCTGGGGATCAAATGAAGAAGAAAACCTGAACTGAAGTCGAGTATTTGCAGGTGAATAATGAAATTACTGACTTTTCTGCAGAAAGGAGATATTTCCCCTTTTTTCTTCTCATTGTTTTTGGTTTTGGTGTTTGGTGTTTTTTGGGGTTTTTTTTGGTTGGTTGGTTGGTTGGTTGGTTGTGGGGGTTTTTTTATTTATTTTTTTTTTTTTTATTCATTGCCTTTACTGTGTATTAGGTGTTCCCATAAGAAATAATAATAGTTTTAAAAAATCCACCCAGATCTAATCTTTAAAATTTTTGCCAAGGGGGACAGGGAAAGGCGGGGTTGCATCTCCCTCTTCAGGTCTGTGCAAAAGCCTGTCACAGTGTGATTAGAAGATCTGATGATCTGCTGCTGGAAGCTATGGCCCTGTTCTTCCCCTCACATCCACATGTGCATTCCTGTTCCCCTGGTGATTTTCCTCCATGAACAGACTTGTTGTGTGAGCAGATGTGCTAGTGCAATAGATGGGGAAAGGGAGGATAGGACAATCCCTGTGAATGGAAGCTACCCATAAGACTCCTTATCTTGTACCATCAATCATGAGTCATATTTTAGGGACAGGTAACACTGTGATCTCAGTTTCAGATGTCCCATCTTACATAAATTAATTAAAGTAATTTTCACATTTTACAGTTACTGAGATTCCTTAACCTTAATGAGGATGAGTGTCCCACACAATCTGGCTTCTAGGACTATTTCAACTATTTAAATTTTTATTATTTAGATTTCTATGGACACCTGATCCAAAAGTAAATAGATTTTTTACCAATGTTCATATCCCACTAAGTATATTGGAGTTTTTATATCATATGTAAGATGTATATATGTGTGTGTGTGTGTGTGTGTGTGTGTGTGTGTGTGTGTGTGTGTGTGTGTGTGTGTGTGTGTGTATTTTGGCCCAGTACATGCATCAATAATTTGTCTGTTTTCTTTGTTGTCACTTTTAAAGCTCTGCTCTTATTTGTTAGCTTTGAAGAAATTGGAGATAATTATAGGGATAACAGAGAAATACTAGTTTTTCAGAATACAAAATAGCAACAAACTCATTTAAGCCACAAAGCTCCACAATTAAAGGAAATCTACAGTGTTGCTGTTGATTTTGGTATGAAAGAGCTTCAAGGTACTAGATTCTCACAACTTGATATATTTTCGAGGATTAGGCTAGAAACCCTATGGGGTGTCTCTTCTGCTCCTCTTGGGATTGTCTCCAAGTTTGATAATATTTACAGCTCATTTGCACATTTGGACTAACAGATGTTCATTCTTGATTGAGCCACAAAAGACTATGCACAAGTAACACCTGCTAGTGACCGTTGTCTGGTCACATGATTAGTATTAGTCAACAGAAATAAATGATTCAGAGGGAATTAGTAAACCCAGAGAATCTACTGGGAAGTATTTCTGAGGATTTTACATATGTTTTATAATGCTAGTGCATTGGTACTTCAAATACTTTTGTTATACAAATGAAATGTTATTGGCAATATTTTTGACAATTAAATACAGTTTTCCACTTCCAAAAAAGAGATGGAAAGATTTAATGCTCCCCAAATAATTGTCTCTTCCATTAAAATTTCAGCACAATACTTTTTGCACCATTTAGATAGCTCATTGTTTCTTGCTGGGTTCTAAAAAGAAAAGAAAGGAAAACAATGTACTCAATGAGAAATCATAAAAGTAATTTAAATTTAATAACAAATTATCTTATATAACTTTTGTTCTCATAATTTCACAATGGACATATTTTCTGATTTATCTCCCAAGTCCTAAAAAATTAGAAATAAGAATAAAGATAAATGAAAACTAAAATTGTTCAAAAGGTAGTAAGATTTTGTTTTAGATCAGTGTGGACATTTTGAAGTCCAGTTCAGAGTGGGAAAAAAAAAAACCCAACCAAACCAAACAAAACTCAAAACCCAGTGTCATGAAAATGTGGTTTTAAGAAAATGATAATTTTTAGAAGAATTTCCATTTATTTTATGAAAGAAAGTAAAGATATTAAGTAAGATTAGTCCAATGGGCACATGCTAATATTTTCTAACTTCTTTTGTTATTAGAGCAAAGAAGTTTCTAGTTTCTCTCAGGAGCAACTGAGTTTGGAGTAAAAATTGAAAGGAGTAGTGGAAAAGTAAAGACATAGATAAGGCTTACCTGCATCACTATAATGGTTCCTACAGAGTGCTTTAACAGTGGCATAAGTCCAATTAGTATTTACGAATATTTTTCAAGGAGCACATACAAGGTACTTTCTCCCACTCCTCAAATATCTTCCCCTTGAGAAATTCCACAGATAAGTAGCATATTTTACAAAATATTTTTCCTTACATATCCTACCTTTCTTAGTCTTTTTAATATTCTAATAATGATTATTACTGAGGTTTATTCATTAACACCATCATTCTATTAGCATCAACATATCTATTTTTCATCAACAAATATTTTGCTCAACTATAAAGAAACACACTGAAAGCAAAATGAAACTGTGATTTTCATTTTAAAGTTATTAGGCAAAAAAATCTGTATGTACCCTGAAAGTTGTGCCAAATTCCTCGCTTTGCATTACTTATGCACACAAATAAGAGCAAAAATGTACAAGCTTTGAAAAGTGTAAACACCAGACTCTGTGGGAAGCCATAGAACTCAGAGCAAGTAATAAATAAATAAGTTAATAAATAGAACTGACAACCTTTTCTTAATTATCCTCATTTCTTCCACCCAAGGAGACTTACTTCTTAAAAGAGAGCATGTGGGACAAATTATGTACCTGGAAAAGATTCCTGCCTTTGTGGAAGTGGATGACAACACATTATTTTTTTGGGCACCTGCTGACTATTTTTTCTAACTTTCTTTAGAAGGATCTACAGAGATTCTCTTCAGTCCCTCTCTAAAGACACAACTGAGGAAAAGTCACTTCCAAATGCTAGTGGGGTTTACATAAGTATTTCTTTGAATGGCACGAAATTTGCTGCCTTCCCTTTTTTCCTCTTTGGTCTCCAAAAGAGTACCTGAGAAAAGGTAGTAAAGGACAAGCAGATAATGCAGTAAGAATGCAATCTTTCAAAAATGCAAGAGGCTGGACACATTTCTCTTAGATGACTAGACATTTTTGGCAGTTCTGTATGCCCCTTTCAGCTTTATTTAGATGCAGTCCTTTCAACAGAAAGCTCTAGAAAAGTAGTGATATAATAAAGTAAAATATATTTGTCAAGAACTTATGATAGGCTAGAAAATAACAGCACTCTTTATGGGTGCTGTGGTTTTACTTTCAAGAACATTGAATAAAGAAAATAAATTCACCAGAAGGGACAATTATGCATTACCAAAATCTTTCCTGTGCTCCAGATATTGCCAGAAAACTGAGATGAGTTTTGCATTCACAAATGAAACACGACACAATCTTGTTTTGCATGGGCTTGCTTTCTGTAATGAAAGTTTTGCACAGCTTGGCTTCATGAAGTAAAATGTTGATTGAAAATATTTGTGACAGTTGTGGGTAGTTAACAAAGTTGCTGTTATAGTACTTCAATGAAATGTTGCCACTTTAAGTGCTAGGAACTGAACTAGTTGGAGTATACAACAGCATTTTACACACTATACTATATGTGAGCTCACATTCCATTAAATGAGTCACTTCTCCTGACTGACACCCCATTTACTCTGGAAACAGTAAAGTTACCTACTGGATGAAAAAAACAAAGCCAATTTTAAATTTTTATTCCTATATTCCATGATGATCAAAAATATGGCTTACATGTCAGAATTTGCAGCCATATAAAATTTGTTAATCCTTCTTATAATTAAAAAGAGAAATTATATTTTGAGTGAAGACAAATATTGTTACAATAATTTTTGTGACATTTCTGTATCTCAATAAGTGTTAAAACTACGGATTATGTGAGAAACTAGATCTTCTAACGCAGCCATATAAGGTCTTTTTCATTATTTGCTACAGTTTACTGATTTCTTGGGGTATTTGATGTTATGCTTGCAGTGGACCAAGTCAAATAAAAAATAAAAAATGGATATTTCAAAACAATAAATTCACATTTATATAATGGTTTTCACAGGCTTTACACTCTTTATTTCTGTGGTTGTCCTACATTAAATCAACAACTTTGTAGATTTTCTTGTCTTTAGACATACTAGATCTTTAATCTGCTCCAGCTAAAGATATTATATTTATTAAATGCTTGCTGTATATTTTCTAAGCTCTTCTACACTAAGAAAGTATCTGTAATTCAATCACACACTCTGTGTAGGAGCTCAAAAGTTAAATAAAAATTCTGATTTATTCCAGAAACCTTGTAAGTTCAGCAGACAGGAATTCTATAGGAAAGAAGACTTGCTTCTACCTCTGTCTTCTTCCATTTTCTTTTTTCTTTTTCAGTTGAAAGAACTACAGAAGTTCTTTAAGGAAACTAAAGAATAAAGGATACAGTTGTGTACTGGGCAAGGTTAAAAATCTGTCTGGAGTGCAGTTAAAAGCAGTTTAATATCCTTGTAGGTTAAATGTACATAACTAATCTGACAGTGTTACAGGTTGTGCCATAAAGTATGTATACTGGATGCAGACTGGGAGATAATGGTTTGAGATCTGTGCCTCCCTGTCATGGAGCATAGACCCATTGTAGGAAAATCCTGTAAAGACACATGCTCACACAAAAAAAAAAAATTACAAACTGTGAAAGGTACAAAATGTGAATCAAAAAACTGAGAGTCCAGGAAGAATTTTTTTTTCTTTGTCCTTCCCCCTATCTAAGATTATCTGAAAATAACCAAATAAATAAATATAAAATGTAATAAAACTCTATTTAATCTGAAATCAGAAGATATTTTGTGTTTCATGCAACTGCAAATTGAAAATTGAAGTTCTGTTTTATATTCATTTTACAGGTCTGGTTACTCAAACAGAAGATTCAAACACACTTAAACTCTGAAGTGTGTAGTCAGAGTCATATCAAAGTTTCTTATCAAGTTAATGAAATACATATCCAGCTAGCGATTCATTCACTTTTAAAGTAGATAAATAATGTGAATTGCACCCAGGATACAGTCACACTGATTATTGTCAATTACTAGAAGGTGAGTTTTGCCTAGATACTTATTTTCTAGACGCTGTGCTTAAACAAGGTGAATCCCATTATTTGTATTTTTCCTTCCCCCATTCTTCTGTAGAATATGTGGGTTTGTAAAGACAATTTAAAATTAAGATAATTTCCTTTCAAACTTAATATTTAATTTTTTATCTTTTTATAGGAGATAACATGAGTTTTAAAGTCTAACACTGGAAACACCAAAATATTTGTATAATACTAAAAGCTGAGTGTCCTTTTTCAACCCCCTACATTTATTCTGTTTTATAATATTTCTTTATGGTTTACTTGCACAAAAGAAAATGCAAGCTGAGAGTAGATGAAAAGCAAACAAATAAATAAAAAATCCTCACTGAATAAGAATACAAATGTTGAAAAAAAAATCAGGTAGCAAGTCACAAAAAAGAACCTATATCATGACTTTATTATATTAAATCATATTGTTTCCATAATTTTAGTAAATCTACAGAAACTTCGCAATAAACAACTTTAAGTTAGATGTCAAAGGCAACTGGAGCTCAACACATATTATGTATTCCAGTTGTTTGAAAGAAACACACAATTAATTGATGAAATCAGTGTTCAATGTAAAAAAACAAAACAAAACAAAACCAAACCAAAACCAAAAACCCAAAATTAAAAATATGTCTTGTTTTATTCAACAGTGAAAATTTATATTGAGGAAAAGAATTTTTAGAGAAATTCATGTTGATAGTTCCATAGCTAAGCAGTGACTTCTACAAGGAGATATCTATAGACATAGATTATGAGTAAAAATTAAAAATTACGTTACACTACTGTCAGTACTTCAGTATAAGAAAATCTTGTTTATTTTGATTCATCATAATGACTTTTCCCTATTTAAAGTTCTATAATGGTGAAAATAGTTGATATTTTTTATTGCTTTGAAAGTTGTTATTACAGATTTTATAGGTATTAATATTCATATAATTGTCTCAAACATAAATATAAAATTAATTTAGAGCATTTAGGTTTTTTGATGGGGAAGTGCATTGCATGTACGGAGGAAACATATTCTGCAGGTCTATAGGAAACGAACAGCGAATGTAAAGGAAACCCATACTGGAAAGAATAAAAATAGCGAGAAAGGCTATTTAGTCTGACATTCGGGCAGTTGTACTGTAAATGGTAGCAATTCCTTTTGGAAGGGCCAAGAGGGAACACTACTTACAATATTTTCTAGAAGTTAATTTGTTTGAATGATTTTTCATGGGGCAATATGTATTAAGTGAAAATAGACTATGTTAGTATTTGGCATAGTATACAAAATGTTGTAAATTAAATTTCCACTGTGGCCTTGAATTATCAAAAGATGCTTTATTTCTCCTACATCTACCAAATTAGATCTCAATTTATCAGACACTTTTCTGCCACAATTTTTTCTATATTTTAAAATACAAAAATTCTATCCTAAAACAGAATTTAAACAGAAAGCAGAAGGCTGAATCTGCATTTACTTAAATACTGCAAAACCTTTAAATGTACTAGCTTGAATGTATTGATGAGCCAAAGAAAGACATTCCAGGTCATACACACTTTTTGTAAGATGTTATAACAGAAAATAAGAATAGGGATTGCAGGCACATAGCCTTGGAAATGAGTCTTATCCTGAACCATGGGAAATGGAGTTAAATTTAAGTCTGATTCAGACGTTTAAAAAACGTTTCTATCCATATGCTAATGACTTATAATACTTTGCTGTTTTATTGTCTGTACTATAGTTCCTGCAAAATTAGGAACAGTATTTTTCCTTTTTTTTTCCTTGTGTTCTTTGTATATCACAATATTATGAAACTTTTGTTGCATTGGCAGATACAGTAGTAAGCAATTAAGATAACATTTTATAGCTGGTGAATGAAACTATATGCTTATGAAAATGTGATAATTCTATCGAGAATATATATTTGAGGATGTTTAAAATGCCTGGTACTATCAGAAAATAAAATTGGCAATTTATGTATTTATACTTGGAAAACAATATACTAAGTCTGAGTAGTTTTCTAGTCAAGAATTTGAATCTGAACAAAAATTACAGTTTTTAAATATATGGATGCCAGAGACCTTCAAAAATAAAATACCTGTGATTCCACTGTACTGGTGCGTGCTGGCCTGCCTCTAAGTATCATTCCATTGCTGATACATAGAGTAGGATCCAGTGTCTGAGTTATTCAAAGTTGTTTGAATGTCATTGCTCTGTGCTTGATGAAAGATTTCTGCCTTCATGCTTTTGACAGGTAATATAGGAAGTCATCCTACTAGAGGCAGAACAGAAAAGCTCCTGTTGCTTTTCCACAGAGTTTAACAAATACAGTATTTATGAAATGCTGAAATGAAATCAGCATATCATCAAGGCACACTTGCAACAGCTGAAGAAACCTTCAGGGAATGTTACTGGTTATAGCACCTTCAAAATGGCAACTTCTAAATTAAACCTTTCCTGACAAGGAGGAATGTTCAGCACAGTATTCTGGCATTCTCACTTTGCTGCCTGACTGCATGGTCATTGACATTCTAAGGTTTTTAAGGGAAGGTTGTGTTGTGGGGATTTGTCATTTGGTTTTCTTGTTTGTTTGTTTGTTTTTTAAACTGTGCACTTATAACTATACTGTTCAGCCTTTTTTTGGCCAAATAGGTCACAAACATATGTATGGAAAAGAGACATTTTACAAAAATTAACTTCAGAAAAAAAAAAAAAGTAATAAGGTTTAACGTTGATATATCACTATCTCTAAAAACAACTCCAAAGCAAATGACATGTTCAAGAAGAAAAATACTATTTTAGCACTATTTGAGCTCAAAAAAGATACAAGGTGCAAGGTTCTATATAGGCATACATTCGCTGGTCTTGAAAAATGTTGATTTGTTAAAGCAAGTAGGATAAGCATAGAGCATTAAGACATAGAATCTAAAATCAACAATAAAGAAAATAATTCCCAGCTCCTTTTAGTAGAAATGTGATTTGCACTGGAATGTTAAATTAAAGACAGAAATGTGCTGATGCAAACAAATTTTCCTTTTTCTAATTTAGTTCAGGGAAATTAGAACTCATAGAAATTGTTCATGTGCAAATTTTTATGAATAAATAAAATCTATTGGTCAGCACAGTTAGAACAATAAAAAACACCCTGTCTCTGAGTTAAATTTTTAGGCCTTTGTTGCCCAACTTGTCCTCTTTATGATGACTTTATTTTTTTCGTCTGTGGTGATGAACAACTAGAACTGGCATAATTTTCTCTCACCTTGTTGAAATCTCCTGTCTCTAGAAACAAATTTTGCTGACATAGATCAAATATTTGAAAATACATTCC
The DNA here is from genome assembly GCA_035583155.1 of Acropternis orthonyx. Classification (NCBI taxonomy): domain Eukaryota; kingdom Metazoa; phylum Chordata; class Aves; order Passeriformes; family Rhinocryptidae; genus Acropternis; species Acropternis orthonyx. The sequence continues at coordinate 71,944,071 of JAWWEU010000001.1, forward strand.
CTTGTGTATGTTGCATAAAAATTCAGGAATTCTTCCAGTACATTCCTTTCATTCCCATGGAAGAATAATTAGCTCCTTAAGAGTGACTTAGAGTAGTAAGAAGTATCCTGCAATAAGTAAATTTTTTCAGTGTATTGACCTTGTATGAACTTGTCATTTGGATCCAGGGAAGCAATAACTTTTTCTCCTGATGAAATAATATCTTGATCTTGGTGCTTTTCAAATTTTGTTCAAGATACTTCTGAAACTGGATAAAAAGGACTTTTGCTTTGAGACTGTCTTATAAATACATCAGTTCTCTGACTGGTGAACATTTCAAAGCTGGTTAGAAAAAAACCCTACTTTATCCTGGAAGAAAAAAAAGCTTTGTTTCTCATTTAATCTGTGCCTTTCCTCAGGACATCCATCTTCCTTCCTGCAATAAAAATCTTAATAAAATTAGGGATTTTGGCATGTGTTAGTGAACATCCCCTCCATTATAAAACATTTTGAATGTTGCTGTTTCAATCAGTTGATTTCATAAAGATTTCTTTCTATTTCTCTCTAAGATATAGAGGAAGAACTGGAGTAAGTAATTAATGACAAATAAAGCATCTCACTAAGATAAAATTGTAGTTAATTGAGGAATGTTACATTTGTTATATAGCGCAGCACCACATATTAGAGATGTTTTGTTGCCAAGCACTTTGACACATCACTTGTAAGGTTCCTTTGTTACAATAATAGTGGCTAATACATACACGATTAACATAAAGATAAAGGGGTACCTTGAAAAATCTCTAACAATTAAATTTTCAAATGTTTTAACTAAGTGTAGACTTGGAAAATCATGTGTTAAATTATATGGTAAGTTAGGATAGGACATCAGTAGGAATGCTCATGTAAGCTTTTCTAGGACAGAATTAATAACCTTGCTCTCCCTGTCTACTGTAGTGTGACACAAGTCACAACTGATATTTTCTATTCTATTCTAAGTCATATATAGACATAAATTGCTTTGATTATGGCAATACAGGAGCACTGACTTAATCTCTGCTTGTTTTTTGGCTGAGTAGAAACAGACTTTTTTGACAATTTTAGGGACACTTCTTGGTGAGTTGGACTTGGGGAAACACTGTATATTGAACTGAATTTGCTTAAACTAATTCTAAATTGTAATTTTAAAAAATATTATGATGCATTAGCAAAAATAGCGCTGATTGGATTAGATCTGCAATTTGATCACAACTCCAGCTTTGTCTAAGAGGAGCTCAGTTTATGTTGTTTGAGTGATAATGGCAAAAGTTTATTTTCATATATTCTCAAGGGTTTTCTTCCCAAATAACAGTAACAACTACCACCAGAATTGTGGTACCCAAATCTTTGGGCCCAGAACTACACATACAAATGTGGTAACTCAAATATTGGAAATGTTGGCAGCTTAAGGAAAAAGGTTCAATTGTTGTTGATTTTAATTTCTGATAGTTAGAATATTCTCACTGTTTTCAATCTGTCTAAAATTGAACAATTAAAAAAATCCATTTTCTGGATTTTTTTCTCACCATTACCCTAATTTCTATATCATTAATGAAAATATATAGCTACATAAAACTAGTAAATAATGTCAAAATGCCTTATTATTGATATTTTGTTATACTGGAAATTGATAATCTATTTTTCCTTTAGGTATTCTATATACTTTTTGGCAAATGATAAAATTTTTAACCTTCATCTATGATTATTCATTTTCTGTAGTAGTTTCTTGTGTGGTACCTTGTCAAAAGCTTTTTTGAAAATCTGCTGAAATTATGTGTACTGTTTTACCTCGACCTAGATTTTTTGTTGACAGGTACTAGGAATTCTCACAGACTGATATGATTCCCCTTTGTAGAAACTATAGTGATTACTTCCCTTTAAAAGCTCAAATATTATGAAAAGTAATTAAAAGGGAATAGAAAGTTGACAAAGGATCTTAACGAAACTAAAAGCACTTTCCGTTTTTTTCATTAATAGACTACTTAGAGGTAATTAAGGAACTGCCATCTATAAATTGGAAAACTCCCAACCTAGACTAGCATATTAAAATAATATGCTAGCCAGATGTCATAGAGTAATTTCCTAGTCTTTTATATAATGTCATATTTTTGTCACAAGTAGGTTTCTCCTCCACTTATTAACTGTCTTTAAAACCTTAGTTTTTAAAGGTCATTGTAGTGTGAATGTAAAAGTGTTAGCAAACAGCTTACTAGGAAATATCAAGATAAAAAAACAAGGTATACCTAGTTGCTAATCACAAATAATGAAAACATTTATGGAATGTTATCTTGTATTTAATAGAAAAAAGATAAAGAACAAGATATTAATATTTTCCATCTAACTCTGAATAGATTTTTTTTCCTGAAATGTGTTCTGATATTCCATAGCGACAATCTGAAACTGAATCTTAATGCCTTTTCCAACCTACCTCAGCCACAAACTTGTCCAAAATGTTATCTGGAAACAGGAAACAAGAGAAGAGCAACTTACAAAGTTGTTACAGGTAAATGAAACATGAAGAACACATACGAAAGAAAAAACCCACACAGTATTGAAAGCTAAACATTGTCAGAATGAAAATAAAAAATCTTACATTTTCATAGAATATCAAAATAAGTAATTTTATTCATCAAGGGAAGAGAATTAATTCATTTAGCCTCTCCTGTATAAATCTGTACACTGTAGTTGTTCTAGTATTCCATGAGTCTTTTAGTTTAGCTACTGAATTCATTGAGCCTAAGATCAAAGAATTGGCTATGCTTCTCATTATGCATTAGTTACTTGCTTTTCAAAATAAGCCCTAAAAATAGAAGCAGAATTTAACACAGTGCTTTATATGTGATGCCTGGGTAGAGTCAACTCACTGAAAGACACCGCAAGCTCTTGTACACTACATGATTGTTTCTTTCAGCCACAGTATCAACCCAGAGAAACTAACATGAATGTTTAGTTACTGCAAAACAAAATGGTCTCAACTCAGCTTAACTATCAGAGGTATTTTGCTTCAAGATGATACAAGCAAAGGACTAAATTGAAAATTCCCAATGGTGAGCACTCTAGAGACAAAGAGAGTTTGAGGACATCAACCTATTATGTCAGCAAATTTTTGTTTTTCTTTAGTTATCCGATCAATTTAGATGCACTTCTTAAACCTTCTTTAGGGCATTTAGGGTATTTATTTGTTCGTGTAACTTCTTTCTTCCTTTGGTTATAAATACTTCCTAGTGTATTGAGTTCATGTTACATCACTATAGGAGTGGAACACACAATTATCTTTATAGTGGTACCATCAAAGACATCATTTGTATTTCCTGTACAACAAACAAACAAAATAATTTGGAAATATTTAAGTTTTAGATAAGAATATGTAGACGATATAGTCTTTGAAGGCATTATTGGTAGGGCTATTAATAAAATGCTGTGATCAGTATTTCTAAAAAGAAAATAAAATTAATTTACAAGTTGGAAAGATTTCAAAGAACAGATCAAATTCATCTGAGTGTTTAAAAACCAACTGGGAAAGATCTACTTATGTAGTTCAACTGTTTTTGTGGTAGTCCTCCCAGACTTTGTAGATCTAATTTAAAAGATGAAGAGGTATAAATTCGTTGTAAGAGACAATGAAAAAGAAGATATAATGGACTGAAAACTGAAAAATAAATAACCAGAATAAAATATTTTACCAGTAAATATAGGTAATCATAAGGGAAATGGAAATGAGATATTAGTCTTTTTTGTAGATAGACTTCACTAAACTGAAAATAACACTAAGAATGTACTGATAGCAAGTAAGAAGGTGTTTGCCTTCATTATGTTAGTTCTGTAACAAAAATTAAGGTCTTGGATTTTTGGGGGGTGGTGGGGTTTTTTGTTGTTTTTTTTTTTCATCTTTTTTGTGGTTTTGGGGTTTTTTTGGCTGTTGTTGTTGTTTTGTTTTTTGTTTGGTTGGGGAGGTTTTGGTTGTGGTTTTGGTTGGGTGGGTTTTTTTTTGTTTGTTTGTTTGGTGTGTTTTGTTTTTGTTTGGTTGTTTGGTTGGTTGGTTGGTTGGGTTTTTTTGTAAGATAAATGACTTAAAGTTCATGTTTTGCATCATTATAAAAAAAAAAAAAATAGAAAAGTTAAGGTCAAATATTTTCCTAACCTAGACCTGAGTCTACTTTTCCCTTCCTACAACCATATTTGGGGGGAAATGTATGTTGATATGTAATTTCAAAATGAAAAATTATTGTCAGAAAGAAAAATAAAAATCTTGAACTTGATAAAGGTTTTGTTTCCTTTTAGTTTTCACCTGGAAAGGAGAAACTTCTCCGAAAAAAAAAAAAAAAATGGTAGTTATGAAGTGTTTGAAGGACAAGTGACAATTTCTTCCAGTGCTTGAGGGATAACACATTTTGGTGCTAATTATTTCCTAGTTAATGCATATCATTGGAAATCAGAAGTTGCAATCAGAAGTTATGAGGTTTATATCCAACAGGAAAAGAAATTCAGAATTAGAAAAACAGTCTATTTATTTTTGGTTTCCATGTATGTTAAAAAAGAAATTAGCTCATAAAAGTTCAACCGATTGTGATCTGTGGTAAGAGATGGCTCTTAAAATAACATTCATACTGCTCTCTATGGTATACTGCCAACATAATAAAATCCGTGTTAGCTGTAGTATCACGAATTTTTATTAGAAAATCTATGAAAGCTTAACTGAGAAGCTAGTTTTTGGTAGAGTGCATGATCTTTAGATTCACACTTCTGATCTTACTTTTGAAGGGATAATGGAATTTCCCATTAGATATATTTTAAAGACCAGTTCAGGATATTTGCAAAATTGCTGCACTCATCAAATTTAAAGCAATTTGAACCCATATATAAGTGAATGAGAGCAGGAGATTTTTCAGTTCATGTATCATCAACACATTTATTACAGTTCCAAATGTGAAATCTTTATTGCTACTGTTAATGCTTGAACCAGAAAGAACAGAATTTAACTGTTATAGTCAAACTCTATTTTGCATTTTAAAAGTTCTATCATTTCATACTTGTATTACGAAGAAATACAACTGTGTCATCATAAAACAAATTCTATTAAATCATGAATTGATGGACATGAGGAAGGATGGAAGACTAAGGTTCAAGCCTTCTTTCTGAATAATCCATGTAAATCCAGAAACTTTTATATTCAAAAGCTCCTATTCAGATCTTTATTTTTCACTGTTGTTAATATGTAAAATTGCAACAGAGACTGAAAAAAATTAGTTCTTTTTGAGATAACAGAAAAAAACTTTAAATCTCATAATATTACATGCAAGACTTTTTCTCTAACTGGAAACTTTGCTGAATGTTACACATAATTCCTTCAAACTTATCACCTCTTCTTTGTATTTAAATACACACTGCTTTGTCAGACCAAATATTGGACTTTCTATCACTCTAATTGACAGAAAAGTCGTGACAGGTAGAAAAGGGCAGCTAGGAAGAATATAACAAGAAATCATGATCAAACAAGTGAAAAAATTTTAGCAATTTTCTGATCAAAATGCCTTCATTCTATTATGGGTTTTCAGACAATACCAGAAAGACAACAAAGACAAAACATACCACACATATTTCATCTAGGAAAGAGTGAAATATAAGTCTTCCCTATTAGCAGCTATTTGGTTTCTGAATTAAGAAAAAATTATTCTAGCAATAAATTAAATTTAATGAACTGTACACATTTTCTTAACAAATCTGTATTCTCTATCTTGTGTAGCTCAATTTATAGGAAAGATGTGCATATTTTAATGTTCTAAACAAATAAATTACTTTTGTATTTTAGGATAAAAATCTTGAAATAGAGTGAGCACTGTTTCCACTAGGAAAAAATTGTGTAGCTGTCAGGCAAATTTTTAAGTTCCTAAATTCTTTATTATGTGATCTCCTCTCTGTCTTCCACAGGATTGAGGGGGAAATGGATGAGAGAAACTGAAGTCTTTGCCTCATAGATTTCAATTTATGAAATGGTATTTTTCCTGGAAGCTTCATAGTCATGAAAATCATTCCTGAAATACCCTCTCTGAGGATCCATCAGGAAACAAAGCTCCTTCCTTGGTGCTGTCTCTGCTTGTTTGTGGTTTTATTTTGGTTTGGTTTGGTTTTTTGTTTGTTTTGTTTTGTATAATATGTTTGATATGCTACCTCTAAATTTATGAAGTAATGATGGCCTAGTTTTCTAAGACTTCTTTTGTAACACCTGTACAAAATTATATTCTATGTTTATGTTGCATCTTCTCAGTTTCTCCTCATTACTGAAAAAACTTGCTAAGGTTGTTTGCTGTCTGTCACATTTCAAGATACATAATTTTAACCCTTGTTGTATGGTTTCTGATGATTAAAAGCCCACCTTGACAATTTGTTTGAATAGTCAGCAACATACTGTATCAGCACTGGAGAAAAAATTTGTGACTCCCAGTGTGTTCCACATCCAGAAGTTTTCTCCACTGAATGTGACCCACTCCCTGCTGGAAAACAAAAAACAGCTAACAAACAAGAAATACAGGTGTTCAGGAAATGCTAAAATAATAGTTTGCCTACACATTTAAATATGAAAAGTGCCTATGAAATGGTCCCAGAGGTATCCAGTGTTGGAGTGCCCTTTACCCGGTTTGCTACCCATCTCGGTGTAGTTCATCTGACCTATTTTTTGGCAGTGTTCTCTCTACAGTCAGTGACACAATTGATTTTTGCATGTACTAATATTTTTCATTTGGCTGCAGAGAAAGACTAAGACATCCCTCAACTGAGCTGAGTAATCTCAGTTATGCACATAAAAGGAAATCATGGGACAATAGATCTCTGGATTCAGGTGGCACTGTTGTACCAAAAGTTCACTGCTTCCAAAAGGCCTGTTTTCTTCAAATTTTGCTTGCACAGCACACATTTACAGCTTTGCTAGCCTTGTCTTGAGTTACTTTATAGAGTGAGTAAATTTAATAAAAACAGACGCTAGGTTTCCACCAAATCTCTAAATCTTTACAAGTACAAATTTAGGTCAAAAATCTCTAAAAAAGATAATTTTCAATGATGGTTGCTCTTTCTCACTGTATCATGCTTTCCCAATAGTTTCTTACAAAAGAAAAGAAGATATTAAGGTAGTATTGTTTCCCTTCCCTTCCCTTCCCTTCCCTTCCCTTCCCTTCCCTTCCCTTCCCTTCCCTTCCCTTCCCTTCCCTTCC
>JAWWEU010000001.1:71965809-71979810 GCA_035583155.1 Acropternis orthonyx
GGGATAGTTTGTAGGATGGGTTAATTAGACATTGGCTATGTTCTATAGATAAGATAATTAAGTAGAGTTATAAATTTCTAGAATGCTGTATGCCCGGGGCACGTCATTGATTGCTAAAGCTTTAGCTGAACTTTCAGTAAAAGACTTTTTTCTGCCTTCACCCTGTTGCGGAAGTTTTCTTCCCGAGATTTATGGCAACACCGTAAAGCTAAAGATCACCAGTGCTGTGTTATCAAAATAACTGGTATTCACTTGCAGGTAATAAGCACATTTTTGAACCATGGAATGGCTAATACAGATTGACTGTTGCCAATGTCAGGTATTCCACTGTGCTTTTTTTCTATTTCAAGCACACAATTAAATTCAGAATAGCCAAATATTTTATGCATATAATAATATGTATTCACCTGTGGATTTACACACACTTCAAGTCCTTGATAAGATATCTAAAAATGGGGGTAAATCTTTTTGTAGTCCTAACGTATAGTCAGTCAGTGAGACCAACAGATACAAAAAAAAGTGCAACCCTCTCAGCAGTTTTGGTTTTTAAATCCTCACTGTGAGCTGCACAGGACAAGTTTAAGCATTAAGATAAAAAAATACAGTCTGATACTTATCAGTTGCTGGTAAATAACTGATATAGTCAATGAAATTTACCAGGACTTCTCATTTGTGATAGAAGTGTGAAGATAAAAAAATCAAGAAGCAATCTGAAGTTTAGATTTTCTTTCCTTCTACCATGTTCTCAAAGAAGAGGATCAGAAACTGAAAGTGAGTCTTTTATGAAAATTCACCATAAAGTCATATAATATTTTCAAGTCCTTAATCAATTCTTCTAGTAAGTCTGACTGGCATCTCCACAATGCTCATGGACAACACCCACTGCCTGTCACTGAGGAGGTCTTATGGTGTTGGCCCAAGGGCCCCAGGGGCACAAGCATGGCTCTGTAGCTGGACTAATAGAGTTGTTTTACTGTATACTTCCTTTCTGCCTGTAAAAAGATTTTGACTATATCAAGTTCAAGTTTTCTTCCATGCCTATTAGCTTCCCCTCTGCTTTTACTGAAAATACTCCTCCATGATATTTCTATTCTGATCACCACCAGATTGGTTCTTCTCTAGTTATTATGAAATGCGTCCTTCCTGTACAGTTTCTCTTCATTTTATATATGCAGCTGGCAGCCTTACACAGGCATTTGCCATGAGACCTGGAGTCCCTGCTGGGCAGAACCCTAGCAAATTGAATTTCACCCTTAAAATGTTCCTCTTATGTATCCCTACTTTGTTGTTGTCAGAGTATGTTAGGACAAATAGTTCTGCCTATCAATATCAAATAGCTTTATTTGGTCAACTTTAATACCACGAACTTAGCAGTCAAATAATTACCTAAATAATTACAGCTAAAACACCTTCTTCCACCTCTGAAGACTCTCTTTCCCTTTACTCTACAGTACCTCTTCAATAAGTTAACAACAAAGTGAGGTCTGATGTTGCAGGTTACTTATGTCTCAGATTCAGACATACCTAAAACTATGGAGAAGGGTGCAGAAAGAAACTAATCTTATAGTCTCAGAGATTCCCAGTGCAAACTACCCATTTACTACACTCTCACTCATGGCTGCTTAGCAGCTACCATTTTATCCTCTCAGGCAAAAGAAAAATCTGCTTCATTATTGGGATCACCTTGAAAAGTCAATGTTATTCACATCCAGAAGCAACCACTTAGTAGGCCTTGGCTAACTCAAACACTAACCCAAAATACAACATCACAACCAAAATAGCATCCATGGACTGTCCAAATTCAAAATTCACCAAGTTTACTAGCTTCTAGGAGTCAACCTCAGATCTTCTTCCTCTGGCTCTTCCTATGCAAAACTGCCATGAAAACTTCACTGTCCTGTGTGTTATTCACTACTTCCTTTAAACTGCTGTGGGGGGGGGGGGAAAAAAAAAAAAAAAAAAAAAAAAAAAAAGCTGCCCTAAATTTAAAAGAAGTTCACGTGCAACTTAGATTTTTAGCTTTTTGCTCCTACTGCCAAGACAAATAAACCTACCTAAGTGTCATTTTTTACTACTGGCTTCCCTGATCTAAAGGATATTTGAAGAAGAAAATAATAAGATTTGACATAAATAATTTAAATTTTCCAGTACAGAATAGGACTGTAGTTGGATGACAACTGTAAAGCGTTTTAAGCAAGTAAGGGTGTAAAGACCATTTCTGTAGTAAGAATTCTGATTTCAGGTTAGTGGTCAGTTTTTTCTTTTTTTCACAGTTAAGTCAGTTTCTCTCTTGATTAGACACCTTGTCTACAGCTCATTTCAAATGCAATACTCACAATATTTCTACTTACATGTTCCCACTCAAGCTCTTCTTTTATTGAATTTGTAGGCCATGCTATCTATTCATGTCTGCTCAGTAGTGTTAAACATTATTCTATCAAAAGTTTGAGTCATCAGATATAAGGAAGAGAATAAGAATATATAAATTTGATAATTTTATTAGAAAAAACTTAAGCAGACAATGCACTACTGGAGACAATATATTCCCAGTTAAATCTCGAAGAATAATAACGATAACAACAAATCTGAAACTAGAAAATTGAGTGCTAGAAGAGATGAAGCTGAGAAAAGGACAAGGAATAAATGTGGTCATGGGGAGGTGGGAAGATAACTAGAAGTTTGAAACAACAGCTGAACTTATTTCAAAGAACTAGAACTGAAAGAAATCAGTTAGTGATCTGTATAACTATTTTGTTCATGACTGCTAATTAAAAAAAAAAAGAGTAAACTATTACATTTTATATGCATGTTCACTGAAAAATTTTGGTGGGGGCACATAAAAAAATATTTGCAAACAATAAATTTGATCAGCCTTGTGCTCTGGGATCCACGTATCAAAACTGAGTGTTTTATGTCAGACATATTTTTATCATAAAATCATTAATGTGAAGTGATCTGAGTATAAATATTTCAGGAAAGTGCTTTTCATTCTGATAGTATCAAGTCAAACCAGTGCTAACTAGTTCCAATTTCATCATTATGGGTTTAAATACATCTAAATGTCATCTGTGGCACATTCAGGACCTCTTAAGTGTTCTCATTTTATGATTATTTCCTTTTCATGTATTACCTTATAGCATTACTTCTTGATCTAACTTAAGTTCTTATGCTAATTTATGCTAATGTATGCTAACTAATGCAGCCTTAGACCTGTGCATATTTGAGGATCTCAGCTGAAACAAAGGGTTTCAGCATTCTGCTGATCTGCACCCGTATACTTCATATCAGATAAGTTGTTGCAGTTTTTCTGTGAAAATCCACCTGAAATCTAATGTGGATTTGATTAACATGGCTAAAAACTCTTAAAAGCATATTTAAGATTATGTTTTATTTTGAAATATGGCTCTTAGTATAAAGGTAATCTGAGTAGCTTGAGTGAGCAGGGTAGAGTAAATATGTCTGAAAGGATATGCTGACTCAGAATTTGTATACAAGATCATGATCTGTAGGATCATGACTGCATGACTCGTACATATAGACAACTTCTATATAAAAATATTTTCTTTTTCAAAGACTTCGTTTTTCCTTTTTCCCCCCCCATTTCGAAGTTATTTTTGTGTGCCTGTACTCAGTGCGATTCACTTCCATGTACCACCTAGTATAATGACAAATGTTTTCAACTTAGTCCTCAAATGGCCTTTGTTAAAACTGCAGTGCAAACATCAACTGACATTTTTAAGGTCATGACCAATCCCGCTTAAAAGTAAGATTAAATAAAAGTTCCATTCGTAACCCAAACAAAACAAAAGTGAGGAGTTTACACAATGCTATTAAGAGCAGCATTGTAGACACAATTAGTTCTAGTGTCTGAATCTGAGGACAAAGCCCATCTTGAAAGACCTATGTCTTATTTTATATAAGATATATTGACATTTTATATGTCTTATTGTAGCATTTACAAACCAGGAGCAAATTTTCATGATGGTAACATGAGAAAGTAGTGTTGTTTGCAGTTATTGAGTTTCTTTTTCATTCTTTTCTATTAGAAAATGTACAGCACCATCGAATAAATTTTCAAAGTCCTTTCAATAGTGGATTCTGTAAGAGACATATATGTTTTAAGATACTGTTCATTCTTGTAAACTTTCTGTGATTTCCAAATATAATTGCCAACAACAAAGTAATAATGGTAAAGACAAATTTTAGTAAGTATAAACATATAAATCCACATTTAAATTACCTATTTAGTGTGTACATATCTACCTATTGGACAACACAATTTATCAAGTATAATCTAAATCTTGGTTGTGGTTTCTTTAAAAGTAGCGTGTGATCTTGAACAGAAAAGAATTAAACCAAATTTGCTCCGATGGTTCTCAAAAACCACAGTACTACTGCACATATTGGAAAGGAACCAAAATTTATACAAGATATTTCCATTATTCACAAAATGAGATGGAAGGAAAGCTATTCTAAGTGTTTGTAGTTTCTTAAAAATACAGCCTTTTCCCCTGAGGTTCCTCACGACGGATTACATTTACTACAGTGCAGGACAGACAAAAATGCACCATAGTACCAATGGAAATCTCAGAAAGAAATTTGCAGGGATAGACTGTATTTTGTAGGCTTTTTCCATCTTCCTTCAAAGTACCTTATATTCTTCTCCAGGAGAGGCTGAGAAGCAGAGTAATGTAACTCTAAATTCTATGAGCCCATCTCATCAGCACCAAATATAGCTGCTACAAAGCAGAAGGGTTTTTATTATCTCTCCCACTAACAAGTGTTACTTTCTCTCTACATATTGTTTCAGGCCAGTGCTGCCATAAGGTAGTGAAAGAATAACAGCACAACATATGTTTGCTCGTTTGCTATTATTCTGCCATTTTCCCCATCTTTACCTTTCTTTACATTATTGTCTTAAGTGTGATCTTGAGCAGGTTAGAGATTTGAAAAATGTTCCCATTCTCATTTTCTGCTCAGGTACAAGATACTTCTGTCTTGATGCCTTCGGTATCTTCTGCTCATGAAATCTTGACACTGTTCAGTCATTTCTGATTGCCTGATTCTACTTGTGCTCTAACAAGTATTTTTCTGAAAATATGCTGCATCTCTCTGGCAGTGTTAAAGGATGCAACTGATCCAGTTCTGAAATTTTATCTGGTATCAAATTCTGCTCCAAATATTAAAAGACTGAACAGCTTTTTACAGTGTTTTACAACTATAATACATCAACTTATAAGTTACATAACTATAGGAAACTACAGACAGAAATTTAAGAGATATATTATCTGTTTCAATTATTATTCAGTTTTATTTTGGAGGGTGAATATATAATGCAAAGTAGTAAATAAAAGAAATAAACATTTAAGACTGTAAGACATAGTTTCAGATTTCCCTTTCAAAAAAACAAGTCTCCATTGTTTGGGTAATATTTGTGATGATGTATGAAGTACTGCAGTATCAACTTCAAATGAAAATAGTGCAGGAGAAAAAACATAGACTCATAGAAAGAGAATGAAGTATGGAGTTTAATTTATGGCGAGGTTAAAACAAAAAAAACAAACAACGCCAAAAAACCCAAACCAAAACAAACAAAGAACACCACCACCACCACCACCACCCCCACCCCCCTCCCCCCACCAAACCAAAACCAAAACCAAAACAACAAACCCCCTAATGAAACAATAAAGAGCTGACAACTTACACTTTACTGAGTAGTATGGAGGTTGTAATAGAGAAAACAGCACTAGCTGCAAAATGGAGGCATTCTGCTGCTGAGCACAAACAGGTAAGCATGGATGTATTACTTCTTGTACAGTTTATGTTTGTACAAAGTATATTTGCTAGGCTTTTTAATAACTTTTCCAGATTTATTTTTTTTTTAAGTTTTGTAGGTTTTTGAGAACAGACTGCTTCAGCTAGGGTAGTTTTAAGAATGAAAAAAAAAATATCGCCTCACAACTTAATGTAAATAAACAATTTGCAGAGGAAATGGAAAGGTGTATCCAAAATTTAATTCTTTTTTTAAGTATAAAGTTATGTCTGTGTGAAATTTGATAAATTCTGAATCTGTATTTAGGCTAAATGCCCACATAAACCTTTTTTTTTAGACCTTTCCATTCACTATTTAATCTGATTCCTTAGTATCTAGGACATTGATTGTAAAGGAAGATACCTTTGCAACACATGATGGATTGCAAACACTTTACAGAAGCAGTGGGAGGTATTGTCACTCAAGTGATATTGAGTTGAGACCCAAATTGTAAAGCCATCTGGTCAGTTAAAATTAAAAGGGAAGAACTGATGAATAGTTGACCCTTTAACAAATGCACTATTTATCTCTAACCCACTTTAACAATAACTTAAACTAGATTTTGAATGTTACGGAAGGTACCACAAATGAAAAGGAATATGAAATAAGAGCTGACTGAGATCTCTAGTGGACAAGACATTTGTGATTAAAAAGGAGTAATTTTGCACATCCCCTAGCAGGTTAAACAAAGAATGACTACTGTGGTAGGAGAATGCAGAGAATAAATTAATAGCACTGGGACCCAACCTTCATTATGGGTATGTGGAAGATGTGGTCAACAGTTTCTTAACCATAAAATAACATCTTTGTAATAGACATGGAGCTAAACTGAACAGGAGAGCATTCCAGATGGTGTATGCTCTAGTAGAAGTGACAAAAGAAAGGTCCGTGCAGAGACTGAGGAATGGGAGGACTTCATACCTTTCCAGAGAGTGTTGACCCCCATGTAGGTGGCATTCGGAAAGAATAATTAGAGTATATTGTACAGAGTTTGTGATAAAATGCAAAAAGTACTCTTATCTTGATTCTCTTTGTTTTCAAAGGTTATTATTGAGCAAAGAGTAAATAGGTATGATTAGAGGCAAATGAGGTAAAATCTCAAAATTTTAAAGGTTAAATCTCAGCATTGTTCAAAAGCTGAATATGGAGAAAATAAAAAATGAAACAAACGTGTACAATCAAGATGAGGAAAGAATTTTAACTCTAAGAGATGTTAAATAAGAGAGAATTAATGGGAAAGACTGAAATTTGAAGGGTTAATGACTCATAGAGTTGGCCATTTGCAAAAGCAGCAGAGTTTGCACCTCACAACCAATGGGGAGGAGGAGAGGAGTTTTTTGTGTGTGGTGGTGAAATCTCTGATCCACATAAGGCATACAGGGTGCACACCCACCATCAGAAGATGACTACATCAAACTGACTTTTGATTAGACAAATCAATTGAGCCCTGTGATTTATTGTGTACCTGATAACCTGTGACTGATAACTTAAACAAGTTGTTTTCTGGCCAGGTAAAGGAAAAAGCTGGTAAGAAGCAGATCCTGCAGAGATGGGGTGATGGCTTCTATCATGCCATTTCCCTCTGATAAGGCACAATTGGCTCAACCACATAGGTGTGAGAAGTAGGCCCAAACAGCAGGGCCTTAAATCATCAAAGACCCCCAAAGTGCCCCCAGATTAATTTCTGGGGCCTTCCACCAGAGGACTGCACATCATCCATAGCGTGTTAACCGACAGTGTAAAATTCCCCCCACCTGGGAGAGATACCTGGGCATTCCCACCTGTACCTGAAAGTATAATAAACCATTGAATTGTGTGTTTCATGGGCTTCCCCACTCCTGACTGATCAAGACTATCACTGCAACCAATGGACACCTAAATTGCAACAACCAAGTCTTGTTGTTGGATCCACAAGTGGTGCTATCTTTCTTCTCCACTATCTACTCTTATCCTTTCTTTCTCTTTCTTACATATTTCCTTAAGTGTTTTTTTTATACTTTTATATTGCTATATTTCTATAGATAATAACCAAAAAGGCTATTTATTTCCTTTCCATTTCAACCAAATTGTTCTGAAATAAACCTGCCATATATTCATATATATAAGCACAGGTCTTTCAGTGTTGTTCACTCTAATCCTCCCCAAGGGACCTATTAACAAAAAATTCAGTTACTCTCGCCTTCAGGGACTGGTTGTAACACCATATAGATTGTTCAGAAATAATTCCAACACATAACTCATACAGAATTTACTGGCATGTTGACGCAGACTCAATATCATCTCACAAAATGATTGTGAAATTAAATTTCTGTGGAATCTTCATTCCCTGGGATACTGAAAACAACTGCTCAAGACCTAGAGCAACCTCATCTAGCTTTGAAGTGAGTTTAGGCAGAAAGCTAAGCTCATGGCCTGTAAACATTTTTTTTCCTTTCAGAATACACCAACTCCAAAACAGTGGATATAGGGACCCATATATAAAAAATAATCAGTAAGAAGAAAGACATTGCTTGATTTGCATTTCTTTTGTGGGATGGGAACTGTGGTTTTGTCAGAAACAGAAAAAGACTGAGATCATATGCATATGTAATTTATGATACCAAAAGCCATCTGAGGAGAAAAGGTGGGTTTTTTAAAAAAAAAAAAAAAAAAAAAAAAAAGGATAGAAGAAAATAAGAAGCATGAAAATAGAAGACAAAGCTCTAACAAACAGTAGACATGAATTCTTGTAGTTTTATTTCAGGACTAAGTATATACACTGGGAAGATGCTATTAGTATCCATCTTGTACAAACATCTTGAGTTCTTATTGCTGTTGTGTAGTAAGTCAAGATTTATATTGTAAAGTGTTCATTTACAATCCTTTCTACCCACACTAAGTACCTTTAAAAATGCATCATCTGAGACAAATTATCAAGAGCACATAGAAAAATTGCTGCACATTTACAACTATGACTTTATTCTGAGTCATAGACCACACATTACTTAAAATCTGGTCAGTAGAGTAGCACACCAAGTAAAACAGTGTTTATATCCTACTGCAAGCTTTTTTTTCTCTTTTATTTTTTTTTTTTTCCTGCAAGATATCTTACTGGTACCAATGAACTGAGTATCTCCTTGGTTACAATTCTGCAGAGGCTGCTTAATGAACTTTGCAGTGTCAGAAAACCGTGTCTTTGCATACTGTACAGACTTGGACTAGATATTTTATAGCAACACATATAGATTACTGGATTTTCCTTGATACATAATCTTTCTCTGTGATCACTGGCAATATATGGCAACTGTCTGTCTCAGCAGTATATATCTCATTACTGTTCATTATGGGTTGGCTTGAATAACTCTCCTTCCATAATATTATCTATAACACGAATTTTGTCTTCAGAAGATATTGTCTAAATCCCATTTATAGTATGCAGGTGCATTTTCCACTTCAGAATCAAGCCTTATCTGCTTTCCACTCCATAGCATGGTTAGGACTGAGCGCAAAGTACCATGTGTCCTTGTTTTTATAAAAAGGGAAACTCAGGCTCCAGCAGGCATCTAATCTACTCAGTTAATGGTCAAGCTCCCTGGGTAGTTTTGCAGCATGCCTGCAAATAATAAGTCTAAGTGCATCATAAAATCATGGTAAAGCAGGAATTAGTTCTGACTTTTCCAGGAGTTATTTAATATATTAATAAAAGCCTGTATTTGTGTCACTTCATGAGTGCAATACCTATGGTAGGGTTAATGAAAGAACATGTAAAGCATGGAGTGCTCTACTCTCCTTAGTAGTCCATTCTCTTTAATAACTGTGATTCTGTAATAGCACTTTGATAGAAATAGAAGGAGAATGTTGGGGATATCAAGGCAAAAATCATGACAGACATCTGAGGGCATGAAACTTTTCTTATTGCTAATTAAAATCCCTGAAATGTACACTCATGCACTAGTCATAGTAATTGCTTTGTCCTGATCACACATTTTGAATTCACCATATGGACTGTTCTGAAGAAAGCTTTTATTTCCATACCCTCCAACTCTCAGAGCTAAGAAAATAACATAAAACATTGAATAAGGCTCCAACAGTGCATTTATATTGGTTCTCTGCTTGGTTTTGTTTCCTGTGGCATTATCATCAAAAAGGAGAATGCATGTTTCTTCTATCATGAACTAAATACAGAGACTTAGATGTTTAGAAAACTTTTCCAAACACAAGAAGTATAAATTCACATTTATTTTACTTCCATGTTCAATTTGGATATTAAAAATGGAAATATAACTGATACTATAATTTATATACACTTTAGCCAAAGGGTCCACATGTTCACTGAGAGGTTGCTGCTTTTTGCTTCCCTTTGTGGTGTCTGAAGGAGCTCTTGACTCCATGCTGCTGACTTGCTGAAAACTGAACAAATAGTGCAGAACATATAATCATGTTGGTAGTTTTTATTTAAAAAAAATCATTATAGTGTCCTTACACTAATAATAATTCCCTGAGGATGATTTTATATCTGAATCTTGTTATTCTGTTCACTGCATATGGGTAGATTGTGTTCACTAACATAAGAACTGAAACAATTCATGTTATTCTAGTTACAGATCAATAAGAGTTTGGAGTGGGTTAACCCTGACTGGATGTCACATGCCCACCAAAACTGCTCTATCACACCCCTCTGCAACTGGACAGGGTAGGAAAAATATAATGAAAGAATCAAAAGTTGAGATAAGGACAGGGAGAGATCACTCTCCAATTACTGTCATGGGTAAAACAGACTTGACTGGGGGAAACAGGTTTAATTAATAATCAAACAGATCAGAGAAGGGTAATAAGAAGTAAAAGAGATCTTAAAAACACCATCCCCCCACTCATCCCTCCTTCCCAGGCTCTACTACCCCTCCACAACCCAAGTGATGTGGGGACATGGGGAATGGGGGCTATGGTCAGCTCAGCATGTTTCTGCATTCCTTCCTTCTCAGGGGGAAGAGTCCCTTCCATGTTTCAGTGTGCAGTCCCTTCCATTGGACAGTCATTCATGAACTTCTCCAGTGTGAGTCTTTCCCACAGGCCACAGTTCTCCATTAACAGTTCCAGAATAGGTCCCTTTCACAGGATCCAGTCCTTCAAGAACAGCCTGCTCCAGCATATGTCTCCCATGAGGCCACAAGTCCTACTAGGAAACTTACTCTAGCATGGGCTCCTTTGTTGGGTCTGCAGGTCCTGACAGAAACCTGCTAAAATATGGGCTTCTCACAGAGTCACAGCCATCTTTCAGACATCCACCTGCTCCAGCATGGGGCTCCTCCATGGCCTGCAGGGCAACAGTCTGCTTCAGCATGATCTTCACCACAGGCTGCAGGAGAATCTCAGCTCCAGAACCTGGCGCACCTCCTTCCTCACTGGCCTTGCTGTCTGTAGAGTTGTTTCTTGTTGGAGGGGACTGCTATCAACGATGGAAGATCTGCCTCAGCAACACAGACTTATGGCTGCCTGGACCAAGGATACTGCACTTTGCTTGCATATGACTTCTGTTATGCCAGAGAACTGTTTATAGTTTAAGAATTTTACTCTGTTTGAGTACTTTATAATGTTATATGTTTTTTTTCCTTTGTTCTCCCATTGACCTGGCTGGAAAATTCCACTCACATGGCCTGCAACCACCTCCTCACTGCCTCCTGCTGGCGGCAGGGTAACAACCCCCTATAATGCATGCCCCTGCCCCTCTCCCCTCAGTTTTGGGGATTCATACCTTCTTTGGCTGAGACCTTCCCAGACCCTTCCCCAAAACCTCCCAGGTTGCACCCCGTACCAGAACCCAACACTCTGATCCTATATAAGTTGTGTACTTGTTCAAATAAAGGCTCTCTTGCACCCACCTCACTCCCAGGAGCATGTCCTCTCTCTCCTTTCCCCCACTACCCCTCAGGATCTCAGTTTCTGCCATCTACTCTCACTCCTCTTTTCTCTGACCTCAATGACTTCTGTGCCATAACATTTTTTTCCCTTCTTAAATATGTTATCACAGAGACTTTACCACCATCTCTGATTGGCTCAACCTTGGGCAGCGATGGGTCCATCCTGGAGCTGGCTGGCATTGGTTGTGTTGGATGTGGGGGAAACTTCTGGCAGTTTTTCACAGAAGCCACCCCTGTGAACCCCTCCCTCAACCCTTGCTGCCAAAGCCTGGCCACACAAACCCAAGATACAGTGAAATCAGAATCCATAATTTTTCTTTAGAAAAACCTAATTTTTGTTCAATAGAAATTAATATTAGATATAGAATTGCAAATGTAAAACCATATCCTTGGTTAACATAAATCAGCAGAGCTCTGTATAATTTAATTGAGTTACACAAATTAACCCCACCTGATGGTTTTTCAATCTTTTATTTTAATTAAGATTGCAGTCTCAAACCTCTAGCTAGATATTGTTCAAACAATGGGGAGCAGTAAAAAAGAAGTAAGAAGGAGTATTTATGCAGGCTTTCAAACAGAGATATTCACATGTCTTTGAACAAATTATAGATCTGTAATTTTAGCAGAATTTAAAATGAATGTGAAAATAATTATTTATTTAGCCTGTGCATTCCATTATATATAATAAAGTGACTATATAGATGATATGACAAAGTTCTCTCTTTCTTCTTTGTTTCATAATATTCTACTGTACAGGTATTGAACAGAAAATCCTATTTTAAAGAGATGCAGTCACACCAGGTTATATAAAAAACACAATGAAAGTAAGAAATACCCTTATTTTACATGAAAGTGTTGACAGGAAAAGTATTTTTAGATGTTGGAAGGCAGATATTGATTTTGCTGGAATTTAGTTATAGAAATATATTGCTGTTATTATTTACTTTCCTGGTAATGGTAAAATATATATTTCACACGAGGATTGCAATTTACCTTTGAATATTTTTCATAATCCTTTATTGATGGATAGTGATTATAAGAAAGAAGAAGAAGGAGGGATATTTCAGGGCAATCTAGTTTATACCTGGAAAAGGTTGAATGGTCTAACAAAGTCCAACAAGTTGGTGACCCTACTCATACTGCTAGAGAGTTCCAAATACGAAGCAAAAAAAAAAAGAGAGAGAGAGAGAGAAAGGAGAATCTCTATTTTTAAACATTTTTTCAGTCCTTTACCCTGGTAAGATAAACTAATAAAAGTATAAAGGCTAAAAAAAATGGAGATTAATGCTACTCATGCTACTCTACATTTCCCCCCTAAAGATCAGAAGTTATTTCTAGCCTTTACATAGTGAACTTGGGCTTGACTCTGAGACCAAGTAAAAAAGAGGCAGAACCCTTTGAACAGACTAGCAATATGGGGGGAAGTGGTAGGTGGAAGATCCTTAACATATCACTAATAGCGGTAAGATCAGTGAAAACCTTTGCTCTCAGTACTAGACTTGCATAGAAACTTTCTCCAATCTGTTGTCTATGACTAAACAGAGCACATGACCACTGATCTGAAGCATGGACCAAAATCAAATCTGACTTCACTGAAAGTTGTCTCTCCTCTTTCTGTCAGCAGTTAACAATGAGGCTCAAAAACCTTGCCTCATTAACTTCTTTTTCACTTCATACAGTAACTTAGGTATTTCTTATTACAGAAGCTAATTAATAACTATGGGTATCATTACTTTGTCTGAAAATTCTTAAAACCTATCATATTCTTTACATTCAAAATACCTTTTTTCACAAAAATTTCCACAGTTTAATGTGTCATTTATACATCTGTATAAGGCAAGTATCTCTCAAAAGAGGAGAGTACTATGCAGATAATAAATGTTTCATTTAAAACATTGTTTCATTCAATAAGTCCTCACAAATCTTGCAATTTTTTTTTCTTCTCTATCAGTGACTTGCTCACAGCAGGCATCTGGCTGAAACAGAACAAGATATCATGTATTCTTCTTTTGCAGTTGTCTTTTCTCAATCTGCAGAAGATTCATAAAAGTCAGGAGACAAAAACCCACCAAGAACTGCTAATAAAAGCTGCTCCTATGATTTGCTACAAAGAATTCAACATAAATTTTTGAAAACCTGAAAAGAATGAGACAAGAACAAAGAAAATACAGTATTGGCATGTATGGCAGGTGGTTGGAATCCTCCAGGAGTGGGTGCTTACTTGATTTCCTGGGGGGCTGCTCTCCCCCGGCCCCCTCCCAAACACGTGGCCCCCGTGAACCCAAGAAAGGC
>JAWWEU010000001.1:71993994-72020241 GCA_035583155.1 Acropternis orthonyx
TTCTGTGATTCTGTGATTTCTAAACAACTTTAAGATAAAAATATGTTTGGGGTTTTTTTTTTGTTTTTTTTTGTTTTTTTTTTTTGTTTTAACTCTTCAAATGGAGTTGAATTACAACACACCTTAGAGAATAATTTGCAGACTTAAACCAACTGCAATTATACACAGAAAAAAAAATGAGGGTACGAAGATCAGTCTTCAATGTCAATATCAAGCACAATAATAAATCAACTTACATCATGGAATACTTAGATGCATATGCCTCTTAACAGATCTAAAATAATGATAAAATATTTTCACCTATGTTTACCAGCAAGAAATGTAGAAGAAGGCAGTAGAAAATCATTTAATTGTGCTGCAGGTAAATGATTCCTTTCTGCTTGTGAAGTATTCTAAACCCTATCCCAAAACTAGGGATGCTGGAAGACCCTGTCTGATCAGATATACTCAATGAAGAACTTAGCATTTGTTACTTATCTATTAAGTCTTTTTACAATAAAGATAATGGTGAAAAATATCAGTGATAAATGTTGTCTTTCTGCTCATTTTCTTATTCTAGTGTTGGAATTATTAGACCATAAACAGAAGTAGCAAAGAGAACATTTTTAATAACTGGGTATTTTTCATTTATTTCAGTTATAAGCAGTTAGCTATAAAGGAAGAGAAATCCCATTTCTCTATCGGAATAATTAAACATTCCTTCAAATTTAGACTTCTGTCTCTTTGTAAATGTACCAGACACTTGGGTGTACTTTGTTTGTTGTCCTATGTATTAAGATTATTGGAAGGATCACTACTGTTGTAGATAAATTGTGACTACTGTTTTATGGAACTGAATCCAGTCTCGGTTGGATGAATTCTGCAATGGCAGAATGGCTTCTTCTCCTTATGCAACTTGAAAAAGCTCAGAGCTGCCTTTTTTACTTTTCCATGCACTTTGTGGTGACCATCTTTTTTTTTTTTTTTTTTTTCTTCTTCAAACTATTTAAATTATGATCAGGATGATACCTAAGGAATTCCAAAAATAATGTGAATTGTTAGGATCTTTAGTGAAAAATTGAACTGTCAAAATTACCAATATCTTGTCTAGACTAAACTGGATTTCATTGAAGCACTTGGTAGCCAAGTTTTCTCAAAGGAACTTTACTTGCATAGAGTATCACTGTTCTCCAGTGACTTTCACCAACTAGTGAGAACCACGTAATAAACACAACAAATGCAAAAGGGTTTGGGTTTTTTTGTTTGTTTGTTTGTTTGTTTGTTTAATGTCAGGCTGAAGAAGGCTAGAGGATGTTGGTGTTCATCACTTCAAGAAATGAAGGGTGAGTAGTGTGCAATGGACTGAGTAACTTCTGCTACATGTCATGGCTCTCATTATTCTTTCCTTGTGTCCAAGCCTACAAGCACATGCACAAATACACCTTTCTTCTTTTTAAGAGCTCACAAACAGATAGTGGATGCTATAGAATTTTATCAGAAAGACCCTGCAGCCCTGTGGGTGAGGAGAACATGGAATGAAGCTGTTGACTTTGTCTCACTACATCAAAATCAAAACTAAGTCTCATTTTATATCAGCTGCAATTTACAGTGGTTTAAATAGTGGCTGATTTAACTGTAAATACATGGGTTTGTGACCAATTACAACCCCAATAACAAACACATATATTATTAAAAAAAAATTTAAATATTATTAAAAAAATTAAAAAAACCCAATTGCTGGATTATCAAAATATTTCAACCGCTGTTTGTCCTAACTAAATTTGAGTGATTTCTATTACCTATCCAGCGCCAGTGCTGCTGCTATCTTCTCAGTATTGTCCTGTGAAAGGACAAGGAGCAATAGGCATAAACTGAAATACAAGAAATTATTTTTAGCATAAGAAAACTTTTTTTTAATCTGATGGTGATTGAACACTGACACAGGTTGCCCAGGAAAGCTGTGTATTCTCCATCCTTGGAGATATTCAATACCGGATTGGAGAAGATGCTGATCAGCCTACAGGGCTTGGGCCCTAGTTTCTGCAAGGGAATTAGAAAAGGTGATCTCCAGAGGTACCTTCCAGTCTCAACTCTTCTCTGATTCTGTGAAATCCTATATTAATTACACTGCATAAAAATGATAACAAACCATTAGCAATCAGGAAGCAGAGCTAGTATGACACAGGCATGTACTGTGAAATCCTAATTTCCCACTCCCTGTGTAATTTTGAAAAATTGCATATATATGAACATTTTGTATATGAGGAATAACTGATTAGACTCTGAATAATCTGTTCAGTCTCCCTGCTAATGCATCTTGAATTTTGTTTCTCCCTCTGTTCATATACTAGAAACAAAAATATAACAAGGTAACCTTTGCTGATGATTCCCTTGATTCAGGGAAAGAGCATAATTTATTTCTCCCCCAACCGAGAACAGCAGGAGGACTGAGTAATATGGTCCACAGCAATGACCATAAGCAAAGGGAAGATTTCCCAGCAAAGATAAATGGGAAAGAGTGTGCTTAAACAGAATTTTCTATAGCAGTTTCAAAGGGCCAGCAAAGTACATTTATCACCCCAGAAACTCCAGGAGAACAGGCACTGTATTTTTATGAAGTGTTCAGGATATTTGAGTGCAACATTCAAGCTGAGTTAGTTTTGTATGTATCAGGTAGTGAGAAAATGAAGCAGAATTAACCACATGTGAAAATTATAAATAACAAAGTCGCAGGAGATTTTAAATTTTTATCTTTTGGCCGGCCTTACTACATGTAGACATGTGGTATAGGGTCCTCATAACTCACATGACAGCTTATTAGTACTGCTTCAACCCTTGCATCCATTCCATGCTCGTCTTACATTAATTTGCACAAAATTGAAGGCATTAGATTGGGAATGATCTGTCACAGATAGTCTGTGGTGGACATGAGGGCTGTGATTAGGAAATAATAAATTCTGAACAACCTCTAGCAGAGCTGGAGTGATTGCTGTGGTAGCAGAAAGCAACAGGCTAGGTGGTCATAGTCTAACTACATCCAGGAACAGTATCACAACCCAAGAAGAAACGTTAGGTCTCAGAGACCCTATGGCAATGTGGAAGATGCAATTCACAGTTCTTTATATTATGACTAAGCATAACATAGCTTATTTTTAATAGACACAAAGTTAAACTGAGGTGACAGGATGTGTCTCACTGTGCTTCTTGCTGAATTGGTGCTTTAGATGTGAGGTATGCTAGAAAAGCTGTATCCTTACAGCAGTGATTCCCTTGCCAACCTCCTGAACGAAGAAGTGGCGAGTGAACTGAAAGCATTCCCTCAGTCTGTTGGTACACTTGGTAAGGGCAAAAATCCTTGGATGGTAAGATCTATGATTCAAGTGCAAAGACACCACATAATTTTATAGTTTGTCATATTATTTAACATGGTACCATTGGAAAGAATGAAATGTCCTCTGAGATCTCCTTCTAATCTATCCTTGATGTAGTCCAGTATTAAATAGGTTGTTCTTCTCTGTTCAGTGCAACTGAAAAAAAAAATAATAAAAAAAGACAATTATATAATTATTAAGTGGGAAAGTCAGGCAGTGAATAAATTAGTTGCAACTATATAAGGACTGCTTCTACAAAGACACATAGGAATTGAGTGAAAAGTATTTAAAATTGTTTCTATTCACTCTGTGAGAAGGAGGTCCGCTTAGTGGGATTAAAAATCTGAACATCAGAAAAAGAAATGGCTGATATTCTCAAAATCTCATTACCAGTAAAATGAACACACTATATATATGGAACTAAGACCCAAATGTTAGTCCAATTAATGTTCTACCCATCCAAATTATCCAATGAATAGAGACAAGATTTTGCAGTAATACAGATAAAAATTATACAGCCTGGCCCATCAACACTTTTGAATATCTACTTCTTTGCTCCAGTGCTGAAATCACCCTTGTGTCTGAAAGTTGACAGCATCAGCTGTCCTCAGGGTTGCAGAGTTTGGGGATGTGATCACACCTTACCAGTACCCGAAATCCTGTGGCAGGAGCAGTGGGGTGCCTGTAGGTGCAGCCTCTTTGGCATGGGTCCCCTCTCTCTTGAGCTGTATTGGGACAGCATTGTCCATCCCATCAGCTGGCAATCAGTGTTGATGGGGGTGTACATCTCAACTCCTGAGCATTTAACAAAGTTTATAAATATTATTATTTTCCTTTTGATGCCCGTGATGTAAATCTACATAATGTAGTTATAAGAAAATTTTCCTGTTGCAAATTAATGTATAAATTCATGTTGCAACTCTTACTACTAAAAAGTCAGTGACTGGATAATAGACTAGATGGATCACTATCTTGATTATTTATGACAGTGTTTATATTCTGGAGATTTTACTTCAGGGATAAACTTCTAATCCACACTCTAATATTGGTGTTTGAGGGATTTTTTTATTTAAAATGCACTTTCCAGGTCTCTGTTCAGGTCCCCAGTATATTTAAAAGGAGAAGAATTTAAAAATAAAATAAATCTGGTATGCATTTCATGAACACAAGAAATAAAAGTGTCTGTATATGAAAACAAATTCCGCCACAGTAGGATAAATGTCTTACCACATATGAATCAAATTTTCTTTACATGCTGACATTTCAACAAGTATTTTAATCTGTATAGTTATTCTATAATTTCAGCAGGCAAGCTTGGGGAAGTAATTTTAACTAAACACTGTTGCTTAAACTGAACATCTTTGCTCTAATATCAATAATTACTTCAGTCAACACTTCGACTTCAGATTCATTTTTTCCATTGACATGTTCTACTTTCACTTGCTTGTTTTGTCCTGTCTCAAAATGCATTGATTACCATTCTTCTAGGGAGAAAAAATTCTCACAAAAGAACTTCCCCTCACACCTTACTTTGTATCCATGTAATAAGCAAGAGCTAATAAAAAATAGGTCGACCTGCTCTAAAAATACTACACAGGAATGCATTGGTCAAGGCTGAACCAGTTCACAAGGAAACATTAAGAATTGATTTCTGCAGTTGAGCAGCACCTTTTTTTTGAAAGGCTGCCAATGGTCATGTTACTATGGACAATTATTTCTTCATTGCTGCTAAGTCTACTCAAAAAGACTCAACAGTGCAATGGCATGTTGAATGACTTTAGATTATCCAGATAAGTCAGTTTAAAGTCATGAGCTAGTTGGGGTGTATGCATCCTTTTCAGTCTGTGGAATTCAGATTTTATGTGTGGGGACATGGAAACCCTTCAACATGTCATTGGACTGCCAAGTGTAAAGAAAATAGAATGGATTTTCAAATGGTACTAATACACAATTCATAACACAAAGTAGAGAGGAATGAGGAATTGCTGTAGCTGTGTCTTGAGCTTCACCTGTCCAAGTGCAAGGTCCTGCCCCTTGGTATCAATACAAGCATGGGAGCAGTTTGAGGGAGGTGACTATGCCCCTCTACTCTGGTGAGTCCTCACCTGGAATACTGTGCCCAGTTCTGGGGTTCTCAGTACAAGAAAGACATGGACCTGTTGAAGTAGGTCCAGAGGAGGTCCACAGAGATGATCAGAGGGCTGAAGTACCTCTCCTGTCAAGACAAGGTGTGAGAGTTCAGCTTGTTTAGCCTGGAGAAGGCTCCAGACAGACCGTATTATGCCCTTCCAGCAATTAAAAAGGGGCCTACAAGAGAGCTGGAGAGGGACTAGTTACAAGGGGATGTAGTGATAGGACAAGAGGGCATGGTTTTAAACCGAAAAAAGGTAGATTAAGATATAAGAAAGGAATTCCTTACTGTGTGAGTGGTGAAAGGCTGGGATTGTTTGCCTGGAGGGGTGCTAGATAGGGCATTCAAAATCAGGTTGGACAGGGTTCTGAGCAAACTGATCTATTTGAAAATCTGACTATTCATTTCAGTGTTTTCAACTACATGACCTTTAAAAGTCCCTTCCATCCCAACTATTCTGTGATTCTATGAATCTGTAATTCTATCCCAACTCTTTTCAGTTATGCTTTTGGAACAATAGAACAACTTTCTATTTCGAACTTTGGACATAAAACCATAATTTAGTGCTGCCACTTGCTTTGTGGCATAGAGTGTAATTCACTGACTTAATCACCCTTTCTTGTTCATGTTGTATGTAATTTTAATCCATAAAGAAAGCTGTTGTTAGGAACACACCATCAGAAGAAAAGCACCAATCAACAAGAGTTAGAGAACAAGAACTTGAGCTTTAATTTAAGCACAAATTACTGAACTGCAACTAATGTTGAGCCAACTGCTGGCCTTCCTTAACAGAGGTGTTAATTAGATGAACAAAGGGAGCAAACAAAGTGCATGATTTGGCAATCCATGTGAGATGTAATGCAGTACAGTGGTCTTAACAAAAGAAATGAAAAAAAAAAAAAAAAAGAATATTAAACTACGAGAATTTTCTTGCAACTATGGTTTGATGTGCTAAAATTTCATCAGATGAAAGGTGTTAGGCTGAAAGAATTAACTCTAAAGAGAGTTACCATGTGTCTTTATGTATGCATCAAATACATGGAAGACAAAGGAAAATTAAGTCTCAAGTTAACATTAATTTTATTTATGTATATATAACTGGCAATGTATTTAGATGCATTACCTCCTAAAAACAATCCCACACTCCTCCTTCATCTTTTTCAACATGTGACATGCAGGTTTTTTAATATATAAAAATGATTTCATAAATATACATTCAAGGAAGAGTATAGACATTTTGAGGTACATAGATGTGTTCATAATTATCAAGGAATTTGTTATTACAATATATCTACTAGACAGAATGAAACTAATATTATTTATCAGTTTTATGTGACAAACTTTTGGCAGTAGCAGGGCTGCAGGAGTGGCTTCCGTGAGAAGACAGCAGAAGGTTCCTCCCGTGCCACAGGGCCAATTCCAGCTTGCTCCAAGATGGACCTGCTGCTGGCACTCAGCTGAGTGAATCAAAGACAGTGGTAGCACCTCTGTGAAAACATTTTTAAGGAAAATGAAAAACTGCTGCACTGCAGCAGCTGGGACAAAGAAGTGAGAATATGTTAGAGAAATAACTACAGACACCAAGATCAGTGAAGAAAGAGAAGGAGGAGTTGCTCCAAGTGTCAGAGCTGAGATTCCCCAGCAGCCTGTGGTGAAGACCATGGTGAGGCAGGCTGTCCCCTTGCAGCTCATGGAGAGCCCCAGGGAAGCAGATATTGACCTGCAGACCATGGAGGACCTCATGTAGGAGCAGCTGATGTCTTTCAGAATGTGTCCTGAAAGAAGCTTTGACTCCATGGAGAGCCTGTGCTGGAGAAGCTTCTTGCAGAACTGTGGCCAAGGAAGAGGAGCCAATGCTGGAGCAGGTTTTCTGTTAGGAGCTGTGGGCCCACAGGGGACCCAGACTGCTCAAGCAGTCTGCTTTGAAGCATAAGAAAAGACATATATGCCAGAGCAGTTCGTGAAGAACTACAGCCCACTGGAAGAACTTAAATTGGAGAAATTAAAGGACTATCTCCCATGGGTGGGATCCCATGCTGGAGCAGTGGAAGTGCATGAGAAGGAAAGCATGTGGTGGACTGACTGCAACACCAATTCCCTATGTCCCTGTGATGGCCAGGGGCAGGAGGTAGAGTTGTTGCATTAAGGGTATAGAAATTTGACAGAGAATAAACCCCTCTTCATTCCAGTTGGTCCTCGGAGATCAGAGAGGTGGTTGGGCTAAATTTCTGTTTCTAGTTAATTCAGCACTATCAGCCTGGTTAAGTTCAATAAGAAATTGCATGATCATATATTCACAAATAATTCAGTTTACTGATTCTATACTATAGGTCCGGATTCACAAATAGAATGGTTTATTGAAGCAACAGGAAAGCAGGTTCAGGATTGCTGGTGATAAATGCACTAAATGTACAGTAACAGAGAACTAATAGAGTTATCTACACATATATCTGTATACGCACGTGCGCACACACACAGACACACACACACGCACGTATAGCTATATACACACACACACATGCATATATATGTGTATATATATATATATTTTCAGGTCGGCCTCAATGCAGTTGGAGGTGCAAAGTTCACCTAAAGGCGTTCCTTCAGGGAAGGAGAAGAGACACAGTTTGTCAACTGATCTTGAGCAAGAAAGTTCCCCCCTCTCTGCCCCAACCTTCCCTTTCTACACTGTATTTTCATCCCATCCCAAAGGGATGGGACAAAAACAGTCTCATTTTGTAGGTGAGGTTTTGGTGACTGTGGTCATACATGTAAAACCTGTTCTCTTTTTTCTTAATTTGAATTCTTAGGGGGGTGAAAATTAGTAAGTAAATAGGATTTTATGAGGGACTCAGTAACTTTCAGTGAGATTTACAGTTGACAGAAGAGGTAGAATAAACACTGTGGTCCTCTTACACCCTCTGAGGTGGTAGTAAAGACTGTCTGAGCTTCACCAGATAGTATTTGTGTGCACCTTTATCTTGTTAAATGACCAAATTACTCTTTCGACTTTAACAGAAATGCCTCTGTAACTTCTATTTACTTTGCTTTCTTTGTCGTGATTTTTTTTCTTTTTCTGTTTTAAAACAGAGGTGGTCTCTGTATTTGTTCTGAGCAGTGCACTTAGTTGTTGAAGGTCTGTCTGTTTACTTAGTACTGACCTCTGTGTACAAAACACATTCCCTCAGCTATATATAATTTAGGAAAGAATACATATATGTGTTTAAAATTGGCCTTGTTAAGTCACCTATATTCAGAATTGCTAGAGTTTCAGAGGCAATAGAGTAAGCATTTCTTGTAAAAATGATGGGGTTTATCAGGAAGCCATGTTAAACATCACCTTTTATAAATGTTGAAACAGATCAAAGTAGTTGACATCTGACCTTTCAAGAGCTTGCTTAAACTTACAGGGTTGCATATGAAATGACATGCTGGAAGAAATAAATAGAAGTTTCAGGACAGTGATTTGAATAGAACGAATAGTGCCATAAAATCCAGCCTGAGTTGTATTCATCTAGTCAAATGTGGACAACTAGACATTTATACAGGTGAGTTAATCCTATAGACTTCCTGCATAATGACTGGAGAATATTAGGTGACATCTACACTGCTGACTTAATCTAAAAAAGGAAGTCAGTCTTGACTGCCTGGTCCATTGCACCAGCGTGATTTTCATAGCCACTACTTTTCAGGCTAGACCCTCTAAAGCCACAGTTTCTGGACTGTCATTCAGCTCCACATTCAATACATATAGATGTAGAAGTCTAAACAAACAGAGTGAATGCAGCTGCCACCATCTAGACGGCTTGTGCTCTTTGAGATGCCTTAAAATATTTCTCCTGATGTCCAACTACCAAGCTGGACACAGGTTTTCTATTGGTCCTCTAACAGACATGTACATAGCTTGAACAGCAGTGGGAGACCTACATCTTTTCTGAGCAGCAACTGAAGATCAGGCAAGATCCCCAAAGGAATATCAAATGACACTTCCCACATGTGGGTAAGAGAATTAGGCCTTACGTCCAAAAATCTGTGGGACTATTGTAAACCCTGCAACATATTTTCCAATCCTGAGTAGACTTCCTTTGTTCCATAGGATGTCTTAAATGGCATTAGGTACCTATGTCTAGATAACTGAATCCCACAATCAATCTCCACTACCACTAAAGAGATAACATGACTTTTAGTTAGAAACTTAAATTAGAAACCTACATTTTTTGTATTTATAATCTATAGCTTATTTCTGTGCATTCACTGCAAATGAAATTGGAAATTCGAGTAAGATTAATATAATTCTGCCTTTATGTATTTTGCATTTATAGCTTTCATATTCATTAACACCCTTATCTGATGACACTGTTGTATTATAGGCCCTAAACATTTACAAAGGGTTGAAATACTATTTTTAGGACTTGACTGTTCATTGTGAGCCAAGATTTAAACCTATACATTCATGAAATACAATTCTAGTAGGAAAAAAAAAGTAATACTAAAAAAGAATGTGGTCACAGAATAAGAGAAAAGCTAAATAAGAATTTCTGTACCTACACTGAAAATTCTTCATAAGTAACAACGGTTTAATCTTTAAAAGCTCATTGAAGGAGAATAGTTGGCAACTCCTGCAGGGTAAGTAGCAACTCAGTCAACAGTATTTTTAAAAACTTGTTGCTCTGAGTTGAACAACTGATTCATTCAATCCTAATTACTTGTGATTTTAATCTTGTCAATGAAAAAGTATATGACACTGAGCATCTACTTTTATTGAAACTTAACACATTATTTACAAGGTACTATGAGCTTTGTCCTGTAACTGCAGTCTCTTTAAATCCTCTATGGGATTCTTTTTTTCCTCCAGTATTAAACCCCTGAGAGCAAGGCTCTCACTGACACCACCTCAAATATTTATTATTGATTCTATACTCTTACAAAGCCCAAAGCACATACCACTACATGTACAACTTGCACGTAAGCAGATACACAGTCTGTACAACAAGTTATTATTGCTAGTGGGCTATTACATAAGTCAAAGTAAGAATTATATTACTGATTATGTGATTATTAATTGAACAGAAACTGACTATTTCAAGCTCATGTCTAAAAAGGCTGAGTAAAAAGGGTTATCATTTCTGAGCTGACTAACTGATACCTGTCTACTGTCTTACAATATTTCAGGTAAGTGGAAATTTATAGGCACAATTTCTGGATGCCTGTCCATGAGGTACTTCAAGCAATAGCACTACACAATGTTAGATAAGTGAACTTCCAAACACAGGAAAGTTTCGTCATTGAAAGATCATGATAAGTATTAGTTTTGCTAGTTCTTTGTGAAAAGCGCTGCCTAAAAGAGAAGAAGCAGGGGATAGTGATGAAAGTTATGCTCCATTGAATGAGAAAATTTGAAAAACCCCAGTGGTACATTAACTGAAGAATGATATTCCAGGTATATTTCAGGGAAAAAGAAAAAGATTTTGAAGTTCTGAAAGTGATCTCTAGTTTACGTTTATCTGCAAAGAGACCTAGTATTCTATTTTGCTTGTTACAGGGACAACAGATCTGTTTTGCTCATTACAGAGAGAACAGAGTCCTTTTCTGAAGAGCCAGTCATTCTGCTGACTACTTTTGTGACTTCAAGTAAGTTATTCAAATGTGTTTATTTCGTTTCTTTAACCTATATTTAATCATCTCACCAAAATATACCTCATATTTTGCACGAAGCCAGTGTATGATTACTGCATTAAGGAAAATGTCAGTGTTTGCACATAAAAAGAACACACAGAAATAGAATGTGTATAGATATAAAAAAGACATTTCTTAGATAGGGGATCTAAAGGTTTAAAACTTTTGGCAGCAGATAATATTAATTTGTTTTTATATTCAGCCTGGACTACCTTCTAGAGAAAAGCAATGAATTCCAAACCTCTCTCTGCTTGAAAATAGGAAAAAAGAGATGAAGAATGAGGATGAGATTGAAGTCACAATTGTACATGTACACAGAAAAAAATTCATATGCTTGAGAAGGAAAATCTGTAAACATAACAAAGGAAGCTGATTGACTGACTCTTCTCGGATCATTAAAATATGTTAACAGATCACTGTTCCTTTCCTCCATATTTGACATAAGGAAATCTTATGCTTGTGAGTAAATATATTTATTTTAATTCACATGAAGGGTAAATAGTACCTGGCAGGCTATCAGGACTTAAAATTATTTTTCTTAGTCTTGTATACATATTGATTTTTAAGTACAATTCTTGGATCTCAGGTTGAAGATCCTCAGAAATAAGAAACATTTAAGGAAGATCTTATCACTATATCTATAATAATAGTGTTAAGTATGCATTAAAATTGCTCTGAACTGTTCCTGGACATGAAAGGCAAATCCATGATGCAGCTTGTTTCTATGCTAACAAAGTGCCTTAAGCTCCTATCACTGTCTACCGGGCAAGAATAACTTACAAGTTAAACCATGTCCAGGAAATACTAGAGCAAGTGCTATTTGGAATGGATTGAATCTGTGCCAGGGTATATGTCAATAGTTTATAAGTAAACACAGCCCAATGTATGCTGAATTTAATACTACATATTCACATTTTATGGTAACTGTACCCAGATTTTGGTACATTTATTTTATGTCTGAATTAATAAAGATATCTTGCAAGCAGATGCAAAAATTATGTAATTCTATTTCCCAAGAAATCTATAAGAAATCATGATACCAAAATACTTAAACCTCTATTTTCAAATATGAACAATATGAAAGATAATTACAGAACCTAATCCTGAAGATAGATTTTAGAATGTGTGCAAGTTTCGTGTCAATAGTATGCTTTGCCTTCTGGCAAAATGACTCATTTGGATTCAGTTTCTCTCTTCAGCAGACAGAAAGATAGCCAAAGGATTGGAACAGGCAATGGTGGGAGACTAAAGTGATTTCTCTAAAATGACAAAAGGAAACCGTGCAGATTAGAACCAGAACCAAATATCGCGCCCTATGAAGTCTTTAATAAGTACCAAATTTGTCAGGCTCTCCTAACTCCTATTGAAAGGGACAGAGTATGAACAAAAATTGTAATAGATTTTTAACAGCATTTATGGAGTACCTTGAACTAGGCAGCATGAAATATAAGAAATACTCAATGTTAGCTTTTGTTTCATAGTTTAAATATTAGTATTCTATGTATCTCTTTCTGTCAACACAGTCTACTTGCCTATGAGATTTTTAACCTTGTCACTTAATCCCAATTGACAAACATAAACTGCCGGTAAAAGCTGTGAAGTCTTGCAGACTCAAATTATCCACTCTAGAAAACAATTATTACAGTTAGTGTAGGACAGATTTTTGAGTAATTGTGTTCATCCACAGAAAAATGAGGAAGCAGAACTGAAACTCCTGTTTCATAATGAAGTAAGTGTGGCAAAATATGTCTGGTTTATTAAAAAGAAATACTCATCTGGTGAGTGTAGAAAATATGTTGCTCTCATTCGTTGTTTTTAATGTGTTAAACTGGTAAAATCAATTTTTTAACAGTTTCCCTAAAAATAACCATACAAACTTGGTAAGATCAGACAAGTTAATTGGTTCCATTTTCTGGATAACTCATCTGCAGTCATCCCAATATGTGAAGATAGCTACTAGCAGTTTTTCTTACTTTCCTGTAGCTGGCCTTACTTGTTTTAGTTTGGAATTCTTTAAAGATACAGCTTATATTAGTCTAACTATATCCCAAAAGAGGTCTACCCAGTGTTCATGAGCAAACACCTGCCAGTATTGTGATTAAAGAGAAGTAATGATCACAATCTGAAATGGCATGTTCAGGTCTAATAAGGAAAGAGTGAAGATGCAATACTTCACCGTTTTCCATTTGTTGTGGAGTAGCCTCGGTAGGCAACCCAGCCCCACATAGCTTCTCTTTCACTCCTCTTCCGCAGAACTGGGGAGATAATAAGAAAACAAAGATGCAAAAACTTGTGAGTTGTCGTAAAGGCAACAAAAGCAGTATATGCAATCAATGTAATAAAAATACTTGATTCACTACTTCACCCCTTCCAGAAAATCGGGATTCCATCACGTGTAACAGATACTTGAAAAGACAAGTATCATAGCTCCCCCTCCCCATTTCCTCCTTTCACCAGCTTTTTTAACTGAGCATAATGGTATATGGTATGGGTCATTCATTTGGTCAATTGAGGTCAGCCATCCTTGCTGTGTTCCCTGACAACTTCCTAGAATCATAAAGTCACAGAATAGTTTGGGTTGAAAGGGACCTTTAAACAAACTCCAGACCAATCCTGCTACCATGGGCAAAGCCCATACAACACAACTGTGAACACTTCTAATGATGGGGCAACCACAACTTCTCTAGGCAACCTGTTCCGGAATCTCACCACTCTCACTTTTTTAAAAAAAATAAAAGAAGTCTTCCTTGTGTCCAACCTAAATCTACTCTCTTTCCTTATTGTCCCTTGTCCTGTCATTTCCAAGCCTTGGTTTCCAAGTCTCTCTGTGCACCCTGAGTCTTCTCACTTGCATGGTAGTATGAGAAGCAGAGAAAGCCTGATGTTGTGTAAACACTGTTCAGCAAGAACTAAAACATCACTGTGTTATCAAAATTATTTTGGTCACAAATCCACAATATAGCTCCATACCAGCTACTATGAAGAAAACTGTTTGAGGCAAAACCAATACACTATTGATTCACATTACACTGTTTCATAGGAAGTGATAAAAGTCTCAGAGAATAACTGACATAAAGAGGGAAACCACACAAATAGATGATTACCCATAACTACTTCACACAGGTAAGTTTACCTGAAGAATGTCAAAATAACACCTGGAAAATACAATTCTGTTTTAAAAATCCTACATAGATAAGTAGGTTAAATGTTAATTGACTGGTGTTTTGATTTCATAAATATTAAAAACCAGTAAGTTACAGTTGACTAGAAATTATTTCTATTATCACATTTATACTACAGTTCTCACAAAGGCTTATCTACAACTGTTTTTCTTTTCAATTACTTGGTCACACATTGTATTCAGTGATCTGCATGTTGATGCATAAGAAGACCATTTTATTTAATCAGCAATAACAAAAATTACTTAGTGCAGTATTGAACAACAATAATTTTGAGGAAGAAGATAAAATGTGGGAAAACTACTTCAGAAAACAAATGCAATTATATATATATATATTATATATATATTACTTGCTCTTAAATAAAACAACCTGTTAATTGAAATGTCGGAGGAAGGGCTATCAATCTACTATTTCTGTCTTATCAGATACCAGACAAACAAATGTCCCTGACAGAAAGGGAGAGGCTTCATTTGTGTTGTCATGTTAGTTCAAGATGACTGCATGTTGACATGTGTGTGGGCATGAGTTAGGTACATAAATCTGGCTTTCTTCATGTAGGAACTTTCTTTCAAAGAGAGACAATTTAGAGAAAGATATATTTCACCAAACCTTTGCTAATGCTCTGTGGCAATATTTCAGAAGAGCATCAGAATCATGTTATGCTCAGAATCATGTAGAAGGCAAAAGAGAACACACCATATGTTGAAAGCTACAAATCTGAATATTAGACCAGTTAATGTTTTACAAATCCAAATTATTTAATGAACACAAAGATTTAGTAATAAAACAGAAGAAACTGTTATACCCACTTCCACATGAACACTTCTGAGTATCTACCCCTTTAATGCTGACGTCACACTTCCACCACCTGTTGGGAGATGGGGCAAGAAAAGTCTTGTTTCCATAGTTGACTTTATTTCTCCCTATCCTAATCTATTTTAGTTAGCAAAATAGTAAATTAATTTCCCTCAAGTCAAGTCAAGTCAAGTCAAGTCTGTTTCACACATGACAGCAATTGGTAAGCGATCTCTCCACCTTGATCTCAGCCCATGAGCTTTCTATTTCCTAACCCTAGGAAGAGGAGGTGAGTAACTGGGTGGGAGATTGGCCTTTAGCCTACCAAACCTGACCTTCCAAGTGCACTCTTCTGAGCATCTACGCTTTTGTTCTGGTGCTGAAATAACCCTTCCACACTCCCTCTAGGCCTGAACGTTGTCATTGTCAGTTGCTCTGAGAGCTTCTGGTCTGGGGGATGTGACCATAGCTCACCCGTGCTTCAGGCCCCAGGGAGAGAAAGAGTAGAGTGCCCATGGCAAGTGCAGTGCTCTTGGCACAGGATCCTACTCAGGGCTCTGGGAATGTGTTTCTCCTCCCTCCCTTTCTCCTTCTCTCTCCCCCTGATATCTCCCCCCTGGGGCCCTGCAGGTTAGGATAGCTAGTGCTTCTGGCCCACCTTCTTATGAAAGGGGCTATTGCTCCCTTTCCTGCCCAAGGTTTCTCTCACTGTTGCATCCAGACAGCTAACTGTGCTGCCCAAGTCAACCCCTACTGCCACCAGTAGGGCAAGAGTTGCAGTAGGGAGGGACCTGGGCCAGTAAAAAGGTGTGTTCCTCTTCTGGCCCTCAAAGGCTCCAAACAGAAACAATTGAGAGGGATTCTTCAAGTCAAGGGTCACATAAGCCCAGCCTTTGGCTTGCCTGCAGAAAGAACCTTTTCTGGAAACATCTGTTGCAACTAAGTATCTATACAGCTATGAAAATTCCGGGGAATCAGACATACATATGATAAGATTGTTTAGAAGACTATTAAAGAAGGTCAGTATCATAAAACTTAACTGATATTGACATCTCTCTGCCAATTGTTATTTTTGTATGTTATCTGTCATTATGACTGCATTTTCAAAGCAGTCAGTCCCTAAGAATCATGTCCTACTTTATCTGTGAGTATGCAATAACATAACTACAGATACTGATGGTCTTACCCACCAAGGCTGAGCTGGCCTGGCTAGAGAGCTCCCACATTGAGGCAAGTTGGGTTGAGTTTTTGAAATTTCTGTACTTGACCATATGTCAAAATATGATACTTTCTGACCAGGTTCTCCAGAACATTCCATGTATGGAGGATAAAATATTTAATATCGGTTTTACTGATTTAAAGACAATTGATGTAACACAGGATTACTGCTTTTGTCAGGTTATACATGATGTACTGAAAACAACACAAATGTGACACTTAGCAAAATATAACAAGTGCAATACACAGTTCAAACATAATTCCAATGTGATTCCCATTACTGATCTCTATAAAATGCTCACCATCACTACATTCATGTCTCAAACACCAGGAAGGAATACATGGGTTGAAGCCAGCTCAAGTCTGTTGAAATACTTTTTGCTAGTTGTGTAATTTTTGTACTCTGTTAGGCTGAGCCATATGGTTATTCCTCCTAGTCTGACTGGCTGAGGAAAATAGTTACACCACCAGTTGATCTTCTCAGCTGTTGATACTGGTTTATCTACAACAAAAGTGACCCTCTGGTCCCTTTGTGATGAAACTAAGTTGGCTTCTTTGCATTACTGTCTGAGCTGTACAGATATATCACCCTTGCCCATCTCCACTACTCTTTCTTCCATCAGAGGGTCTTATTCAGTGAGCTATATTCCACCTCTAGTGATTTAGTCAGTCACACCATTATTACACTGTTTATGGTTTTGGGCCCTCAGATTTCAATCAGTGCCATTATTTTCAAGGCTTTTTCTCTTATCCTATGCTTAAAATGCACATCATGGTGAGAGATGTCTGGTACCAAGCTTTTACACAGGTCACAGCACATCTCCTGAAAGCAAAATTTTCCATTTTATATTGACATGTATTTTTTAAGAAGTGTGTTTATTTGTTTTCCATAGATAGGAAAAAACCCCACATGTATATAATTTTGCCCATAATCAATTTTTAATAACATTTTAATACTTTTAATAGTACTAAGAAAAAGATAAATCTTAATGAGAAGAAACTAGGCAAAAAGATAGAAAAAGTTAAAGTAATCTTCCTGTCTAGTTAAACAGGGAGCTATCTTGTCTGTTTTCTGGAAACTAGGATGATCTCAGTGGCTTCAGATGCTTTCTTAGGAATTTCTTTTTTTAAAGCAGACTAATCATTACATGAATGTTACTTCACTTCCAGTCTATGAAGAAGATATTGCAATAGACCTTTAAAACATATACTTGAGATGTCTCATCTTCCTTTTCAAGCATCTTCTCAAGATAGGTTGGTAAGTGCCTTTTTTGAAGATAGTGAGATTTATTTATGCTTATTTTTCCAGCAGCTCCAAACCATATAAATTATGTAGGAATATAAGTAACACTATAGAACTAAACATAGCAAACAAGTGGAAAGCTTTGAGTATTGCTACAAACTACATATAAGTTATTCTCAGGAGCTTTGAGAACATGTTATCTAAAAAGTAAGATCTTTATGAAAAAAAATTGGTAATATCACATTTTATTGCGATGAATTTTTAAACATGTATATGCTGTGGTAAAGAAGAATGTGCAGATAATTTTAAAAAAGGCCAATTTTGGTAAATATAAACTTGAGAAAAAAAACAAAGATAGGAGTAATATCTTTTTTTTTTTTTTTAATAAGATGCATTACCACAAGAGGTTTTGTTGATCTCCATCTGTTTTTTTTCAGTAGTTGTATTCTAAGAGTTAGAGTATCTAATCTAAATTCATGCACACTGAAAAACCTGAAAGTCTTTCTTGATGTCTGATCTTGATACATCCACCAGCTGCATCCCAGTTTTTTATCAAGCCAATTCAAACATACCAGCTTCCTCTCCCTTTTTATTTTGTGGTGTTGTTTTCATATTTCAGTAGGTCTCTGAGTGATAGCACAGTTCTTGCACAAAGTTGTAATAATCTTAAATGAAGAAAACTTCCTCTTTAGGGTCTACAATTGATGGCATACATCAATTTAAAGCTATCAGAAAGAAAGAAGAGAATGGAAGGAAAAGACAAAGCTAAAGGGAAACCTCTCTCCTGTGGCCTGGTCAGAAGAGTAATTGGGTCACCAGACAAGCATTCTTTGGTCATCTTCCACAACACACCAGGTAATGCTGACAGTGAGGATGCTA
Organism: Acropternis orthonyx; assembly: GCA_035583155.1. Taxonomy (NCBI): domain Eukaryota; kingdom Metazoa; phylum Chordata; class Aves; order Passeriformes; family Rhinocryptidae; genus Acropternis; species Acropternis orthonyx. The sequence continues at coordinate 72,012,469 of JAWWEU010000001.1, forward strand.
ATAATGATGATCTTCATGTTTTCTCCCTACTTTTCAATGAGATTACTTCAAGATCTCCAGTGGTAGTTTCTGTTTATGACTGTATTAGTGGTGGTTAGAAAAGCTTAATTAGATGTGGGTGTTGCATACTAATTGATTAAGCTTTGTGCATGTATATTAATTGTTTAATATTTATCAAATATGAAAAATACTATTATTTTGTTATCTACTAGGTTCTATTTATAGTAATATGAATGTATAGACTAAGAGCTGTACAGTGAACAGTGACGGGATCTTAATACAGCGTAATAGACTGAAATTACAAGTAAAAGGGTGAGGAGATAAGGGAAAATCAAGGCAGTGATCTGTTCAAACACTAAGTGGAACATAGAGGGTTAAGTCCATTGTATATAGATGGGAATCTAGTGCTTTTGAGATGTTTGGGATATTGTAGCTATCCCAGAAGAGCATGATTTTCCTGTAGGTCTAGTATCTTTTCTGTTAGCCCTGTGAGGGTATTTTCATATATCCTAGAGAATCTGAATATCACTTGATATCTCTGTGTATGTAGTCATATTGAGCTGTAGATATTTGTCTTCTGGATAATCAGTGTTAGCTAAAATGAGCTCTATTGTCAATTTTCATTAGTCAAAAAGAAAAAATTAGACTCTTCCAGAAGACCACACAGTAGATGTATATGCTTATAAGCCAAGAACCTGTTCTGAACTACTTATTGAACTCCATGGACTAAAGATGGAAAATAAAAGAGTGATTTGGTTTTAAATATTGATTCTTAGTTTCACTTTTAATAGTATAGAGTATCCTGCCTGGTCTCAGAGTGGTTTCTTTGTAGAACATGTAATACCTTCTAGTATCATGTGGAGGTCTCAAATAATCTCTGCTATTTCAGAACCTCAGCTTTCTACCAAAGACACTTAAACTTGGTCTGAAAGTTTTCATGATTTGAAATATAGTCTGGTTGCAAAACTATATCTTGTATTGAATATTTTTAATGTGAAACTCTTATTGTTATTTACTAAATTAACTCAAACTGATACTATCTTACTGATGGAAAACTGATGAAGGTGAATCATCAAAGTTATGTTAAATTGCAGTAGCCAGGGAGGTGTAGACAGGATTGGGGTTAGACTTAGTTTTATTCAGAACTTTATTTCTGTTTTGGATGGAGGAGCAAATAGCACATTAATTGAAATTGCAATGTATTGCAAGTTGTGGATAAAGAAATAATCTAGCAAGACCAAAGGAAGTTTGAATTATTGGCAGGAAATAAAATGATACTTAGTCTTGGGAAATATCCAAACTGCACATTGGGGGAATAACAATTCTGAAAGACCATCTGAAGGAGGGAGGCAAATTTTGTTGGCACTAAAGACTAGGGGGTGAAGAGAATAGCAAACCTCATGTGAACTTAGAGGTACTGCAGCAACAAAAGAAATAAAGCAATGCTGAACTGCAGTAATAAAGATGTTAGAATGTAAACTCATGTGCTCATTGTTTTTTGGTATTAGAAATTAGTTTTTAGAACACTGAGCAGATGTGACATTTTAAAATGAGAAATAACTTGGCACACTGGAAAAAATTAGAAATTAAAACAAATTCACTGTCTGAAAGAACAAATGAGAATATTAAAGAATAAAGAATATGTATACTGTAAATTTGTTACAGAAAATTACTAAGAATAGCAATTTGAAATATTTGAAGGGTACAAATACTGAAAAAGAAGAGCTGTAAATAAGAAAATTAGATGACATTTACTGAGATTAAAATCAAGCTGTTAAGTTAACAAACACATTGTAGATACATATGTCTGTTTTTAACTATTCATTTGTAGAGATAATTAAATACACAACTGTGCTGGTTTTGGCTTGAATAGAGTTAATGTTTTTCATAGCTGGTAGAATGCTATTGTTTTAAATTTGTGCTGAAAATTATGTTGATAACACAGAGATGTTTCAGCTATTGCTGAGCAATGCTTGCACAACTTCCCTGACCCTCACAACCACCCCACTAGCCAGCTGACTTACTGTAGCAATAAACACACAATATTTAGAATGGTAAAAGTATTGTTAGAAAATGACTTGTGAAGAAGATGAAAAAGCTAACTCAAGTGCCTTACAAAATGAATTCATTGTTCTTTTTCTGCAAAGTCACTGTTCTTCTTCCCAAAATTCCCTGAGAAGACCCTTATCAGCTTGCAAAAGAATGCAGCCTCTGTCCTTGTAAAAACTTTATGTAGCCTTCTTATTGTTTTTTTAGTAGCACTTTTCATTGGCTGTTAACCCTTTGTTTTTATTGGTAGTACTCCAAATCCCTTCTGGCCCTTTATTGGAGGAATTTGGATCCCTCCAGGGTCTATATATATGTGTCTCTGTGTAATAAACGCTCTCTCTCTTGCCCCTCTCTCTTGTGGTCTCCACATGACTCTTTGTGGGGTCCCATGGAGCCTCGTGGTTGGGGGAAGTGAGGGAGCATTCCCACCCAGCCACTGGAACTTACAGTGTACAAAAATTTTGGAGAAGACACAGCCAGGACAGCTGACCCCAACTGACAAAGGGCGTATCGCATACCATATGACATCATGCTCTGCACATAAAGCTGGTGGAAGAAGAAGAGAGATGTTCATAATGCTGGCATCTGTCTTGCCAAGTTACTCTAATGCATGATGGAGCCCAGCTTTCCTGGAGATGGCTGAACACCTGCCTGCCCATGGGAAGTGGTGAATGAATTCCTTGTTCTGCTTTGCTTCTGTGTGTGACTTTTGCTCTACCTATTTAAGTTGTTGTTATCTCAGCCCATGAATTTTCTCACTTTTACTCTTCTGATTCTCTCCCCCCTTGCAGCAGGGTCAAGTGAGTGAGTGGCTGTGTGACGTTTAGTTACCAGCTGGCATTACACCACAACAGTTCCTCTGGTTAATGGGGTATTTTACACAATAATTAGCATTTAATATTGAACAACATTCGGTAACATTTTTTCCAGGCCTTATTCACAACTGGATTTTTCCATCTAAAAGTTGAACAAATAAATTAAGTTATATATGTATTTATATGTGCCATTTGGGGATGAATGGTTTAGATGTTCTGCTGATGGAAAGCATAAGAAGAGACAAAGCAATTTTGAATGACATTTCTTTAGTATCTTTTATCTTCCTACTCAGTTATTCTGACCTCCGGAGAGAAGTCTTTGTACCAAGAACCTTTGGAAGACTGAGGCTATGCTGTGACCAATGTTTGGAATATCTTCATTCTACCACTCCTGAGTTTGAGCCTCTGGATGCTGTCTAGTCAGTCCGATCCTTTGACAGAGCAGCATCAGTCCCCAAGTATATATATATATATATAATGGGGTTGGCAGACTCCCTTTATGTGGCTCTCTCCTTAGGTCTCCTCCTGCATTTCCTCTACACTGGTATATTTCATGATAGGATAACTGTGAAATATTAGGACTTTCCTTATATTCTATAGTAGGTTTTTTAGTAATTGTTTTAGTACCAACCTGTAATTTTCAGTAGATTATGTCTTTCTTTCACCTGACAACTTTCTTCAAGATAGATTCATAAAAAAAGGGGGGGAAAAAATCACAGCACTCCCCCAATTCTTTTTAACTTCCATTTCCTTAAAAAGTCTTTGATTGTGTAGACTCTGCCTGTTTTTCATAACTGTAGTTTTCCTGAAAGGACTGTTGGGATATCGATAATGGTTCTTATTTACATGACCCACATTTAACTATCCAGATTATCTCATAAGACAGACAAGAGGCAACTCATGAAGTGACACAGCAGAACTAGAAGACAGAAACAGAAAAGTAGAGTATTATTCAGGATCTGAAGGAGAAATGCAGCACAATTTAAGAAAGCTATTGCACCAGGTTAGTTTAATCCTTTAATTCTCTTCCAGCAGATGAAGGGAACTGATTATTCCTTTCTCTTTGATGCCTGAAGACTTCATGTAGAGGACTGTGCCATTTGGGGCTCCACAGAACAAAAATACACTGACAAGCAGGAGTGTGTATAGCAGAAGTCCATCAAAATGTACAGGGGATGGGTCCCATGATGTACAAGGAGAGTATGGGCTGACTGGGTTTGTTCAACCTTGAAAAGTGAAAGATCCCATGGGGAACTTACTGCTGCCTACAGACTCCAATAATAAATTGTTAAAACAAAAACTAAAGCACAGTCAGAATTTTAGACAGTGGGCAACAAATTTTGTTGCTAAAGCACAGAGGGCAAAAACTGAAACATGGCAAATTCTGACTGGATATAAGAAAAAAGTCTGTCACTCTGTGCTTGATGGAACTCAGGAACAGTCTTCTTGGTGCCATCCTTGGAGTTATTCAGAACCAGACTGGCCATGATTCAGAGCAATCTCTTTGTACTGGATGTGTTTAGTGTAGGAGGTTGGACTGTGTGACTTCTAAAGGTCCTTTTCAACTTGCATGCTTCTGCACTTCTGTGAAAAGATGAAACTTTATGCAGGTAGAGAGAAAACTCGAGGGGAGGAAATAAGGTTATATGTTCAGATGAGATTAAAAGAATATACATTTCTTACAATGGAAGTTTTTCCTTTACAGTCCAAGTAAGTGTGTACACAAGATTATTTTTTCTACACTGACTGAACTATGACTGAATGTGGATGTTTAGGGAGATACCTAGCTCTATTTTCAGTACTTAATTGAAAGCAGGTTAATCCCTGCTTGTCTTCTATCACAGAGTCTCATATTGATTGGCAGATTGTGTCTAAATCTGTTGTATGCTGAGCTTTCTTATCATAGGGATCTTGTTGAATAATAGCCCTCTCATGGAAGAAAACAGAACTAATTGATGCTACTCCTCAAAATCACACAGGGAGAAAAGATCATAAGAAAGAAGTAAATCTAGATCTAGTTTTGCAAACAAAAAAAGTAGTTAAATCTAAAATATAGGTGTTTATTAACTTTTGGCTTGAGTTCTAATGAGTGTGTATTCTCAGTATATAATTACTAAGTTCTGAATTCACTTTGGGTTTAGTTTGCCTTCTGGAACAACTCTTTGCCTGTACCTTTAAGATATCACAAATTCGCTTCTCGCTTTCCTAAATACACTTCCACGTTTGATAGATAAACATTTTTTTAATTTCTTATCACATCAAATTCTATTTTCTACAAGGTTTAATGTAAAGCAATTGTTTGCAATGACCTGCTATGTATACTTTTAAAATATGAAACTGGCAGTTTTTCGGTATCATCTCTTTGGACACTATATGTGTGGGCTCATGAAGATATTAAAGTGATAATTTGACAATAACATGAAAAAATTCTTTTTTTTTTTTCTTAAAGTGCATCTTTATAGTTGGACTTAACACTGAATTTTGAAGCTTCAATCCAATTTTAGAAAGAAAAAAAGCTTTTAAGATTCTTGTCAGGTTTTATTTTTTTATGGTTTTCACAGAAGACAGCAAAAAAGAGACAAGCCTATGATCTTTATCCTTCATTATAGACAAACAGCAGTCTGCAAACTGGCCTTGCAATAATCCTACAATCAGCAAAATAACAAGCTGAATATTCAAGGATAAGCTTAGAAATTGACTTTTTCTTGTCTAGGTTCAATGGAGTATTTGTTGAACACCACAGACTTCATTTGTTAGTTTACTTCATCACAAAATAGATACCTACAAATCAAAGTAAATCTTTGAAATAGAATCTGTAAATAACAAGCCTTTGAACTGGAGGAGATACAGTTTAATTGCTGTGCTATTTCTGCCTTCCTGACCAAAATCCTGACCTACAGGAACTGGCAGTCATTGTATAATACCTTCCCTTTGTAGCTGTTTATAATGGCTGTTTGCTTGATCATTCACAACCTATCTTTTACACTGCTTTTTTAATGTCTGTCGTAACACATAATCACAAAAATGAATGGAACCAACATTTTTTCCAATCTAATAATCCAAATTCCACTGAACATATCATTTCCTTGTGTTCATTCTGGCCTATGACGGACTTGCTTCTCAGTTGATTTACTAAGTTGATACAAGTATTTTATAAGAAATGGCATTTTCTCCAAATTCAAAATTATAGGAACAAAGAAATATGGGTAAATAGAAGATTTACTGGGTAAAATAATCTGCAAAACACACTGCATGCATATCATCCTCAATATATCATTTAATACATTCAAGAGAAATAAACACAGAATATTTGTTATTAAAGACTAAATAATTTGAGAACAATATTTTTAACTAGTTTGTCAAATCCTCATTCAGATAATACTATCAAAACATCTACAAATGTAAGTAAAACTGAATAAATTATTAGAATGACAATAAAAGTCCAATCTAATAAACAACCACCTCACTAATGAAGTGTAAAGACAATTGCAAGGAGACACTTAATTAGATCATTTATAACTCATTAAGTAGCAAACTGCTATACCCCCTGTTGGTTACTGTTAGGGATGAAAAGAGATGAAACAGCAGACCTGTTGCTTCAGATGTTAAACTAAGTTTACATGTTCCAACCAGCTAGTGTACATGTGTCCATTTATTTTAGTAATACCAATTTTTCTTCTGAAGTCTAATTTACAGGTCCTGGGAATGTGAGAGCTCAATATCTGGAGAGAGCGATGTTATATTTTCTCACTTTGCAATTTAATTGCAATTCAGGTTCAAAACATATACAGAAAACTTTGCTATGTGGATGAGCAAAATGTATTTAACTGTCTACAATAGGACTTGTCATTTGGAAAGGTGGTTTTAGTTAGGCAACACTCAGTCAAGGTGGTGCTATTTCTGAATTTATGAGTACCAACAAACAGGTGTTAAGAAAAGGTAACTTCTACCTACTATACTTTAAATTGCAGAGCTTGTCAATAAGTAGGTCTTCCAAGTGAAGATGTGAACAAGATCTCATAAATTATCACATGGTACATTCAGATCTTTGCTTTTTAACTTTCTGTAAGTTGCAACTCTCTTTCAAATAAAAATTACAGTGAGTTAACTGCACATTAGTGGCAGGACACAAGCATATATGTTTCCAGTCTATAAGTTTTTGGAATTCAGATAATATATTTTAGAATTAATTTAGGTGACCAGCTTAGGCTCTATCTCATCAAAATATTACACACTTAGCTCAGATATGTGTGTCTTTTTATTTTGTAGGATTACCGTATCATATAAATTAAGAAGTTTTAGTGCCTCTAAATATCTGGAGAGATACAGCCTCATTTAAAAGAGATGTCTAAGGGTTTTTACAAACTCTAAGGTTGATCCAGTCTGAAAAGTAAATACTTATCTCTTTTAATGAGTCTGTGGAGAACTGAAAGAAATATAGCATGTAGAAAGTCCATGGTTCTACACTTCATTCAGTCTAAGTGAGAAGAAAGATGCTTTGCATCCCAGGAGAGTGTTCTGACTATAAAGACATCCAATTCTTGATTAAAAAAGCCCAGAGTTTTTAATTTGCAATTAGGCACATAAAAGTAACTAATGAGTAATAAAGAAGACAACACAAAAACTGATGTTTGAGTCCAGCAGCTGGGTGGGAACGCTCCCCCACTCCCTCCTACCAGGAGGCCCCACGGGACCCCACAGAGTCACACAGAGCCACAATAGAGGGGCAAGAGAGAGAGAGACTTTATTACACATAGCTAGGTATATATAGACCCTGGAGGGATCCAAATTCCACCAATAAAGGGCCAGAGGGGATTTGGAGTACTACCAAAAACATTCTAGGGTTAACAACCAATGAAAAGGGCTAAATAAGGTCCAATAAAAAGGCTACATAATGTTTTTACAAGGA
>JAWWEU010000001.1:72020341-72038944 GCA_035583155.1 Acropternis orthonyx
TAAGGCATTTGGGTTAACTTTTTCATCTTCTTCATAAGTCATTTTCTGACAATACTTTTTCCATTCTAAGTATTCTGTACCTGTTGCCACATTTGAGGTATTTAGTTGAGTTGGAAAACATGGAACGCTGATTCCTGCTCTCAGGGTTGGTTTCGTCTCTCTCTCCATATAAGTGGAGATTACGCTTGACTAAAGTATTCTTTACTTTAGTGGTTGTCATATTCCTGAGAAATGATTTTGTTTAACCTACTTGGGGAGTAAGAACTTCCCATTTTCTGGTTAAATATTAGACCTAGGAACCTCCAACACTAATGTTAAAATCAGTTGTACCACATGGAAGCTCTCAAGGTCTTTAAGGGGATTTTAATTCAGTTTACCTGATCATAGATCAATACTAAAGTCCTAGGACAGAAGTTCCGAAGAAATCCTGTGCCATTAGACAACCAGGGAATCTCAGACCATAAGGAAGTAATTAAATATTTTTGGATGTAAGGAAGGTTAACCTATCATGGGAAACATAAATACAACATTGTTGTCTTGGTTTTAGTTTGATTTTAAGCACTTGTAAAGCCCCAGACTTGCTCAGAGCGTTTTTTAAAAGGGGCTGAAGGTACTTTGATTCCCTGAGGAGGTGCTAAGGAGAATTTAACAAAGTTCTCAGGAGGCTGGACAACAAATTTTAACTAGCAAAAATTACAAGTCCAATTGTAGACAAGTGAATATCTTTTTCTCATCCACATAGCAAAGTTTTCTGCATATATTTTGAACTTGAATTGCAGTTAAAGTGCAAAGTGAGACAATATAACATCACACTCTCTACATACTTGGAAAATTTTAAAGCAACATTCAATCAAAATAAAGCATTTTGCAAAGCATTGACTTAGCAAACTCTAAACCATCCAAACTCTAAGTTACAAGAAGAGGAAGTTGGGAGAAGAAAAAAAGAGAGAGAGAGAGAGGGAGAGAGAAAGGGAAAAAGAAAGATTAATAATCAGCGCTTGAATTCCAGTGCAAACTCAGTTGCTATGAAATACAAAATTGTGAGCTGCACCCATATGTACCCTTATGCAACTGCTTTGATCTGCTCTGGTCTCTTAGGGCCCTCCTCCCAGGTGGAGCTTTTGGTGTGCCAGTGGCTAATAGCCATTCTGGAGATGGACTGGATGCTTCAGGAGTGGGGTGTGGAGCACTGCAGTGTCACACCTCTGCAGAACTTGTCCTGCCTCCTCCCCTCCCCCTGCCACTTCTATTGTTTAGACCCAGTAATCATTTTCTGCAGTTTCTCAGAGCATCTAACTCACAACATGGACCATGTGCTAGTTGAAAATGGCACTCCTCAAAAGAAAAAGGATCTGTAGCAGGGACCCCTGACTTTTGGTCCCATAAGTTGGCTTTTTGACACTGGTCAAGTTGCTGATAATGAAAGGTGCAGCTAACTTTCCCTGAAACAAATTAATTTCATTTAACTTTACCTCCACTATAAATTTACGAAGCATAAATATTTTGAGTTAAAAATGTATTCTTGTAAAATATAATGACTTGCTATTTGGACTTGCTTCAAAATAATGTATTCAGAATGCCATCACAAAGTAAGTAGCATGGGTAACATGGTACAAAAATTCATATGCCTAAGCAGTGGTTCTGAAAAAGATTGTCCATGGTATTCACTTTCACCTTATTGCTCTACCAAACTCATGCTCAGGTTTTATGCATATATTCTGGCTGCTGCAGAACATGACATTACATTTATGAGTAATGTTTTGGTTTTTAAGGTATTTATGTTGTAGCTAATTTGCATTTTAGATTAAAAAAATTAGAAAAAAACAAAACATCAAAACCCCCACAACTTTATAAATTTTCAAGATTGAAGAAAGGAAAAAAAAATAAACTTTTAACAATACTACTTTTTTTGTTTGTATGTTTGTCTTGTATTCTGCTATCAAAATCTGCTTAAAACTAACAAGTACATTTAAGCCACATTGTGTAGATTACACAAATCTGGCTTCAGCTAATCAAACAAGAGAATAATGTAAATTACTTTGAAAGAACCAAAGAAAACCTGCTTACTGATCAGCATGATGAGAAATGGCATTTGCTACTAATACAAAGTAGCATCCACTGAAAGAGTAATGAAATTCTATGTCTGACATTAACACTAGAACAGCTTAAAAAAAAAGAACATAAAAGTATATTTAAAAAAGTTTTTTAACCTTTTCAAAGGTTTTGATAAAAACCCCAATAATAAGAATGTGGAATTGAGTCAAAATCTTTTTTGATCTCTACAGTGTAAATTTGGTTCTCCACAGTGAAACCAGAAAAATATGTTGCTATTGGAAAAATAAGCACTGTAAGTTTTTTAAGAATACTTGTTTAGGAAAATAATTGTAAAACCATTTTCTATCTAACAATTAGTTTTCTGTGGGGTGACCCAGTTTATTTCTTCTGGAAGTGACCTGGATAAATGGAATAAAACCATAAAATTGCTACTACCATAAAAATAAATATTTAGTGTAAAGGCTACTTTATTGTGGCCTGAAAAAGATACCAAGAGGAGACAACATATGTTAATACATTCTATGTTTATCATGCATTACTTTTTTTTTGTATTATAGATTGTTACAATCTGATCTACTGTGTAAATTGAAAACATTAAAAAGATAAATATTTAGATATCAAAGTATCCAATCTGAATCTCCCCTGGCACAACTTGAGGCTGTTTCCTCTTGTTCTGTCACTTGTTACCTGGGAGAAGAGGCCTGTTATGCCAGGGCACCTGAGAAGGTGAGTCATAGAGGAGACACACCTGCTGCATTATGCAGGAATCTGTCACCATTGTCCCCTGTCCCCTGAGTCAATACATTCAGGCAAGTGGAGAGAAGATAGGGAATCCTTCATATCTGGCATCCTGTCTACCTCTCTGGCCTGTCCCATGGGACATAGAGTGTGATACCAGTAATCTACCTTTCAGACTCCCTGATGCTCCTCAACTTAGTCACCTCCTCTCAGAGCTCTGTCACTAAACAGAGGAGTTCCTCTACCTGGGCACACTTCCCAAAAGTGGGTCCGCTGCTGCTGTCCAGTACTGGGATAAGAGCAGGGCAGACCCTGCAGCTGATATGTGGGTAGCAGCATGTTCCCACCAGAGCTCTGTCTGGGCAGCTGCATCAGTCTTATTAGATGGCCTTTTAATTTATTTTTTTAAGTATATATTTCGTCTTGCACTGAACAGTATATTAATACAAACTTTGAATTATCAGTTATATCATTCTATGTAATTTACTTATAGCTAGAGGGTGAATGTACTCAGAGGAAGGTTAGACTACCCATTATTCTAATGTCCCTTGGAGAAAAAAGGAAGGGAAAGTGGCCAAATAAAGACCTAATTTGTCAGGTAAAAATCCTCACTTACCTGGGATATTGATTGCAATGTTTCTCCAATGAACAGGATAAATGGTGTAAGAGACATGAAATATTTGAGTATTAGCGGAGATATCCTTAGCTTTTGTGAGAAATGTGTATTTTTTTTATAAATCTTTGCTTGCATTGACATTGTACTGTGAAGTGTGTATCTTTCAATAATATTTTTAGGGAAACTTCATATTTATCTTTAGGGACTAATTTAATATACTGCCTTAATCTTTCCTCCTAATGTCATACTCTGCCTCTTAAAATTTATGTCTATGGATGTTCTCTGTTTGAAGGAAGACCTTTATAACTCAAAAGATATGAACTATCTAGTAAGTCTCATACACATTATTAATTTGATCAGGATTTTTGTAAAAGGTTTTGGAATATCTAAAATCTGATGTGCCACAAAGTACTATAATTATCAGCGAGATTAATAATTTTAGCCATTGTTTAAAATATTGCTTATTTTCAAGATTACTGCAGTCTTGAGAATTTTGGAAATTGTTAGATAAATACACAAAATGAAGTTTTACTTCATCGATAGAGAGAAATTAATGACTGATATCTACTGTTGTGGGATTAGAAGTTATATAGGTAGGTTCTGTAAGCAGATACACTTATGAACAATTATAATAAAATTATTTTATTTAACATAAACAATAGTAAGAAATAAAAATCACAGACCAAGGGTAATTATGAAATTAAAATTCTAAGATTTAGGGTTTAGTAGTTTGCATTATATACTTGTCACAGTTTTTAAAATTAATCAAAGTCATAATTAATAACTCATGGATTTTTGATCAAGGATATTTCTGTTCTTAGAGTTATTAGAGGCAGATATATCATGTCAGATTCAACAGCACAACAGAGGGGAGGCTGTTGTTGTTTTATGTACCCAGGTCCAGCCAGTGTGAGCCTGAAGATGTGTTACCAGCGTGTACATTTCTTCCCAAGTAACTGCTACGCATCATGAGGTCCTGCTTTTCTGGAGATGGCTGAATATCAGTCTGCCCATGGGAAGTAGTGAAGGAATTCCTTGTTTAGCTTTACTGGCTTGTGTGGCTTTTGCTTTCAGTATTAAACAGTATTTATCTCAACCCACAAGTTTTCAAGCTTTTACCCTTGGTATTCTCTCCCCAGTCCCACTGGTGGGGAAGTGAGGAGGTGGCTGTATGATATGTGGTTGCTGGCTGGGATTAAACCAAAAGAGCAGGATGGAGTTCCACTAGTGATATGTATTGAACAACATAGATCCCTCCAGCAGAGGGGCTCACTCAGTCTGGTCAGTAACTGACCCTTGGATCCCAGCTTCCCAGTTACTGCATCTGGATATACAAGCTCCTCAGACCACAGACCTGCTCCAGTTGCTGGTACAGTCACACACATACACAGGCAGCTGACCATAGCTTCCTGCATGCAAGCAACCAATCTCCCAGCACTTTCATTCACATCACCCTGTTCCCAAGTGACTTCATCCACTCACCAGTTCCTCCAACTCGTGCTTTTGCTAACAATCATGTACACACCTGTACACTTGCACTGGCTTCAGTTACTGGTACCATGGAAACACAGCTCTTCAACCCCTGGTTTGTCTCCAGTTGCTGGCACTGGAGTACTCATACACACACATGCTCACACAGTCTTTGCCCAGGAAAGAGTTAGAAAGGAGGCATCATCTGGAATGTCAGTTCTAATTCTGGGCTCCCCAGTACAAGTGGTATGTAGACACACTAAGAGAATGTTTAATAGAAGACAATGGGGATGATTAAGGAACGATCAAGGAATGGGACCATTTGTCATATGAGGAAAGGCTGAGAGGGCTGGAATTGCTCATCCTGGAAAAAAAACCATGCTCAGGAGAATCTTATGCATATAAATATCTGGTGGATGTGAGTTAAAAAGATGCACTATGGTTCTTGTGAATGGGAAGTTGGAGTAGATGATTTCTAGAGGTCCCTTTCCATCACAGTGATTCCGTGTTGATGTGATTCTATGAATCTATGAATTTCAGAATGGATAATGTATTTCATGTCGCCATTTTCAGAACATGTAATTCCAGTATCTAGTTACCTTTTTTTTTTTTTTTTTTTTTTTTTTTTTTTTTTTTTTTTTTGCACAAGAAAAATTCAGTCTTTCACAGGGAATTTAGTTTTTAAGATTTCTAAGTGTATATGAGGTATGCATCTGTATTTATAGAGGTATAGGTACACTTCTGATATATACCCAAAATTGCACTTAATGCTTTCAGACAAAAATAAAATCTTTAGGACATGTTATATGAAGATAAGACAGAGATGGCAAAGTGTTTAAGCAAACACTTTTATTTCAAGTGAGCACTCAATGGCTCCTGATCAAAATAATTCTTTTTCTGCATGTATAAGCAGTTATGAAAGTTTTCAGTTACCTGTTGAGATTCAGTCTGAATTCTGAGAGCTAAACTTAGAGGTCTAGATCTGCTTTGAGCCAATCATCTCAACTTCTCTCATAATTAATAGAGGACTGGTTGTCATCTAGTGCCCCATATATAAGTTTCTGGTGATTTTTTCCTTCTCCTTAATTTGTCTCTCCTGGTCTCCAATGGTCAGTTCAGGAAGGTACATATTTCCCATGACTCCTATGTTAGATGTATATTGAATTATAATTGAATAATTATCAAGCCATATTTTTTTTACAAATTATATTAAATAGCAACAATATAAATACTATTATGGCAGCCTTCCTTCTTGGAAGGAAAGGAGGGGAAGCCTAATAGTAATAAAAATAGTAAGGAGCTTGAATACATTAAAAATCAGATAAATCCTGTGGATTGCATAGTCACATTTACAAAGGACAAAGCCAAATTTGTTAACTGAGAAAACCAATGTTAACTAAGTGAAAAAGTGTAGTAGATACTTCTGTTTTGTACTTTAAGTGAAGGAAGACAAGTTATACAAGGGGGTGATTTAGTGTTTTTCCCTGTATCAGTAGCTAAAAATACTAATTGTCAATAGTCCAAATCAATTTCTTACACACTTCAATCCTTAAAGCTGTAGTTTACAAGCCTTTAAAGGGAATAACTAATTACATACTGTGGAAATTCCCTTTTAAAAATATAATATTTATTTTTAGTGGTATGCTAATATTCCAAGAGGAAAAGAAGATGAATTAGAGGTGTGTTTTTAATTTATACCTCCTCCTGGAAAGAGACCAAAAGACAAAGTGATTTAATAGAATACATAGCCCTAAATGAATACTAAGTCTTTGTAGAACTAGTGTAATGATACCTTGGGGGCAACAGCACTTATGTGCATCTAGGGAAAAGAAAATAGTTCAATTTTTACTTCATACAGTTGCTTGGATGTTCTGATAATTATTTTTGTGACGGTGATTATTTAAGACTGCCCAGTTACATTTTCAAAGGGCTGTTTCAAAGATAAGAATACAGCCATTTCTCTTTTTTAGTTTTAGGTTACCAACAAAAGGGAGTTTTAATTTTTTCATAGCAGATTGCTAGTTATTTCATTGCATTTTTAGTCCTTGCATTAATATGATCAAGTTCCTGTCTCTGCTTCTTGTGCTGCAGCTTGCTTCATTGTCAATTGGCATTGCTAGCAATTTAATGGTTTCCTGTGGACTTCGGAGACATCCTGTGGATTTTTACACAATATTAACTTACTTACACGTCTACCTCTATTTGCTTTAGTTGCTATATTTTTAATTGTTTATGACTTTGTTGTTGAGCTCAGATTATTCTAATCACACCTTGAATGCCTCTCTAAAATCTTCTGTTTGTTTTTGATGGTTCAGGTTGGAGGAATAATTAGTTTGCCTTACTATTCTCAAGAACAGTAAAGAAGGTTCTGAATGATCATTAAAAAGTAACCTTTTATTTACAAACATATCATAAGACATCAGCTGAGCTAATATACCTTTTGATAACCAAGAGCAATTAAATCACAGAATCACAGAGTTATTGAAATTGGAAGGAAACTTTTGAGATCATCTGAACCTGCTCAAGGAGGGTCAGGTAGATCTGGGGGTTTTTTTTACAGTTGTGTACAGTTAGGTTTTGGGACAAAATATCCTTTCTGGGCCACCTGTATTTACTGTCATCAGAGTAATTTTTTTTTTCTTTTGTTAAGATGAAATGTCATTGTATTTCAGTTGGTGTACGTTGTCTCTTGTCCTGTCACTGAGTAACACTGAAAAGAGCCTGGCTGCCTCATCTTCCTTCCCTCCCATCAGGTATTTTTGAGTCAAAGGAGAAAAATAGTCACTTTAAGAGTGTAAATTGTCACACTTAGCGCATATCTAGCATACTTTGCTTAAATTGCATCTTAACTTCCTGAACACAAAAAGACACTACAATTTCCAGGTCAAAGGTATATTATAGCTGTCTAAAGTTAAATGACTCAGCTCCTCTGTAGCTTATCAATACTTCAATGAAATGCATGCTTACAAACTCATAGTTTCATGTTCTTTGAACTTTTCCAACAGCATAAACACTTTTACTTCTAACAGTACAGTTGAAAGGTAAATGTAAGTGCAAGCACAAGCCAACTTTCACATTAGATAAAGGGCAACCCTGTACAAACACAATTTACTATATAAGTATCAGTGCAGAGGAAGATGCTTTTAGTGATACAAGCGGTAGGACTTAGAAGGGAAAAAATCTGGAAGTCATCCAGTGCAGGAGAAGAGAAGATTACATAATTTAAGCCAAATTGGAAGACTTGAAAAAATGGAAGATCCATTAGAAAGGGAATCTCATTAAAAAGAGGCTGAGACATTTATGTGAAGACAGTCTGACAGGTCAACACATTTTTGATGCATGATAACCAAAGAAATACATGACACAGAAGCCACTTTCTTGCAGGTTTTCAAAAGAAATGGTGTTACAGAATCACAGAATATGCCTAATAGGGAGGCATCCACAAGGATCATTGAGTCCAGCTCCTGGCCCTGCACAGGACCATCCCCAAGAGTCACACCATGTGCCTGAGAGTATTGTGTAAAACCTTCTTGAACTCTGACATCAGCCTAAACCTTTAGGCATGGTAATACCAGATTTATCAATGTTGGCCTGAAAGTCAAAACCTGATCATCTCATTGATCATAGTTACATGGTTAGGTCTTGAAACATCTAGGCACCTGAGGAAAGTCAGTAAATCAGGTTGAGATATCAAACCTAAGTGGTGATAGGAAAGCTTTTCAGAATAAAGCTGCAGGAACATTCTAAACAAAGCTAAGTCTGCAACTCCATGTCAAGATGTCTTGTATATGGTTTGTCAGGAAAGCATCTAGGGCAGATCTTGCACCCATGTCAAGAAACATACGTTGACAACTTCAATTACTTCAATAACTTCACTTTGAAGGACTGAGTAAGACAGTCTGAGAAGAATCAGTAAGACAGTCTTCAAAGAAATAAGGTTCAGACTCTTTTTAATGAGATTCCCTTTCTAACGGATCTTCCATTTTTCAAGTCTTCCAGTTTGGCTTAATTATGTGAACTGTTCAAATTTTTTGAATAAAATGTGTCAGAAAAAAAACAAAAGCGCGAATTCCAAGTGTTTCTTCCCAGATAACTTGCAACACAAAATTAGCATATAGAACATGATTTATCTTCTGCTCTTGGCTGGCTGGTCTATATATACACTGCTAAATACATATACTTTAGGTCAAATACAGGTGATAAAGAATGGCTCACTAGCCCTTCATGAGCAAGCTGGCCACATTCATGCTGTGTCATTTGGCCCTGTTATTTTTATGAACTGCATTTAGTAACCTTGTACATCAGAAAAAAAAAAAAAAAATAGGGATACCGTGTGCACATGTATTCTTTTAATTTAAAATATTTCAAATAATACAACTGTTGTATTACAGACCATCAGATTGTGGCTTTTGAGCACAAAAATTAGCATCTACACTGTAAGCTTTGAGATGTGGCATGAAAGCCACTAACTCCAGAACTTCAGAATGGTTTTCTTTTGGAGAGAAGTGTAGGTTCTGAAAATTGCTGTTGGAGAACTGGGAGTGAAATAACTTTGTTGCAGCAAGCACAACATGAACACAAAGAATGAACTGGTGGGTTAAATTATATGACAGCATGGTTATACTCTGGTATGGTGGCTGTATTAGGGTAACGGGTGGAGAATATTCACTTTATTTCTCCAGATGCATGCTCTGTTATAATTTTAAACTGTGATTACAGAATTATTGGCAACTATAGTGCTTAAACTTCTCACACTGAAGAAAGACCTAACTTTGTCTAAATTGTCTGATGAATTTTCTGTATATATAGTTATAGACACAGTAAAGAGTCACCGATTTTTGAATGAAGGTGGCTGCCATGTTAATGTCTTGGAAAGAGTCTGAACTTCTAGGTGGCTTTTATTCTCACGATGATAATCACGATTTCCTCAAGAGCTGAGGCCGAACAACATAAAGCTTTTGAATTTTAGATTAGCTCAGCTCAAATTTGAGATAGTCATTGAACATTAAAACTTCAAAACATCGTGACATTTCTATAAATTTGCACAACTATCAGCAAGTAATTTTAATATAAAAGCCAATAACTATATTGTCTATGAGGTATAAGCATATAAAATGATAGTTGCATAAAACATGTAGTGATAAATATTTCTCTTAAGATCAATGGTTCTGTCTAGGTCTAGCTTCAGGTCACATATTATTTTTTCCCCCCGTTTATGTTCTAATTTGTAGAGTTTCATTTTGTGAAACTGATGATGTAGTGATTTATTTGAAATATTATTTTCTTCATTCACAATGCTTTCTTTAAATTATGTGTCCATTCTGAAAAAAAAACTTCTTTCTGCTTTGCTGTTTTTACTGCGTAGAGGACAGGGTAAGCCAGACACATTGGAAAGACTCTCCCTTTAGGTCATAAGGTTCAGGGATGACCTACTTGCTTTCTAAATATCTAATCAGCTGAGTCTAGGTGCAGCTAATTGGTCAACAGTTTGTGTCTAAAGGATAGTATGTGCACAATCAATCTAAGATATAATCTTATCAAAGCTTACAAAGTCCAGCAAGTTATTAGTCACTTATTGAGGATCTGTTGACATGAGAAATTTCTCACTATTGAAGAGTAAGGAACCTCTGTGGCAGGCATAACACTGATACACCTACTCAGTGTGACATTCTGTTGTACAGCCCACTGCCATGCAGGATTGTTCAAAGGGATCTTGGGCTTCTCACTGTTTCTGGGGTATAATGTCTCACAGTCATATTTGCATACCAACAACAGATGTTAGTTTCTTCCAAATTTGGCTTGAGTTGGACATCAGCCAGCACTGTGGTTAGGTAAGTGCATTGCTCAAATTAGCCCTTGGTTAATTTCTGAGGCTTAATTGATATAAATGAATATAAGTTATATAAATTTGGAGAAGGGTGGAAGACATGGAAGTTACATGTATTTGCTCTGATTTGAATATTCAAAAATTAATAAATAGGTAAGTACGCAACAAGAACACATTCCTTCAGAAAAACATGCTGCAATTTTCATTTAATTGTTGGTCTGTTCAAAATGTTCATGGAAGGCTCATTGTTCATGCGAACATGTGCTTGACATATATGCAGAAATCCTGCACTTTCAGGTTTTCTTCCTTTATAAACATTGACATAGTTCAGAAGCAAAACAGTAACTGTGATGAGCATTCATAAATAATGAATTCAGTAAAATAAATTGTTAAAGCATGATCTGAATAACCAGTCTGTAAGCAAAACTTTAAGCTAGGAAATACCCATTTCAGTTTAGACTAGGTAGCAACCCTCCGCTGCCTCTACTCCTTTATTCACACTTATCAAAGACTGACATGAGTGTGACATTTGCTGATTTTTTACATATCTTGCTTGTAATACCAAACCTGAAAATATGCTATAGTACTGGGAAAAAACCCAACCTCAATAAACAAACAAACAAACAAAAAACCTCAAATCAAAACCTCAACACACAGAATTATAAGATGTATGGAAAATTGGTTAAAAATCAACAACATGATGGCTTGTGATTTATTTTCTGTTCGGAGACCAGAGACACACCTAAATATCTATCACATGAAATAGGTTAAATAACATAAATATTAGGGTTAAGCACTATCCTGAAAACAGATACACACTTCAGCAGTTTCCTCAGAGGCTATGGAATCTCTCTCCTATGAGAATTTCAAAACTTGACTGCAGAAGGACCAGAGTAACCTGATCTAATTTTGAAATTAATCTTACTTTGAACAAAAAGCTGGACTAGATGATAAGAAATAATGAATTTATGAAATATGTAATTCTTAATGCAAAATGATAGTATTCCACAACATTTTACATGTTTAATTTAAAATAACTTTTTTTTTTTTTTTTTAAATTACATTAGTCTAATTTAAACTACTGGTTGAAAGTATTTTGGTGAGACTGTTCTAAGCTTGAGAAACTTCAGTCCTAGATTATTCCAATGAACTCACTTTTTTTCTGCTTCTTTTGGACCATTTAAAATTATAACAAGAGGTTCCCTAGATACATGTATTCCTCAGCAACTCCATACTTCATAAAAAGTTTAGGACCAGTTCCTTTCAAATTAATGACAACTATTCTGTGAAAGAACAAGGTCTGATTTCTGATGAGCTTAAATTATTTGAATCATAAAAGAAGTAAGTTTCAAATGCTTTGAAGGTAAGCCTTACTGAAAGACACAAGAAAAAAAAAGAAGGAAAAAGTAAGTCTTAAGCTAAAGCAGAAAAGTATGGGTTTTTTTCAATTTTACTCAGTAGAACAAAGAAGAAGGAACTGGCATGAAGGAAGAACATTGACAATGCCAAGTATATACCTGTATAAGACTGAATAGAATAGATTATTTTTCAGTTGGAACAACAATTTCCTAGTCCAACCACCTGAGCACTTCAGGGCTGACCAAAACTAAAATATTTTATTAAGGGCATTGTTCAAGTGCCTTTTAAACTCTGACAATCTTGGGGCATCAACCACCTGTCTAGGAAGCCTGTTCCAGCGTTTGAACATCCCCTTGGTAAAGAAATGTTTCCTCATTTCCAGTGTAAATCTCCCCTGACACAGTTTTGAATTATTTCCTTGCATCCTATCACTGAATAGTGGTAACAGAGATCAGCATCTCACTCTCTGCTTCCCCTCCTCAGGAAGCTATAGAGAGCAATTGGTCACCCCTCAGTCTCCTTCTCTCCAAACTAGACAAGCCTTAACTGCTCCTCCATTTCTCTCTGACATTTTAGTAACTATCCTAAAATACTATTGAACAAAAAAAAATTTGGAATCTGCTATATTTCTTCTCAAATTCTGGTGGAGAAAGGAATCTTTCATTTTAATAGACAGATGATTGAAAAAGAGGCAAATTTGTGGGGGCTTATGGCGTATTTTATACTGAAAACACCGAAATAAAATCTTTACAAGTTTCATATTTTTACCTGTAGTTCTGGGGAGAAAGATGGAGATACAGTGGGAAACTATTAATTGATTTCAGGAAGAGCTGCAGTCACGAAAAATTTAATCTTCTTGCAAAATTAGTCCTTACTTGTAGATGTTTGTGATCTGATTTTACACTAGCAAATAACAAAGAAAATGGCAGAATATAAACCTCTAAAGTGATTTTTTTTCTCTCCCTAAGGCTACTGAATAGTTTTTTCTCTATAACCCATTTTCTCTCCTTTCAAGGTCACTCTTATTAAATTGAGTTGGTGTTTAATTTTTAAGCTACCCCCCATTTGACGTAGAAGAAAACTGTGTGTGTGAAATAATAATTTCCCTGCCAGTCAGAAGAAATTTTATTTAATTGGCTTTTATTCTGAATCATGTCATTAGACTTCAAGATTCATAATTAATTATTGACAGGGCATATATCATGTTTCATCCAGTTCACAGTCTTAAATATTTGGACTTGAAAGTATAGTATTTTAACAGTTCAGTTTCTAGAGAGGTGGAGGGAAGGAGGGACTGCAGGTATATACAACCTTTTAAAAATATTTTCTCTTTTCTAAAGTTAGTGGCAATGAGAAGTGATTGTGTAGCATAACTGCCTTCACCTCAACTTCATTTTAAAAGTTTAAACTTAACAAAGCAGAAGTAACTATAATAAAATCCCCCTGAAAGAGCACAACATGTCTTCACTGTATTCTTCATCAGTTCTGATTCAGAAAATGGTGACTGCCTCGAAGGGCGTTCTCTTTAGAAATGTAACAATCCAGTTCAGAGAAGACCAAGCCACAAGGGTTACAAAGATTCAAACACCACAGGACCTAGTAGGGAAGCTATTATAATTGGCTTTTCACTGCTATCCTTAGCTATAAGAAATGTGTCACTATCAGAGTGTCTTCGACCCCTTGTGGGCTGCAAGAACATTTAGAGATATGAAATGACAGAGTAGAGGCCCAGAGTGTGTGCAGTAAAAATGGCAGAAAAACTCTATTGTGTCTGTATAGAGTTTAATTACAGTGTTCTTCTCTAACATTTTACAACAAGAATGTGTTTGCAAGAGATCTACAAGTATAAGTTTCATCTGTACTGTCTTTCTTCTAAAGCCATTTTTCAAGTTGAATATTCTCAATAATTACCTGTCTGAGTTATTGGAAAAGTCCTGTTGGATAAGGGCTAGTCTGTCAAATGGATATAAATGCTCCATGTCATAGCTGCATGTGATTATTACATTGCTAGTTGAATCACAGTAATGCTATAAAGTACATTCTCTCTGCAACAAAAGATCCAGCAGATCAATCTTCTTACTACTACTACCACTGCTACTATTTTGTATGGTTGTATCCAGGCTTGATTAAATTCTCCTAAAACAATATAAAGCCAATCAAAATCTATCAACAGAATTCCTTTTGTGAAGGACTGTATCAGCATAACTACAACAGACTTCTCTTCACCCCAGAATAATCCTAGAATGTGTGAAAGAAAGAGCTTAGAAGAAATGCTTAGGGCTCAAATTGGAGTGTTCAGCTACAAAAAAAAAGAGGTTTGCATTTAAGCACTTTGAAGTAAAGCTGTAAACAGAGGTGACAACTGTCATGCAAAAATGTTTAATGTTTTCAGCCATAAATATATTTTTGCATAAAATTTTTGGTCTGCAAAATAGTATATTTTTTTAGTAAAAATATGTCTCTGCTTTCAAAATAATTTGCATAAAATTGCACATTCAATGAAGAATATACACTAAAACATTAGTGTTAGAAAAACTTGTTTTGTAAATCACGTTATACCAAACTAAAATAAGTTCCAGTAATAATAAATGGATGAAGGTTTCTACACAGACTAAAGATTTCCTGAAATGTCTGCACTAAGCATACTGATTTCTTGCAATATTTTTAACTGTATAATGTCACTAATAGCTATTTTTTGCAGCAAGTTTTAATAGTAAATATTATATTTTTAAAAGACAATTGTAGGTAAATGTTTTAAAACAAATAATAACCCATTTAATTGCCAGATCTTAAGAAAAAAAGAAGCCTCAAACTGCTTATCATTCTTTTACCTACATTTCGGCTTCTATTGGGGGGATCCTGTCTTCAAATAAATGCTATGCTTCCTGTCAGTACCAGAGTATTTTATGAGTTCTTTGCACATTCATTTCCCTTTAAAATATCTTGCAGACAGGTCAGACGAGGGAGGAAGCAAAGGGTATTCCTTCCTTAAAGAACAACTAAGTATATCTAGAAGAAAGAAGCCACCAGAGTACAAGGTGTGGCTATAGCTGCAAATATGAGAATAACAGGAAGGAACCAGGAAATTGCAGCTCAAGCAGAGACTGCAAAAAGAGACTTGGTGGGCACCCTCTAAGGGTTTTCAGCTCATAAAATGCCTTGAGTTAATTAAAAACAAGTCTGAAAGCTGAGATCCATCCTACAAAGTCTAAAAATAGATGGAAGAAATCTTCCTATAAGCCTTTTTTCCAACTTTTATTCCAACCTTACCCCCTTACTTAAAACTTTCTCCATTTATTATATAATATGAATGATTTTCTCATAAGGGAGCTCCCTGAAAGCAAAGTAGATAAATCTGCCTCAAAAATCTTCCTGACACAAGGTGCATTTAGAGTGACTTAATATGTATCTATATGAAATTTCATAAACAACTGAACATCTGCTCCCTTTCAATATCCTTTGAACAGCAGTTGAATTCCATGTATCTCTTTTTCTAATTGAGTTGCCTTCCTGCAAATTACATGCAGGTCCATGGAATTTTTTTGGTGCATCTTGATTTTCCACAGTTAAATGAACTGGTCTCAATAACTTCTCTTACTAGTCACCTCAAAGTTTTAATTTAGGAAAGAGCACACATCTGAGGAAAGGATTTTGTTGAACTAAATCCTCTGTGACTGCGGAAGGAATTTAAATTGGATATTCAATGCCTTAAATAAGTGCTGCTTTTGAGATATTGTGTAACATGGAAGCACTGATTCCTGCAGGCATGTTTTTTTAAAATGACAGTAGATACTGTCTTTAGGTAACATGAGGTACAAGTTTTGAATGAAGCTGTTTACCACACAGGTTTGACATCTTTTCTTTCCAAAGAACTATCCAGTGAGATGTGAAACGAAAAGCACTGTGAAAGTCCAGGAATTGTGAACTGACTGAGGTACTCCTGTTCTCCCTGTAAGTCTTCATGGGTTGATGTTACTTCCCTTGGGTCTTTGGGCAGAGTAAGATAGATGCTGGCTGTTCCAGAATGATTGGCATGTGAGTATGTCAAGCAACACTGTTCAACTGAAAACAGAAAAAGTGTCAATACTATTAGTAGAGTCACTCTTTCTATATAGGAAAGGCATTAACAACTTCTTTATGAATCCCAGTACTGTTTGTGAATCGGATTACAGTCTGCTAAGACATGGGAAAATGAAGGTGCTTCTGACCATGAAGTTAGTTTACCTGAGCAACTGCAAGGTACAAGACTACACATGCATGTTGATCAGCCATTTCCTGGGTTAGTTAGCAAGCTGCTGAAAGGTTTTGTCTTATTTTACAGAAGAGCAAGTTTTGAACTTCTTTTTTTTTTTTTTTTTTTTTTAATATTTGTACTGACACAGAGACAGAAAGTTCAAGTTTGCTTCCTTTAAGTTAATTTTCACCTTATAGATAGAAATAAAAAAAGCCTGCAAATCTTTTATTATCTATGTAGCTTGACCTCATCTTAAACACTTTCAACCAGCTGTGTACTTCTTTTGTGCTTTCTGGACAATAAATCATGGCAATTTTATGGAAAACTTTGAATTCAGGAAACAACTTTTCTGCATTTTTATCCTTGTAAAATAATCAAAGATTTAATTTACTCCCCTCAGTTTTTTGTATTTTATTATTTTGTTATTTAGTGATTGTTATCCATCAGGGTAAGGACTCTGTTTCTGATACTATCAGATCTGAACATCTGCAAAAGCAACAGAAGACATTAAGAAGTCTGACAGTTACATCACTTCAAAGGGATAAAAACTTGCAGGGAAAGTTAACATTTTCTAGTTCTAAAAATATACATACATTATCAGTATAAAATGCAAAGATAAATAACTTGAGTTTGCTTATTTATATAGATGTGTTGTTACTATATCAAGATAGCAACTTTAAATGACAAAAACACGATATATGAGACCAGAATTCCTTAAGATTATTCCATTTAAAGGACTGAAAAGCAGTGTTTCACTCACCTCAAAGAACTGACTGACTCTGAGATATGAAATTCATAGACTTGACTTCTAGTGGAAGACCAGCAAATTACAACCTTGACAATTAAAAAATATTGAGTTTTCATTTGGAGAGGTATAAAAAGTTTTATGCCTGATCAGCCACTCTAATATGTAATAAAAGAGTGCTTTACAATGATCGATATGTTCAGTCTATTATTGGGCTTTTGTCATGTGCATAAGTAGAACTAATGCAGATATAATCTGATTTTTGAGAAAGCCAAGAGACAATATTGTCCATCTCTCTCTTTAAGCAAAATGCAAAGCTCTACCACTCCTATGACTCACAGTCTGCCTTCGTTCACTGTCAGACATACAATTTCAATTTCTTTTAGTGTAGCTTTTAAACTACTCTATAAAATGTGCTGTTGCACAACTGGCTTGGTATTTTTTTGAACAGCAGAACAGTCTTAAATTTTTAAGTCTATAAAGGACAGTTTTACAGACAGTTATAAAAACCAGGTATGAGAATGTGAACAGACAGATAGTGTGTTAAAAGCAGGACATGACTTTTGGAAAAAAATGTGTGTATCTTAATCACTAGGTGGCAAAAGGCTAATGAAACTCCAACATTAAATTAACGTAGCACAGACTAGGAGAGTACATGTAAGTTATCATTACTCTGTGCAAGATGGAAATGTTTACAGTCAAATTTGTAGCTTTCAAAGGCAGACTATAAAATGTGCAGGACCTCTCAGAAGCAATGTGGGACTAAAATCAGTTTTAATTGCATGCTAAAAATATTGTTGCTTTGGGAATTGTTTTGTTCTTTTTTTCTTTTGCTATTTTTTTCTTTTATTTTTCTGACAAAGAGACAGTTGAAATCACCAGGCTTTGCAACTTTTTTATTATTATTATTATTATTATTTTTCAGGTTCTCAGCCTTTGTTTACCATCAAATTACAGTAATGTGTGGTAGTCCTCATGAGATAATGCCTGATAGCACCTTAACAACTTAGTTGTAATTTTCTGCAGCTTTTATTTGTAGTAAAGATAAGTTAGATTCAACAAAATCATTACTAATGATCATCAAATATGTACTGCACAAGCACAGATAATGGCACTGTTTGTTTTGTATGAGACCTGACTTTTCCACAGGAACAGTCCTAGATTTTGCTAAGTGTAAAGCTAAAGTAATTACCCTAAGGCAAATGCTCCACTTTTTTGATGTGTAGCAAAGAACAGCATTTGGTTCTTAAACCTGAAGTTTTAATGACAATCTCAGCCCTTTTGGTAACCCATAATGAGAATTATTCATAATTAACAAAGGGGTATTTGATATAAACTTAGAGAAAATAATGTGACCCCCTCATCTGAGTCTGGTAACATTAATTTTAAAGAATTTATGTGGAAAATGGAGAAAAACCTCTTCTCAAAAAACCCCAGAAAGATATATATGATTTTTGTTACTCCTTGCTGATCAATTTTTACTGCATCTCCAAAAAATAAACAGTGAGAAAATGAAACAAAAAATGTTTTTGCAGAGGATGGCAGGAGAAGAGGGGAGG
>JAWWEU010000001.1:72044417-72056604 GCA_035583155.1 Acropternis orthonyx
TCAATATGGCCAAGGCTGAGGGATTGTTTCAGGGAGTCCTTGTATCTCCTCTTCGGGGCTCCTCTCTTGCGGCAGCCTGTGGCAAGCTCACCGTAGAGCACAATCTTGAGGAGGCGGTGATCCTCCATCCTGGAGATGTGTCCTGCCCAGCGCAGCTGTGTTCTCAGTAGCATGGTCTTAATACGGGTGACCTCTGCCTGTTCAAGAACAGACACATTTGTCACGTAGTCAGTCCAGTGGATATTTAGGATTGTACAGAGGCAGCGCTGCCAGTCTGACATAAGGAAGTATAACACAAACACTCACTGCGGTGTTTTCTCCATAACATTGCATACATGCACAAGAAGAATGGGATAATAATTCAAGTCATTCCTGTATTTATGAGCTTGCTTTAGAATCTGTTTTGCTTGTCCTCTTTATTTCTTGTTTTAATTTCTTCTTGGAGACTTAACTTTTTTTGTACATTTTTACTTGCTGGCAAGCCCTCTGTTGCTCACTGCAAACTCAACTTGGCATTTTGTTTAATGAATAATGAGTTAAAAATATATGACACTTGAATGTTGTCCTCATAGGTTCTAGATGTAGTTTCTATGCTTCACAGTATGCATTGGACCAGAACTGCAAGTCATCTGTATTCAGATGTGTACCAGAAGTGCTCCTTCACAATGAATAAATGAGCAATAGAAGTTTAATATATTGCTTCAGTTTTGCTATAGCCTAGTTTTCTTTTTCAGCCTCAGGATGTGGAAATGACAAGATGCACATGGAAGCAGTGAGAGTTTTCCCTTCTGCAAGAATGTCATTACTTTGCCTTGCTTGGTACACAGATTCAAGGACATTCTAAAAATGAACAAATCATTTCAGGTGACACTATGTATAATTTCTAGTCTGAGCAGTTTTCACAGACAAGTTTCATGTGAAGCAGTAAAAAACAATTCCATTCTTGATTTGCTACAAACAATTTTTAATTTTAGTTATCAATTATTAATTGGACTTATTTTTGTAATTTTTTTCCCTCCAGGGTAGCCTTTCAAGGTGGATAAGGCTCAGCAGGACTTTTTTCCCATGTTTTAGTTTTCTTTCCCAGCTAAGGAAAATAAGACCAAAAGAACCATGTAATTCATTACCAGTCTTAGGGTAAGACTAGAAGAGAGACAATCCCAGGTTTAGCTGCAAGCGGAAGTTTATGTAAATCAGTGATGAAACAGTCTTGGAGAGAAGGTGTTCAGAAAGAAATGTAAAGAGATAAAGAGAGGCAGTATGAATTACTCCTTCAGAGGGGCCTAGAGTTACTCAAATACAAATGAGAAAACAAAGGTGAATACTTCTGAGTGATCTTTCAGCAAAACTGTGGGTAGTGTTAGACACCACATCAGTAACTATTGGATCAGAACCACTGTATGTGTATGTGTGTGTGTATGTGTGTGTGTGTGTGTGTATGTGTGTGCGTGTGTGTGTGTGTGTGTGTATGTGTGTGCGTGTGTGTGTGTGTATGTGTGTGCGTGTGTGTGTGTGTGTGTGTGTGTGTGTATGTAGGGGGAAAGGATGAGTCAAACCTCACAGAGGTGGGGTGGTGTTGTATTCCTCATACCAGCCCCTGGAGCCCACATGGGGAAGCCACAGAGCAACTGCAAGTCACAAACAGCCTGGGAAAACTATAACACACCACAGTCCTGGAGCCTCTGACCCAGCTTGTATTGGCAGACACAGTACAAACATGGCCCCTCACCCTGGCCTGGGACCCTAGAGTAGCCAGGTGGTTGGAGACCCCACCTGGGGCGAGTGGCTGTAGGAACCAGCGCAGGTAAGGAGGCAGCATGAGGTTTCCATTCAGCCCTGGTCTGTTCTCTTAGAAGCTGCCAATGTGTCACCTTCTCAGTGGTAACTATGTTCTTTCTCCCCTCTTTTTTGCTCTTTACTCTTTCTTCTCCTAACCTCTCTTCCTTTATTTTTTTCATCCTCTTCTTGGTAAACTAACCACCTATTTTCTCTATTTAACTTAAGCTGCAAGTGCCTCACTTTAAGTAGCATGGAGTTTGTGTTTGCTAAGTGTAACAAAGGTTCTCTATGGCAATGCTTGCTAATCCTGGTACCTTGCTGTAAAGCTCTGTGAAGTTGTATGTTTAGCTCTGTAAAACCCTTTTTGCCAAAATGCCTATTTTCTCACTAAATTAAAAGAAATCTCTTTGAGAAAAAAGTGTAGTTATTCTCTTGATGCTAATTAAGGTACCAAAGAAACAAGGGCTTTAGTAGAGTTTGTGCTAGCGAAATCTCTTGAAGCCTGAAATTAAGATGTAAAGTTCGTAAAGGTGGACCAGGTAGGCAACTATATTTCTAAGAGGCATATTCAGGGTTGCATTCCAGGAAGGAGTACAGATGTAGGATAATGCAGGAAGGGTGTAAAGACTGATCAGACCCAGTAAGAGTGGAAAACTAGACATGCTTTTGAAGGTCAGGATAATTTATTTTAAGACTTGCACTCCGTAAAAGTGTGGTGCATTTGCTGGCAGATGAAATTTTGGGTCTAAGTGACAATAGCTTTCTCTTCCAGACATTGAAATTGCTTACTTGTTTCTGTATGACAATAAAAGTCATAACATTCGCTATGGTCACATTCCCTACCTCATAGTGATTTTGATAAGTCACCTTAATAAGTCTCTATTTACTATGGATTTTACTGACTTGAGGAAAATAATTTTAAATTTAGCAGACTACCTCAAGTGCACCAACCTCCCCTTTCACTCCTACCAACCTTATGTTTATAACTATGAATCATTCTCTTTGAGCAAATGATGCATGATCTGTGTCAATTGTTGCGTTAATATGCATTGTTTGTGTTATGATTTGACATATTTAGATCCAGTTTCTCATCTCTGCAAAAACTGAAATGAAATCTTAACGTTAATGAGATGTGTAAGAGTAAGACAAATGCTTTGGGGTTTTTTGGTTTTTGGTGTGTTTTGGTTTTGTTTTTGTTTTGTATATTCATGTGCAATGAATAACTGAACCATTAAGAACAATTTCCTGATAACTCACAGAAAGATAACAGCCACATGATTATATTTTCTGGATGTATATTTTCATACATTCAAATACCATCAGACACTGGTTTTAGAAATTATCATAATTAAACTAATTTGGGTTGACAAATTTGTATAATACTTAACAAAGAAATATTGTTCCTTCAATAATGTCCACTCTGGTAGTAAATTTTTTTAGCCTTTTTTGTAGACCATGTGTGTTAATTGCTTCTTAATTATATGTAATTCCTCTGGGAAATCTATTTAATGCCTACTCACCAGTAGCAAATGATTCCTTCCTTTCCTATTGAGAAACAACTCTCAAGGCCTTTATTTTCCCCTACAATGTCATTATAGTACAATCACAAATAATATATCATATAGAAAAGCCAGTTTGAGGAGGTGATACTTACTGGAAAGAGTTGTCCTAACAGAATGGCAGATGCAAATTTTTTCTTCAGCTGAAGCAGTGATTGGTGATAGTATGGGAAAACTAGAAAACTTGGAAAGTTGCACCAGTAAATAACTAGCCACTGACCAGAGTGTGGTTCTGTCTCCTAACAGGAAACCTATACCTAAACTGTTATTCAATGATCTAATAGGCTGAAATAAAATATTTACAGATTACCAAAAGACTGGACTTGCTCAATACAGTCAACATAATTGTACACTCACTACCATTCTGAATCAATTAACTGTTTAAAGCTAAAACCTAGTCACACAGCCACCCTGTTTACTTTACAGAAAGTCTCATAACTCTTATCATTTAGAGTTAAGTAGGATAAATCTTCATTTTAGTGTGAGAAACTTTCTATTTAAGAAAAAATATTAGCAGACTAGACAAACTCATTTTATTTCTAATGATAGTCAAAAGGCTTCCCTAAGATTTTGTTGGTTTTTTTTCCCTAACAGAAGCCCTGATATGCCACTTTATGACTGATCATTAAGCTTCCACAATGGAAGAAGTTTCAGTGGAAATGGGCCAGGTTGGTGTCCAAGAAGCTCAGGGAGTAACACAAAGGAATTGATCTCAACACAAGGGGTGTCAGAGGGTGGCCTTCGTTTCAGATAAACAGTTGAGTTGGTCAACTGGTGGTGTAAACGTTTCTCCCTGAGTACTTTAAAAGTGTAAATGTCTCCCTGAGTGAGCCAGACCAATGTGGAGGAGAGTGAATATGGGGCTCAGTCCAACGCTGAGTATAAAAAGTAAGCAACTAGTAAAAGAATTTCTGAGAAAGCAAAGGGCTCATGTATTCCTTCCTGCCAACTAAGGATACCCAGCATTGTGATGGTGAACATATTATGGACCCTGGTATTGGAAATCAAATTGGTATTGTGAATGAACTGTGTACTGCATTTGCTGTGTTTTGGTAAGTGTAACTTATTTTTGATTATGTTATACAGTATGTTTTGAATCAGTCTGATAAATCAGAAATCCTTTTAAACATCAGCTATATTTAAAATAAGTAAGACTGTTATTAAATACTACAACCTCCACAAGAAATATCTCAAAGGACCTGGTGAAAGTGTACTGCACTCTGACATATTTAAAATGGGTAAATCTGCCAAGTATCTTATCTCAACATTTGTCACAGCCAAAAAAATAACGTGCTCTGTGGGTGTATAAAAATCGTGACTGTGGGTTCTTAGGATTCCATAATTCGCAAGGACACAGAGGCTTTAATCCTTTAAATGTCTCCACTTTATTACAGATCACCAGAAATATCCCCCATGTCACCACTAGCAGATATACTACCACAAAATCATCACTAGCAAGTAAAGTTATGATTAATAAATTGAATATATATTTTATATATATATATATATGCATATATCAAGCTATTACAAATTACTATCAGTAATCAGTAACATAAAATCAACCAATAGTATGGCAGAAACTAACCACGGCAGCAAGTAATCATATAACAACAATCAACTGTAGACAAACAACCAAATAGATGTATTCTATTATCAGTTACTAGAAACTTATAATTAGTGAAACAAACCTATCAACAATATAACAGGTATAGTTATATTAGATTATTTATATTGATATGTAATACCAGTATGAATTAGACAGATTTCAGAAGGGGTGAAACTACCTCAAAGAGGATGACATGTTGATATTAGAAAGGAACCCAACCATTTCAGAGGTAGAGAACAAACTAAATTAACCCCAGAAGTGGGACCAATGAAGTGACAGACTGAGTCTCTCTTCAAAGATGACCTACACCACAAAATCTAGAGTCATCCAGAAATCCTCATTCTGGGTCCAAGAACTCATAGAAATTTCATTTGGAGAATTCAGCTTGTTTATAAAAGGAAAATTAAGTCCTTTTTATATCATACAGACATGACCACATATATCACCAACATTTTGAACAGTCGATAGATGTTGTCAATCTCTATTTTTCACCTGTAAGAGCCAATACATGATGACATTTTGTGTTCTTTCAGACCCATTTCATTTTCCCACGCTGTTTATACACATTTTCAGATTATAAGTTGCCACTACAGCTTCTTGGGTTTTGCATTTATTGATGATCTCTCAGGATGTCTCCTGTTTCTATGTATGCAGCTGTATTTCAAAGATGCCAGCTGCAGTTTTCAAGGGTATTTCTGCTTCCAAGGCCTAGTTCCCAGGCTCACAGCTCTCAGGCTGGCAGGCATTTTGTCTGTCAGTATTTTTCAACAGACATTTTCTTCTGTTAACTAACATTCTCCTTCTAATCAGGCTACTAATTATAGCTGCTCACATTACCATTTTGTTTCTGTTCTTCTGTCTCTGCACATCTACACTGTGTAAATGCTAATTTTTGCCCAGGATCTTTGTCAGTGTGAGTCAACATATTCCCCCCAAACAAATTCTTGCATGGTTTTAGAAGTTGATTTCAGTGCTGCTCTCCAAATTAGGTGAAATATCACCAGACTGAGTTCTTTCTACTCAATGAATACACTTAAATACTAACAGGCACTAAGTCATTATATTACCTAATACCACATACTAAATCATGAAAACCAATAAGAATAACTCTCTTATAGCATAATCTTCATGTTATGTCAGAAACTTTGAACAGGAAGAGAAAAATATTTTAATTCTCAGAAGCTACATGGAACCCCAGTTGCCCAGGGTTACTTGATCTTTAGATCAGATACCACCAATCTTATCTGGAGGTAGCTAGTCCTGAGCCAAATATATATGAATCACTGTACCACATAGTAGGGTGACATCCCTCCTAAGACGGGTACAGTCCCCACTATAGATAGAGACAATGAATAATTATTCATTTTAAAAATAGTTTCAGTAAAGTCTAAAGTACATCTGCTTGGGTAATGAAGGCCAGATCCCAAGAAAGCACTTTAGTGACTTATGTAGGAGATTGGTAGAACTTCGATGTGTGATTTAAGGCTTGGCTGCTATCTGAACCCACAAAATGTCTCAACTCTGTAAGTATATTTTTTTTAATTTTTTTTTTTTTTTTTTTAAATACACGTATGTAGGAATCTAGAGTTATGTTTCTTTCACGCTGTGAAAAAGTGAGCTGCGACAGGATTGGAGCATTTTCTTTGCACTTCTTTTCACATCTAAACTTGGTTAGGATGCAGGAATGCTGTGTTTCTAAACTAAGAACATTGGAGACCTGGGGCAAAGCGTCCAATCTTGGAGCACTTCACATAGATCTGTAGGATGGTGCTCTAAAGAAAAGTTATAGAAATCAATGTCTTCTGAATTATGGTAGTTTTCATCTACATCCTGATATAAGCTAAAAGATGGTGGCATGGGATACCCAGGGTCATTTCCTGCATTATAAGCTTCTAATTTTATGATGCTGGAGAGCAGTCTAATCACAAAATAGAAAGCTAGCCCATAGTCCTTTATTTTCCCTACCTGTGGAAGCTCTACCACTCTCCAGAAGAGAATTCAGGAATCTTTGGGCCAAAGAATTCTCCTGAATGACCCTTCTTAGTCACCATGTAAAACTACCATTACAATATGCTTGTCCTTATGCTGTTCATCCTGAGATGTGTGATTTGGGTAAACCATTCTGTTAAGGCATTGGATTCTTCTCCTTCACCTTACTGAACATATGACAACTATATTATTGATGACATAATCTTGAAATTTTGTCTCAGTGTGTTTGGGATTAAGTGATTCTTTTTTTTTTTTTTTCTTTTTATAAATCATATGGCGAAATAGTCTGACAGGATCCTGATGAAGTTCAACAGCGGAAGTGTGAAGTACTGCATCTGGAAAGCAAAAATGCCAGACCCTACTGTCTGCTGAGGGCCACCAGCTGGAAAAGAGATTGACAGAAAATACCCCAGTGCTCTTGGTAGACACCATGTTGAAGATAAACATGCCATGTACTCTTGTAGCAAAGAAAGCTAATGGTATCCTGGGCTTCATTAGGCAAAGTATTGCCAGTAAAGAATGGGAGGTGAACATTCCCGTCTATTCAGCTCTGGTGAGACCATCCTGAAGTCCTGTGCCCTACTCTGGACTCCTCAGTAAAAAAGTGGCATGGACATACTGGACAAAGTTTACAGAAGGGTCACTAAAATTATGAAGTGATAGAGCATCTCTCCTTTGAGGAAATGCTGAGAGAGCTGGGATTGTTTATCTTAGGAAAAGGAGTCTCAGGGTGTTTAAGAGAACTGAATCCATTGTTCACGTGTACCACAACTAGACAATTCTTGTACAACTCATGATAAGACTTCTGAATGCACCTAGGAAAAAAATAGTTCTCCAGGTAGAATTCAGGATATAAGTCCTGAAGTTATGGTCATATTTGTGGTGACATTAAGCTGAGAAGAAAAATGATGAGGAAAGGTTTACAGGAAGATAGCAACAAGAAAAGAATATCTGCTTTTCCTCTTAGTATGTTGTGTTTAAATTGTTCTGTTTATCATAACCTTATATCAAAATTCTGTGTTTTTACTTTCATGATAAAATGCTGCTTAGTCTGATAGGCATTTGAGAGCCACAACTGGGTTAAGAAGAATGAACATCCTCCTCCAGACAGGCATACTGTTTCACTCCAAAAAGAGATTCATGTCTCCAAGCAGTGTCTGAAGTTAAAAATTCTCTTACATCTCTATACATCTTAACTGTACTGAAAAGAAACTGATCAAAACGAGACAAGGTTGCATGGCTATGCAGCAAACATAGGAAAATAAAAAATGAAGTTGGTTCTTTCATTCTAAAGAAGTTTACTTCCAGTTTATAGGAAACTTCATCTTTTTCAATTAGAAAGTTC
Organism: Acropternis orthonyx; assembly: GCA_035583155.1. NCBI lineage: Eukaryota > Metazoa > Chordata > Aves > Passeriformes > Rhinocryptidae > Acropternis > Acropternis orthonyx. Next base: position 72,052,696 of record JAWWEU010000001.1, read on the forward strand.
TTTCAGTAGTATAGAAAAAAGGCTAATATCTAGGCAGGTACAATTACCCATCATTATTTCAGTACTATTCAGTACTCATTCAGTACTATTATTCGTCAGTAGTTTTTTGGACCACATAAGGGTCTGACACTAACAGTAAGGTCACTAAAATTCCTGCATTCAGTCCTTTTCAGCATGGTGTGTCCTGTGGTGTTTAGTTTTTTTACCTTTTCTTTATTATTTCTCCTGGTTGGAATTGTCTTTTTTTTTCAACCATCCTGAAAACATTAAACAATCTGAAAATGCTACTAAATACCAATCCTCCATATGAACGTTTTTAAAGTGTTCATTTTCTGGAAGGTTTGTGTTACAGGTTTATGTGGAAAGGTTTTGATAACAGGACGGTCTAGTGTCTGTGAGAACACACACTGCTCACATGTTGGATGGATCCTAGAGGTGAGACAATCAACAGTGTTGGTAGTGTCTCTGTGTTAACATATTTAAGAAAGGATAAAACCCACTGCTTAGCAGTTGTGAGAGAGTAATAAAATTAGAGAAACAATGATGACACCAACGTCATTGTAGAAGGGGGAGGAGCTGCTCCAGGTGTTGAAGCAAAGAGTTTCCTGCAGCCTGTGCTGAAGACCATCACAACATAGACTGTCACGCTGTAGCCCATGAAGGACCACATTGAAACAGATATCCACCTAGAGCCTGTGAGGCTCCCCATGCTGGAACAGGTGGGAATACCCTGAAAGAAGCTGCAGTACACTGTAAGCCCATACAGGAGCAGGTTTTCTGGCAGCAGCTGTGGCCCACTCTAGAGCATTCTCTCCTGAGGACTTTACTGCATGGAAAGGACTCAAGTTCACGAAGAACTGCAGACCATGGGAAGGATACCTATTGAAGTTTATGAATGACTGTCTCTTGTGGGAGGGGCCTCACACTGGAGCAGTGTTAAAAAATAATACAAATAAATGGCAGAAGTATTTAAGAAATGTATAGACAAGTATGTATGGAATAAGTTTTTGCCTCATAGTTTTTGCAACTTGAATTAAAAGGAGTAAATTCATTATTTTCAAGTGAATCTTACTGAGTGTGATCTATAACATTACCTTATTGATCACACTAACTTTACTAATAATTACACAAAGAAGTTCATTATATCAGATGTAAATTCACAAAACTGTAAGGTCAAATAAAGTAAACACCTGTGATAAGGGTGAGGAAAAGTAAAAGTTTGATAAAGTCATCTCCTAATCATCACTTTGACACTGTTCTGTTATACTTGTCTTTTTACCCAACATGAGTGGCCTGAGTAAAAGCAGTTGGTACCACTTTCTTTAGCAGCACCTTTTAATCAGGTTTCCATTGGGGAATGTGTTTTGTATAGTAGTTTCTTTTTCATGTCCTAGATCTCAGAGTCCTACTTTCATCAGATTCCAAGAAAACCACAATTCCATCTCCTATGGGGTTTTGGTGATTTTTTTATTTCCTTTTACAATAAGTTTCTCAATACTACAAGAGAGTGAGGTGAGTTGAATAGTTCCAAGTAAGTTTGTTGTAGAATGCTTTTGTTGTTTTGCCCAGTTCAGTTGAAGTTTCTAGAGCTGTGTTGTTTCTGTGGTGTATTTTCAGCAAAGACTCTGAGAGTCATCTGTTTCCTTGAGAGCTTAATAAAGCTTTATTAAAAAAAAGCAGGGTGCCAGGGCTTTATTTGATCAATTTCTGGATTTGCCCACCCAGAGTTCATCCTTCTCAGGAATAGCTGAATGAAAAGAGTCTGATTCAGCATTTCTGTCTTGGCTAGCTTATGCAACTTAAAAAACCCCCCCATTCAATAGACTTAATGTGAAAACACATCCTTTAGTAGTTTGTTTGCAATCTTGAGACATATTATGTTTGCAAGTTTACCCTGAATTACCATGGTTCCTTTTACTATTTTGCAAGGTTTTACCTGTATTAAGTATCTTGTCTGAAGGAGGGTTTTACTGCATGTATTGACTTGATTAATGTGATAATGAAGAATATGTCAAAAGATGATTTAATATGTCTAGAATAATCTTTTCTATCTGTTCAACTGCAGCAAAAACACAGTAAATGAACAGCAAAGACTAATATGTAACATAACAAGTTTTCTAATATATTCATTTTATTTTTTGATCTTTATCCTTTTAATAATAGTTTTAGCTTAATAATTGCTGAAAAGCACAAGTTATTTTAAAATAATGTATGTTCTAGTGCTACCAGTATTTTTGAAGTCCTAATAATTTGTTACTGTAATACTACTGAGAATAAAGCCATTTTATTTGTTGACCAGTGTGATATATGAGACACTGAGTGTAAGTAAAAAAGCAAGGTAAGAAACCATGATGTTACCGAACCCTAGCAAAGTTTTGTCATTTATTTCTGAAGTAAAAAGATATCACCCAAGATGCTCATCATGGGTGGCTTTCAAAATAAACAACAGCACATTGACAAAAGGTAAAGAATAGTACACAATGAAATATGGATGCTTTGTATTTCCTAGCAGATAATTATTAAAACTGTGTTTTGGGAGCACTTGGAACTTATTTAAGGGAGTAAATTGCCTACAAACCTTATTAAGAAGTTCAAACACTTAAAAAAAAACACCAAAAAACCCCCAAACAACAACAACAACAACAAAACAACAACAACAAAAAAACCCCACTCCATAATAGTAACTCAGAAGACTAAGATAAAAAATGGTGCCTTAAGCATTCAAGTAAGCAGTCCTAAGTCACTAAGTCACTAAGTGTTTAGTGAAGCTGAAAGACAAAATCTGTTTATGGCTTTGGGCCACAGTCAAAGAAATACATGTCCACAGTGATGATAAGAAGTGGGCAGCAACTTGGTGGTGGTGTGTCTGCTCTGTGATTGGGAATGTTGACATTTGTTTAGACTGTCTGCAGGAAGAGCTGAAACCCTCCTTGCACCATTTGTGTTCATGTACCTACCAGTGTCTCATCCAGAAGTGCTGTTCTCTGACATCTATTTCAAAAATAGTGTAACCATCCAACTACAGATAGAAATGAAAGTGAAGGTGGAAGGCAGTTTAACTGGAATGAGGAACTTAAGTTCTTATGTTAAAAACAGAACAATACACAATGGAAGAAAAGTCATTGCTATGAAAAAAGCATATGAATAACTAGATCAGCTTTTACAGTACAAAATAGAAACCTGGATTCTAGCCTGGGCTTATTTAGTGGCTGATACATTTTATAATGAACAGTTGATAAATAAAAAGTTGCTTATTGTGGCCTAGTGAATATTTCTCACATTAAATGCTACATTTGTTGTTGAACTTGAAGAGGCTGTTTGGCTAGAAGTGACTGTTTCATTCTTCTCTGGAAGCAACGAAGAATCACAAGTGATGGGCTATGAATTGCATTACAAAGGGGGAACTGATGTATGGGAGGAAATTAAAGCACTATGATCCGTGTTCACATGGAGAATCATAATAGCATTGATTCTGCTGTTTTGTGATGTACTGCTGCTCTTGCTTTTGTAAAAGATCAATAGCAAGAAAGTTCATAATAGCTTATAGTCATGATAAAGCTCATTTGTTCCACTTGCCACTTTACTCCATGACTCTTGCTTAAGTTTAGTTTTTGTTGCATGCATTTCTTTTTTCTTTCTCTAGGTTTAGAAAGTCACAGGAAATTTTATTCAAAGCTGTTGCCAGCACTGAGGACTGAATAGCCTGTTATTGGTTATATGAAAGATATAATTTTTTGTCCTATGGAATTAAGAACTGTCTGCCAAAAACTACTGGCAATGAAAGGATTTCTAGGTTTATTACAAATTTTGTCAGACTGATTGTTATGGGTTAAAAATCTTGGAATTTTTCTTTCATCTACCAACCCTGCACCTCAAAGGAATCACCTTCTGTCTCCTCTTCAACCGTGG
>JAWWEU010000001.1:72095949-72118449 GCA_035583155.1 Acropternis orthonyx
TACTATGACTAAACAATATTATATTTTGACTATAACAGGTTCTAATAGCTATCTGAATACAAGGGTCCTTATACAGAATGTTCTAACTTACTATCTCTCCCTTAGCACAAACCCAGGCTACTTAAATGTAACACAGAGGTTAGAATCTAGCTTAAGTATGTAGTACAGGGGTTACAAGCTATTTTTCAAATGCAAAGGACTATAAAACTATAAAACTATATAAAAATCTACCGCTAGGTTAAGGCTTATGGCAACAATATCAGCAGCAAAATCAAGACTTATCCTGGACTGCACAATCTTCCCAAAGGGATAAGGAAGTTATGTTAGGAATAATTACACCAAGGCTTTTTTCTTGGACTATGCCATCTTTCCCAGAGAACAGAAAATTCATGTAATTCATACAATTTCATATATGCATGTGATTGAAACATTTTGTTATCAGAGTCCCTCTAGTCTCTGCACTGTTATTTGCTCTCTTAAACTGCAACATCTTGGTAACTTCATTGCCTATATTCCTTTGGAATGAGAACAGTATAAGTACTTTATGAACATTATTCAGTATTTTAGACCATACATAGCATGAGTGACATTCCAGATGTGGCTATTTCATTGACTGTAATAAGGTGCTAACAATTGTGGCTAGCCTAGAACTGTCTGATTAATATCTCATGCTACATTAGAAATATTTTGTTCCTACAGCTTCATTTACCTGCCCACATTAGCTGGCATTTGTCATTACTTGTGCAGGTAACTGAACTGAGCTCCAGAAGCCAGATAAAATGACATGAGATGAACACTTATTAGTAAGTAATGAGATGAAAGAAATATATTAAAATACAGATCTTTCAAAACATTAAAAACTCCGGTATCTGCTTTTCATTAAGTTCGCATTGTTTCATTTTTGGAAGTGTGAGTCTATTGCTAATCTAAAAAAATAAAAATTGCCAATTTTGTCTTTTGCTTGAGTTTACTCAATCTAAGCATTGAACTAGGACATTGACTGTTTTAAAGACCCCCAAACTCAGTAGTAGAATAAGGTCTATCTCTCATTACAGAATTAAAAATATATAACAAAAAATATGTCAGTAACATAAGATATCACTTGAACCTGTGTTTCTAGTTAAGCGTATGACAGCTTATTATATTTGCAGGACAGCTTTAAGCAGGTAGATTATTTTATATTCAGATGGAATAATTACTTTGTTTCATTTAATTTCACTTTTGGAATACATAAATAAGTGGTTTTAGATCAAGAACTATAACATAATATTATAAGAACTTATTTATTTTCGTGTTTCCTATTCCTTATTTAGATTGATTTTGCACTGTTTTATTCCTTTCTTTTCCGGCAGTTCTGGCTTAAAAGAAATAATGTTTGGAATCTCTAGCCTGTTAAGAAGACTAAATCTGTGCAAGAATTGAAGTAATAGTGAGTTGTGTAGTAAGTATTTTCATAATAGAGATTATTCTTCTTGTTGTGACATGCACTGGGCAAGGACTAGAAAACAGCATATACAAGCTCTTCATAGGACTAACTGTGATCAATAAGCCAATTAAAAGGGGTGGAAAATTTCTATTCAACATTAATATTCTATTAAAATGACAAGATAACCTCTAAACTTGAATAGGAGGACTTGCTTAATTTACTCCACAGATTGTATTTTTTTTTTTGTAAAATAAAATAATTATTTATATGTATACATTATAACACTTCTACTTTGGTAATATTAAAAATATGTAAGGTAGTATGTCACCTAAATTTGAGGTAAATAGATAAATAACAAAAAGCCCTAACCCAAGTGTGTGGCTACGGAATATACAAAATGAAATAACTGTTCTACATAGCTGGTGAATGTTACCTTACAATGCCAAATAGATGAATGCCCTGAAGAAAAACCTAGAAAGCAAGAAAGAGTGTGTTTATACTAGGAAAAAGAAACATGTATACTGGAAAGCTCAAAAAATAATTTTCCTACTTTTGCTTCAAATCTCTTTGCTCAGTTACCTCTTCCCTACTATCAGTAGGTGTGGTTTGCCTGACAGACTTTCAGTTTCAATTTTTTTCTACTCTTCCTCATCAATATCCACACTGATAAAAAATCCTGCCACTCCTCTCTTTACTATATAATATAAAATCTATCCTAGCCTTTCCATTCAATCTACAAATGGCATTGCTACCTCTTGGTTTCCTCTCTTTACTTAGTTTGACCCCACTCCTCTTTGACCTCTTAACATCTTTCTTTTTCCACCTGTCCTGCCTGGCAACCTAGTGCCTTCTACAATGGAGAGATTACATCAGTGGACAAGTAAAGAGCCACAGATACCACCTATCCAGATTTCTCTAAAGCCTTTGGTATGGTCCCTCACAACATCTTTGTGGACAAGTGATGTCCCTCAGGGGTCCATACTGAGACCAGTACAGTTTAATATTTTCATTAATGACATAGACAATGAGTGCACTCTCAGCAAGTGTAGAGTCAACACCAAGCTGACTGGTGTAGCTAACATGCCCGAGGGATGGAATTCCATGCAGGTGGACTGGACAAGCTTGAGAAGTGGGAACCATGGAAACCTCATAATATTTAACAAAGACAAGTTCCGGGTCCTGTATGTGGGTTGGGGCAATCCCTAGTATCAATACTGATAAATGGATTGAAGAGCAGACTTGTAGAGAAGGACTTGGGCTTGCTGGGGGAAGGAAAAATGGACTTCAGCTGGCAATCATATTGTCATAGAATCATTAAAGTTAGAAAATACCTCCAAGAACAATGAGTCCAACCTTTGACTGAACACAATCATGTTAACTGAACCACAGCACTACATGTCACATCTAGTTATTTCTTGAACAGTCCCAGACATGGTGATTCTACCACCTCTCTGGATAGCCCATTCCAATGCCAGACTGTAGCAGGATATTTTGCCTGGATGCAGTCAAACAACTTGAACAATGCCCTGTTTGCAAAGCTATCAGTGACAAATGAAGAAGGGGGTATCATGATGCTTTTGGTGCTGAATAATGCTGAAAACAGTCTGACACATCAATCCCAAATTTAAACATCCCGATAATAAGATGAAGATATGGCAGATCTGTCAAAATATCTGAATAAAGGAACAAATACATCATGCTACAGATAACTTATTTAAAGCTGCTGAGCTGACCCAGCTGGTCTGGAGATATATTACGGTCAGTCACTTTATACTATAAAAGCCCAGTCCCAAATTTTGATGGCAGGATCTTCTAATAATATCCCATCTTGGTGTTAATGTGTAGAGATTCCACCTTTGAGTAAGGGTGCCCTTCAAGGTTACTTTTTGAGGCTGAGTGAAAGAGATTTGCCCATGGTCATTGGTATGGGTGAGTAACATCAGTCTCTACTTAATAATTGTTTTTGTTAGCTTTAATTACTTTAATACAATTGCATTATGCAATTGCTTCAATATTACTTCATAGTATTATAATAGTTCTTATAGTTCCTATATTTTGTAAAAAAGAATCTAATTAAAACTTTTTGTGTAATAATTATCATAATAAATGTATTCATTCTATAATAAATCATATATTTATAAAAATATATCTTATTTGACATGCTTAATTCTGCAGGACACAGTTTAATTACACCTATAGAATCCTTTAGACATAAGCAGTTGACAGTCTGGGGCTAAGACTGGATCCACCGCACCTTGGCTCTTCTCTGTAAAGGCGTTTAGAAAGCAAGGGGATCCTTTCTGCCCCTCATGACTCAACAGCAGAGCCTCTCTAATAAATTTTCTCTGGAGCTCCCACTCTGCCCATGATACTGACAAATGCTGCAGTGAAGAAATTATCCCTGATGACCAACATGAACCTTCCATGGTGCAGTTTGAGGCCATCTCCTCTTGCCTTCTTGCTGGTTGCCTGTGAGAAGGGACCAACCTCCACCTTGCAACCTCCTTTCAGGTAGTTGTAAAGAGCAATAAGGTCTCCCCTGAGCTTCCTTTTCTTAAGCCTAAACAGCCACAGCTCCCTCAGCCACTCATCATAGGATTTACTCTAGATCACTCACCAGCTTCATTCCCTCTGGACAAGCTCCAGCACCTCAAAGTGTTTCAATGTGTGCTTGCAGCCCAGAAAGCCAGCTGCATGATCAGATGGTTGAGGGAAGTGATTCTCCATCTCTACACCATTCTCATGACACCCCACCTGGACTACTGTGTCCAGTTTTAGGGTCACTAGCATAAAAAAAATATGTTGGAGAGCGTCCAAAGGAGAGTCCTTATTGCAACCTTTCAATATTTTAGTGGGGCTTATAGGAAAGGAGCAGGCAAACTTTTTGACGTGGCCTTTTGTGATAGGACAACAGATCAATTTTAAACTAAAAAAGCCTAGACTCAGACTAAATGTAAGGCAGAAATTTTTTACAGTGGGGGTGATGCAACACTGGAACAGCTTGCTCAGAGAGGTAGTAAATGCTGCATCACTAGAAACATTCAAGGTCAAGCTGGATGGAGATCTCAGCAACTTGATCTACCTGAAAATGTCTTGCTCATTGCAGGGGGCTTAAACTAGGTGGCCTTTAAAGGTCCCATCCAAACCAAACTATTCTATGATTCTGTGATTCTACAATTCTTTGATTCTCTTTCTCTGTCATCAAATATTCATTGCAGTCTGTTGTATATGAAGGCATACACATTTTTTTTCCTATTTTCTAAGATTATTCTTGCTGAGCTCAAAAAAGAAAAATGCACAGAATTCATGTGAGGAAGCAAAAACAGGAGCAGGCAGATAATTGTAATGGTGCTCTCATGACCTTTTGAAATCATGAAGGTTCAGATGTTAGTAAATGGAGCTGAGCTAAACTTTGAAGTAAGAGTTAAAAACCCCACGATTTCTTCAGTACTTTCAATCTATGTGCTGGACATTTAAAAAAGCGTACAATGATTTGTTGTTTAATTTTTTGTTCTTGTGGGTTTTTATTTTTTTGGTTTGTTTGTTTGTTTTTGCAAAATGCAAAGACATTTATACTTGCTGAATTGCACATTACACAGTCATTTGGTATCACCTCCTTCGGTGACATCTTGCCTGGATATGCTCATTATCACCATAGTAACTGAACCCCTTCATTCACCCAAGCCTACATGTCTTTTCTCTCATCCTTCATCCTGCTTCTGAGTAAGAATTTATATGATGAAGCTGATATATTATAGGAAGTTATATGTTGTGTATTCAAAGTAATTGACATATTTTTACTCACTCTATGAATTTAATACAGGCCGATTTTTATCTTTTTTACAAATGTATGGTCAGTAATCAGTTATCTAATTGCTTACCAACATTTTGTGATTATTTTTAAACTGAAAGATATTGTTTGGCAGATTGGACAGCAACATCTCAGGCAGAGATTACCTGCATAAACAACTGAGTTCTACAAAAGAAGTGGACAGCAGAAATGATACTCCACTGGGAGATGGGAACAGGCTGAGGTAAAAATGAAGATATCTGTTAAATTACCAGTGAGTTACACAAGAGTTGGTGCAGATATTCATCTAAAATAATATTAATAATAATAACAAAAACATATTTTAAAGGTCATGAACATTCAGACATATTAATCTGAAGTGGAACTTTTTCTGGATTTTGCATTACTTCAGTGTGAAGCATACACATTCTGAACACTGAAAAACATTTAGTTTTAAAGAGTTAAATAATAATAATAAAAAAAATTGTACAATCCTGGCATCCATATAATGTATTTTTTTAAAATGGTTAATCTGATTTCTTTAGATTGGTAGTGTTTTGGTTTGCACTATAGTCATGTGTAGAAAAATTAATCAAAGGAAAAAACATCAATATTCCTAGCCTTGTTTCCTTAAAAGGCAGAATTAATTTTAGGACTGTAGATATTTGAATTTAATATTCTGAATTTGGTAGTGTTTATGGACATTTGTTGACTGTGACACACCCACTATCTGTTATTTCCCAGGTTCCTGTAATTAAAGAGTGGTGCCACCTGGAACTTGGACACACTTTCTGTAGCTATTGCTTCTCATGCTCACCTTAATAATTGAGTGTATATAGACACTTCTCCCAGAAAGAATATTTTGAACTTATTAACAAACTTAATAGCAGTTGCATTAAATAGAAAAGTATATCATGGAATCACAGAATAGGCTGAGTTGGAAGGGACCCACAAGAATCATTGAATCCAGCTCCTAGCCCTGTACAGGATATCCCCAAGAGTCATACCATGTGCCTGAGAATAATATTGTACAAATACTTCTTGAACTCTGTCAGCCTTGGTGCTGTGACCACTTCCCAAGGGAGCCTGTTCCAGTGCCCAATCACCCTCTGGGTGAACAACTTTTTTCTGATATCAAACCTAAACTTCCTCTGACACAACTTCAGGCCATTCCCTCAAGTCCTGTCCCTGGTCACCACAGAGAAGAGATCAGTACCTGCCTCTCCTCTTCCCCTCACAAGGAAGTTGCAGACTGCCATGAGGTGTCCCCTCAGTGTCCTCTTCTTCAGGCTGAACAGACCAAGTGACCTCATCTGCTCCTCATACTTCCCTCAAGCCCTTCACAATCTTTGTTACCCTCCTTTGGACACTCCCTATGAACTTAATATCTTTCTTATCCTAGTGGTGCCCAAAACTGCACACAATATTCAACGTGAGGCCACCCCAGTGCAGTGCAGAGCAGAGAGGGAAAATCCCCTCCCTCAACTGGGTGGTGATGCTTTGTCTGATGCCACCCAGGACACAGTTGGCCCTCCTGACTGCCAAGGCACTCCTGACTCATATTCTACTTGCTGTTATCCAGGCCACCAATCTCCACTTCATTCATGAGATCCACTCTGCTGACAAGCAGCAGAGCAAGCCAAACACCTTTCTGAGTCAGCTCCCTTATGACCCGTTCCATCAAGTTGTCATCCAGGCTTTTTAGGAATCTTCTGGCCCAGATTGTACCAGCTGTGTGATGTTCCCATTTAATTTCTGGCAAGTTCAAGTCCCCCATAAGGACAAGGGCAGTCGATTTGGAAGTGTCCCTTAGTTCTTCAAAAAATAATTAATTGGTGTCATTGTCATGGTTATGAGGTCTATAGTAGACTTGCTACCATGACATCCACATTATTTGTTTGCACCTTGATTCTTCATCAGAGACTCTCAACTATGCTGTTGCCAGCTGTGAGGTCCATACATTCTGACTTCTGTTACATACAGTGCCACCCCTCTGCCTCTCCTGCCTTCCCTATTCCTTTTGAAGAGCCTGGAGCCATCCACAGGGCACTCCAGTCAGAGGTCTCATTCCACCAGGTTTCATTTATGCCAGTTATGTCACATCTTTGGGACTAGGCCAAAGCTTTGATCTCCTCTTATTTGTTCCGCGTTCTGCTTGCACTGGTGTAGAAGCATTTCAGGTGTGGTACATTGTAGTCAACACCTGGTGAGGCAGATTAAGGGATCCCATAAGTGCTCATTTCCTCAAGTTTTGGCACCCCATCCCATTGCCCATCACTCGTGAGCCTGACTTTGTCCCTTTCCCCCTTCCAAGCCAGTTTAGAGCTCTGTCAACAAGCCCTGCTAGCTCGTCTGCTGGAACTCTTTATCCCCTCTGAGACAGGTGCATCCCATCAGGTGTCAGTAGACCAGGTGTTGAGTAGCTCATCCCATGGTGAAAAAATCCAATTTTTTTTCTGATTACACCAACCTCTGAGCCACTCATTGACCTGATGGATCTGACTATTCCTATCTATATTATTGCCTGTTATGGAAGAATCGAGGAAATCACTACCTGTGATTCTGCTCCCTGTACCAATCATCCCAGGTCCTGAAGTCTCTTTTGATTGTTTCATCACCGTCAGTTTGAAAAACAAATAGCAGATAGTAATCAGAGGGCCTTATTAGACTAGAGAGTTTTCCAGTAATGTCCCTTACCAGAGGCCCTGGGAGTCGTCAGACTTCCCTGTGAGTTGTGTCTGCCCTGCATATCAGGCCCTCTGCTCTCCTATAGAAGGGAGTCTCCTACTATAACTACCCTTCATTTCCTGTTGACAGAGAAGGTCTTGATGTGGGGTACAGGTAATGTTGTTTTAGGAGTTCCCATTATACCAGAAAGAACTTCATCCAACTCATCAGTTGTCTGGCCTTCTAGTTGCAGAGCCTCATACCTGTTGCAGAAGGTATCAGTCCTACCTGTTAAATTCTGAGAAGGAGGAGGAACCTTCCTCCTGGGATGTGTCAAGGAGAAGATCCTTTTTCCACTGTTGTTCACTACTCATCAGCAAGAGTGCTCCTGAATCTGATATACATGGAGTCCTGCCCCAGGAAAACTGCCTCAATGAAAGATTATCTACATAGACTACTTATAAGTATTCCACCTGAGGCAAATCTAATTAAGCACTCTCCTGAGTTATCTTGAATTTCCATTGGAACCCGTAAGTCATTGATTGCCTGATATTAGTCATGAAGCCACATGAAATAGTAAGGAATACTGATCAGAACTTTTACAGGAGTTTGAAGCACAATTTGAAAACCAAAGTTATTTGTCAAAGGTTGAATACTTTGCCTGTGCCAAAGGTCATGACAGACTGGTTTTTGTACCCACACTGAGGTAGCTTAAGGCAACTAAGGCTTAATTTCTGATGTCAAAGAAGCTAGAATAGGAATGGAAATATTAGGGGGTTCAGGCAATCTTTTTCCTAGGTCACATCCATAGTTCTTTCAGCCACTTGATGGAGTCATATATGAAAGGCATTAACACTTTTACTTGTTATGTTCCCTGTGAAACCTATCCCTGCCTATAAACCAGATCTTTCAAGAACTGAGCTTTCATCATTGTCTGTATCTTGTCTAGATATTCGAGGATTTGTGAAGAGCTCCCTGTTCCACTGCTGAAGTAAGCATTTCCCTGGTTTGTACCAGTCCCTGTTCAGTCAATCCACTTTGATCCAGCATCCCAGTATTGTCACCTCTTTGCTAGCTTAAGTTTTGGGATAAGTCTAGAGGAAACATGATTTCATAAGGTTGGCTGAAGCTTCCTGTAAGGTCCAGTTCAGATCCAAGCTATCAGTTTCAAAAGATGTGGACTAGTACTGAGCTAAGTTCAAGACTTGAGTTATAAGGAAGAATTTATAGTTAATAAGGGTAGAATTTAGAGAGGCAAAATTAGTAAGTTGACTTATTTATCCACTTGTTTATCAACTGTGACAAATAATCAAACAGACCAAGCCAAACCAAAAACACTGAAAGAAACCTTGCAGTTATATTAGACACCTGTCTTATGATTTCACATGGAATTGTGTCATCTGATTACCTCTAAAAGAAAATCCATATGACTCCTTTTTACTTAGACAACTAACTCCTGTGCAGGAAAAAACAAACAAACAAAAACAAAAAACAAAACAAAGCAAAACAAAACAAACAAACAAAAACCCCAAACCAAAACAAAAAACTGATAAGGGAATTCCACAATGAAGTATTTCTCTGCTTTTGGGGTTTCCATGGTTTAAGACCAGATGGTAACTAAGCAACACTCAGCCACTTGCTCACACCCCTCCCCTAGCTTTTTGTCCACCTTCTCACTGGCAAAGCATGAGACACAGAAGAACTTCCTGTCTTAGGGTAAGCACTACTTAGCAAGAACCAAAACACAACACTTTACCATCTACTGAGGAGAAATCAACTCTATCCCAGTCAAAACCAAGATGGGGATAAATCTAAGTAGGAAGAAAATTTAACTACTGAAAAAGAGAAGAATCAAAATTGTTGACGGCCAGCAGAACATTAGACTGTTATGCTCAAAAATAGAGTTAATACAAATATCATTAGGAGTTAATCAGCTAAAATCAATGTTTACTTGATTTCCTTGTGAATTCTCTAAGTCTAAATTGAAAATAAACCTTATTTTCTGAATTTTCACCATGATCGTGTGCCTCAAGGGGTAAATAAGTCTCTATTCTCTTATTACCTTAAACATTCACTTCTTTTCCAAACCACACTTCAAAATAAAACAGAACACTATTAAACATTGAAGAAAAATGTTTTCCTATTTTTTTAATTTAGATTTTTTTCTTGAGCATATTTATAAGCTTATCTATCATATTGAAATTTAAGATCATTATTAACAGGGGTATTTTTTAAAGGGATGAGTCAATATAGGCAGAAGCAATTGGAATAATCTTAGCAAACTAATGCATACACTATCCTGCATGAGATGGAGGAGATCAGATACGCTGGCTGTGCTTCATCCTGGCAATGGTTTAACTTGCTTAATTAATCCCGAGAGAAAATTCTCACAGGTGACTGACAGTTGACTGTCTCTGACTTTTGAGATTATGCCATCATTCATTGTTCTTGACAGTGCTATAATGAAGGTTTTTTATCCTAGATAGTAAAGGATTAAGTCATTACAAGAACTTGCAGGTTTAGAGGTATGTTGCTTATATGTGGAGGTATTCATTTCTGCCTTTGCTTTCTTCTGCCCTTCACATATAAGGGATTGTTATTCTTCATCTTTCTACACTACTGAATAGGAATTTGGACAACACAATTCCTATAAAATATAATTAGAAAAAAAAAAAAAAAAAAATCCAGTAGCTTTGGGTGGTACCCTTCTTCCTTCAGAAGACTATGATCCTTGTGTTGTTAGGCATATGTTATGATTTCATAGGTTGGGCAGACATTAGAAATCCAAAACAAATGCTGTGTTGAGATTCACTATGTCTAATGAGGACTGCCCATGTTCAGAACATTTTATGTACTTATGTACTTATGTACTTCTAGTAATGTGTTTTGATCAGAGAATGAAAACTGTGTGAATACATGTGATGTTTTGAATGAGTATAATTCTGAATGTTGATCCCTTCAATACACCTAAAATTTAATATTTGCAACTTTTCCAGTTGTGAATTATTACAGCTAAAGCTAGGCTGACCTTGCAGTATATGTTATATTTATACATTTACTGGATACAAATAGCTGGATAATATCGTTATGTCACTGTTCTCACTTTTCAGCATAATATCAAAAGGAAATAATAGAACTGTAATAGGAGCAGCTGAATGCATGACTCTAACCACAGACTAACCTTTATCAGAGTGTAAAGCTTTGAAATGATTCAGTTCATAGACATTGATGTAACAATTTTTCAAAATAGCATAATAAATTTACTTTTTTGATTATTTTTTTTATTTATTTATTTACAAGACTGAGCAATTGAGAAGCAGATGAAACTATGCTGAAACAATTAATTTTTTCTTGGCTTCACATTAAAGATTGAAAAGCCACAAAGACCTGATTCTGAGCCTTATAAGAGGCACTCTGTTTGAAACTATCTGAGGAATCTATTTAGTCATTTATGCATTTGTGTAAATCATAATAAATTAACAGAAATAATCAACTTTAAAATTGGCATTTGGCCAACCTTTTCCAGAACTGCATACTACACTATAAAAATCTTCAACTCAGTTGCTGAATTTTATTCTTTATATTATCTTGTGCTAAGCACCACTGATTTCCCCTCTACAGTATATTCTGGAGTGCTATATTTCCAAGAATGTATATTGTTATTCCATGAATAATGTTTGTGCAACTATGAATTAAAAAGAGCATCTATTTTTGTTACAGGTAGAAGATACATATTCTATTAATTCCAGATAGGAGGGTAGATTCTTCATCTTAAGGTCTTTTGAACAGTCCTGGGTTTGTATTTTTTTTCCTGCTACACATAGAGGCATAAACAAACAGATAAAACGGCATTAATACAGAACACCAAAAGATAGATTCTCATCCCTTTTTGCTGAAAATTTAGGATCATAAGTCTCTATACTATCCTCCGGTATTTTTCATTCTAGTGCAACCCATCTTTTTTTAGTAGAAGGGACTCTTTCTTCATGTATAAAATCTAACACAAAGGTAAAAATATTTAGAAATAAATTTGGGCATTGTAATGTAAGGGGGCAAGTGGGCTTAGTGTTTGAATCCATGTATTTGTCAAAACCAAGTATTGTTCTGGAAGCTTTAAACCTAACTGAAAGGGACAACTGGAAAGTGAGTTTACCTCAAAAATAAAGCCTTCTGTTGCTTTATTTTTTTTTTTTTTTAATAAAAATCACATGTAAGTTATAACAAACCTGATATCTCATTTTTAGAGGGAAAAAATCATGATAAAGGGAAAGTAAGGCCTATCCATAAAACATGCTATAAATCTTTAGATTACTGAGCCCCAAAGGACAAGTTCTACAGATGAACATTACCTGAACAGAAGGTGAACTGTGGGCCTGTATGATGGATGATGGACAAGACTGGCTTCCTATTCATATTTACTGCTGTACAAAAAAAAGAGGTGAAGTGAATATGATGATTGAACTCCTCAGCATCCATACTGCTCAATTACCATCTCCCTTTCTGACTTTGGAACTACTCCAACTGTCTGGCTAGAAGGGTTGACAATTAACAAAAGAGCTACCCACATTTAGTGTGGTTAATTCAACTGCAGAGGGAGTGGTTCCATATCCATTCCTATTTACATAGATAGGCAGGTGAGTTGATGAATAGATAGATAGATAGATAGATAGATAGATAGATAGATAGATAGATAGATAGACCGACCATAAGCTTCAGCACTATAATTTATGGAGAGTTACACTAAATGTGCAACTAAATCTGATAACGAGTCAATAACATTGGCTTTATTAGACCCTGAAGGTTAATTCCCTGTATTAGATTTCCCTATGTGCCTGTGTCAGCAAATCACCATGCTAGTCACATGAGACACTCCCACTATGGGACTTGGGCTTGAGTTATTTCTAAACCACATTCAGTTCAAGAGCCAGAGACCACCACTCTTATTTTGAAAAATAAGAACTTTCAGCTTTTCAGCACAAACACTGAGAAGAAATTAAATAGTTAACTGACTTCTACATGGTAATCTTTTCCTAAAATTTGCCTTAAAAGAAAAAAAACAACAAGATTAATTTTTTTCCAAAAACAAAGTGCGCGTGAAGTACTGTTTCAAGCCCACATGAAGATGTACAATATGGTACAATATTCAAGCAAACATAATTGCTATGGAGTTTGAGTTGAACATTTCTATTAAGATCCATATAGAGGAAATTTTGAAAGGACAGGAGAAAAAAAAAATTAAATTTTAGGAAGCAGTAAATAAAATTCATTTATCAAATAAACTTCAATCTTTTGGTTTTACTTAGATCCAGTGGTAAAAGGTCATCTTTTCTTAAGAGGTACCTTGCCTTACCTTGGGAATAAATACAAGTTTAATAGGAGTAATGAGTGAAATCTAGCATATGAGAACTCCTCAGGATAATTTGACAGTGGTATATACTTTTACACTCCAGGCATTCCTCCCTGGGGACATTTCATAGATGAGAAATAATCAACCAAGAAATGTTGACATCAACTTATTTAAAACTTAGTCACAAAACCAAATTATCTCTGTCTTTGCCATATTTGTAAACAGTTCTAGGATGTGTTTTTCTTTTTAATACTTATTGTTTCCCTTTTTTTCCCCTGAAAAATTGATTAGCAGTTCTTTATTTAAATACTTCCAATCAGAGTTTTGACATTAGTTTGCAAATGATGGGGAAAAAGAATGTCCTGACTTTCCAAATGTTTGATAGGACTGCCTATCTGACACTAACAAATTTGTCTGTACTGAAATTAAACAATATACAGAGAATGAAACTATCAAGCACAGTCATTCTTTTATGTCAGGATGAGTGATAGATGGTTCATTGCCCCACAATGAAACACCAGCATTCATTATAATATTTCATTTTTGACTTAGCAGTCCTTGATTCTCTTATCTCTTTCTTTCTGAACAGAAGGCATAACAACCAGGAGAACTTGTAAAGCCGTACATCAAACTAATCTGTTATTTTAGTTTCTTCTTTATCTGTATTTGTTGACATTAATTAGTATCAAGTGCCACTCTAATAAATATTAACTTTTATCTATTAAGAATGCTGACATCAGCAGGTGTCCTAGAGACAGTCTGCAGTTTCTGTTATCAGAACACGCATTAACAAATGAGGCATCAAGACATCAGATTGAAGCCTCATTTTTATTGAAAAGGAAACTGAGCAGGCTAAGACTGCACTGCAGCCCCAGGAAGTTCTCTGCAAACTGATTTTTTTTTATTTTTTTTTTCTGAAGAATTTATACCTTAATTCAACAGAGTGTTTCCTTGCAAAGATTTTAGTCAAAGCGCTAAATAGTGAGCTCTTAGAGATTAGGGAACAAATCTACTTTCACATTATATTCCAAATCTTGCTATAGGCAAAAAGTAAAGACTTTATATTAAAAAAACTCAAGAATTCCTTCTTTGTATACCTGAAATATTAACATGTTAAAAAAGGATTCATTATTAGTTCATATCTACTTTTTGCAGGAATGTTAAAAAAAATTAAAAATATTAATATCTACTCCTTTTTCTGATATTATTCTGATCCGTCTGCTGCCTCTGACTTCAGTCACAGGAGTGAACACAGTGAGTCACCTACATCATGAGCTCTTCACCAAGAGGCATATGATATTGATGGTTTCTTTCTTTTCAACAAGTATCTGCATAGGTTTATTTTACTTGCTTGTCAGCTTTGTGCCTTGCTCCATGTTCATTGGTATGCAAGTCCATGTTACATTCAAATTTTATATATATGGTATATTAGATTCTTGTTCTTCATTCTTTTTGTTACCCTCAGATTTGCTTTGTCCAGCTTATAGGTCTGCACTTCAGCTATTGGCAGGTTATTTACAGTCTCAAGGTTCCCACTGTCAGGAAGTGCCTTTGTTCTAATTATGACCTACCGATACAGCTCTCCCCTGCAGAAACACCTCAGCATAGTGCGAACATTATCTTTCCACTTGTAAAGGGCTCTGCTGTCATCTAAAAATTATCCATACTTAACTGCAGATCAAGAACATCTGAGCGAAGTTCTCCAACAGGGTCTGTATCTCAACTGCCAATAGCTGCATATTGAGTAGTAACTTGTTCTGTGCTGTGGATCTTTACAGTAATCTGTCCCACCAATTATTACTCTCTATGGTTTCAGTTTCTTCAGCCAGTCAGATCAGTTCCTCATGGGTAGAATTGATGGTTAATTCCATTTTATTAAACAGCAACAGCTTTTTCAGTTTGTTTCTTATTTTGAAATCTATTCCACACTGGTTTTCCCAACAATATTTCCCATACGCTTTTGCATTCTCAAATTGGGACTTAGGAAAATATCACTTAAGCAGCCCAGTCTGAATCTATTCAGATAGCCACTTTGCTGTTTGGTTTGGCTTCTTGTAGAACAAATGGAAAGACTTGTACTCCAGCTGTATGTACTGAAGATGGGAATGAATACTGTATATTATGCGAAGATCTTCAGCTTCTTTTCTTCTTCTGTGACTCCCATTGAATTTGGAGTGATTGCAGACTGGAGTTAAATGGGTATACTGGATTGGGGAATCCTGAGGCACAAGTTTGTGTTAACTTGGTCTCCAGACCCATTCTTTCTCTTTTTCTTAAGCAGATCAACTAAAAGTCCTCTAAATCCTATACACATGAGTATAAAATCTTGAGAAAATTAAATAGCTCCTACAGAGATGGCAACTCATATATATTCATAAGGAGAAAGATTTTTTTTGTTAGGTTTTTTTGCTGCTCATTAGTTGTGATCAACATCATCACATCATACGATCAATGTTCATGTCAACCTACTTCTGTGCATTCCACTTTCTATTAGTTGAGGTAGTTTATTTACTTTGGATCTTTTCACAAAACCTTTTGTTGCTAGCTCCTTTATGTCTATTTAAGTGTAAACAAGTATAAATAAATCATCTTCTTATGAAATTGCATGGGCTTGGTTAACTTCTGATACTTTTCACATGGCCAGACAACACGAGCACAATATGTATCTAGGGCATTGTGAAATCTTTGGGTGAATGAAGGCAGAGCCACTGGCCTTTGAATGTAAAGACAAGCTTTTACTAACAAGTTCTAGAAATATGGCCAAAAAAAATTGTAATTTTTTTCTCACATTACCTTAGAAGATACATATTTCAGAACCTTTGACATTTTTTACTACAACACCATTTAGTCACTGTGAGGCAAAACGGTCCATAGGTAGCAATAATCACACTTGGGCGGTGTTGTATAACAAGTGGATAATTACCTTGACAGAATAAAGTCTGACACTTGCTGTGCATCAGCCTCTAGGGCACGCAGTCTTTATCAAAACATTTCACAGATCTGGGTTTTGAGGCATTAAATAACTTGATTTTTTTTATAAAAAATCCCTCAGAGGGGCATAATTCTGCACTGTACCTTTTTCAGCAACCTAGCTCAAAGGTGCCATTGCTATTATGGCACTCCTCTACCATTATGAACAATCTCTTATGTTTATATGGGACTACCAGAGTGCCTAAACTTAATTTATATATATATTTGATTCGAGCCTGTAAATAATATTATACTGTTTGCAATGTTATGATTGAGAGTAAGGAAAATTCAGCCCTAAGAAATAAGAGAAAAAGAAAGTAGGAAAGCAAAGGCATTTTCCAGACTCCATCTGGAAGAAAACCCACCAAAACAAACAAAAAAACCCCAACAAACCAAAATGATTGCAGTTGACCAAAGATGACTATTCTTACCACACTCCACACCACGTGAGGGTGAAATGGCAGAAAGCCTTTATTGAGGGGTGGCATGGGTTTATTCAGGGTTCTGAGAGAAGGTTCTAGAAGAGGGTGGTTGGGTAGAGAAGGGGTGGTGTAATGGTCAATATTGAGACTCTTCCTCAGAGGTATGAACAAGAATCTGTTTATTGTACATATGTCACGATGTATATAGACATATTTCAATGAGGGGCTGAGTTTATGCTAAAACTGGGATGGAACATTATAATTAAGGGAAATATTATGTTAACTAAAAGGGGGGAACAGAAGAATGCAGGCTTAATCCATATTTGTGGCTACAGGGTCAAAGGAACAAAGGAAGTGATAAGAAACAGGCTTAGGGAGTACACACATAGCTAAAAGCCCTTGAAATGCAAACAACTTTGGGGCTGCTGTGATTGTGATGAGTTGCAGGGAGTGGCTTTATCATCCTGAAGAAACCCTCCCTTGTATTTTCCCAAGGTTTGCAGTTTCATTTCCCCATAGGGTGGAGTATGCAAAACAGGGTGAGGATTGATCAATTGGTGACCACCACCAAATTCGGGAATTGAGGGCCAATAGGAAACCAGGGTTAGGGCAAAAGGCAGGAAAACCATGAGGGGAAGAAGACAAAGGAGGAGAACCTGGTATGAAACTACAAGAGGAACAACCATGAAGGGAGAAACCAAGAGAGGGGTGACAATAAAGCTTTTAAATTAAAACTGTAACAATAAACACACAAAACCACAGAATTTTAAACTTAAACTGCAAAAGTCTCTAGTCTGGTAGATCTGTCTCAGTCCAGGAGGTTTGCATCACCGTCATCCTCATAGGTCCACTTTCTGTAGTGTTCTCTCCATTCTTCATGTCATGCATTCTCCCACACCAAAACAAACAAGCAAGCAAAACAAACAAACAAAAACAGTGAAGAAGAATGTCATAATATTGGAAATATGTTGAAAATTGAAATAACTGTTGTGGTAACATAATGACGACATTCCTGAAGACAGCAACAAAGTCATAATACCTGGGATATGATAGAACCAATCCTTTGGGTAGTTTACTCTCCTGACAAAATCCTTTAAGTAGAAGAGTAGGTATATTCCTCACCTTTATTAGCAGAAATGTAGAAGATATGTGACACCAAAAGGGTTTTGGGGGCAGCTTTGTCATCAGAGAGAAAGGGCAGCATATTCAGAGACTGCTAATAGTTTCCCAGTGTTAGGGACAGAACAAAAATTTGCTGCCCCAAGAATCAGAAGCTGGGGCTAAGACACTAAGACACATTCAGAGAAAAGAATGAGCTGGGACGCATCACTATGAAAATAACTGAGGAGGAGACTGGAAAAAATGATCTCTAATAAAACCCACATACTCATTCCCTCTCTTATCTAAATGCAGAGGCAATGGTTTAACAGGATTTCCAGGGCACTGGAAGAGGCAAAGATATTAGCAGCTGCATAGTGCTTCTGCTGCTTCCATCCATCCACTGCCCTAGGCAACAATCTGTTTTGCCTATGCTCAAATGCAGCTGTAAGGTGAATTTTCTATCAATTCTTTTGCAAACTAACATTGAAATTGGTGGATTTGCTGCAGTTTATATTATCTTAGCATTTATGTCCTGCATGTATTCTTATTCCTGAAATGCAAAATGACAGCTGAGAAGGCTGTTATGCTGTCTCTAGTAATATAAGTGCTAGTGTATAAAACTCTGCTTGCATTCACATGCATTAACATGTGTTTCTAATTCCATGTAAACATGTGTTTGTATTCAGCAACACTACTAAGGAGTCACAGGGAAATTTTAGCAAGATCTTTGTCTATTAAAAGTATTCAGGTAAATTTAAATGCTTAGACTTATATACATTTTTATGTACTTTTCGTGAGTACAAATGTTCAGGTTACCCAAACTTGTTTTAAAGAGCTTATATATCAATTTGAAAGTGCAAATACAAGGTTAAGCACAGAATTCACCCATGTAAAAGCAAGATATTTATGCTACTACATACCAAAATTCAGTATTTTGTTTAGAAGATGTATTAAATTACTTCACCCTGTAAGTGACTATAGAAAACAGTAAATACTAGGATCACTTTATTCTTTTATCAAAGGTGAAAAAGCAAAGCTGACTTTTTTTTTTTTTTTAATCGGCTTTGCATGTGCAAGGCACTCCTTTGTGTTCACTGAAGGTAAACAACATATATGGAAAATATATAGAAAATATTTAGTGGTTTTTTGTTAGATTTTTAGTGTAGTCTCTGTGACTTGCACAAGTACTTTAATACTTACCTACATATATATTTTTGAAACAGCTATAGATCTTTATTAAACTGATGTGTAACATGCTATCCAAAGCATAAAGAAAATTTTCATATTGTTTCCTTCTTTTTAAGGTGAAAATGTCAAAAAATTGACTTATTTTATGACCCATGATGTGAAAATGTTTCTCCCTCTCTCCTTTTAAGAGACTTAGTGGAATTTGAACAAAATTCAAGGGGAAGAACATGAAGAACAACCTTTATGATTCTATAAAAGGCTGAATCACTAAAATAGGTAAAGAATAATTATTTTCTCACCAAGTGCTAGAAGATTTTGCAAAGAACAAAGTGCCCTAGCAACTTCATCACAAAGAAGCCGAGGTCAGTTAGAAGTGCTCTTGCACTTAGATACATTGTTATCTTAGAATCATATCAGTAGCACCATAGCTCAGGTGTTACTTTCTTTCAGAAGCTGCTATTCTCAGGGGTTATGAGTAACTTTACTATTTGGAATTGCATCAAAGACTTGGCATACAGGTTGTCGTTACGGACCCTTATTTTTTTTGTTACATGAAAAAGTTCAAATTTTATAAGATTTTTTTTTCCTTCGGTTCTTTGTTAAAATGAAGAAACAATGATTTCTGACACTCTTCAAAAGTGCTAGCAACTAAAGAGCTTCCTCTTTCATTGTTAGATAGCAGTGGGGTTTTTTGCAACTTTTTGAAAGTGTGCACCTTTCATGACACTCAGAAGCACTTGTAAATGATACAATCATTCAATTACATTGCTTCATTGGTTGGATGAGAATTTTAAATACCTCTGAAATTTATCTCATTCTATAATCACTCATACATACATTTTTGATTTCTCTTCTTATTAAACATGACTAAATATATTTTAGTAATCATGACAAGCAAGATAATCAGCAAGTGGTGGATACATAAATATTTAACACAGGTTCAACTTAGAATGGGAGTAATTAAATATACGAGCTTTTGAAGCTTACAAAAGTAGTCTTTGACCACAGCCTAATGTATCATGAAATCATTGCACAAACTGAACTGTTACATTATCATTAGACATGGAACTAAAGTATATTTAAATTAATACTGAGAAATTATATAAAGACTAATTTAGCTAAATTCCTCAATGCAACTGACTTCTTTTAAATATACTAAAATCAACTGATTTCCCAAATGCTGTTTGCAATAATTCTAAAAATAATTTTCACACGTTCTCTGAAAGAACTTGGATTATTTTGGAGAAATAAATCTGCTTTCTCAGCATCCAGTTACATATAGACACAATATTTTGTGGATAACAGTGGTGCAAACATAAGAAAACAATGATCACACAGAAAGTTATTGAAATAATAATACCACCTAGGCTCGTTTTCAAGCAATAACCAGAATCTCACACCCTCTTTATGGTTTTCCTGAACTCACAGCTCTGCTTTCACGTAATTGTGACATCAGAACTGGTTCACAAAGAACCATTTAAATGTTTTAGGAAGAAGTTCAATACCCTAAAATTAATATCCTTTCCTTTGCTTCTTTTCAGATGCTTATAAGCCGTGTGCTGGTTTTAAATGTTAAATAGCTGATTTATATGTAAATATATGAGGAAAGATGAATTTAGTTTAGAACTACTGCACGCCCAAGGTATTAAATGGCTGCTGTAACACAAACAACAGTTCAGCTTATACATCTTTAGATTTTGATCTTCACAAGACTTATCTTTGGGAAAACTAGTGATTTGCTCATTACATCTCATAGGTTCATACAAATACTCACACAGAGTCTACAGATCAGACTTTCAAAATGGTTTCTCAGAAGAAAAAAAGTGACAAAGTACACTAAAAATGGAATCATAAAGTCATTATAAAAGAGAAGGTTGAAAGGAACCTCCAAAGGTCACCTAGTCCACACATCATGCTCAAAGTAGGAGCAACTTCAGTATTAGTTCAGCTTGTTCATGGCCTTATCCAGGTGAATTTTGAACATTTTCAAAGACAGAAATTCTGCACACTCTTGAAGTTAGCTGTTCCAGTGCTTAAACTCTCACTATGAAGAATGTCTGTGTCCAGTAGAAATTTTCTTTTTTGCAGCCACAGGGTTTTTGCCTCTTGTTCTTTGTTGTGCATGTATGAAAAGTGTCTGACTCCATCACATCTAACACCTCTTTAAGTAGTGCTAGAATAACATGAGCTGCCTACCCCAGCCTTCTCTTCCTCAGGCTGGACAAGTTCTGCTCTCTCAGCCTCCCTTCCTACATCTTGTGCCTCAGACCTCTGAGCACCTTGGTGTCCTTGGCTGGACTCTCTCCCATTCACTGACATTTTCCCTGTACTGGGGAGTCCGAAACAACTCAGCATTCCAGAGACCATTTCACAAGTGTCAAACAGAGCAGAATAAGATTTCCTTGACCTGTTGACTATATTCTTGCTAAAACAGCCCAGTTAGTCTTTTTGCTGCCAAGGTACACTGCAGGCTTATGGTTAGCTTATTCTGCATGAATGAGGACTCCCAGGTCCTTTTCCATTGTCACAATCCAGTTAGACATGGATCTGCAATGTGGTTCTTTAAACAGTTACTTGAAAACCAGGTTAAGGTACACAATCCTGTATGTTGGGGTTCAAACAGTTTGTTTTAGTCTAACAAGAAACACAAGCAAAGGCGGAAAGTGGGGAGAGAGAGAGGTAGGAAAAAAGGTAATCATCACCAGTGACAAGCAGGGTGCAGTCAGCGGGATGTCTCCTCGGCAGTGGCAGTCAGAGATCACAGGGGAAGATAGCCAGGCGTCGGCAGTTCCAGGAGCAGGCAGGCAGAACCAGCATTGGAAGCAGGATGAAGCAGCGAGGAGCAGGACCAGCAATCAGGACACTAGACTGAAGTGGATGCTAGGCAAGTCTGGGCATTGCCTTAAATACCCTACGCTGGATACCCACCGGCTAGTTCTGGCTCCCGGGCAAAGTTTTCCCTGGCACCGATTGGTTGGTCTGCTGGTATCCAGGCGTGGTTCACTCTGTATTCCATATATGGCAGGCTAAGTTTTCCTGCCAAGGCAGGAAAAACGTGGCACCTTTCTCGTGCTTTCTTTGCCGTGGGGGTCTTTCAAGACACCTGCAAGTGGCTCAGCCCCCATCGAGAATACCCCCTGGTTCTACGCAGGTGGATTTTGCAGAGACCTGAGCTCTGCAGAGAGCTCGGTGCCAGCTGGGTTTCCCGCCACATTTGCGGAGCCCTTGGACCTCGGGGATCTCCAGGACGTCCCTAGGGGGACCCCCGGAGCTCTGCAAGGAACTCAGTTAGCTCTCTGCAAACAGTTTAGCGTGCTGCAAACAGCTCAGCTCAGTGCAAACAATCTTCCTGCTGTGAAGTTAGTAACTTCGAACTGGCTAATTGGATCATTAGAGTCAAATCGGTTTATCGCAGCAGATAGATGGAGAAGCAAACTGTCTAATTAGAAACCGACTAATTAGTGTATTACAGCCAAATTAAGACCATTACAACCATAAAAATGCTTTCTGTCCAACCAGTTCTGAGGCTATACTGAGTCGTGGGGTTGTTTTGACTCAGGAAGGACTTTGTTTTTTTTGTTCGGTTTGG
>JAWWEU010000001.1:72126747-72145608 GCA_035583155.1 Acropternis orthonyx
CTGTGTGGCCTTTCTTGGGTTCACGGGGGCCACGTGTTTGGGAGGGGGCCGGGGGAGAGCAGCCCCCAGGAAATCAAATAAGCGCCCACTCCTGGGGGGATCCAACCACCTGCCACAAAGCCTCTCCTCCCCTACAAGACATTCTCAGCTCTGAGGAACTTCAGCACGTATCCTCATCTGGGATCAGAAATTTAAGGATATTACAAAAGGCATTGAGTTAAGAAAAGAAGCATATGCTGTGAAGTGCAAAAATGATTCATTATTGACATTAAAAATCATTCAGAAAACCAGCAAATAAATAATGTACTCTTGCCAAAAATAAAATAAATTCAATAGCTTCACCTTCAGATATAAAGGCATGGCTGAAGGCACTTTAATTGCCTAGTGTAGATAAAACCTGTGAGGTCAATGCAAGCAAGGCATTGAAACTGCACAGGGAAGCAGAAAATGTGAGCAACCCTATACAGAATGGATTGAACGCATCACTTCCAGGAAGAAAAAAAGATGAGAAATAAAAGAAATAGGAGTTTCCTATGCCAATTTGTATTTGTAGCTGAAATTGTTCCCTGGGGGTACCTTTATCCAATTGTTATTCCTCTTTTGAAATGTCAAATTCTGAGCAGATAAGGTGGTATGCATACTCTGAGTAAATAAGGCAATATGCAATTGAACCTTTGTCTAATATGATATATATATTTTTTTCATCCTATATAATATACCAGGAAACAGTCAAGCCATCCAGGGGGAAATTAGGTAGATAGTTCTGGTCATTTAATAGGCAACAAGTGTGTGACAAAATGCCAGTCAAGGCAACGGATATGTCATGCACCCATAGTCAAACTCAAGATTTTGTGTGGCTATGAGGACTGTGCCCTAGCTATATTGTGCATATGAACCTGTGGGAGTACAGGAATATGAAGACTGGAGAGAGAACATTCAACCTTGAACTCCTGATGATGAAGAATCTAACTTGTGAAGAATAATGGACTGTTTTACTATCAGTGTTTCGGTTTAGTATTATGTTTTACAGTTTATTGTATTATCCCCTATATATTATATTGTAAGTTCTGGAAAATTCCCTCATCCCTCATGGCCCCAAACCCTTCCCTCTCATTGGTTAATTTTTGCTGCACTGCAGTAGTTTTCCCAATATGGTTATCCCAACCCTCTGTTTTGAATACTCAGAGACTTTGTTGAAGCCATAGAACAACAGAATCCACCAGTAATTATGAGCTGAATGTATGGGGACTTCCTGTTGGAGGAGAGAATTACCAGCAATGGAAGAACTGCCTTAGCAACACAGACCTGTGACTGACTGCCTGACCCCTGGATGCTGCACATTGCTGGCATATGACAACTGTTATGTCAAAGGACTGCTTATAGTTTAAGAATTTTGTCCTGTTTGAGGATTTTATAATGTTACATGTTTTTCCTTTGTTTACCTATGTACCCTGTTGGGAATTTTCCACTCACGTGGCTGGTAAACCACCCTCAACTGCCTCCTGCTGGCAGCAGGGTAACAACCCCCCATATGGCATACTCCTGCCCCTGTCCCCTAGTTTTGGGGGTCCTTGCTTTTTTGGCAGGACCTACCCAGACCCTTCCCCAAAACCTTCCCAAGCTGCACCCCGTTCCAGAACCCGGCCCCCCGACCCTATTTAAGTTGTGGACCAGTTTGAATAAATGCTCTTTTTGCTTGCACCTTCTACCTCACTCCTTGGAGTGGTCTCCCTCATTCCGTCCTCTGAGAACTCTCAGGATCACAACTTCCCTTAACAAGTGGGAGCTGTATAGGATCATGTACTCAAGGACAAAACTCTCTCCTTTCTGACAAGTGACACAGAAGTTGTTGAACAAATTTCAGAAGCAGTGCACAACCACATATCAAGGCATGTTTCGTGCTGAAATGACTCACTGCACAACCACTGAGTACGTAGAAAGTACATAGCTCCCCTTAAGTACATTTCCCTTCTATTGCATCTTTGTCAGATGGCTGGTGTCAGCTTCTGGACTATTATATTCAGCATTACATCCTATCTTAATACTGTTCATAACTGCTATGGTTTCATAACTTTCTATGGTTATAACTGTAGTGTTGTAATTGGTAACAGTGTAAAGAGCAGGAAGGGTGGATTACATCCAAGGTGATCTCTGAGCTCTGAAATAGTCCAGAGCAGCTTACAGAGTGGCAGACTGCCCTGGATGACAGCAGGTTACAAAACTTAGTGCTGAGAGAACAGTGTCTTTGGCCAGTATCCTGAACAACAGAGATTCCCTTGGGGAAATCAAGTAGTGGATTGCTGCACAGTGTCACAGATGCCTTAACCTTTGTAATGCTAAAGACCTTTCTATTTGCAATTCAGTGGTTTGTTTTCCACTTGCATCTGCGCAACCTTTGACCTAAGCTATTGTGGTGGTACTTTTCTGAAACTATTGTGACAGTGTTTTTCCCTTTTTGCTTTCATGCATACTTATGAGTAGCTGTCTAATAAAAAATGAGTCGAGTCTATCAAGTTTTGTCTTAATGAGCAGTTTTCTGCTGAATTTTGAAAGGTGCCAATGTTTTTCTTATATCTACAAAAATGGATTGAAAAATAAAACTATGTGAGTATTTTAAAATATAGAACAGATGTTCTATTTTGTTGTGTTATACCTTGATGTTCTTTTTGATTGGTTGGTTTTTTCCCCCTAATTCTTTACTATGTCTGTATCCTTTAGAATTTCTCTCAGGCACCTCTAAAATGATCATATGTCCTGTCTACATCAAGATGGTTTCTGGGTTAGGAGACCACTGTGGATGTCTTTTCTTATCCCGTTAATCATAAGGTAACACATAATGGAAGACATCAAAGTGTCTATATATGTGCATTTCTGTTCAACGCACAGAAACTCCTTGGAATTATTTATGTATTTGCTTATCTCAATAGTTGCCTGACTATGCAGTTTCAAAGAAATGTGACTTTTGCTCCCTTCCACCTGTTATTCTAGAATATTAAAGTGAAACTGAAGAACTAACTGGAAACACTTGCTTGGTAATATGTGATTTTGGGTTTTGATGACTGCTAAGGTATAGACAAGAGAATAATGACCTATTCCAGTAATTATTATATCAAAACCACAGTACGCTCTGGGTATATTTTTAGCATTCTCATGTTAGGAGTTTCAAAGCTTTTATACTTGGCTTACAAAAAAAAAAAAAGCTCTGTTTCTTTTTGTTCCAGACCATAATAGAAAACTGAGAATTAATTAGTTGCAAAACAGTACTGCTGCCTAAGTATAATATACCTAAAAGGTACCATGTCATAAAAGATTACTGTGCCATTTTCATGATACAATAGATGTTTCTTTCATGTATAGACTTCTGTGTTTATGGAAGACATATTTCCATAGTCTTTATTATATGAAATTGTTTAGGAACTTCAATTTATGCAAAGAGTATACATATATATTGATTTAATTCTAGAAAATCCATACATATTTTCTGGGCTAGTGTTTTCAATATGTGATATTTTGACAGTTGGAAAAAAGTGAAATTTGGTTTTTACTCATTCTCTAGTTCATAATGCATCAACATTATGTTAACTGGACTGTATATCTTAGAATGTTTATGAGAGTATTTCTGACCACATACTCATTTACAGAAGAAAGACAGTTCTCTCTCTGAAGGCAAGAAATTAATACACTGTGAGAAAACACAAAAAGAGGTAATGAAGAATTTCAAAGTCACATTTTCCTTCCTAAGTATGCATTCAAGTAACTTCAATAAAGTGAATATTTGAATAATGACATTGTAACATTAAAAATGACAGAAATATTAAAAAAAAAAAAAATTCCTTACTCTGCATGGTTGTTTTTTAAACTCATCTATAAAAGTTACAGGCATTTAATATTATAGCTGAATTTCTCAGCTGTATTTAGATATTGTGTGGGTGGATTGAAAGGAAAAAAAAAGTGATTAGCTGCTTTATTTTTTCCTGACTTTAAAATTATGGATTTTTTTTCTGTTTATTTCTCAATATGTCCTTTATGACTAACACCCAACAACAGATTCTATCTATTAGAATTTTGTGCTTTAGGCATCACGGAGTAATGTAGATTATCAAAAACTTTGAAATCTCTATAGAAAAATAAACACAATTCCAAACTTACAGTTTTATTGATAACATTATTGAAGAATAATAGCCATTTTGAAGATTTTACACAGGGAAAAGCTTATTAAATAAAAAAGTTTTGTGGAGGCATGAAGAATTAAGTTTGAAGATTAAAAAACTAAAATAATATCTGCAAAATGAAAGTACAGTGCCACAAAATAAATGGAAGTACACTAGCATGATATAACCTGCTATGCAAGAGGTGAGATCAGGTGTATCTAATGGTTCCTTTTGACCTTAAATCCATGATAGGAGTAGAGGAGGACTAGAGTAAAAGGAGGCATTAGAAAGTTTAGCTGTGTTAAATGATCTAAATGCGAACTGTTAGAGTTCTGTCTTCCTCTTACATCTTTCATAAGGCATATGCTTCCTTTCCCAACTTGCTATGTTTGACTCCTTGTTGCACACACACTGATGTGATTCCACTAAAGGATTACCTGTGCTGTGCATAACCTGAGATGTGCAAGTAAATTGATTAGTCCTGCCACTTTATACAATAACCATCCAGCTCTAAAGAAAAGCCTGTTTCTTGTGAGATCCATCTGCTCCTCCTGGCTCGCAGCTCCATGAAATGGCAGAAATCCAGGTCTTGGCCAGATTTCCAAAAGAATGAAGAAAACTTGATTTTTTTAAACCTAACTGGAAGGTCATGACAGATATCTGACAATGAAACTTAAGGGATTTCTGGGAAACATGATCACATTAGCACTGAACTAATCAATGTGCCTATTGTGATGAGGATCATATTGTTTCATATTTAGTATTTATTCCATGGCAACTATGGTATCAGTATTCATCTCTCATCAGTAAATGGTAACTGTCAGCATCCATGTGGTTTGGCAAAACACGATAGGCTTCTGTGACAGACAAGCATTTCCTAGCCCACTGAGAAGCAAGTTGTTAACAGAAAGGCCCATAAGATTCACTAAAGGTATTGGGAACAGAAGTCTGAACTGGAGTTTAATGCAAGTGCAAGCAGGGTAATTTAGGCTGCTGGCATAATTACACTCTTCACAGAACAGTGGCTTTCATTCTGAAGCCAGTTCAGGGAAATGCAGATAGACTTCCATTGTATAGAAAGACTCAAAATTAAATCCATAAATTAATGTATAACTCTATATATTTTTTTTAAAATCTCATCTGAGATTTGATACTTTTTTATTTTTTCACCGTTTACTTTTCTTGGATCTATATATGTCTTTGTGTTTCTTTCTCTGTGGTTTTTTTACTTGTTCGTTTTGATCTTATGCACAGTATTATTAAAGTCTGCTTAAGATAAACACACAAAGACAGACCTAGAATCCACTCACATTTTAACTATAAAATGTTTTTCTGTTTCACAGCTTTCAGATCATTAAATGTTTTTACTCATGTTGTTCTCCAAAGTAAACCATCTACCCCATGATGTAAAGTTCTATGTCAGTCTTAGTTTTGACCCTTGAAAAGTAAAAATGTGAAAAATTTCATGAAGTCCAGTGGTAAGGTAGTGTTTATTAATGATTAAAGAGGAAAGAAGAATCAATTTCAGTGATAAGGAGTAATACAAAAATGTAAAGCCAAGTTAGGAAAGTTGTGAGTTGAAACCAATAGCAGTAAGACTGGATTTAGATGTAGGTTGATCATATGCTTAATAACTATACTCACTTACATGTTTAGACAGCCTTTAACTGGTCTGTTTTTCTAGTGTTTACAGAGTTTTAGGCAGGTGTGCTCAGTGTGACTAGTACTATCTGTCTTCTTAACAGAAAATACCAGTCATTAAAAGCAGAGATTCTCTGTAACCTTTAGACCAAAAGATACTGCTAGGCACAAAGAAGCATCTGTCACACATTGCTTCTGATTGTAGTCAAAGCACTGTTTAATTCTCATCTGTTTACAATAGAACACATAATATCAGTATGTTCCAGAAAAGAAACCAGTAGATCAAAAATACAAAACAAATATTTGAGCATTACATCAGGTGCCTTCTGTTCCCTGGAATTACTGGCTGTCTGTCAGAAGTTAGTATACTTGCCAGACTCGTTGTGCAGTTTGGCTCACTGGATGCTAATAAAAATGTAAATTCTCCACAGAAGTCTAAAGTCGTGGGCATATTTCAGAAATTGCAGTAATCTCAAGCTTCCTGTTTTATGCTTCTATCTCTTGACCAGTAGCCTTGTACACACAGCCCAAGCTTTCTGAAACCTTTTGGAGATGCAACAGATACAGAGAGGCACTGTTTCCTCCACAATGGACTGTATAATCATGTTGCCTGAGTAAACCTACTCCTGCTGCTCAAAATACTTGTGAAATACTTCAGTGCAAGTTGCATTGCATATGTGTTTGCTGCAGTAAAGATCATTGTCAAAGCTCAGTAAGTCACACTGTACACTCACTTTTTCCACCAGACAACACAGTACCTCCACGACTACCATGCTACCTGCAGACATCCTGTACAGAAAACTATTTATTCAATGCCAATTCTAAGAAGCAAAAAGACAGGAACACTATAATAGCTTAGGTTGAAAATCAGGGTAGAAAGGTAGTCAGTCAGATATTTTTTTACATGGGTCTGCTTGGAAGCAGATTTTTTTGTACAAGGTTGCCATTAGAAGTTCCATGTTTCTTGGAACACCCAGTTCCACTGCTTTTTTGGGTCTCTTATAGCACGTTAATTGGATCTCTTCTAAATTCACCAAACTGTTAGATGGTAGAGAAAAGGACAGAAAAAGAAATTTCACATTTAGCTCAGTCCATGACTGAAGGGTGCCTCTAGACTCAGGAGCACAGATCTTCCAGGTCTCCCATGAAACAATGTCTGATTTCTTCTTCACCCTCCTGTAGAAATGCATGTTTCTTTCCCTTTCCTTGAGAATGACTCAAATATGCCATTGTCACTCTTGATATGTTCTAAAAAAATATATCTGCAAATTTGTTCTTCACAGATCCCAAAGGTAAGCTATTCCAGTAATTAATTATTCATATAATTAAAATATAGTTTCAGGTGTTATGTTGAAATACTATATTTCTCTTCTTTCCTCCTCCATATAAGATCTGGAACATGAACCACCCTTGGTATGGTATTTTATCCAGACCAATTGATAGCTCTGTGTTTCATACTATTCCTATAGAATTGCAGTTATATCCAAGGCTTTCTTAACTGTTTTATGTTGTGGTTTTTTTTTTTCAAAGATAAGATTTTTATACCAGAAATTAAGCCAAGAAATTGTATTAATAGTAGATCTGATTTTTAGATCATTAAAATAACTGCAAAGGAAAAACTGAATTAAATTAAATATTATCTTAATTAAAAACCCCATAATGGATGGGACAAAAAATGTCATACTTTTATTGAAAGAAAATTATAAATAATAGAAAATCACAGAGGAATTTTGATGCAATAAAATTACCTCACTGAAAGGAATTTTATATTAACCCATTTTAAGAATTTAAAAAATAAGAAAATCAACAGCAGAGCTATTTATAAGGAAGATCAAACATGTTGAAGGACAAGTAGATTTTATTTTTAGATTATGTTATTATCACAAACCATAAGAAGTCAAAAATTACAGATCAAATAACACTAGCTGTTGATAACAGAAGTTTCACAAAAGGTAAAAAAAGTTGGAAAGAAAAACCCTTACAGATTTCTTTACAAAACAATATACTGCCATGAAAATGATAAAATTAATGTATCTGTATTGGAGCCTCAGTAGGTACATACAACCACTTCTCAGCACATCAGGTCTCAATGTGCTCTGTCTCTGGGTGTCTAAAAGTCTCTCTAAATGGGGGGGAGAGGGATGGGTTGGGGAAGGGAGGACAGTTTATTAGCATAATTTACAAATATATGATGTATGTGCAGACTGGGAAACAAGGGGCTGGAGAGCAGTGCTGTGGAAAGGGAACTGGGGGTGAAGGGTAGAGAGGGAAAGACACACAAGGAACGGCTGAGATCACTTGGTTTGTTCAGCCTGGAGAAGAGGAGACTGAGGGGAGACCTCATTACAGTCTAAAACTTCCTTATGAGGGAATGAGGAGGGTCAGGCACTGATCTCTCTCCTTTTTTTTTTTTTTTTTTTTTTTTTTTTTTTTTTTTTTTTTTTTTTTTTTTTTTTTTTTTTCTGGTGACCAAGGAGTGGCTTCAAGTTGTGTTAGGGGAGATTTAGATTGGATATCAAGAAAATGTTTTTCACCCAAAGAGTTACTAGGCATTGGAACAGGCTCCCCAGGGAACTGAGAACTTCTTTGATTTCCAGGAGAATTTGTAAAATGCTCTCAGGCACCAGATGTTACTTTTGGGGCTATCCTATGCAGAGTCAGAAGCTGACTTTCATAATCTGAGAGGGTCCCTTCCAACTCTGTGATTCTATGATCCAATAAAAGTCAGTTGTAGTCCACTGGGTGAACATATAATAGTAAGTAGTAATATGAACATCTTTCTCTTACAGTCAATATCTATATTTGCAATATCGAGATCTTGGGATGAAACTTTGGCCAAGGGCAGGCAAGCTGATGTATGCAGTCTTCTGTGGTAGTTTTTATGTTTTCATATGACAGTTTCTTCCATTTTTTTGCCTAGATATTGGTCACTGTGATAGCAGCAGATGTTTCTCTACAATGGCTAAAAAGTATAGAATAACTGAAAACTAAAACATCTCATGTTGCATATGTCCTATATATATGACTATAATAACCTGGACTGCTTCTTGAACCCTGTAGTCTGTCAGACCACTGTTTCACAATGCCATAGAAGATTTGATTTTTGTCTGACCTTTTTGAAAAGTGTTTGTTGTTTTTTTTAATGAAACATAGTGACATTATTTATAGAACTGAAAATATTAAGTAGATCTATCCACATATCTACAATTTATGTCAAGACATTTTTCTTTTTCTAAAATCAAAGAATGTCACAATTAGATGATTGCTATAGGATAAACCTGTGTGTTTTGCTAATAATTTGACTTTCCCAGTGAATTTGAAGTTTTTTTCTTCACATCAGGTTTGATTATATCACTGTGCATTATAGCTACTTCAGTTTTTATCAGCTATTCACCTCACTAAATAGAGCACTAATTTTACCAAATGTATTATAATATTTTTATTATTACTATTATTGCAGAAATTGTGGTCTAACTGAAAGTAGTTGAATTGTATTGCTGAAATACAGAGAAAAAAATAAACGGGCTTTGCTACAACTCTCAAAAAGAGAAATGGTGGCCATATAGCATAGCCTTTGAAAGCAACAGTTTAGGAAGCTTTTAAAAAGTTGCTGCCTGTGTAGGAAAGGAAAATTATAGGGGGAAAAAAAAAAACCCAAAACAAAAACCAGACCACAATTTCTGTGTGTATGCCTTGTAAGTAATAGTGAAGAACATATTTTGAGAGCAGTATGTACAAATACAAAGGTAACCACTCTGAGTGAGATGTCTCTTTTCTGCTGGTGATTGACAGCCATGGTGAAGCAATCTAAGACAGAATAATAACTGAAGGACTGAAAAACAAGAATTTTTTTGAATATTAAAGTACCAGCATATCAAGAAGCAGGAAAGTTCAGTTCTCAATGCAAGATGAATCTGTAATGCAAACCACTCAGGAAGTTTCTCTTCAAGAGTAGTAGTAACAAACCCCATACTTTTGTCTTCTTACAATGGCGAAAAAATGTATTGTGAGCATCACATCTGTAAGAATAGGCTTAGTGACTATGACAGGGTGATTATTTCTACTTGTCACACCACTTATCTTGCCATCTGTGCATATAAATTATAAATAGACTGTGACACTAAGATTTTCCTTCAAAGTCTTCCTACATTTCTCACTGCAGTAGCCACTACCTTTCTGTTACCAAAACTGAACTACGTTTCTTTCTTGAAAGGTTTTTAAGCAGCCTCTGCTAAGATATAGTGCACCTGTTTGATTTTTTTTTGTGCTTTTATTAATGACAGATCAGTTCTCTAAACATGTATTTAGGAAAAAAAATATTCAGGAAACATATGTATAAAGAAGGAAAAAACAATATTATGAGCCAGAGTCCACCAAAATTCACTTTTAAAACATATAATTTCAAATTTTGTTACCTTAACACTATGGCTGATTTTTATTTTTCAATAAAGAATAAGTGTGTATTTCTGATTTCATTTGTGTTTCTACTGCATATTACTTTCATTTTTATCAGTATTATTTTACAAGTAACAGTTCTGTTTTTCTTTAAGAGTGCTTAAACGTTTTTTGAAAAAAATGCATGTAGCTCTTGAAATGCATTTTTTGATATTTGTTCATTACTTTATAGCCTTTTGGAGGTATTTCATAGAAGTCTTAGAAAGGAATTTGTATGACCTGAATTTGTCTTCTCCAGTAAAGATGACTGTGTATCAACTGGTCATTCTTGGCTTCTTTTTTTAACTTATAAAGAGGAATGTCATTCTTGGGGTTAACTACATCTTGTTGCACCACTAAAAAGAACATAGAGGCTCAATTCAGTTGTCTTGATATAGGCATTTTATGCTTTCTAATCCACATTACAGTCTCCAGAACATCTGACCAGGAATGGCAGAGAGGAATCAGAAACACACTGTCTTGAGGGTGCAGAAGAGAAACTAGAACTAGTCAAGTGTCTTGGTGCTAGAAATCCAGGTTTAAGCAGCAAATGGAGCTCAGGAACATAAGCTCTTGTGTAGGTATGTACAAATGTTTACACTTAGTCAGAAGAATCGTCCCTTTATAGACACAGTTGTGCTTCATAAAGATGCTTCATTCTCACCATAGAATGGAGTGGGTTTGGGTTTTTTACTGTTACTTTATCAATTTCCTCCAGTCTGATTTCTAGTCTATAGACCCTTTAGTTACACCATATAGTAGATGGTTAAAAAGGGTAAGGAGTAAGTGAGTTTTAGAACTGCTTTTATAGCCAACCTATTCTTGACTAATCCTTGACAGGATGTCTGACATATTCACACCAACATATATAGCTCACTCCCTCACAAAAATGGAAAAGGATGTCCTCAGAGGACAATCTTCAACCAGGCTTTAATAATGTTTGGCAGAGCTCTCCATCAGTCTGAGTTAGGATTAATGCTTCTTCTTGTGTGAAGTGTCCATACAAGGTAAAAGAGATCATATGTATCTGAGTGCACATGTATGCTACTGTGTGGCCTGATTAATTGAAAGACTGTACATTTAATAAAGTAAGACTTTTTTAGGTACTATTGATTCAAATTTCAGATTTTTTTGAAGTGTTGCAGCATCTAACATCAGCAAGTTTACTATTATCACTATTTCTCCAACATTTACTGATCAGTGATTGTCATGGCAATTTTTTTATATCAATAAAAGGTGCATTAGTTTTCATTGTTTGGTAATGTTGATTTAATAGTTAGGTGCTTTATTACTTTTGGAAAATTTCTCTTCCAATACAGAAAAAAATCTTGCACTTTTATGTTTTGGCTGTTCCTGTTTACTTTGCTTATTTGAGAAATAATGCGAATGCTACATATATTACTTTAGATTGCCAAAGAGAATATGATGAGAAGGAAGAATAAGACTTATTTTGGTAGTCATTACTTAGATGTTTTCATTAAAGATAGGTGTGAATACAGAAGACATCAAAGCCTGTCAAAGAAAATGCAATTATTGTCAAGTCTGAAAGTTTGCTTATTTTTCCTGATATTCCAAATGTTCTACTTGCAATTTATTTCAAAGGGTGAACAAAAGCATGACAGAAGAAGGTTAGAAATGGAGAGTGCTAAGAGTTGACATATCTACTTGGCAAAAGCAGATTCAGAAATCTAGTTGGTAATCTGCACACTTGGAGTCCTAAGGCTACAGAAATCTACCCTTACAGATCTTCCACTCACATCCTCTGATGATGACTAAGCACTGCAGAGGTGGCTGTATAATAGCAGTAGGAGTGGAAGAATTTTGAATGCTAAAGCAAATATAATTTGAAATGTCAGATAGGAAACTGTCTTTTGCCTACAGGTAGACATTCCTATGAAAACGTTTGCACTTAATATTTGTGAAGTACATTGTTGCGTGTGATGGTTTTGATGCAAATCCAAAACATAGCCCTGTACCAGTTACTGTGAAGAAAATTAACTCAGTTCCAGCCAAAACCTGCACACTAAGTAACAAACCTACAGCTTTGTAAGGAGAACTCTGGAGACCCTTACAACTGCAGAAGTATAGTGGGTGCAAGTTTCCCGTGACTTAGTTTTTGCTAATGGTAGCAAAACATAGATAATTGCCTTAGAGCAGTATGCCTGTTGAGCAACAGATGAGCAATAGTCATGCATCCTCATGTTCTCACCTCATCAAAGGATAAAGGAGCAATAAGAAATTCATATGAATTTTTAGTATTATCTGCCTTGATGCATTGAGGCTAAAGAGGAAGTTCCATGGCTACCTTTTCTTCCATCAGTTAACATAAGAAATAATTTAATCTTGTCTCTTGGATTAGACATTTAGGGTTACAAAGTATAAGGAAACCAAACACTCCTTTTGCTCTCTTCAGTTTCAAAGTTCTTTCCTGTCAGCTAATGCCTACTAATGTTTGCTGTTAGCCTGAATATGATATTTTGTTTGTTTGTTTGTTTCAAGCTACAGATAGTAATGGCAAAAGTCTTTCAGAAAGAGAATTTTAGAGTGGACCTTCTATTGCCAAGAACCAGCACAAGAATAGCATAACACTGTTTTTCTACAGTGCTTTCAATGATGCATTAACAGCAAATATGATTTATTAAGATTAAAAAAAAAAAAAAAAGAATGACGAAGTTCATTTAAATGAGAATTGACCACCTCCTAATCCTTTGTGTCTTTTAAATATTGCTATCTTCTATGCCAGACTGCAGGAAGCCTTGAAAGTATCAGAACAGATTTTTCAGCTCAGTCAGTGGATCCTGCTGATACAAACCCTCACAGAACCAGACTCAGTTAATAAATTCTTCAGCATATTCAGCCACCTTTTATTTTCACCTGGAGTATTAAAAACTTCAACTCAATTGCAGCTATATAAGCCTTCCTTTCATAAACTTAAAGAAACAGGTATATAGACACTCTGTGTGCATGTAATGTACAAAATCTTTATCTATTCCATCTATTATAAAAGTCACATTAATTGTTTAAAGCTCAAGTTCATCAATAAGTCTTGGATCAATTCTTAAATGCCCACAAGACAGTATTTTAAATATATGTAGTACCAGACTATGATTTGTGCCATTTCAATATTTTCTTCACAGAATCACAAAACATGTTGAGTTGGAAGGGACCCACAAGGATCATCAAGCTGAACTCCTAGCCTTGCACAGGACCATCCCCAAGAGTCACACCATGTGTCTGACTATCATTCAAATGCTTCTTGAACTCTGGCAGGCTTGGTGCACTGACCACTTCCCTGGAGAACCTGTTCCAGGGCCCAACCACCATCTGGGTGAACAACCTTTTTCTAATATCCACCTTAAACCTCCATTGACACAACTCCAGGCCATCCCCTCAGGTTCTGCCACTGGTCACCACAAAAAAGGAGATCAGTGTTTACCCCTCCTCTTCCTCTCATGAGGAAGTTGCAGACTGCCATGAGGTCTCCCCTCGGTCTCTCCTTCTCCAGACTGAACAGATCAAGAGACCTCAGCCATTCTTCGTATGGCTTCCCCTCAAGGACCTTCACCATCTTTGTTGCCCTCCTTTGGACACTATCTAAGAGCTTAATATCTTTCTTATATTGCTGTGCCCAAAACTGCTCACAATATTCAAGGTGAGGCAGCCCCAGTGCAGAGCAGAGAGAGACAATCCCCTCCCTTGACTGGCTGGTGATGCTTTGCGTGCTGCCCCCCAGGGCATGGTTGGCCCTCCTGGCTCCCAGGGCACTGCTGATTCATGTTCAACTTGCCATCGACCAGGACCACCAGATCCCTTTCTGTGTCACTGCTTTCCCACATCTCATTCCCCAGTCTGTACAAATATATAGGGTTGCCTCATCCCAGGTGCAGAATACAATGTTTCCCCTTGTTGAACTTCCTATATTTGGTGATTGTCCAGCCCTCTGATTTATCAAGGTCTCTCTGGAGGCCCTCCCTGCCTTCGAGGGAGTCATCAGTTCCTCCCAGTTCTGTGTCATTTTCAAACTTGCTTAGTGTCCCTTGCAGCCCTGTGTCCAAGTCTTTTATGAAGATGTTGAAGAGCACAGGAGGCTAAAATGGAGCCCTGTGGAACCCCACTAGTTTCAGGTCACCAGTCTGATGTTCCCACATTCATATTACCCTCTATGCTTGACCTGTGAGCTCAACCACCACATGATGTGTTTATCCAGCTGTGTGCTGGACATTTTGTCCAGAAGGATCCTGTGTGAGACAGTATCCAAAGCTTTACTGAAATCCAAAAAGATTACACCATGTGGCTTTGCTCGATCAACTAGGTGGGTTACCTTGTCATAAAAGGAAATCAGGTTTGATAAGCAGGACTTTCATCTCATGAAACTGTGCTTCTTAAGAAAACCAATATTTTGAACTGAAATACACACAATCTCACTAAAAAAAAAAAAAAAAAATGACAGCTTCCATGTGTGTTTTCAGTCATCTACCACTATCCGTGTCCCTTTCCCTCTTTGTCACACATGAAAATGAGCTTCTCACCAATATGACAATGATGTAGTTAAGCCTAGAGACATTTCTGAGCAGCCTTTCTTACAGAATGGGTGTGAGATCTTTTGCATCTATTTGTGACTGAATCACCAACAGAAGCTCCAGATATGCCAAAACAATCCCATCCAACAAAATGGGAATGTAGGCTGAGAGGAAGAGGTACTTTTTTTTTTCCAGTTTATTGGAGATTGTGTACGAGATAATGCAGACAGGGCAAGCAAAGTGTATTCAGTGGGTACATGGATAGCTGAGGAAATTAAGGCTCTGTACTGGGCTACACAGGGAAAACCATGCTTTGGGAGGCGCGTGCCAGACTGCAGCCATTAGGGACTACCTTGACCAGTGATTTGTGGTTCACTGCTCCCATGCCTCTTCTCCCGCAGCATATTTATCTCAGTGTCACTCCATGCTTCATTATTCCTCTTCCTGTCTCCTCCCATTACCTTTGTGCTTTCAATGTCATAACCCCTTTCACTTTTACTGCTGAACCTAAAGCTTCCTTAGTATTTTCTGATTTCCCACTAATCTGTATTACTGATATGTTTGTGTTTTAAGCTCTACCCCAGACCAGTGTCTGACCTCTCAATTTGGATCATCAGCTCTATCCAATGAATGTGCTTAATTGTAATAAACCCCATTGAAATGATTGCTTTAGATTAAGAACATTTAGTTTGGATTCAGGTTAGAATGATTTGCTTACCTACTTTCCCCCTCTTTCAGGAAAGTAATTAGTGATGTGTACAGTTTTGGATCAAGATTTTTTTCTTTTATTTGCTGCCTCCCTATAGGGAGGGAATTTTGTACTGTCTGCTAACATTATACCAGAGAGATAATATAGACAAAAGAACAATCATGAGGACAATGTAATTGATAATGTAGTACTGTATTCATTTTCTCATCTGGAAATTAAAATGTTTTCTTTCTTATTTTATAATGTAGACTGATCTGGTTTACGATATGACTCCAACAGTTACACTATCAGCAAATGTCAGTGCATTTGTGGAAACAGAGAGCTGAGAAAGAAAGCAAAGCAAAAGGTGACAGAAATTTATTTAACAGATTTTGAAGTGCGGAAAACATTTCATTAGATTAAATGTCCATTAGATTAAATGGAACTTCTTAATAACTATTCTGAAAGGTATGGCGAAAATCATAGCTTCAGGTTAAGACTATAACAGGCATTTAGAAAAAAAAAGGTTTCATTCTCTCCTCCTCAAATTCAGGGGTTAGACACACAAGGGTTTCTCTACATCAACTCATTTCATAGTACCCCATCATAATCTGCTCTCTCCTAGGCTGGTTTTCTCCTGTTTCCTTTCAGTATTCCTACAAAAAGTGGTAATCATTCTAGACTGAGGCATTTTGGTCTAAGTGTGTGACTGTAGCTGCTTACACAAAAGTCTAAGTATACACAAAGTAAACAAGATCCATTAGCATATTCATATGAGTCAGAAAAACTTCAGTTCACCCTCAGTTAGATACCTCTATTGGATGGGTGACAAGCCCTGTACACACTGTTTACTGCATTGACTAGAAACTTGATTCAATTGTGAGAACACAAATTTTTAGTTAATGCAGGAGTTTGATTGACCTCACCTCTAGTGAGTCTAGTATCTTAGGACAAAGAAAGAAGAGATTCCGTCTGATATTTTCAATCTCTGTTAGGGTGTTTTGCATGGCACAGGGTGTTTCAAATGGTTCTACATATATAAGTTTTGGTAATTGAATTAAGCTTCCAGTTTATATATAAAAAAACACATCCCAGGGAAGTCATCAAGTCACCATTTCTGGAGGTATTTAAGAAGAGACTGCGTGTGGCACTTAGTGCCATGGTCTAGTAGGCAGGGTGGTGTTAGGTCAAGGGTAGGACTTGATCTCAGAAATCTTTTCCAACCTAGTCGATTCTGTGATTTATATTTTGAGTTACTCTGAAGATGTTGAAAGTCATACTGTAAAATACTGTCTTTACTGTGTATACAGATCCAGGCTCTGAATTCCATTTATTTATTTATTTAATATACTTAGCAAGACAGGAATGACTTTCTCAGAAAATTGGCAGATCATGTAACTTTGTAACTGTGAAGATTTTTTTTCTCAGAAACCTGGTTGACAGTCAACTGTCTAATGCCTCAGAATCTGTTACATAAAATTGGAAGATCACAGTAGTGTTTTTTAGCATTTGTTAAGCAATTTTCCACATTAAATAGAAATATTAGAAAGAGCAGTCAAAACTTAAAATGTTCAGGGAAGTAAACCTACAAGTATGTTCAGATGTAAGCAAATTTTAATGGACTGCATAGCAGTCATTTGCATACTTCTGTGTTTCTAAGATCACAGGTTTATTTCATTTCAGTTTTTATTATTTTTCTCTGAATTCCACACTGAATATTTTATTATGTATTTTCTTGGTCGGTTCTTTTGTTACATTGTGTATTTTAAATTCATATAATTCACCAAAGTAGTAAAAGCAGTAGTAACAAAAATAAGTAACAAAAGTAAACAAAAGATTCCTAATAGACACTGACACTAAATGGTGTAGTAATAGGAGGACAAAAAAAAGAAAGTGTTTTTATTTTTAGACTATTCCTGTAATACTTTAGTTGAAGTGTTTGACCTGTGTTGAAATAGTTTATACTTTGTGTAGTGTGTTACTGAGCAAATAAAGATACATTTAAGATATGATGTCTACTGAAGATTATCAGAGTTATTCTCAGAAATGTCAAACATCTATAAAAAAAAAACAAAAAACTTGGGTTGGTAAGCTCATTATAATTAGAAAAGGTTCTGAATCTAGACCTAAATATTTCTTTATTTTCATGCGACATTACTATCAGTGTCACAAAGAATTTTCAATAGGTATTGCTACTCTTCAGCTGCTGCCCTGAAACAGCCATACACAGAATAGAAAAGGGCTTTTTATTACTATTGAGAGTTCAGACAGGTTCTTTATGGTTTGGGATTTTTTTTTGTTTGTTTGGGGGGTTTTTTATTTCCTTTAAAGAATGAGAATTTGAAAGTAAAATTATTATTTTTTTCCCCCAGCAAGATTTTGCATTTTCCTAGTCCTGTTGTGGTCAGGGTACTTCTCACAATGATGAGTTATCATGAATGACCTCTATCCTTCAAATATTATCAAGATTGCTCAGTTAGACTGTTTTTGTTGAAGTGAAAGAAAGTAAAATTTCTGGAGTAATGAACTGTCTTGGTCACAGACTCTTCATCACAATCTGCATAGAATCACAGAGTCATAGAGTGTTAAAGGTATATAAGAGTATCTGGTCCCAACCTCCACTGCCAAGGGCAGGGACACCTACCACTAGACCAGGTTGCTCAAGGTGCCATCCAGCCTGGCCCTGAACACTGCCAGGGTTGGGGCATCCACAACCTCCATGGGTAACTTTTTCTAGCATCTCACCACCCTCACAGTAAAGAATTTATTCCTAATATCTAGCCCAAATTTCCTCTCTTTCCATTTGCACCCATTACTCCTTATCCTATCACTAAAGTTACTGATGAAAGGTCCCTCTCCAGCTTCCCTGTAGGTCCCCTTCAGATACTGAAAGGTTGCTAGGAAAGCTCCACACACACTTCT
Organism: Acropternis orthonyx; assembly: GCA_035583155.1. Lineage (NCBI taxonomy): Eukaryota > Metazoa > Chordata > Aves > Passeriformes > Rhinocryptidae > Acropternis > Acropternis orthonyx. The sequence continues at coordinate 72,145,104 of JAWWEU010000001.1, forward strand.
CTTCTCCATGCTGAATGTCAGCTTTCTCAGCCTGTATTCATAGGGGAAGTGATCTTATCAACATTGTGGCCCTCCTCTAGACTTTCTCCAACAGTTCCATGTCCTTCTTGTGTTGGGGACACCAGAACTGTACACAGTACTCAGGTGGGGTCTCCCAAGAGCAGAGTAGAGAGGGAGGACCCTGCATCATGTATAAGAGCAAAAACCATAAATATAACCACATCTCTCAGACTTGGTCATTTGGTTCTCTTCACTGTTTATTGGAAATATTTTGATTTTCATTAAATGCTTCTTCAAGATGCATTTAAAATTGCTCTACACACATTTTCTTTCATCCAAAAAGCATATTGGATTTATAGCAAAACCCAGGGACTGTTGCCAATATCAGATACTGGTTATGCATATTATGTTGATAAAAAATTTCTTCCAACTTCAAAAGCTTATGACCAAAAGAGCAGTGTAATTTTAATGATCTTGTCAAATTATAGCAAACAGCTACAAGTAA
>JAWWEU010000001.1:72152860-72164538 GCA_035583155.1 Acropternis orthonyx
CCAAGAGTTCCCCAACGTTGCTTTAATAAATACCTCGGCTGCATAGAGATCCAAATTGTCTTTGTGCAGTTTTCTACACCTTTTGGGGGGCACAAATTCTCGGCATCATTATAGACAAAGTGTTATATTTCTTTAGGTAACTGTAGACCACAATACAGAATAAAAGTGAGATGTGCATTGTTAGAAATAGCTTTGATCTTCAAAGAAAACTGTTGGGATGTTGCACTTGGTTTAGCCTTATTTACATAATCTAGATTTTAACTCTTTATATGTTTAGCTATTAAAAATCAGTGGAAAATACCAGATTTGAAATTAAAACATTTATTTTACAGTGTTAGTGACAGTGATCTTGCTCTTAATTACAATTTTATCATTTAAGCTTATCATAAGGGATTTCAAGACTGTACTTATTTGACTGTATTTTTATTTAATGATACCATTTTTCATTGCCACAACACTGTGAGAAAGACAATAGAGATGTCCATTTTTGATATGACATGAAGGGTAACATAGGTGGCCTGGAAAAGGAGCAATCTGTGTAACTCGTATCCCTTACAGGTTCGGCATCTAGATTTAATTAGTCATATGGAATCCCTGTGAAGACAATGGAAGACAACATCAGAGGGAAAATTATCCTTCATTGTAGCAACTCCAAAAAACAGATGGACTTCCTCTTTTTACTTCCATTCATGTACTGGTTATGTTCCTAGCCAGAAGTAAGCTTTCAAATAAATATCAGTCATGATTTATTTCTTTTGTTTACTTGTTTTCTTTAAAAGCAAAATGTTCTTCCAAAAGCACTGCAGATTATTGATAACCTCTCAGTGGTTAAAAAGAGAAGAGATCAGAGTTTGGATTTTGTTTTGCTGCTTGTTCTTTGCTTTGAGGTTATTTTTTAAAGACTATATTTGAGCTAGTCAGACTAAAGTCCTTCTGTAATTGAAAGAAGTATTTTTATTATGCTTTATTCATCAATAATTTCAGATGTTTATAGGAGGATGAGCTGAGTGTACACATAAACGATTGGTAAATGAACTTCATCTGGTATTACCCTATTGACTAACACATGCATGGGGAGAAGAGGATATAAGAAAGTGTTACAAAGATACTCATTTTATACCTATATGGAAACATATAGGTACATCTTGGTCCAAAATCATGTAGCACAATGACATTGACAACTGTGAGACTACCTTAGTACCCATACATTTTGCAGAAACAATGTGTTCCCAATATTAGCTTCTTAATAAAAAAGTTGTATAAGGGTTTATCTGGTCAGCTTTAATCCATTCTAGGAAGGGGGATATTTTGGAGGAGGAAAGAGGTACATCCTAATCAAAAGGGATTCAGTAATTTCTTGTATTATGCAGATGTACTTCCCTGTTCTTAAAGAATGACATGCAAAATGCAGATAAATACTAACCTATATGAAACAAACAAGATGAGTACCATACTTTTGTCTACTGGTGAACTTATTTCTCTGTTCCAGAAGTCTTTCTGGGTTAATTTCTGCTTGATGACATATATACCATGCTTTGTAAGGGCAAAATTATTTGAGTTATACTTTTTGTCATACACTAATTCACCTCTAAAACCAGAAATTAATGTGTGTGTCTGCACCAGAATCTTTCAAAATAGTTTTTTAAGAGTTCCAAAATGATCAAAACCAGTATGATTTTAATTTTAATATGTCTTTTCTATGTGTAAAAAAGGATCTCCTCATGTTCTACATATTAAACAGACAGGCTAACAGCAATTCTAAACCTGTATGTAATTTGGTGGAAATTCAAAATTGAGTACCATGGGAAAAAAAAAAGGTTTTACATGAAAGACTTTTTTTTAAGAAAACCCTATTTCTAGTTGAAACATCCAGCTAACTCACAATAGAAAGGATATAGATGAAATGAAAAAAGAAAAATGAAAAAAGAAAAAATGAAAAAACAACATAAAATCATATCATAATTAGCTGTGATGCACAGTAAGTCCTTTGAGAGTAATCACTGTTGGAACAAATTTTTTTTTTTTTTTTTTTTTTGACAAGGAAGATGGTGTCTTAGAATTTTTAAACATTTGAGCAGTCTTTAAACACCTAGACCTGATGAATTTATTCTAAATACTCTTCTGTAATTGTTAAAAATAATTTTTAACTAAAAAAAAAAAAATCAAAACAAGTTATGGGACCAAATTCTCCCTATTTCACAATTCCTGACCAAAATGGACACATCTTTTGGTAACATAACAGCATGACCTATTTCACATGTAAAATTAGTGTGAGATATTGATACACCTGTTACCTATTAACACTATACTGGGTGCTTGATAACTTAGACCTTTGCATCTGGTAAATGAATCATGGTCACAGAATTGATTCATGAAATATCTTGTTGTGGCAGACACTGTTTAATTGCTAGTATGCTTAAGAAATTCTTGGGCCATGAAGATGAACTACAGGAGAGGCTCCAAACATACAGACATGGTCTGTGTCCTGCTGTTTGCTTTTTCTGGCTCTGGGTCTGTTTAATTTACAAACACCTTATGTGGTCAAGGCGAAATATTTCTTTCTCCTATTCCTGAAAATAATTTGTCTGCTAACTCATGACTCAGTCGTGTATTTTTTTACAGAGGACACTGTTTCATTTGCAGAATCAAAGGCCTAAATGAAAGGTTGAGAACAGTCCAAATATAGACTTCAACTAACTGCTTTATATAATGCAAATATGTATCCCAGTTTATAGACAGGAAAGGAATCTTTATATCTTTGTAAATGTTGGCTAATTTAAAGGGGAAAAACACACTATAAAAACAGGATTGCTCTGAAGGGTCATATGGATTATTACTCAACTCCTGTTGTTAAATTCCCACAAGGACTTCTTAAAAGGACAGAAGAGAATCATAGGTCAGTGGTCATAATGACACCTATAAGCAACTGCTGCAAAGAAACGCCAAAATAATTTTTTTTTTAAAATCCCAAACCCTTATTTCAGGCTTTGTAAAATCTGAGACTCAACACATCTTTAGGAGAAACTGCCTAGCCTTGCAAATTACTGCATCAATTCAGAGAAAAGCTCCAATATGCAAAAGAAATGAAGTAGTGATATCTGTAATTATCAGAGTGAAAGAAAGGGAAATTTAGTAATCCCAACTGACCAAATTTGGAGAATATTATCCTGAATGGTTAATATTATGAAGTTAAAATAAGTAAGATTTGTTAAACTTATTATCGCAAAACTTAGATTTTATATTTTTATCACTCACTGATTTTACTGAATTTTGTAGAATGTTTTGGGTTTGACATGACTTCAAAGATCATCTAGTTCCAACCCTCCTGCCATGGGCAATGACACATTTCTCTGGACCATTCAACCTGTCCTTAAATACTTTTGGGAAAAGGGCATCTGCAGTGTCTCTGGGCAACCTGTTACAGTGTTTCACCTGTCTCACAGTAAATACTTTCTTCCTAAAATCTAATCTAAACCTACTCTTTTTCAGTTCAGAACCATTCCCCCTTGTCCTGTCACTACACACACTTGTAAAAAGTCCTTCTCTTTATTGTCAGCAAACTTGCTGAGGATGCACTTAATCCCACTGTCCATGTCACCAGCAAAGATTGGTCCCAGTGGCACCCTCTGAGGAACAACACGTTCTCAATTTCACTGTGAAACATCTCTTTAATGGCAAATATCAGAGCAGAATACTAAATACAGTTTTTTCCTTTAATCTGACCCCCTCTGTTTCTCTGTTTCAGTGTCTAAAATCCACAGTTCTAATTTCAAGGTGAGATCTCAATCTGGTTTGTGACCCTGTTCACTATAGCTGAATAAAGACAAATCAATGTATTACTCTTTCTGATCTTTAGTTGTTCACTAGAATGAAGCTGTCAAACACACTCCAGGAACTCCAGGGCATTTATCCTGAAAATCCAGCTCAATCAACTGATTCTACAAGCCTTTATGTAGTCATGATCCTACCCAAATCCTGATCACTTCATGAAAAATGTTTCCTTATCAATACTTTTTTATTTCTGTAGATAATTTTCCTATTTGAACTTTTTTTTTATGGATCATTTGCTGTTTCCACAGACATTACAGTATATGAACTGAAGAGAATGCTACCAGTTGTTTCATGGCGGTCTGTGGGAAATAGGAAGAAAGATTTCTTTGAATTAGCTGATCTTTGTACTAAAATAGGCCTGTAGTACACAAATACGTAAGCAGTAGTTAAATGAGCAATTAGCACCTCAGCGGGTTATGGCACCACTTTATTCCAACTGAATACATGCAGACAACAAATACTTTTTTTCCTAAGTTCGTATATTTATTTCTTTTTTTGGCTGTTTGATTTGTATCTGGTTTTGTTTTCCTTTTAAATATCTACTATGCATGTTCTCCTTACAAGGACAATCACTTAATATTAAGACAGGGTGGAAAAATTTGATCACAATTTTGAGACTAAAAAAAAAAAATCACAACCTGAACCTGAAAATACAAAGGCATATATTTGTGTGTAACTGAGACCCATTTTCCGAATGAATCAAAATTTCTGTTATGGTTGTAAAGCCAAGAGTTGGAGCTTTAGTAATGAATATTCACACTATCATGTCATCATGGAGGGTGTTGGCTGGAAACACATGGCCACTGCCATTTTGTTTTTTGGTTTTTTTGTTTGTTTGTTTGTTTTTTGTTGGGTTTTTTTTGTTTGGTTGGTTGGTTTTTGTTTGTTTGTTTGGGTTTTTTTTTTGTTGGTTGGTTGGTTTTTTGGCCTGGGAGTTGGGGGCTAGAAAACAATTTCTGCTTTTGTTGATTTAAACCATTTTTCTTTGTGTCTCTGTAACTACTGGTATTCCCTTTTTTTTTTTTAAATTGTTATTTTTTACTTATATCTCTTTGTGTTGTTGCTTCATTAATGGAGGGTGCGGGGAGAGGCTGAAACAAAAAGGGAGTTGCTTATTTGGTGGTCTGTTTCTCTGGTTGGTTTGTCTAAAATCAACACAATTTCTTAATTGGAAAGATTTGATTCCATATTTTGTCTTCTCAACTTAAGCTACAGACGCAAAGTTCAGTCTTACAGTTCTAGTTGTGAGCTTTCATCATCTGTTATTACTGTTAAGTTTTCTCATTATTTTTTCTAAAACGTAAATAATTTTAGAAATGGCAGAATTCCAACAGGAATCATCCCTACTTTTAAAAGAGTCACTAAGCATAGTATTTCCATGTCTAACATGAGAGTCTGAAGTTTAGGTTTCTAATTTCATTCTGTTTGAAGCAGGGACTAAGGAAAAGAAAACTTGCTAATATCTGGTTTTTGTTGAATGTGAGATGGTACACCATAATTCCTACAAAATTATTGTATTGTTTACATGTACCACCTATACTTCAAATCTAAGTGGTACTGATTTTTCAGTGGTATTACCTTAGATTTTCTTCTTTGATTTAAGAATACAGAATCTAAAAAATCAGATTAAATCTGTATCTTTCATATTCCATTTCATTCACAGTGGATGTGTTACGCATTTTTCTGTGACAGTCATAAAATCAATTACATAATCTGTTGTAATTTGAACCATATAGATAAACACTGAAAAATGTATCTGTATTTAACTTTTCTATCAGTCCTTATTTTTCCCAACACCAGAAATCTCACAAGTCTATGTGAGATACTTATTACAGTGAACATTTCTTGAAGTCTTTCATATATTGATCAATCTTTGATGTCCTAATACCATCTAGTTCCAAAATCCAACAAAGTTATTAGACAGTGAATTAGAAGGATTCACAATACTGTGATAGTGGGAAGTTCTTTCCTTTTGTTTTTTTTACCAACACTCCCTTGTTTGCTTTCTCTTTTTCAGCAGAGATAGTTTGATCTTTTATCAAGAATGGGAGTTTGGAACTTCCCCTGAGGGTTGTTACTCCCTTGATGGAGACTATTACACAGGAACATGAAAATCTCCCCAGAGGGAATTATTTTGGTATGGGAAACACTATGCTAGTACAGATTAATTTCTCTCCTAATATTTATTGATTTTCACACTGATTTCCCAACGCATGGTTTTGTTCCAACATTTTACCAGGGAAAAGAAGAAATACTGCATCTGGGGGTAGGTACAACAGAGGAAGCTATTCAGGATTTCCAGTTCTTCTCCCTGTAGGAGTGTAAAAACCAGTAGCAGTGCCATGCTTAAAGAAAAGAAATAAACAGAAGCTAGTTGTAATACAGTAGGTTTGAGTTGTGCGGGGTCAAATATAGAAAGGTCATGCAAAATAAGACAAAACCATGAAAGTAGTGGCAGGTGAACCTCAGCTATATAGTGGTATGTACAACAAAGGATATTTTTTGCTCTTTGAAGATTATAGGTTACAGAGATGAACAACTACCAGTATATAGTCTAATTTTAATGTGCATTCATTTTGTAAACTATATGTTGACATTCTTATGGGATACTTCTTATGGTAGACTGAAAATGTTTTAGCTCATACTTCCTATATCTTCCCTGTGCTTTAGCTAAAATACAGCCCAGTGCATCTCTTTCAAGATGATTCAACACATTAAACATTAGCCTTTGATGTGGACTTCTCACAAGCGATCTCTAAAAAATCTTCTCAAACAATGTTTACTGCATGTCTTCATCATTCTGGCAGCTTGATTAACACTGCAATCTGACAAATTAGTAAGACATGACCTTTACTTTAAAAGGATAAATGAAAAAAAAAAAATGCTAAAAAAAACATTTTGTGTTACTCAAGCTGTATTTTTCCAAATATTCTCTCCTAAAATAGTTTCTAAGATTTCAAATTGTGAGTATAATTGATCTATAACCTTTTGAAGTACTCTGTGGGTTTTTTCAAGTTATTATATTACAATTCTTCAGTGCTCCCAGAATCTTTTCTTCTACTGATTTCATAACAAATAGTAATCCAGATTCAAGTTTCTTTTCTTAATTGCTCCCTTAGTTCAGTAGTAAGGACTTTTATAAAATACCAAAAAGTTTCTGTTATGTATTTGTTTTTTCTTGAAGATTATTTGTTATCTAACACCATGTGCATACATAAATTTAAAATGTTTATTTATATAGACACATAAAATAATGTAAATAATGTGCAAATTTTGTCTACACAAATTTTTTATGTTGTTTGGGGGTTTTTTTATGTTTCACTTTATTAACACATGATACTTTTATCATAAATGCATTCTTTCAAGACTTTCTTTCTCTGTGAAGTCATGACTACACTAAAAAATATGGAAATAATTACTGCGAAACAGCATATGCACATATACTGGTATTAATGGCAATAGTCATTATAGCAATATCATTGGCCCATTGCAGGATGAGGATAGTCACTTCACAAACAGGGACAGAGAAAAGGCAGAGGTGTTTACTGCTTATTTTTGCCTCTGTCTCCAACAGGGATAATGGAGCAAGGGGGTCTCAGTGCACTGACCTGGAAAACCATGACTATGAGAACGATAAACAGCAGACCCTGAAACTGTGTGGGATCTACTACTCTTGCTGGATCCCTACAAATGTATTGGACCTGATGGGATTCATCCCAGAATCCACAAAGAACTAGCTGATGTCATTGCAAAACCTTTCTCACACAGCTGGATAAACACATCATGAGCAATTGGCTCATGGGTCGAGCACAGAGGGTGATACTGAATGGGAGAACATCAAACTGGTGACCTGTCACTAGTGGGCTTCCACAGGGCTCCATCTTAGGTCCTGTGCTCTTCAACATCTTCATAAATGTCTTGGATGCAGGACTGCAAGGGATACTAAGCAAGTTTACAGATGACACAAAACTCAGAGGAGATGTTGACTCCCTCAAAGGCAGGGAAGTCCTGCAGAAAGACCTCGACAAATTATAGCACTGGGCAGTCACCAACCATGGGGAAAGTTCAACAAGGGAAAGCATCAGATTCTGCACCTGGGATGGGGCAACCTGGATGTTTGTACAGACTGGGGAATGAGATGTGGGAAAGCAGTGCCATGGAAAGGGATCAAGGGGTCCTGGTCAGTGACAAGTTGAATATGAGTCAGCAGTGCCCTGGCAGCCAGGAGGGCCAACCATGTCCTGGGGGGCATCAGGCACAACATCACCAGCAGGTTGAGGGAGGGGGATTGTCCTGCTCTGCTCTGCACTGTGGCTGCCTCACCTTGGATATTGTGTGCAGTTTTGGGTACCACAATATAAGAAAGATTAAGCTATTTGAGAGTGTCCAAAGGAGACCAACAAAGATGGTGAAGGGCCTTGAGTGGAAGCCATACGAGGAGGGGATGAGGGCACTTGGTCTGTTCAGGCTGGAGAAGAAGAGACTGAGGGGAGACCTCACTGCAGTTACAACTTCCCTGTGAGCGAACACGAGGGGCAGGCACTGATCTCTTCCCTGTGGTGATCAGTGACAGGACCCGAGGGAATCACCTGAAGTTGTGTCAAGAGAAGTTCAAGTTGGATATTAGAAAAAGGTTGTTCACTCAGAGGGTAGTTAGGCACTGGAACAGGCTCTTCAGGAAATGGTCACAGCACCAAGCCTGCCAGAGTTCAAGAAGCATGTGGATGATACTTTCAGGCACATGGTGTGACTCTTGGGGATGGTTCCTGTGCAGGGCTAAGGGTTGCATTTGATGATCCTTGTGGGTCCCTTCCAACTCAGCATTTTCTCTGATTCTATGATTTTGTTCTCTTTATGAACAATATTGAAATTACCTAGCTATTATGTGTTGCTTTTCCCTCTGGAATATTGAAGAATGTTTTAATGGCAGGTAATATCACTGCCTTCCTCTATGAATAATATTCATGAATCACAGAAGATTAATTTGCTTTTTCTAAACTATGCTGTCAGAGAAGAAATGGTGAAAATATAACAAGGTACGACAACTTGGATTGTCTTTATTTCCATGTCAATTGAAATCTATTTCTCTCTTATAGAAAATACAGCAACAACTTTTTTTTCTCTTACAACCACATAGATTTTAGGAGATGATCAGCACCAGAAGACCAAGCAGTTTATTCTGGTACATGTGAAAGACATTAAAAATATATGAGTACAGAACTGAATTGAGCTACAAATAGCTGAGCTCCAAGCCAGAAACTCAAAGATGAAATTTCTTGAACTGTATCACTTTGTGGAAGTTAAAAGTGTCTCCTCTGTGTTGGAAGATTCACAGCACTAAAGTACTAGAATTTTTTTATGCCTCTTTTCTTCCAAAACACATACATAGAAGTTGTATTTCTGAATTAGAAAGTTAGTCAGATTGAGAAGTATCACATTTTCAACCATTTTAATTTACTTAATAACTCATTATTTTAACATACTCTATTTTAAAGCCCAGACTATATACTACATAGCTTCCATTTACAGCTTTCAAACTGATGTTTTTATCACTGAATGATGCTGTCATTGATATACAGTGACTGTTCGTTTGCTGGAAAGAAGTTCAATCCAAGTATTCCTGTAGTAGTTTGAGCAAATGAATATACACCCATGTCTAAAGATGGCACAGCTGTTAATCATACAATTTTCTCAGGAACTGAAAATCCCATGATCAGTGTTCAGGTCATTTTGCAGACATTTTAATACATATTTTCTTTTTTGCCTCTTCTTTTATTATTTTCATTGCAGTAAAAAAATAAATCATATATTGATTCCTAGATAGCATAACTTAATCTTTTTGGACTAGTGTGCCTTTTTAAGCAGTTTTCCTTTACATATTGCAAATACAGTCAGATTCCTGATGCAGAAAATCGTGCCTTAAGTTATTCTGGACATTTTTTTCTTACATTAGTTACAGGAAAGGCAACCAGGATAGAGATTGCCTTTTATTTCTTCTTTTGAGTATGGATCATTCTACACTTTGAATCTGCTACCACTTTGCTCCGGAGATATATAATTTTCTTTGTCTGGAGGTATTACTGCAGTAACTTCTAGTGCAATATATCAATTTTATTTTTCATTTCATATCACAGGCAGTAGTGTGTCACATATGCAACAATTGTATAATCATGAAAGTTATGAATATTGGATTTTGTTGTAGCTATGTGCAACATAACATTAGAGATCCATGATCTCATCAAAGATGATCTCATGGAAGGCATCTGATGAGCATACACTGCAGTTTTAGCACTTTCCATACAGGATAAAGGAAGACATAAAAAGTCAGGAAAGAGACCTGCTAAACATGTCTCTCTAATCTACATGACCTGATTTTATCAAGAGCTGTTATTAAGCTACTGCAGCTCAGATCTGTCAGAACTTCTGTTTTAAACTCAGATCATTTTCAGAAATAAAAAAGAAATGCATTCAAATTGATTCAGTCACTGGAAATATTTTTAAATTTATAAAACTGAGGGAAAGGTAATAACCAATGGACTATTTCTGTGTCCAAATTTCTTGGATTCCAATTAGGTTTTTTAGAAAAGACTGTAACAAAATCAAATCATGACTATACTACTTTTCTAGTGCAACTACTAGTCTTCAAGCATGGTAAATGTGGATGAACCTCATTCAAATAATCATTCGTCTTCTAAATAGTGTAACAGGAGTCAGTACACTTGCTGATGTATAAAGGGAAGATCGCATTCATTTTTAATTACATGCTGAACATTGAAAATATAAATTTTTCATTGAATATGGTTTAGTGAACTCTTTGAACATGATGGTGTAGGAAAAATAGAGTGAAAAGGCATAGGAGCTAGTTGTTGAATAACATGTATAACAGTAGGATGCATTTTTCAAAGGAATTTGTTGAATTGTGTAATAGTAGCTTTTACTGTTCCTACAATGCTGCGTATTCTGGGATGCCAATACCAGAACATATTCTGCTGAGTATTTCAAAATAAATTTGTATGGGCAGGAATGCTCTAAGTAGTTTTGTCACCTGAATTCCAATTAGGTAAGATTTACAGACTGAAGTTACAGCAATAGGAGGCAGGGAAATCTCACCTAATTGCCTGTGCTTAGGATGGTACTCAATTTATCAAAAACATACATGCACTGTGTAAGTATTGTGGGATTCTACCTAGATGGATTAATTCAGAAATATCTATATGTGTACTGGAAATCATTAGGTTATGTGATAAAATGCTTGCCTCTGGACATGAGAAGGAGCATGGAGAAATAGTCACAGGCAGAGGAATCTGAATAAACTAACCAGAAAAATGAGCACCCATGTTCCCAGCTACCCTCATGGCTGTCACAGGAAAGCCATCACCCCCAGGGCCTGGGTATGAAACAGAATTAGTCAAGAAGCACCTGGATCACCTTTCAGGCTAAGGTGGGTTATGGCCCAGAGTATGGAACAAGGGGAAAATCATCTTTGACTTGCACAAAATTTATTTTATGGTATCTTGAGGGAAGGTAAAGAGAGGGATCAAGGTACTTTGGGGAAAGAACTATCATTGGAATGAAGGGGCAAGGGAATAAAAGGGGACAATTGTACATAAACAGGCTGATGTGTGCACATGCATAGATGTGGAGGTCAAAGTGCCAGTAACTGTAATAAGTCCATGGGTCACAGAGACCCAGATGAATCCAGGGCTTCCAGCTAGAGAAAGTGAGGTTATGTAAGTCAGAGTGCCATCACTAGTGAGTATCAATCTGGACTACTGTCCTGGTTATAGTGACCAGGACCAGTTTGTCACTGTGTGGGTGTGGCTAAGACTGTGTATTCTACACCCTCT
>JAWWEU010000001.1:72164638-72174731 GCA_035583155.1 Acropternis orthonyx
TCCTCTGTAACCTTGTACTTATTGTGATCTTTTTATTAAATTGTAGTTCTGACTTGCAGTCTTTTTGTGAGTTGGGTCCTTTTCTCCTGCAGGTTTACCCTAAACCAGCACAACTACCCATAAAGTAAATCAAAGGGCTTGGAAATTACAAACTGGGGTGGCCGTAGGTAGGGGCCAGACATGTGTGTATCTCTGAGTGAGACCAATGGAGAACTTGGCTACTGGAGAAACCAGCTTGTCCTGATCAACTTCCAGAGGAATTGTAGGATGTGGGAGTTGACTGAGACAGTGCGAGAGGCAACAGGACATGAAAGGATCCAGGGCTACCCACTTCACAAACTCATTGTTTAAGATCAGTGATTGTAGGACTTATATTTGCATATTTACACATGTATAATTTTCTCACTTTTGGACAATCAGGGATAATTCAGAGTGGGGAATGGGATGAATTGGTCAGTGTCTCCTGCTTCCTTGATTGCTGAAGGTTTATGATGACATGATCTTCAGAAACAATTTTGTGCATACTTACATATATATTGTATATGTGTGCTTGCATATGTGCCTGTTGGAAGTATATGCTTAGACTTGCTACTGGTTGGATGTGGATGCATGGAGCTGCAGCAGCCAGTTCTCAGTTGGGCTGGAGGACTTGGCAACCTGTGACAAAGAAAAATGGAGTTTTACAGAAAATGTGGATTTGCTCATCAAAAAAGGATAAAACTACAGCAGAACAGATGAACATATCAGAAAAATATTTTTATGTAGATTTTCATCTCCCCCCCCTTTCTAGGAGATACATTTTCCAAGTGTAATGCATCTTATCCTAACATAGATGCCTATGACAATTTGTGTAAGTTACCTTCTGGGTATTACTATTCCTTCCGTTAAGGAAGAAAATAGCCTGGAAAAATAGCTTTAATAATGACACTAATTTTACACAATTAAAGAAAGATGAACCACTGTTCCTGAAACCTATGTTGAAATGCTTGCCACTAAGTGTTCAGGTGACAACCTCTGTTGCTTCATATAAGGTATTAAAAGGTACGACTAATTGTCTTTTCATGATTATTTTATATATTCTATGAAGCAGAAAACTACTAAAATAATACTTTCTCCAGATTACAGTTTCTAGATAATGCTTTGTGCTTCGTATTTTAGATTTGGAAGAATTCTGTGTCCCTCTTACGTGTACATTAATGTCAGTCACTGTCATGTTTTGTTGTCTTGTTAACATATTCTGTGTTTGTTCACTGTATCATTACCTTTGTTCACTATATGCTGTTTCCTATCTTGTTACTTCTTCCTTTTCTGCCTACTACTGCAGTGCTAGCTTTGGAGACATTATTCATAAAGACAGTAACCTTGTTATGTCATGTCAGACCCTAGTAATTGTACAAAAAAGAAACTTCAGGAAAGTATACACCAGACATGGACAGATTTTTTATTTTTTTTTAATAGTGACAGAAATTGTTCTTTAACCTGAGAGTGACCCCACTTGTAATTTTTTGTTTCAAAAAATAAATCTCAACAAAATGATTATACTTATTTTTTTTAAAATTGGAAAAGCAATGTAGTTTACTTAACCCTCTTTGGTGGAGTAAAAAAATTTAACCTGAAAGTCTGACACATGTAAGCACCTGAAAATAGGGGTCTATAACAGAAATTGTTAGGCACTTTTAACCATAAATTTTTCTGTCAGTCTCAGTCATCAGTCTTTCCTCAGTGAAGAAGAAGAACATGGAGAAAGGTTTGAAAAAACTTGGAGACACCTCTGTTCATTTGGAAAGAAGAGAACTGAAAGTAAAGAGAGGAAATACAGAAAATGTATTGCTTCACTTTGAAAAGAACACACAGGCAAAAAAGAAAAGTTGTTGAATTATTTCTCAGACTGCTAGTTTTTAATTTTCCTGGTTTAACGTTTGTCATTTAATTTTCTGGCATATTGTCTAGTCCTTCTATTTTATGTAACTTAGTTTTAACAACTAGTTGAGATACTGTCTTATATATTTGAGTATAAATTCACATGACTTTCCCAGAGTTATTTTTTTTTTTAATGAAAAGAATTTGAGCAAAGAAACTCTAGTGATCATTCATCACCATCTGATGATCTGAAATTCTGAAAAAGCTCAGCAATAGAACTGAATTTTTGCAAAAAATAATCCATATATTTTATGCCTCCTACAATGTGCTAAATGAAAATGAGGTGTTGAGATATGATTTTGACTTTTATTTTTATTGTTTGCTTCTAAATACAATGTTTAGTATTTTATTTTTAATAAAAAATAGAAATATGCAGATGTGCCCATTTTTATTGAACAGCTGTGTTTGCTCAGTATCTTGTCTTTCATCAGTTCATCCATTCTTTAGTGCTTGTTGCATTCCTTTGTTAGAGCAGATCTAAAATTAGACTGTAAATAAAGCAAAAAGAGGTCTTGATATGCCTACTTCTATAAATGTCAGTACTAAGCCCAAACTAAAGAGGATAAAACCAGAAGTCTTTTTCTGTTTCTGAACAAAGGCTGCATAGGAAGATGAAAATGGAAAATGAGAAATATAAATATGGAGAGAGTATCAAATAATCTTCTCTTTTGTACAGTCTCACAGCTTCCAGCAGTCAGTCCTCTAAAAGCTTGGGTTAGCTTTACATCATATATGTGCAAGTTTCACTATAATTCTTCTGTATTTTTGACTGCAGTTACGACAGTGTATTTATGTCAGTAGAAGTGTAGTAAAATGGAAACTGAGCCTAATAGCTTTGGGACATCTCTGCTATGAAGGGTGTCATGAACCCAGTTCATTGTTATAAGTCAAACAATTTTCAGATTTACTGTAGATCCACAGCAAATCTAAGTCTTGGAGTCTGAAAATTCTAAATATCTTGGATCTGCAGACATTCAAGAGCATCCAGACTTTTTGGTGTTAACCAGGAGCTGACTGTTGCAGACTGGCTCATCTTCTGGATTTCTGAAACACCGAACAACTTCAGCTCTGCCAAGTCCCTCCAAACAGCGAGATATAATTAGGTGTTGTACCAATTTAAGAAAAGTGACTGATGCTGGAGGAAATGTCCAGGCCAGGGACTTGAACATTGTACTGATAAATTCTTAGAGCAGTCCCCATTATGTATTTTGTCTAGGCCAACTAGTACTTTCCCAAAGAATCTGAGTCAGGGACCATTTGAAACAGATGGTTTGGATGTGGCCAGCCTGCTTTGGAGATTAGAACTGAATTCTGAGCAGTGGTCATTCTATGAGGGATCTCAATTTCTTGGAGTAGTCTTTTGTGTACCTTTTTTTAAATTCCCTAACATAAACTGACTTACAAGGTTTTCCAAGTTAAAACTTCTGTGACTCAGGATTCAGAGGTTACAGAACAGAGCTATGATGGAGGGATCCAGGACTGGGAGCCAAACACCCTTAGCACAGGTCACTGCCATGATTCTTATTCAAGGCAGAAGAAAATCTAGGGAGGCATTTTGCAGTTGTATTCTGGCTACCTTTCTGAGTTTGATTCTGGTGACTGGTACTTCCAAGAAACTAATCTCTGCCTCCAGGTTCTTTGTGATGATACATGATCTCCCCTGTTGTTTTGAGAAGCAATTGTGGAAAGACCTTGTTTGTACCACATCTCTGTATGTACAAAAGGCAGCTGTTGCTAAGAATTATTATAACTGCATGGTTGACTGGTCACTGTTTCACTCTGCCTACAGATTGCACATAGAGCATCTTCTACTATAAAATAAGATTTTTCTTTTCCCTTATTTTTTCCTAGTACAGATAAAGGAGATGAAAACAGTGGCATAATGCATGTGCCCAGGTCAACCAAGAGCAACAGCTGTAAGTAAGGACTAAATTGCAGTGTTGGCTAATTGAACAGGGCATTATTTTATGCAATCTATCTAGGCAGTTGGCTGTAATGCCTAATAGTTTTCTTTTTTTATAATCCAATGTTGTTTCTCCCACATTTACCTGATAAAGTAATGATGATTTTCTTAATTAGAGTTTAATGGTGTAGGGCAAAAAGAGGAACTTGTTCCCTTCAAATATGTTAGCTAAACTGTGATTGCGAGCATTCAGCTATGAGCCTCTGGGTTCCACAGTCATACTTCACTGTAAAATATATGCTGCTGCTGCTGCTGCTGCTAAAAACTGATCCTTTAGAGGAGTGGGGAACAGGGTTAATTTTCAGCCATGCTATTTACCTGATATGGCTTCCAGCAGGGCAATGAGAATACCAGTGGCAGCACAAGAGAAACAGGGGGAATAAACATTTGAGAAGGCAAGTGAGACTCTATTTTTATAAAGAACTCTTGTTTATGATGTATTAAAGAGGATGGATAAAGAAAAAATTGCCTTCTTTTCCCAGAAATAAAATTTTAATTATTTAGGATTGTAATACTGTACATCACATTCCAGATTTGTTTGTAAGTTAGCTCACCCTCCTTTTTAAACCATGTGTTATTCCAGTTTCTCCATAACCGTTCTATCTGGCAAACATAACAAAATTGCAGCTAGCATCTCATTGTTCATTCTCATTTTACGTCCTATCCACTTACCTCATTGGAGACAATAAACAAATAGCAGTTTCTCTACAAGTTGCAGTCTGGTCCAAATAGGTTGTTACAACAAGGGGAAAATCCAGCAATTTTGTGTAGTTAAAACACAGTTACAATGATCCCTCAAGATATATTAAAACAGTTGTCTAGTGACCCAAATTCCAGTATATCAAATGGTACATGTATTTCACAAAATGCTGCTTATTTTATATACTTACATATATATATATGAATAGATATTATATATGCAGCAGAGAAAACAAATTAGATGACATTATTATAACAGACATTGAAATGTTTCCTGACCTTTACATACATAACTCTACAACCTTAATCTTTTTTAAGGTATTTTATTGCATTTATGTACAGATAATGCATTGCATTACACATTCAGTGAACGAAACAATTTGTTAGTAATGGATTAAATAAACTCACCTTTATCTGGCTTTCCTTAAGGCAGTTGGATTAGACCTGGGTTTAGAAGGCATGTAGTTTGGCGACTAGTGGTGGTATTTTAGCAGTGGGGTAGATCTAATTCTAGTTCATCTAATGGTTAGTGGAGCTTGTGAAATCAGTGATTGTGAAGTTTGACAACAATAATTCCTAACCATAGTTTCTTCATAATCCCAGTGATAAAGTGGTTACAGGCAAATTAATCCATTTTATTGTCTAAAACCTTTTCATTTAATGTTTTGCATGGAGCAGGCAGCTGCTGGTATTTCATTTCTGTTCAGCAAATATAGAAGGCAGTCATTACATAGCAGTTAAAAGCATACTCAAAACCTTTGACATTGGTTGATTTTATATGCTGACAGATCATTTATATACAATCACACAGTGCCTTGTTTTAACAAGACCACCATTTTCTTTCAGTGAAAAATGCAAGAAACAAAAACTCGAGCAAATCCTTTTACAAGGAGATTATTTTAAGAATGTATTTAAACCCCTGAAAGCTAATGTCTTCATTGAACATATCCAGGTCTGATCTAAACAGCAGCAATTTGAGGATACCAAAGGAAATCAAAATGAAGTGAAACAAACCTTCTGCTTGCCGGTTCTCTCCCTTGTTGTTTTTGGTTTGGCTGGGGTTTTGGGGGATTTTTTTTTCTTTTTGTTGGTTTTGTCATTGTAGCAAGAACTTCCTTAAGAGGGATTTTAGACATATTTGCATTCATATGTCCTGGAAAATAATAATATTAAAAAAATTAAATTCAGATCTGTAAGCCACATCACAGTTTTAGAAATAACAGTACATCTGAAAATAGACTGGTGAAAGATAAAGTTAGCACTGACATAGAGAAAGATTCTTTTTTTTTTCTTATTATTATCTATAAACAATGTATCTCTTTCATAATGTTGAAGAAAATGAATACCTTGGCCAGAAAATATTCTGAAGTGTGAAACATTTATTTTTTGACAGTGTTAAATCTGGAAAGTCTTTTGTAAAGTTGTAAACTGTTTGATTGGCATTGGAGTAGATTTTTTTCCCAGCATGACAGAAGATTTAACAAAGACCTTTAGAAAGGTTTAGAGGCAGATGCACATTTGTGGATCTCCCAAGGACCATTAGGGCCCCTCTGCCCACCTCACATTCCTGCTCAGACCAGATTTGTTTCTGGTATTTTGTTAATGCTGATTGGTCAGATTAGGGAGGCTTAGGTTGTCTCCTTCCCTATCCTCATCCTTCCACTTGAAAACATAAACATTTTCACACTCCACATCTTCTTGCCAATTAGTGTGGCTTGGTCAGGTTTGTCTCTGCACATTCTGTTTTATGGCCCCTTTGACAAGGTATCCTTAAAGAAGCAGACACTCTCCTCCCACACACCTTTGCAGAGAGCAGTAGGAAAACTTGTCGATTTTCCTTTCCCTCTTTTTTATTTCCATTGTCTTCCTGATACAATCCAGATTTCTACCCTACTTTCTACTAATTGGAAGACAGTGTCTTGGCCTTACACTAAAGTAATATTTCTTTAATGTGTTGTTAAAAAGAAAAGGTATAAATCTAGCTTTGATCTACTGATGAAAAGAGAGGCTATCCAGAAGAAAGATTTGGTTGTGTGGTTTTTTTGTTGTTGTTGTTGTTTTTTGGTTTTTTGGTTTTTTTTTTTTACCTGTTTTGTTTCTTTGTTGGGGGGTTTATTTTCTATGTGATTATTTTTTTGTTTGGTTTTGTTGTGTGGTGGTGGTTTTGTTTGTTTGGTGTTTTTTTAATCTTCTGACTCCTTTGGTAGAGAACAATTTTGCATCTATGTGGCAGAAAAATACGTAAGACTAAGACAACTCATTGGATTTCCATGCATGCCATTCTTTTCTTTAGATCCAAAAAGATTTGAAATACTGTGGCTAGTGGGCTACACTTGCTGAATGTGACTCCATGGACTACATTCTCTTTTCAGCATGCTAGATCTTCATGTCTAAGACACATTAAAGCTCATTTATGAACATGAGTAAATAACACACCTTTTTTCATCAGTGACTATTTTTGTGATATTTATGGGTGTAGAGGAAACATGAAGCACTTAACTATTTTTTTCTGAAGATCCAATAACTAGGTGTTAACAACTTTGAAGCATCATATAAAGGTTTAAGAAGCAGACAGCCGTTGTTTGTGCTGTCACACCAAAGTTCTTAGCCTCACAACTGCTTTATATATAACAATGCTGTACATTTATTTTTCTTCACTGTCTGAGACAGGGGTTGCTTTTCTTCCCAGTTTTTTATTACTTAGTTCCTTCAATGCTGAACTCTATTTCTAATGTGTTTATTTCAGTATGTACAGTATAATTTCCATATAGCTCTGCTTTTGATGGCAGTATGAGTCACTGATAATGATAGAGAAGGAATAGTCTTCTGAATGTACTCTCCTTTTTCTAAAACTGTGGAGGAGTTAAATCTACCTACTTTTTTGTAAAGCCATTTATCAAAATAAGGGTTATAAAACTACAAAGACCATGTTCATATGGCCATTTTACAACTTTATGTAGGTCTTAGATTATGTGTGAAAAGAGAATGTTATAGCAATGCTTTGATAGACATCTTTGGCCACCAGGCAACAGAGGATGAACAAGCAGGTCATTTTATTTGGTTATGAAGTCAGTCAGGTTTATAGGGAGAGGTGATGTCTGTCAGACCAACTTTTCCAATAGCAGAAAACAGAATGTTCTTATGCACAAAAGCCTTATTGAAGGTATATATCCATATCTGTGTCATACATTTATAACACCTCTAGCACAGCTTCAACTGACAAGCATCTCTGTTTTTGCAGATGTATTATCTAGTACAGTAAACATATTACCTCTCCTTACAAGGTCTGCTTTAGCTATTTTCCTCAGACAATCAGGGATGGCAGCAACATGACTCATATATGATTATATAACTATGACCAACTTTGTTTTTGCACAAAAACCTGTATAGAATCTTCTGTTGGGAGCTGTTAATTTGTTTCAAACCTTTCTCAAAGTAGCACTGTATAGTGAGTCTCTAAATCATATCTCCAACCATTATTTGTGTAGCAACACTTTGTGTAGTACTCAAAATGCCACCTAACCCTTCATCTTTTCCTTCACAAAATTGCTGTTTGTGTTGTGACTGTGACAAGATCTCCCCTAGAGATGTGCTAGGGAACTTGAGTAAGATACAGACATTGTAACTACAGCTGTCAATGTAGCCCAGAAGAAAGCCAGTAGGAGAACCCCAGGAAAGACTATATGATTCATCATTTGGGAGTCAGAGTTTATGGCATCCAATTACTGCCAGGCATGTAAAGAGGCTGTATGGTAGGTACACAAATTTTTGTACAGTCACACTTCAAAAACTTTGATAATTTATTCTGTCTTATTCTGATTCTCCAACTTCTTTTTAATTTCTTTCATGCTGTCTACTTATTTTTTTCCTTTTTCACCTTTTTTTATTTGGTTGGTTTTGTTTTTACTGCATTTTCAGTACATCTGAAAGCTCAAAGTCCTATTCCTGTTGAAAGTGATCCCTTGCCCTGAGAATTTTTCATGTATTTCTTTCCTCAATTTTTGCTTCGAAGTACATATGCAAGTATGGATGGAATATCATATACTCTCTCTTAAATATGCAATTTCCATCTTGTCGGTATCTGCAAAAATAAAGTTTCTGTTTCCACTTTAAAGAATTTTCTTCACTAACATCTCTTGCATTTCTTTAACTTGTAGATAGCTAAGATTCTACTCTAATTTTCTTGTCTTGCCTTTTTTTTTTCTATTCTCTTTCTGCAATTCTAATGAAACATCCCTTCAAGCACTGGTCAGGTTTCATGGTTATTAAAAAACAAAACCAAAACAACTTTAAATCTAACACAAATCTTATTGAAGGTGATAGGAGCTACTTCCCTGGCTATCTGATATATGTTTGTTAGGTTAAATTTCATGGGGATCTGTGATGTGCAGAGTCAAACAGAACTGATTTTAGCTGTCAAACAGGCTTTTCTGGAGTTGCAAACCTTAAGCTTTACAATCCACTTCATATCCCTACAAACACAAAGAATTATTTATCCATTAACTGTACAACAAAAGTAATAGATATCCTCATTATCCAGTCTGTTAATAGGATCTAATTTCTGCAAGTATATGGAGACACATTTAAATACTTAATAAAGTTTTATTTACTGTGTTACTATTCACTTTGAATTTAACATGATTCTCTTCTAATTTTACTATGAACAAAGATTTGTTATAGCAATTACAATGTGAGGAGATTATTTACATTCAGTTTACCATAGATATTTAACACTACATTAAATACCACCACAAATTCTAAGCATTGTGCAGCATTGAAAGAGACTGGAATGACTGCATTTTCACTAACAACACACAAACTGTTTAAAGCCAATTTGATACAGTCAGTTCTCCATTTTATGAACTATAGTCACAGAATTAATTCAGCCTGCTAACACTGAAATTCATGAACATGTTGCAGCTATGGGTCAAGTGTAGCTGTCTTTGAGTTGGTGTTTGTAATCCTTTAACACAACCTGTACCAAGTACAATTGCTCAGATGACTCCATACTGCATCCTCTAAGAAGAGATTGTTATGGTAGCCCATGAATGAACACAGTCTAGCATTAATACTCTGCTGCTCTCAAAATAATTGCTATAAGTATAGGAGACCACAGTGCAGCAAATTTTACTATGGTTTTCAGGTTGTGTTGTATGGAGATTATTTTGGTCAAGCAGAATTTAATAACTTGGTCCCTCTCCAATCCAAAATAACTAAAAGGACTCCCAATTCCAAGTGTAAGTAGAAAATGGTACAGCTGTATTTTTATAGTCCTGTCATTAAGCTAATATACATACAGCTCATTTTCTTTATTTTAGTGAAACAGTTAATAAGATACAGCTCTCACAAATTATTTCAGTGTTATTATAGTAGGTTTATCATAAAGAGAGGAAGTATGTATTGAGATAGGGCAGTCCTGTGGCCTAAAGGAGAACACTCTGGACTCTGAATCCCAAGGGCCTGAGTTCGAGTCTCAGTGGGGACTGTCCCCTGGGCAGTTAAATGCCTCCC
>JAWWEU010000001.1:72182480-72220025 GCA_035583155.1 Acropternis orthonyx
CATGGGAGACCCTACTGGAGGCACAAACCACTGCCAGCATAGCTCACAACCTCATAAGGGCACGCAAGCTTCTCCCCCACGACAAAGTTGTGCCTGTGGAGAAGTATTTTGGAGTAGACATGTGCAAAAGGAAGAAAGAACTGAAGAACTTTGTCCCTGCAGTTCATGGGTCCTGCTACGGCACATTGATTTGTAATTTGTGAGTGTTCAGAAGGCCTGAACAAAGGCATACTCATGATTGGACAGCACAAATATAATAAATATGATAAAACATGTTGTTAGCCTAACTTTAGAAAATTCAATCTTTCTGGTTTATCCACTCTGAAAATGAGTTATATCTAGATTTATTTATTATTTTTTATTCCTTATGAAGTAATTGGACTAAACTCAGTATTTACCAAATGAAATCTTCATTAATTTAAATTTCCCTATTTGTGAGTTCAATAGTCCAAACCATGTCTGTCTTCTGAATAAGAGGAATACCTAAAAGGTTAGGTTCAGAACATGCTCATTTTACTTCCAGAATGACTGATGGTCATTATCACCCAGCATGCACAGACAAACACAACTAAAAAATTATAGGAGAAAATCACACACAAACACACTCAAAAAGGAAAAAAAAAATGTAGGAGAAAATTTATGTCTGTGTATGGAAAGTTTTCTTTATTTTATGGTATGAAAATTACTAAAAGAACAAGCGTAGGTGGATATCAAAGTAATATAGAGTGAATTGTTAAAACCAAGGAATCAGAGCCTACAGATTCAACAATATTAAAATTCTCTCGAATTACAACTACTGCAGGAGAAAAATAGCACAGTCAGAAAAAAATCAGTGGTTTTCTAGGAGTTGTTTGTATTCCTGTAGCATAATCCGTGACAAATTCTTTATCTGTTCTTAATAAAATCCTTTTAGAATTTCATAATAATTTTAACCAAATAATCCTAAATTAAGAAACAAAGCCACAAAAACATGAGCTAGCTAATAACATGCTGTACTTAAATGGCTTTGAAGCACAATAAAAATTAGATTAATTTTTGTGTCAAAAATGAAATGTCACTATGGAAAACATTTTTTGTTGTTACTGTGATTAATATTACACTTTTTCAAATGGAACATCCACAGGCTTTGATAAAAATTGAAGGGAGATCTATTATTTGCTTCCAGTATCCTAGTTCAGAATAACTCAGCCTGAGGAGAGGAAATGGGAAGAATCACGGAGACAGAAAGAATTTTATTGTACCCTTTGAGGTAAATTAAACACAGACTTTTGCTTACCTATATGTTAAAAACCAACAAGCAAAAACCAGAAAACCAAAGAAACACCCCCAAAACAGCGTATTGCACAGGTCCTGCTGCCATAAGCAGCTCTACAAGGAGTCTGCAAAGATGTGTCAAGAGCCAAGTCCTTATAAGGACTTAACACCAGCACTGATGCAGTGAATGTTGCATTAGAGATCCCGTGTTCAGCACCAGCTCTGCTGCCCAGGGGTGGCCTCTGAGCTGTTCAATTCCAGGATGGCTACAAGAGAATGCTGGGGGTGTTATTTATCCCATCACCAAGGGAAATTTTCCCCATTTACAGGGAGGTGTTCTATTTCTGGCATTCCTCCTGCCTTCCTGCCTGCCTGCCTAACTCTCTCTGTATCTGGCATTTCTTGTCCTTCATGCCATACTGCTCTTCAGTCAAAAATTGTCATTGCCATGCAGATATAATTTGAATTTTTTTTTACTCCATCCTCTGGTATAACTTAACAGGAGCAAATAGAATAGAAAATGGAAAATGAAGAATGCAAAAATAAAAGAGTATAATGAGAAAGGACAGAATAATCATAAAATTGTAAAATGATATAATAGCTTGGGCTGGGAGGGACCTTAAAGATCATCTAGTCCCAGTCCCCCTGCCATAGGCAGGGACACCTCCCAGTAGAAGAGGTTGCTCAAAGCCCCATCCAACCCCACCTTGAATTTTTCCAGCGATGGGGCATCCATCTTCTTCTCTGGGCAACCTGTTTCAGTGTCCCATCATCCTCACATTAAAGAATTTATTCCTAATATCTAATCTAAACCCACCCTCTTCAGTTTAAAGCCATTACCCCTTGTGCTATCCCATGCCTTTGTAAATAGTCTCTCTACATTTTTCCTATAGGCTCCCTTCAGGTACTGGAAGGCTGCAGTAAAGTCTCCCCATAGCCTTTTCTTCAGGCTGAACAACTCTAACTCCCTCAGCCTGTCTTCACAGGAGACATGCTCCAGATCTTGGGGTATCTTTGTACCCCCCACCTCTGGACCCAGTCTAGCAGGTCCACATCTCTCTTGTGCTGAGGACCCCAGAGTCGGATGTAGCACTCCGGGTGAGTGTTAGACACCACACCAGCTCGGTAATTATTGGGTCAGAACCACCTTGTGAGGGGTGCATGTGTGTGTGGAGGGGGCAGGGATGGATCAAACTTCATGGAGGTGGGATGGCATTGCATCCCTCATGGTAGCTGCTGGAACCCACATGGGGAAGCCACAGAGCAGCTGCCAGTCACAAACAGCCTAGGAAAATATAACACCTCACAGCTCCTGGAGTCCCTGACCCAGCTCAGATTGGCAGGGACAGTGGGAACACGGCCTCTCACCCTGGCCTGTGACCCTAGAGTGGTCGGTGGGGCTTGGCTATAGAGACTAGAGCAGATAAAACCAGGGGTATGAGTGTGGCACGTGTCACGGTCCTGCCATCTGGTTGTGTGAGAGCTGCTCTCCAAAGAGTCAATGGTAGTTATTTCTCCCTCTTTCTCTACCTTTCTTTTCTTGCTCCCTCTGCTTTTTTTTTTTTTTTTTCCTTTGCTCCTTTCTTGATCTTTTGGGTGGCTTGGAATAGGAGAGATTGGATTTGACATCTGTGTATTGATTGAATATTGACTTGGGTGTTGTGGATTATTATGTGCTGAGTTGCTATTGTGGTGGCACATTTTGTCTAGTTTTTGTAGTGCCCATTTTGAATCATTGCCAAGTTCCCTTATTTTCTCCCCTAAAATGATAAAGAAACCCCTTGGGATCAAGTTCATGTCTTATTCTCTTGATGTTATCTCAACATATTAAAAACATATCTATATATATATATATGTATGTATATATAAAAGTAAAACTGCTAGCTGGACTGTGAGCCTGAAGCTCCAGGCCAAGAGTGTTACAGTGGGGTCTCACAAGAGCAAAGTAGAGAGGCAAAATCACTTCCCTCAACCTTCTGCTCATACTTCTTTTGATACAGTCCGGGATGCTGTTAATTTTTACAGGCTGAGAGCACACACTCTTGGCTTTTGTCCCACTTTTATCCACTAGAACCAACAAGTTTTCTACAGGGCTGGTCTCAGTGAGTTCTTGTCCCAGTCTGTATTACGTCTGGGATTGCCCTGACCCAGGTGCAACACCTTGCACTTGGACTTGTCGAACACCATGAGATTTCCATGGGCTCACTGCACAAGCTTGTCCAGGTCCCACTGGATGGCATCCTGTCTTTCAGGTGTGTCAACAGTACCATTCAGCTTGGTGTCATCTGTAGACCTGCTGAGGTGCAACTGATCTTGCTGTCTGTGTCATTGACGAAGATACTAAAGAGCAGTGATCCCAAGACAGAGCCCTGAGGGACACCACTCATCACCAGCCTCCGCCTGGACATAGAGAATTGTCCACAACTCTCTGGTTGTGTCCATCCAGTCCTTTTCCATGGAACAGTCCACCCTTCAAATCCATGCCTCTCCAGCTTGGAGATAGGGATGTCATGTGGGAATGACAATTTCTTACTAAGTAACAAAGGATATCCATGGCTTTGTTTTTGAATGGCACTTTCAGCTAAGGAATTTTTCTTATGATCATTACTCTTAGGCCAGACTATAAAATATATTGTGATAGCGAGCTTCATTTAAGATGCCTTTAAATGTTTGGTCCTTAATTTCTAATCAAGTTTGGAAACAGAAAATACTGAATTTGTTGATATTCAGTTGAGATAAGTTAGAGAGATACCAGAAGGGAGGGGAAGATGATGAAATGGTGCTTGTATTTAAAACAATCACCTTCTATTTGACACAAAGAGTCAAAAACAGGTACAGTTTTTTATGGTTTTGAATAAATATATTTGTATCAGTAATGAAAATTTATCTCTGAGCCTTTTCTATACTTCTGTCACTCTTTTCCATGCGTTCCTACCTCTCAATTTCCTTAATACAGTGTAAAGTTAAAAATTGTACAGAAGCTTGAAACAAGGTAATCATTCTATTAGTTTGCTGTATCATGTGTGGCGATAATTCTGCTCTCTGGACTTGCATCAGATTTCTTTCTTACAAACCACCTGTCACAAGAAAGATGAGCCAGCACAGTTAATTTTTAGATTAAAGTATTTAGGAGTTGGCAAAAATAAAAACTTGTTATTGATGGAGCTATATAACCTGATATTTATTTGACTTGTTGATAGAGTCACCCTTTAATTAGTCTTCCTATTAACAAATTCATAAAAGAGACCATGTGCTCAATACCCTGAGATAGCTCAAGATCTCTGTGTTTTATGAGCTTTTTCTGTTTCTCTCCACAATAGAGTCTGGGCCCAATGGCAAAACTGGAACTGCCAGTATTCCTAGATGTATGACTAAAATTAAGAAGTCACTGGCCAATAATGTTAACCGCAATGCTCACACTGTGCTTTTGTGACTGCTAACTCTAGGAAAAAAAAAATTCCATTTTTCTTTTTAGTCTATAAAATTGGATTAAACCCAGCTTCTATTAAAAGCTGTCAGACATACAGCACTAATTCCCAAGTCTTGGTATTGAGTCAAAATAGATTGCACATCACTTTCTCACTTGCACTGCTCATGTGAGAGAAAAATACCATAACCAAATGGGAAAGTAAGTTTACCAGCACCCAAAAACATGCAGAAAATTATGCTGATACAGAAATAATTTCAAGTTTAAATTATCCTCATTGTGAATGTTCTGTTGTTATGCTTTTTAGGTAGTTTTTCTTAGTGTTAGGCTTTTAAAATTTAAATAAATTATGAATTTTTGTAGAAAACATACCAAAGCTTCATGGACATCCATTTGCTTAAAAAAGGGAGACAAATGGTGTCTAAGGTATCCAACACAGATCTATGCATTTAATTGCAGAGATCTGTTTTTTGTAAAGTGCATCACACACTGCTTAAGTACATTTGTCTTTTGATTAAGGGTTATAGGAGCTCCTGACAAATTTAAATGTAATTAAAGCTAGAAAGCTTCAAATTGCTTAAAACTGTTGAACATAGGTATGGAGAACAGCCCTTGTAGAGATTCCTCTGTTGGTAGATCTTGCTGACCATTCCCTTTTTTAGACAATGTCTATTTACCTCTACTCTGCAGTGTGCCCTGAGAACTCACTTCTAGCTCTGTCCCATGAAGCAGGTTCAGAAAACTGAAGAAAAGCTGACGAACTGTTCAGTGAATGAAGAGCTTGTGTCTTTCCCTAGTCAAAAACACAAGTAGACCCTGGGCTTGCTATATGATCCAGAGCATATATATATATAATCTTGTCAAGTGACTCAGAATAGAAGCCACATTCCTGCACCACATCTCTGTGCCTACATGTTACTAATAATGTGCTTACCAATCTAAAATTCCAGTGTGACAATAGATAGCCTGGTACCAGTTACTAGGCAAAACTATGGAAATGATGATGTGTGATTTATTTAGTAAAGAAATATAGAATATTAATATAAATAATGTCATTTGATATATATTTATGAAAAATGAGTTTTCAGACTGACTGCATTCCTTGTTGAAATTTCAAGTTTGGTTTACAAATTCAGCTATCTAAATGAAATAAATTAAATATCATTAGAATGTTGAAATGTCTGAGTTTTATAAATGTGCCATATTGTGGTTTGAAATATTAAAATTATTTAATAAACATGACTGTCAATAGGAAATTATTGTGAAATGATGGTGATAATTTGGATTTACAGAAATGCTGAAAAAGCGATGAAATTTATCCTCTTTACTGATGAAATTTAAGTACTCAAATGAAATCGTCGAGCCATATGAGCTGAAATTTAAGCTGCATTTATCACAGGGGGAGGAAGATTATACATGGTAGTATCTTAAACCCCAGGAAAGCAGAACTGTGGTGATCTAAGATACTACCATCCCCATGCGCTTGCTCTTTCCTGTATAGATAGCAAATTGTACAGTGCAGACTGATAAAGAAAAAAAAAATAGACCCAAATAAAAATCCCCATCTCAGATGAAAATGGCCATTTCATAGCCGGGAACACTAATGCAAAGGCCCAGTAAAAGGTTTCTACAAGGTTTTTCACCAGATACTTGAGCTGTAGGCAGATTTTTGCAATCCTTTTGAAGATTCTAAGGTTAGTCTGTGCTGCTTTTTCATTAATACTGGCTCTGCCTTACTATGTCAATGATGAGCTTTGCCATTTTACACCTAAAGAAGGTTTTAACAACTATGATAGTTGCATAGCAGCTGTCCTTGATTCATAACAGATTTGTTTAATAATTTACTGTGTTTCCTTCCTGTCCATGCCAAAAAATCCACCAAAACTGAACCAGAATTCATGATGCAAATTTCTGTATTTTTCTGAAAGGTATCTTTATTGCGGTTTCTGTCTTGTCTCTTAATATATGGAGAAGGTGATGAAGATAACCCCCAGAAAAAGATAAATCTTGTAATATTTTGCTGACACTCATGGCTGATTATTAAACAGTGAAATCTTCCTTCAAGAAAAGCAAATTCCAGCTTTTGAACCATGGAGTGAAAATGGGAACAGATTTTAATCTATTACCTTTGAGGTTTTAAAAACTCAGGCTTGTCTTAGATTACACCCTAGACTGCTCCAATGCAACAGCACACCTGTATCCTTATGCTCCTTACACTTGAAAAATACTTTTGTCCATAGTAACTATGTTCTTATATTTACAGATCTCAGTTTCTTTGACATCTTACCTTTCATGTTTGTCACATGATAGCCATAGTGCTGGCTATCAATCCCTTCAATGCATTTTTCCATACACTGTCACATAGGGACATCAGGAGGTGTGGTTATACTTGGAAGATAGATGAGCCCTAGATTAGTTAAAATATTAATTAATCATTAATAACTAAATGATAAAAAACAAAGTAGAATCACACAGCCATAGAATTGTTTAGGTTGGAATGGACCTTAACTGCCATCTAGTTCCAAACTCCCTGTCAAGGACAGGGATGCCTTTCACTAGACGAGGTTTCTCAGAGGGCCTTCCAAGATGGCCTTGAACATTTCCAGGGATGGGACATACACAACTTCTCTGGGCAACCTGTTCCAGTGTTTCACCTCCCTCACAGTAAAGAATTAATTGCTACTATCTAATATCTAATCTTATCTTTCAGTTTAAAACTGTTACCTCTCATGCTGTTACTACACTCGCAGATGAAGAGATCCTCCCCATCTTTCTTGTCAAACCCACTTAGGTAATGGAAAGCTGCTAGAAGATCTTCTCCAGGCTGAGCAGCCCCAGCTTTCTCACCTCTCCTTCATAACAGAGGTGTTCCACCTTCATGACCCTCCTCTGGACCTGCTCAAGTAGGTCCGTGTGTTTCTTGTTTTGGGGGCCCCAGAGCTGGACACAGTACTGCAGGTAGAGTCTCACAAGAACAGAGGGGAAGAATCACCACCCTTGACCTGTCAGCCACACTTCCTTTGATGCAGCCCAGGATATACAGTGAGCTTTCTGGGCTGCGAGCACTCATCACTGAGATATGTTGAGATCCTCATGCACCAATACCCCCAAGTCCTTTTCTGCAGGGCTGCTTTCAATACACTCATCACCCAACCTGTCAGGTTATATTTGGGATTGCCCTGATTCAAGTGCAGGACCATGCACTTGGCCTTGCTGAAGCTCATGAGGTTCCAGTGGGCCCACTCCTCAAGCCTGTCAAGGTCCATATGAATGGCCTTCCTTCACTCAAGTTCATTGACTGCAGCACTGATCTGGGTGTCATCCACAAACTTGTTGAAGGTGCACACAGTCCTACTGTCAAATCTCTGACAAAGATGTTAAATAATACTGATTACAGTGCCAACCTCCGAGGAATGCCACTTGTCACTGGTCTCCACTCACATATCAAGCCGTTGACTACAACTCTCTAATGTCTCCATCCAGATGATTCCTTATCCATGAAGTGGTCCACCTGTCAAACCCACATCTCAATTTTAGAGACAACCATGTTGTGAGGGACAGTGTCTATGCACAAGTACAGGTAGATGATGTCAGGCTCTCTTCCTTTATCTACCAATATGGTAACCCTCTCATAGAAGGGCACCAATAAATACATAAATAAATGGAGAAAAAAACTTATGAATAATAACAGAACATATGAGGCTCCTCATGTGGGGTAAATTTTCTTCCTCTGGCACAGTGACTCTGTAGAGGATTCAGAATGTTGGCACCTGTTCCTATAGGCCCCAATCCCAATTTACTCTCACACATACCTCGCTTACCATTTCTCTTTCTCTCTCAAACACAATGCATACATCAACTTTGATTTACCATGACAGTTTTGTATCATCAGTGTTTTGTTCTGAGACCTCCATGTGCTTTGCAATGACATATTACTTTGAATTCTTTCAATCATCTCTTTCCTCTTCAGTTCCTGTTCCTTCCTCATGTTATTTTCAGGTCCTAATCTCCAGTTATTTTCTTCTTCATACTACTTTTAGACATTACATTCACACCTCTCCAGGCAAACATTGGTTGCTTGACAAATGTCTTAGCTCCCTTTTCAGAGATTAACTGTAATAATTGCCAAACCCAAATTTGCCTCTGGCAGATTTGTGGTGGCAAGAGATGGCTGTCTAAACTCGTCCATGAGGTTATTATATCTATAGCAAAATCTGGAACAATCTGAGTGGCTTATTTTGGTAACTACACAGTTTTCAAAATTCTTATTTTGATAGAACCCTTTGAGCATATTATAGACTAAAGCAAGTCTCTATTTTTATCTGAATATATAAAAAACATTTTCATGTCATGCAGTCTGACAAGTTGCTTTAAGGCAGGCATCATGTAAGGGCAATGACATTTCAGCTAGAGTGTATATCCTTATGGCAATAATCAATATTTCCATTTTATTACTAAAGAGAATCTAAAATTTTGTCCTTGACCATATTAGACCCTACCAGTACTCAACTACCTTTATACAACTGGGCAAAACCTTTATCTAGTTGTTGTGGTTTAACTCTAGTAGACAGCCAAGCCCCTCACAGTCACCCAGTCACTGCCCCACAGCAGGATGGGAGAGAGAATTGGAGGGGTAAAAGTGGGAAAATTCATGAGTTGAGACAAAGACAGTTTAATAGGTAGGGCAAAAGGTGCACATGCAAGCAAAACAAAATAAGGAATTAATTCACTACTTCCCATCAGTAAGCAGGTGTTCATCCATCTCCAGGAAAGCAGGACTCCTTCATATGTAGTGGTTATCTGTAGAGACAAATGCCCTAACTCCAAAGGTACCCACTTCTTTTCTCAGATTTTATTGCTGAGCAGGACATCATACATGGGGTATGGAGTATTCCCTTGGTTAGCTGGGGTCTGCTGCCTTCATTCTGTCCCTTCCCAGTTTTTTGTGCATCCTCAGACTAATTACTAGTGCAGCAGTATGAGAAGCAGATTGCTGTTGCATAAGCACAGCTCAACACTAGCTGAAACACCCCTGTGTTATCATCACAGTTTTGGTCACATCCAAACCAGTGCCATAGAGGCTACTATGAAGAAGACTAACTCTATTCCAGCCAAAACCAGTAGTGGTAGTGAACAGAACAATCAAAATTTAAAAGTACAGACTGTTCATATATATAATATATTCCATAAACAGTCTAGAAGACATTTTCTGTTTTCATTAGTGAAGCTGGACTATGCTATTTATTCATGAGAGATATTTAATCAGAGTTTTATACTGAAGATAGATGATTTTTTTTAAAAAGTATGAGGTGAAATTAATCCATTTATAGCTAGGTTTTAAATATTGTCATTTTCCTAGTGTTCTGATGAAAATATCATCATGATGTGAGAAACTGATGGAGTATACTGACTATCACAAACTAAAAAGTAGTGATCAGTATTTTAGTAACTCTTGACTGAGACCAATATTTTTCTGGGATTATTTTCAAAATCAAAGCAGAGTAAGAGCACTGGGGATTTGACCAATGGTGCAACTTCCTGGAGTGTCTGTGTGCTCCATGAGAAACACACATCACTGCTGTCAAACAAAATTGCAGCAACTATAGTAAATAGTCAGGAAATATCATAAACTGACAAGGCATAAACAAAACCAACAAAATATGTCTAAAAGTGTTTTCAGAAATCAGTATAAATTATTTGGAAAACAAAAGATTAGGCAGTCAGGCAGCAGCTGATGACACTTCAGGTTATGTGAGCTTTGCATACCAGTTCTAAATTAATTATCAGCTAACTGGTATGCAACAATGCACTGCATGCCTATGATATGCTGTTATACAGCAGATAAATTGTGTACAAAATTTAAAAGCAAATTCCATCTTTTCTAAGGTAACAAAAAATTTCCCAGCTCTATTTCAGTTAAATTCAAAGTCAAGGAGTGGCAAATATAATTAGTTTATGTCCTGTTATGGCAACCTGAGGAGCAGGTGCACAATTGTGCTCAGTTGAATAGGATTTTTCAAACAAACAGCAGTAAGCATTTCAAGCATTTCCACCTGCCTTGTGATCACATCCTATCTCAACGACTGCTTCTCATCAGCACACTACTCATAGGTATCCTGGGGATAGTCCATCTGGTATGTTCAATGGTATGTTAACCTGCGAAGCCTGCTTGCCTAAGAGAACTTTAAAATACTCTGGGTAGTGGTTTGAGAATCTAAAGCTAGGCTGTGAGAATGCAAGATGAATCTGTTCAGGGAGCTAACCTTAGGGCCTTGAGATGATTTTCATGTAAAATATAGATATAATCCATCACTTTATTTGAAATAAAATAATTTGAAAAATTCTTTCTGTACTACAACTCACAAAAGGTTGTGGAGGTTTCTCCTTGCTATTTTTTTCTACTTGTTCACTTGAGAGAATTTTATCACACTTAAATTAACTTAGTTCCAGATACATCCCTATTTTCATGTGCAAATTATGTTCCCACCTTGAAGGGTGACATAATAAGGTCTTTAAACTTTTGTATTTCAAATGGATTGTTTTCCTCTTTCAGTCTTGCTACTTATAACTCACTGCAGTCCCCAGGGTGCTGTGCCTTTTTCCTTGCATTTGAAGGTTTATCTTGGAGACAGGTAAAAGCAAGCAGCACAATTTTCTTCTCTGGCACAGATTATATTTTATCACTCTACTGCTTGCACATTTTAAAACCATTGGCAGCAAACTGTGATCATCTCAGTCCTGAACAACTTACTCAAGCATCATTTTGATTACCTCTAATAGAAGTTTAGTTTCAAAGGGAATTTTAAGTCAGGCTAAATAAATGTGGTACATAATGATGAGGATTACCTTAAATCCTGAGTTGATCCAATATTCCAGGAGTATTAAAAAAAAAAAAAGTTCATTTATAAAGATATCAAAGTTCTTTCTTTATTTTTTATCACTAATTTTTATTTAGCAACAGTGTATTGAAATCTAGGTAGAATCTGAAAACCCACATCACATACCTTCAACAGCTAAATCAATTCTTTTCACAACTGAATAGCATATTTAAACAGTATATTTTTGTAAATGGCTGTCTGTGTGATATATCTCCTGTATAGCCTCTTTGCAATTTCCTTTTAAATGTAGCTGCATTTCCCTGCATGTTTGACTTGATTTCAGTATTATTCTGATACAGCATTAACCATTTTGAAAACTATGGATTCTTATGTTATTGTTTAATTTTAGGCAGAAAAACACTCATTTTTTCCCATAAATAGTTGCCAGTTGTGACATTGCAGTATTATAAAGCTTGCACATGTCAGACAGTGATAAAAGAAAAAACTCTGTTAAAAATAATTACCAAATGCAAATATGGTATGAGAGATTAGAATCAAGCATATTACACCCTTCATGAAAAGAAAGCACATTAAGAAGTCATTACTGAAATAGCTTTCAGACCTAAACATGATGTACTTAGTGAAGTGATGAAAACTTGGAATTTAGATTTCATGTTTTTAAATGGCACTACTGAGAACTTAAAAGACTTTGTCAAGTTACTGTGTTTACATCGTGTTCCAGCCTGCAGAAAATGCTTATAACATGAACTTTTGCAATCCAAGAAATTACACACTAACATCAATCTACACAAGAACTTGACAAATTTCAAAGCTTATGAGCCAGAAATGTAAGAAAATATTATTCTCACAGAACGGTGTATTGAGAAAAATAATAAATTTTATCTAAACTGCTGTGTAAAACTGAGGGTTTTTTTCAGTGTGTATTTCAATAAGCCTATGAAGGTCCATCATGCTTTGCACCTCCAAATACTACTTCAGACTCTATAAATTCACAATCAAATAAATCACTAAAATATTTCTGGAAGTAAATAATGAGAAAATATATGCATCGGAGGTTATAAATTTGAAAATACTATTGATAATAACTATAGCTGAAATTTGCCATTTCCAGAATTAAGACAATATTAACTGTTGTTATCCTTCTGTTTCTTTAAACCCATTGTGGGAAATGAAGTATGAAATTTGAGTGGTAGGCCTGACTTTTTGACAGAAATAAGTAGCCTCAACATGCCTATGAAAAACACAGTAGAAGTTTAAGCTCTAGACATAAAAGCTATATTACTAGATCAACCTAAACTTTGGAATACAAACAGACCCTTTATTTCAACTTCAGTTTAGTCCATCAGCATCCTGGGAATAATAAAGATTTCTGATGACAAATAGCACCAGACCAATACAGAAACAAAAAGCATGAAACTAATGGAAAGTAAAGTCAGCAGCTCACAGGTACTAAGGTGAGCAAAGGAAGAGAATAAGGGAATAGTTTCAGTCTGATGCTCCCATGCATGGAATGTAAAAATACATTCTCATTTCTTTTGGGAATAGTATCCAGAAAACTGTTGGTCATTAGTGAACCTGCCATACACCACTCATGCTTGAATATAAACACAGGAATATTTCTATTACTTTTTTTTTCTTTCTTATGAAGGTATATCTTTCCTTGTAGGCACTCAAAAATCTCCTAAAGCTGCACATGTACATCAAAGACAATATTAAGAGACAGAATTAAACTACATAAAATTTGCAGTGCTGAACCAAAATTGTAGAATAGGAGAAATGATTTTTTACTTCTCTTATTTTCAGATTTTATTTACGTTTCTTTACATGTTAAAATAAAAGTCGCAGGACATATTTGTCAGAAGACCTTCTTCATCTATTCTTAGACTGAGAAGAATAAAAGTAGGAAAACAAATGAAACAGAAAGTGAAAAAACAGCATATTGGATGCAGATGTCAAAGTGGTGTCAGCAGGTGACTGCAGGGGTAGCCTCTGTTGGGAAAGCTATTGGGGGAGGAGTGAAGCTGAGCCTGGGAAGGGAAGAAATGTGTTATTGTTACATTTCCCTTTGTTTCTCCCTACCCAAAGATACTGTAATTGGCAACAAATTAAATTTATTTTCCCCATTTTGAGTCTGTTTTGCCAGTGAGGGTAATTGTTAAGCAATCTCTCTGTCTTTATGTCAACACGTGACCTTCCCTGTCCTATTTTCTTCCCCTGACATGTTAAAGAGAGGAAGGGAAGGAGCAACTGGGTGGAAATTTGGTTGTTAGCCAAGGCTAACTCACTGAAAACAGTTTTTTTTTTTTTTTTTAATACAAAAATTATAAGTCATCTGTGAAATCCCTGTATATTAGCCAATAAATAACAATACACAATAAATAACTAAACCTTTTTTATTTGCCTTGAACGTACCTATCATACAACATGTTATTTAAATATAAATTTTCTGCACCACTGAAACTTTTCCAAATACAGCTTTGCATTTTATAGTAACAATAAATAAAATAATGAAATGTTACATAATTTAATTAATGCAGCAGTTACATTAAAATCATATTTAACACCTACCAAGCATAAGCAGGAACAATTTCTGTCCTTTTAAGAACAGCGTTTTAGTGAAACTGATTTGAAGCAAATTTTAATGACCTAAAAGGTAGGAGTCTTGATTATGCAAGTCACTTTAGATTTCTACACAGTTGGTAGAGAAAGATAAGCACCTTTGGAAGGTTATTCAACCCACTCTAAATGACTTGTATTAAAGTCATCCACCTTTCAACAGCTAAAGTCAGGTGAAACTAATCCTTCCATGCCTCAAATGAGAATTTTTCAAAAGATAAGTGCTACGTGAACACCAATATTAATATTTAATCTTCAATATTCTGCTAAATTTATGTTCTCTTAGGTAGGATGCTAACAAAAATGCTACAAAATACTTATATAGTTAAAAGGAGAGGAGACAGACGAAAGTGATGATATATATTTGTTATTCAACTAGTCTATCATCATGGATAGATCTCTCATAAACAGACATATAATAAGCATATGCATTCTTCTGTTGTGTTAGGTGTCAGACATGTGACACATAGGATTGAGTACCAAGGATTATATTACATCTTCAAGCACAATGCAGATGGCATTAAATGTTTTTGTGCTTTTTGCAATGAATCAAAGGCAAACTAAAAGGTTGGACCTAGAGGAAGGGTTGAGCGCACATAAATAGAGACATTGAACATCTTCCTGAGATGGAAAGTTCAGGACAAAAGAGCTCCTTGAGGGGTACCAGAGTAACTCCTGTATTCTCCAGTTACCCTGGACAAACAAACATTGATTGTAACTTGTCTCAGTATTTGTAGTTAAAAAAATAATCTGAAAAACAAACATGTAAAATACAGACTGAAAGCTCAGCTGTCCTAATGAAATTTACATAACCTGCATAAGTGTGTATTACAATGCAAATTTAAGGGAACAGGGAGAGGCATGTTTAATCAGTTTTCTACTTAAAACTAAACAAGATATTTCCTAATGCATTCCTATGTGAGAAACATCTTACCTCTGTGAAGGTAATTCATTCATTTACTCCTAATTTTTTGCTGTCTATTTTTCGAGTGTGTGGCCTCAGCTGAATGTCTTCTTTCCTGGGTACCTCTACTACGTTCTTCAAGGTAACTGGCTCAGTTCATCTCATCTTAAAATAGATAGCTAAAATAGGCCAAATTAAATGGAAGGCTAAACTGCTAATTCAGATGGGGATTCTATACTGTAGGATAGCAGAGTTCATGAGGTGAATCCCACCTCTGGTGTACTATTTTTGGGGTGCTCTATAGCTAACAGAAGTACATAATTACCAGAGTGCATACATGTCTGTATGTGCAGTGGAGGACTCTTTAATCATTTTAATTGTCTCTCCTCTTTCTTACCTTCAAAAAGAAATTTAAGTTGTTAAGTATGAGCAAAAATGGACATATATAATATCAAAGAAGATAAATAAAAAATGTAAAATTCGCTTACCTCAAAACAAAATTTTAGAGGGGTAAGTTGTACAGGTAATATTTTAACTAGCTATCAGACAGATTCTCTAGAAATTTTGAACTACTTCCATAGCTTATACAAATTCTGAAAGAAGGTTTTAATGACTACATGAGAAGATTTGAGGGTTTGTTTGATTATATATATATATATTTATATATATATATATATACCATCACCTTTCAAATAAATTAAGAGACTAAAAATATTGTCTAGGAGCCACAGTTGAACTTTTTTTTGCGGCTCAATTTCTAAGTGCAACAAAACATATTGGGTGAAAAAGAAGACTATTTACATGTCTCTTGTACTAACTTATATAACATAAACCTAATGGGAAAAGAAGTTTTGTGTTCACTTTTAGTAAGTAATTGGCTAGATGAACGTAAAATCTAAACTGTAATAGATATAAAGAAGTGAAGATCTTTTCTTTAATCAAAGGGAGAACTCAGCAGTCTTCCACTGCTATTCAAAATGCTGTAAAGAAAGCAGGACTAATCACTGAGATTCCTGTTTTTTCAGATGAGGTTGCTATGTGAATAATCTCAATAATATCTTATATGTTCTTTGATGGAAGTCAAAGAGGGTGAAAGTCTAACTAAAAATGTTTTTAAAATACATGGAGATTGTGGCTACCAAAAAGGTAATTTACACTATACTTTAGCAGTCTCTCTGTGGAAATCTTGATTCTACTTATTCCAGAGTTCTAACTCACTAGACATAATTTCATATTTTATAAAGAACTCAATAACAGCTAAGTAATCATTTCATCATATGCATTAAGTGTTCATGAAGAAGCATGTATCAACACAAAAAAAAAAAAAAAAACATTTACTTTGCATATGCCAAAACCCTTAGAACAGTATTGGTACAATGAAGAAAATAATGTTATTTTAATTGGATAATGGAATACAAGAAAAATCATCATCTGCAATTACCAGTAACAGAATAAGAACAACAGATATGGATTGGACAGGAAAACTGAATAGTATAAATTTGTTAGTTGTGTTGTTTCTATGCAATTTTTAGTCTCTTCATCTTTAGAAGAAAATATCCCTTCATTCTCTTGCTAACTTCCTTGCCCTTATCTCTGTTTGAAAAGGTCTAATCCATCTGTCCATTTTACATGATAAAAGAGTGCCAGTTAAGGCTCTCACAGCTGAGCAGCTAAACTGGGAGTGGAGGTGGGGGGTTGGGAGACTAAGGGATTGGGAAGGAGGGGAATGAGTGTGAAACAAAAGCAAAACAGAGAGAAAGGCAGTATCTATCTTAAAGACCCTTCTTTTACTGAATATTTTCCAAAGTTTTCCCAGCAATAGTGATATACTTTGTGAAGTCCTTTGCAAATGCAAGTAAATATTTTGCTACAGATTTGTACGAACACTTTGTTCAACTGATTGCTCCTTCTGTAGATCATATGCATTAGTAATAACATAGATCAGATGAAAGGATAAATTTCTGCAACCAAAGGCTGTAATAAAATTTTGTTAAAGTATTCTTGAGACAGTTAAAGTTGTCCATTTGCATAATATTGTTAATGTTAATGAAAATTGTCCTGGGTCATGACCGGCTTGTGTCATTGTTACACTTTCCTTGCTCCTTGCAAAATTTGTTCT
Source organism: Acropternis orthonyx (assembly GCA_035583155.1). Lineage (NCBI taxonomy): Eukaryota > Metazoa > Chordata > Aves > Passeriformes > Rhinocryptidae > Acropternis > Acropternis orthonyx. The sequence goes on from JAWWEU010000001.1 coordinate 72,199,640, forward strand.
TCATTGTCCTGCTACTTTACTTCCTGAAATATGCAATTTACAACAGAGATTATTTTTCCCCTAAGGTTAAATCTCCTTAAAGCACACACTGGGTCTCTCCAACCTTCCATTTACTCACCAGTTACACCCTGGTACCTGAGCAAAGACAATCCCAGAGATGGGTTTGCATTTTCCCATAGGAGGAAAAACCCATACTGACTTCCCCAGCCACTTTTTCATGTGTAGTGCAGAGACCTTATCTGCTCCCACAATATGCACGGGTTTTGTTCGGACAGGGCCAGGATGGTTAGCAGATCCCCTGCTGTTGACCAGCCAAGTGGCTTCAGCTAAATTTGTCTCCCAATGCTTCCATGTCCCATTACCTAACACTCAACATAGCCTTCCACAGTCTATTATACCTCTCAGTCCTTCCAGAGGCTTGTGGGTGGTGATGTGATATATCCACTCAACATAATGTTTCTTTGCCCAAGATCTTATAGGGTTATTCCAAAATGAGTCCTAACAACTTATGAGGTAATTCAAACCCTCTTATAGGCTGCTAATATCTCCTTTTCCATCAGAGTGTAGTGGGCTTCTGATCCTCCATAACCCTGGCTCCAAAATCCTAATGACTGACCTCGGGTTTCTCCTGATGTTCTCTGCCAGAGGGTCCAGGTGAGACCATGCTCCCCAGCTGCAGTGTAGAGGGTATTTTGCACAGTTAGTCCCATCAGGAACAGGTCCAAGAGTTACTGCATGAGCTGTTTCCTGTTTGATCAGCTCAAAGGTCTGTTGTTGCAGTGGAAATTGTCCATCTGCATAGTATTGTAATGTTATTGGAAAAGTATCCTGATACTTTTTGTCTCTTCTTAGATAGATATCTAATCTGGTATTTTCTGACTGTAGCTGAAAAAAACAGTGTATTAAACATGATGTGAGAAGTACATAGTCCTTTCTGCAGAATAACTTTGTGATTGTGAAATCTTAGTTTATTTGACAAAATGTCTGATTTTCTTGGAGACCTGTTTGTTGCCTTTGGATCATATTTGAATAGTAACTTATAAGAAGATACAAATGACTAACATTGATGTGAAAAAGTGCGAAAGAAACACGAATTCAGTGAAAGGACACATTTTAAAGGAAGGAAATCATCAACATAATGCAAAAATTATTTAAATTTGCAATATATAAAGTGTCATTAGAATCTCTAAACAGATTGACTACTTAAAATTGTTCACACATTAGTTCAGTAATGTGTCACAACACACATCTCTGAACAAAATTATGACTATATTTTTTGTGTACTTCTGTCAGCTAGGTAGATCAATTATCAGATTACCTTAAAAAACTATATTAAGATTTACACAAAATATGTTCTTCTTTTTTAAACAGTATTCTATATTTTAGGCATCCCAAAGAAAAGACAAAAGTGAGTAATGAGATTTCTTTGTTCTTCTCATACCCACAATTTCCACTTAACAATGCAGCATCTTGAGATTATAGGCCATAGGAAGGAGGAACACCTCCTTTCCTGTGTTGAATGTGACTAATGATAGGGAAAAAAAAAAAAAAGTCAAGGATTTCTCTGGTTTAAGAAGCTGATATTTGGATTTAGGCTTACATTTAGGTGGTTCTCCAGCTCCTGCTGTGTGATCTGGCCTTCATTTTATGCAAAACAGGCATTGAGTAAAATACAAATCTAATCCTGCCTGTGCATAGGTAGAATGCAGAATATTTGAAGAATGGGATCTCTTTTTTCTAGGAAATAAGATCACCCATCTCTTTTTTTCTCTCCTAACGGATTTTCTTTATTGGTGTTGAGGCCCAGGCACTGTTTGTATGTAGTGTATTTAACAACAGGGCACATGTTTAATGTGCTGTAAAAGGACATAGGGATCATGCTTATTTCACTTATGTATTCACTCAGTTACATTTAAATTAGTCACCTGGATAACAGTCACCTGACCATTAGACATTTGCTATAACAGCTAAAACTATGGTAAAACTACGGATTAAATAAACATATAGAATCAATAAGTGAAAAGTATTAATTCTTCATATTAATAGGCTGGAGAAGGTATATCATTTTAAACTGATGTTATGGGTGAAAATGACCAAACTTCAGCAGGAAATCAGTAAAAAACAAAAACAAAAACAAACAAACAAACGAAAAACCAAAAAAACCCAATTTTTTTTGAAGCTGCCTGCAGCCTCAGGACACCAGTTTGCCCAAATGGCCCAGACTTCAGCAGTGTTTTATAGCATTTTGCAGGCATGAAGACCAAACTGTCACTGTCATCACAGATAGCAGGAAATGCATGTGTAAAAATTCAGATTGTATTATTTATGAGGGTTTTCTGCAATGTTAACATAGTTTATGTTATTAGTGTTAGTAACACAGTAATCAAAAATATTAACTTTGATTATACTAAAACTTTAATTAACAACAAATTCTTAATTCCTCATTTGTTCCTTTTTTCCCATAACAAGGTGTTTACTGTAATAAGATATGTAAATAATTCGTTGAACATTTCAACATTATTGGATGATCAACTTTTCTAACATTGATGCTATATTTTAGATCTTAAACAAATAGAAATCTTACCCACAATTAAGTAAGTGTCCTCTGATTAAACACTCATTAAGAAGAAAAAAATTAAACTTGGGTTTTCCCTTTGCAAGGTTCCTGGTACATAGCTTGTATTTTAGCACTGAGTAATATAATGGTTAAAGACCTATATTACATATTCTCTAAAGATTCATATGAATGATTGTATAAAATGGTACTAGTGCTCAAAATGACTCATTGGTCCATGCTATTAAGACAGTTTGATATAAAATAACTTTGAAGTAATCTTTTAATTCACACTGTGGGATTAAAATGACGAACTGAACAGTTGCTCTTTCATCTTGAAAGGCTTGTTATGGTGAAGCATCCTATGCAATCACTGAAATGCCTAGAGGTCAGCTAAACCAAATCCCAAAGGTATAGGACTAGCCTAAGTAATTCATGCTTCAAACGACTTAGGAAATATATCTGTTCAGTCGTCTGTAGTTTTGTCAGCCATATGTTAGGATCTGAAAGAATCCTGGTTAATTACCAGCCATAAAGAGGATACTTCAATCTGTGCTTAGAGGTACACAACAGAAAATTCAAAAAAAAAAAAAAAAAAAAAAAAAAAAAAAAAATAAATTAAAAATTCCTTCCCCTCCCCCAAACAGTTATTTTTCATTCCACCTGAAAAAAATAAAATCCAACTGATGATTATTTTGTTCTCAGGGATTATGTAAGTGGATATTCTGTGAAATTAAATTTATTTTAGGGTTTGTATATTTGAGCTAGAAGTTAAGGTTATTCTAATCTTTCTGCTTCTGTATTAAGGTTATTCTAATCTTTCTGCTTCTGTATAAAGTCTGGTGAATAAGATTCTGTTTACACTTACATTTATGAATGTATCTTGAATAAGCTGAAATTGGCTGAATGATGGAAAACCATATGGATGAAGAAATAATTTGCTGTATGCAACAACAACAACAAAAGGTAAATTGTTTATTTAACTAGCTATGCAACCACTTAAAAAGAGAACAAAGTAGTAATTGACTAAAGAAAAAACATTATTCATCTTAATCTTTCATCTTTTATCACATCTTTCAGAAAGGGGAGCAACAAATAGAAACATTTGCAATATGAAAGCTCTTGTGTATGGTGACCTCTAGAAACCCCAGCTATAGTTATCAAGCACCTTGGTCTCCAACCATCCTAACACCATGACCCCACAAAAATGCACTCTAGCTTTCTCTTCCTATGCATATCAGACAATATATGGATATGGTACGTGCTTGGATCTTAACATAAAATGAAGTTGGGATGTTACTAATGAGGCTCTTTGAAAACTACAACTTTGCATATTTTTTAAAGTGTATTTCACCAGAAAGGTAAACCTTTGTTGAATAATTTTATAAGTATATTGTCGTAAGAAGCAGATGGCAATAGCAGAAAGTTATCAGTTCTTTTTATCTCTATATATTCTTATATATATAAGTTCTTTCAATAGACCATTATTTTTAACCAACAAGCTATCCATGACCTAAAACAAGGATGCATGTCTGACTAGGTTATGCTAATGCATCATTAGTTACACTAAAAGTGTAAAAGTGTAAAAACCAGATTTTCAGATGAGTTATGTACAATTAGTTATCTTTTCCTCATAGTTTATCCTTAAACTGTTTTTATTTGGTTTACAAGGTTGCATTTACTAGTGATAAGTAATTGACCATTTGTGATTAAAACATATGTAAATAAATACAAAAATTACCTTAAGCAGAGACAGCACAAGACAGAATTTACCATCATCAACAAATTCTTCCAAGATAAGAACTCCCACAACCAGCACTATACTTCTTCCTGCAAAGGACTCCAGGTACTCAATGTTCTCCTTCTCCCAGAACAAAACATGCTCTAGAAAGTTGAATGACAGGGTAAGGGTGAGCATGTTGCCAAAGAGGAAGACACTAGGAAGTGTATGGATAGCAATTTCAAGTGTTATTGTCATTGATACTGTCTCTTCATTGTTTTGTTTTTGTTGTTTTGTTTTGTTGGTTGGGTTTTTATTCATATCCTTCCTTTTCTATAGTGATTGGATCTGTGATAATAATTCTTTGATTAGACTGTTCTGACATCAGTTAAACTATAATGGATTTTTAGTTTCATGGATAAGAAGTGTTTCTCTATCCCACATATGTTGCATGGATGAATCAGTCCATTACATTAAAAGGTTATAATGAATTCTTTTTTCTCCAGTTCCTGAGAAAACAGATTTTTGTGTCAATTGCCAACTCTGCATTTTGAAGCTTCTAAACTAAGAGAGTAGCTCACAAAAGTAAAACTTTGGCCTTTTTTCAATAGATATGTTTTCAGAAGTTTCTACTATTTTATAATTTTCTGTAGTTTTCCTTTGGACCTTTGAAAACAGACATAGACTTGGAAAAGGAAAACTGGATGACTAATAGAAAAATGAAGGAGGAAAGAATAAATATGTGAATGGAGTGATGAGAAAGCAAGCAGGATGCTGTGCATCTTGCAGAGCTCTGTAAGGAAGATTACAAATTTATGTGCAGCTGAAATGAATGGTTGAGGAGCTGAACAGAAGTAAAATATTTAATGAAGAATTGAGTTTATAAGAAAGAAAACTTGTTAGAAATAATGGAGAGCTGTAAAGGGAGAGGATTTGTATCTAAATGAGAAAGTCAACAAAAGCTTGTGATTAAAGTGTAGTTCACTGATGTTAAACCTCTCCTTTGAAGACAGAATGTGAACTCAAGGTCTTAGTTCACGCTTTATTGTCAGGGAGAGAACTGTCTTTGATTAGAAATCACTCAGGAAAATAATAGAACAAAAAACCAAACAAATGGGTGTGGGAGCCACGGTATGGAGTCTGCACTTTGCCATCTCACATTTCCTGTTTTATTCACAATTACGTTTATTTGGCAAATTCTGTTTAACTGCGGAAGATACTTGAAAGACAGAAGTTTAAGAGATGCTTGAGTGTTTTACCCAGTGATAAAGAGATGGAGTTATTTTTTGTGGATTGTTGAATTGATATTTTTCAATATTTTTGAGTTTAATTATTATGAATTAACTCATCTGTTGTAAATATGTATGTCTCAAAATAAGCTTAATATTATTAAGTGATTATTGCATTTATTTTTTGTGAAAATATAATAAAAAATTCTATTTGGGTAAAACATGTTGGTTTGTTTGGTTTTTTTTTTTTTTATTTTATTTTCATTGGTAACTATTTTGAGTGAAATTTGTAGTTGAAATTAAACACTGGTTTGTTTGGGTTTTTTGTTGTTGTTTTGTTTGTTTGTTTGTTTGTTTTTTGGGGGGTTACCACATGGAATATTCTGAAAAAATAACATGGGAGACAACATTCTTTAATAAATCAAGTTTTCAAGATACTGGTTGTTGAAGGAATAATTATTTATATCACAATACCAGCCAAAGTTGTTCAAAATACATATTCATTTCAAATGTCATGGCAAATATTTTATATTTCATGGTCAAATTCCTGTGTGACAAAGAAGCAGTAGACATGGAAACGTATGTTTACAAACCTTACCAATTCCCCTTTTAAGATGACATTTATCATTCCAGTCAGCTATTATTCTGGGTAAAACTGGGGTGGGGAGAAAACTGTGATCCAAAAGCAGAAAGGCCTCAGGTTCTGTACCCTTCAGTTCATGCATGTTTGTAGTGTGTTGTAGCTGAATGTTAAACTCTCCACAGGGATCTCTTAGTACATTACAAGATGTGAATGACTTTGCTTGCTAAACTAAACCATTTCTGAGAATTGTCATTGCTGTGCTTTACCAATGTGGTGTTTCTGCTATCTATTCAACACTTGCTTGTCTCTTTTTCTTTCAGGATATGCAACATGTTAATGTATTTATTTATTTATTTATTTATTTATTTATTTATTTATTTCCCTTTTTTTAATGTGAAAGAGAATGCTTATGTTATTTCTGTGTAACCACCAGCACTCCCCAAAAGACTGTTTCTCTTCAATTATTAGGGGAAGAATATACATAATTTCTCACTGGTATGTAATACATTAATAAAATAATTTTTCTTAAATGGTCTATTTTTATATCATAATCACAACATTTTTGCTCAGAAGTTTTCATCTGAAGATTAATTTTTTTCTGTTAGTATTATGCTCTTGCTTAGTTGTATAAAGTTGTTGTGTGTTATCTTTCCCTTATCAAATACTTTGCACACATACTGTAAGATACACATATACTACAATACTTTATGTGAATCATCTCAGGATTAATTTTCTCATCCTTTTTATTAGTGTAATAGTCTTCTTTCCTGGGGATGATAATAAAAGGATTTCTGCTTTTTGATTATAGGTGTTCTACTGCAGACTCTGTTGCATTTCATAATGTTGCATAATGGTATTTACCCACCAGGAGGAAACTCATTCAAGTTATCTTTGTTTAGTATTTACATTTTGAATTTTCTCCCCTTTTGTGTGTATGAAAGTGTCTGTCTCTTAAAGAGGAATTCATAATTTCTCTTCAGGGAGAGATTTTTGAAAGCAAAATGTGCACGCCTGCTTGATAACACACAAGAATTCCACTATTGTTGATGAAAAGCTGGAGGTCAGATGTGCAATTTCGCATGCTTTCTGTGCACCAGCACTGTGGTTGCTCAGTGATAGGTTATCAGGAGCCAAATAGTGTCCCTGTTGGAATCAAGGATGGAACTGACCTTTTCAAGGGAATTAGCCTTTATAATGATCAGATCTGAAATAAAACTAGATATATATGTACATTCTTAATTATATATACAAACGCATTTATATTTCTGGGGAGGTGCTAACCAGCATCTATTCTTGCTGAGCTCCAGAAGGGACAGGAGAATTGACTCCTGTGCAAAGTATGTTAATTCTTGTCTCAGTTTTCACATAGTCTTTAATTAGACATTTTACAGAAATGTTCCAGATATATAAAAATAGATATTTTAATTCTTTCACTAGGTTTGCAACTCTCATTTTCCAAACTGCTTCATCATTCTGAATAATCTTGCAGTATTCAATTACTCAGAATAACTACTTTAATTATTTCAAAAATATTACTTTAAAGGAAAAGGAACTGATGTTTCTCACTAACTCTTAGCAAGAGACAAGCTGGTATATTGGTTTAATGACAGTATAATTTCTTTCTTCCCCATTCTTTCTTTCAGTTATATCTGCGCCAAGATTTTGCAGTGCTCTCTGGTGTCTTTTCAAGTCTTTCTGTGGACATTTGACCATTCATTTTCTATAGATCTTTTTTCTTTTTTATTTCCATTTTCTTCTTCCTTACCAACATGATATTCTCATTATGATGCTCAAGTTAAACTAGAACTCTCTGTGCTATTATCATTTTACTACTTATATGTCTCTTTCTTTTCTACACAAACAGCATTGCTGCTAAATTGTTCCCCCATCCTTTTTTTTTTTTTTTTTCTTTTTTCTTTTTTCCTTTTTTTTTCCTCAGTTATTTAGCTCCTTTAAAATCCTCCAGTTGCTTAGGGAAATATCAAAGAAGATTGTATGTAAGCTCAGAAGCTTCCTTCTCATAATATAAGAGAACCAAAACATAAAGTTACTGACAACATATCAAAGCAACACTGCAACATGGCCTGCTGGGAAAAAAGTATCCTCTGGAAGATTATTAAGAATGTTTATGAAAATAAGGAGAGAGGTAACCAGATTTATTTTTTTTTCTGATGAATAAATCTTATTTCTAACATATCTCATGAGTAGAACAAGCATAAAAGTAAAACATTAACAGAAGCAATGTCAAGTTCATTCTAACCTGAGGCAAGCACAGCTGGAACTGACTCTTCAAAGAAAAAGGAAACCAACAAAAAAAAAAGAAAAAGTAGCCTAGGATCAGCTGTCTGTAAACCAGCTGATCTCCTCAGCAAAAAGTATGCAAAAATATATAAATAAACAAAAATCTAAAAATGCCTTTGAATTTTTTCTGCTGGTTCTCATTACACAAAATGATGACAAAGATTCTGAAAAGAATTTGATTGTGTATGTATTTTTAGTAAGAAAATTATGTTCATTAATCTTCCAGAGATACTATTAGTAGTCAGTGTAGACCTTTATTTTTCTTATGATAGCAAAGCAGTATCTATAATTTTATTGCTTATGTATATTAGATAATTTTAGAAACTTTCTTGCTGCTACAGTTAATGAGTGCCATCAAAAAAATGGGGAAGTTGTCTTTGTACATTTTTTTTATTGCCTACTCCATTTTCTTATGAAGGATGTTATGAAAAACTAGGCAAGAAAGAAAGGGGAAAACAAGAAGGAAACTAATGGGTAAACAACCGCAAAATCAGATGTTATTCATGCTGGTGTAATTCAGCAGTCAAAAGAGAGGCAAGAATAGTGAGAAAGAAACTTAATGTAACTTTCCAAAATACTGATTTGAAATTTATTTTTTTAAAGTTTCTGGGAAAATTTGAGGAGGAAAAAATTAAGTGTCAATTTTTGATTAAACTCCTACACAAATTCCAAGAGGAAAACAGAGAAACTTTAACAATTTTGATCTCTTTAACCACCTAATCACAGTCACATTCTCCCTGTTTCTACAGCATTTAACAAGTTGTTTGATATAAATTTGTGATCTCTATGTATGTGTCATACATACCATCTTTTCTACTGGGCTCAGGTAGGCTTATGAGAAAAAAGGCAAAATATCAATAGGAATAAAACCTGTGATAAATAATAATTTAAAAAGCCAATAGTAATATAAAGACACAAAGTTAACAAATTAAAATTAAAACTAGTAAGAGAGACACCGAAGAAAATGATCCGGTTGAGATCAGATGGGTAAGAAGATACATAGTGACAACATGCTATAGCAGTGCTTATTAACAATTCAGCACTGTCCAACTTAGAGATTTCAAAGTTAAGATAAAACAAGCATGAGATGTCTCGAAGTATTATAAGCTTTTCCCTAACTATCCCAGGTTTTATTCAAAACTGAAAAGGGCTGTTTAGTTCACAGTGTTGCTAGAACTAACATAAGCTGTAGACAAGGTTGAAAGACAAATAATATCTACAGGGTCACATTTATTTAGAATAGGTAACAAAATAAGATTTGCTCTACTTTTTCCTTATTATTTCAGCAACAGACAGCAATCTGTGTTTACTAGCAGGCAAAGATTAATTTTTAACAGCAGAAGAATAAATGATGCAGAGCTTCTTGGTTATGACAATACTGGGTTTTGCAGTTTTTGGTTGTTTTTTTTTTTTTTTTTTTTTAATTATAACTCAGCAAATTATTAACTCTGAGATCAAATTTATATGTTATATGGACAGAATTGAGATAATCCAAAAAAGATTTTATATTAAGATTGGACTTTCATAAACAAAACCTGTTCTAATTTCATAAAATAAGACCTTCAAAATCAAATTATATCCAAGGATTGTATTGTACCTGCCTACTGCAAGTTTCTTTTTCTCACTTCTTAGATAGTATCTAATATGAAATGTGTTTAGGTAGACATTACATTAATTCAAGTGGACAAATGCTTGATCCAGTACAATGACTTAAATACCTAGTACTATTTCACAGTTTCTGGTTTTCTTGCTTTCTCGGTGACATCAGTAGTTACTAAAAAAATGTTATTAGCTTTAATTATTCTCATAAAGATTGTCTTACTCTTTAAGTAAAGACTGAAGGATTCTGTCAGGCTTGAGAGAATGCCCCCTGCCCCCACCCACACTCCTGGGGCCGGCTTGTAGCCCCTTGATGCAGCAGAGACACACAAACAGCCAAAGGGTGAGCAGGAACAGAGAGGTTTAATCAAAAAGCCCGGGCTTATAAACCCCTGGGGAAGGCCCAGGGAGCAGGGCTGTGATTGGGTAAGGGTTTTGGGTGGAGGGGAGTGGTCCGGGGACCCGGGTAGCCAATGGGAGATGGGGAGGATCCATACCCGATGAGATACAGGGATTGGAGGAGGAATGGGGAGGGACGGATTAGGTGACCAATAGGGTAAGGACATGGGCAGAGCTGATTATAGGGGCAGGGCAACATGGCAGTGTCCCAGCAAACCATGAGGTCACTGCCCCGGGGAGGGGATCACAGAACCCAAGGGAGGGGTTTTGCTACAGTGAAACATGAGAGGCAAGCAGCCTCTCTGCTTCGTTTGGTCCTTGGTAGGATTTCTGCAGTGATGATTCCAGTTCTAAAGAAGGTTTTTCCATCCTTCATAGCTTAGTCCATTTCCCACAGGATTCCACACACCAAATTCAAGTGCAGCTTTCACAGTCCTGATTTCAATAGCAAAACAGAAGTGGCTTTGAGATCTTAGTATTCAGAGCAGAGAGGAATCTGCAATCACCTGATTTGACTCTTCTTCACATCTGAGGCTATTCTACAGCAACATTAGTGATAAGATTCTGGGCAGATTACTTATCTGCAGAACTGCTTGCTATTAGTATGACTACATTTATCCTCTGTCCTATGAATTGTGATTTGGACAGAAAGATTATTTCTTCCTGATCAATTTGTCAGTATTTAGTTGTGAGAGGTTTTTCTGGTTTTGTGTTGATGTGGGTTTTTTTGGTTTTGTTTTTGGTTTTTTGTTTGGGTTTTTTTTTTTTTCTTTTTTCTTTTGAAACTAATTAGCTGAATTTCAAGTGCTGGAGAAACAATTCATTGTGTACAGTGTCCTGGTTGCATAAAGCTGTTTATTTGTTCTGTTGTATTAGGACTTGATAATAATAGATGATTCTGAAAAATGCAGACTTGTTATATGCCCATTGCACGTTTATTAATGTGACAGTACCCTATACTCAAAGTCAGAACTTTGTGTTCTGAAGTAGTTTGCTTTCCCATCCTACATGTTTATCTACTTCTTCTCTTTAGGTAAAACAAATTGAAAATTACTTACTATGTAATAACATTTCCCCTTTTTGTGTGTGTATATTATAAGGACTGAAAATAATTTATTTCATTTGGAAATGTCAGCAAATACTTTGTAGCTATGACAAATATGTGCAAAACACGTTCATGCCAAATTCTCCCCTGCTCTCAAAGTGAAAAGCAGCACAAAAGGTGCCATAGCCAGCTGTCTTGGAATTCCACCATTGCCAAGAACATTGCTAGTGTAATTCCATTAGATTATCCTTGAAAATACAACTGACTGATTTGGAGACATAGCAAATCTTATGAGCTGCAACCTTCAGTATGCTCCAATGGATTGGAACTCTGAGGGCAACTAGCCTGCATACTTCATTTAGGGTCAGGTAGACACTACAAATTCTGTCTAAAATAACATGTTTGATTAGCTTGAAATTTCTGATCTGATGACTTGCTAGCCTGGTACTCAGAGCAGAAATGTTCTCCTTTGGCTCTAAGCAGAAGTGAAACACCAGAAGATATGAGGGGAAAAAAATTCCCCACACGTACTACCATGCATCTAGAACTGCATCTGTACAATATTCTCTGACGTAAACTTATAAAACCTCAGTTTCTGTCCCTACTTTGCATGCAAATACAATTGCAATGTTTTAGTATTAATAGATAACATTTTCAAAATGTCTTCAATACACAGGATTTTCAATGAACTTCTTGAGGCAGGTTTTAAAAACTGCTGGGTACTGATATAAGGGCTAACTACCACAATGTTGAGCACTACAGTAACAACCTCCAAGATCAATTGTGCTGTGGAAGTAAATGTCCAAAGGTCTTCAGTAGCAACTGGAGGAGAGTTAGATGTCTGAGCTAGAACATATAGAAAAGAAGTATATCAGCATATTGCTGTTTCCTCCAGGAAATCTAAGAAATAATGGCTATTTTATTATGGGATATATAAAATCAGTTTGATTCTCTAGTTAGAGTGTACTTGACTAATTGATTGCACCTCACTTGATACATTGTTGCAATTTTAAAGTAACATTCTATTCTTTACTCCATAGTTAGCTGAAAATCACCAGCTGAATCTATTTGATATCATATATTAAAATTATTCATTGGTCCATTGTGGACAATATAAGCACCTGTCAAGTGTATGAATAAGAAATTCAGTTTTGTGCATATTTGTATTAGAACTAAAGCCAGTTATGCTTCCATGAATCAAAGAAATGCAGTTAAATCTGAGAAAATAACAAACACTTTTCTATGATTGAAGTTAACAATTTCCTTAATTTTAAAGCCTTTTTCTCCACTGCTCAGAAAATTGAGCAGAGCTGCAGCTGGTTACAGGGTCCCTTAGTACTTTTGTCAAGGGTCTGACAGGCTCACTCAGAAATTAGTTTCTCACAGGGGACAGACACAAGTACTACCACATCATCCCTGGGGCCAGGGTGTGGTTCTACAGAGCCAAAATGGGATCTTGACCTCGGGCAGGGGAGGTGTCCCAGCTGAGATTCATCAGGGAGAGTGAGGTTGAGTGTTGTCCTCATCATCCTGGCAATTATGTGAGATAATCCTGCCTTTTGGATCCTAACTCTAAGTTAGCATCCTAGATCCTAGCATCTAAGTGAGTTCTACCTGTTCTTACTCTCGCTGCTTTTCCATCTACCTTAACTATTCTCATATATATTAATTGATATGCAGTAAGGCATAACAAATACCACATATAATTGACATTCCACATGTTATCAGATATTTCTTCCACATAAATGGCACTATTCATGTAAAGTTATCTAAAAGCAACCTAGCATAATATTGGATGTGCTCCAACCCATGACTGTTAACTGTTTTCCTTTTCTCATAATAAGTTCCATTGAGTATCATTAGTGTCTTACTTTGTCATTTAATATCAAAGGCAAAAGTGCATGTATGTTCATGTATTTCTCAGTGTTTTTAATGCTCCACTCTTAGTATTTAAAAAAAAATACTGCTGTGTTGTTGCTTTGATTTTGCTTCTTCCTTTTGGGGGCCTTGTACATTTGTATTAAAGCTTCTTTCATCCTTATTATTATCCCTAACAGATACAGAATCTTTAGTTCAGATCTTCAACACATAAAGTATTTACTATTGTAATCCTTTGTCAATTAGATGTTTTTATCAATCCTGGTAAGACTTCAGGCTATATAGAAATGCTGCTGTTTGAAATTAGACTAGCACAAGATTAAATCAAAAAAAGATTAAATCTCAGTAGCACGGTTTTGTTTCTTAGCCATGAATGCATATCAAGTTTTATAATAATGTAAAACCTTTTCTGTAAAAATGTAAAACTCTGTGTAAACACTATCCTTAAAAACTGTTAAATGAACATAAAATTAAGAGATATATATAAATTCAATTTTCTGTTTCAGTACAGAAATACACTCAAATATGTGACTGATCATCAGAGCAATAAAAGCCCCAAATATTTTGTTACAGCAACTAGTCTTGAAATTGATTATTTGGGGTTTTTTGTTGATTTGGCTTTGGTTTTGGTTGGTTGTGTTTTTTTGCATAGTGGCACTTTTAACCTCTTATTTTAACCCAGTGTCTTAATTTTTCTTTCACTTTTCTAGTTGGTAGAGACAGTTTAATTCACATTCACAGAAAAACAATTCAGCAAATGGTCAAATATATATTGTGGAATTTCATTTGAAACAGACTTCAAAGCATTAATTTGTTTGTCCTTTGTTCTCATTAGGATAAAAACCCAAACAAATAAGGCCTTAAAAGTTCATAACTTTATTAATTTAAAATATTTGGGGGAAAATAGCCACAAAAATTACACCCTGTGCAGGTGTGTTCTTCCCTTTTACAGAGTACATCAATTTTTAAGTTCTATGTTCTTTTGTCATGAAACTGTATAGACAATAAACCTACTCACAAAACAAGGAAAGAGCTTGACCTTGTTTTTCTCTACATTGTCCATCAGTAGTGGCATTATAATTACATCAATATTCATTATAATTACTCCTGACATGATGGAAAAGGAAAAAAATTATTTAGTGGGCTGGTTTTCAATTAAAAGAAATATTATCACAAAGTTATTCCCTTAATTTTTATAACTAGTATTTAGACTCTAACAGCCAGACTTCACTGCTACAAAAGCAGTATTATAATGTGTCTTCTATGCATCTTCCTTCACCATCTGACAGCACTGCTTTCACAGCACAGGCAAGCTTGGCTGAAAAATATTTTATTTCATAAAAATCAAGCAGTGGAAAATAAATCACAAAAATAATAGTTTACTCTCTTCATGAGGGGAACACCTTGGACTCATCAGGCTAATTGGAACAACTGTATCATGTGGCATGTGCCCCCACCTCTCCAAGGAAGCATTTCTCAAACTTCTCAAAAAATTTTTGCCTTTTTTTATGAAAGGCTATGAAAACAACAAAGAAAAAAAAAAACCTTTCACCTTTCAGAAGGCTTTTTAATGATGAAGTGGAGAAGACTTGTTAAGTGAACAATCAAGAAGGCACAGAGGAGATGGACACAAGGCATGTACTCATGAAGTTTGGGGAAGAAATAGAAAGTGACTGACAGTTGCAAAGAAAATTGAATTTATCTCAACATAAAAAGAACTAGAAAGTGGCCTTTATTTCAGATAACCTGCTGTATCAGAAGTGTGGATTGACTGGTTGTTTAAATAGCCTTCCCTGAGTTAACCAAAAAGGTGCGACTGTCTTCCTGAGCTAGTTAGTGGGGAAAATGTATATGCAGCTCTGCCCAACATGCTCAAAACAGCAAAACCAAAACAAGCTTTGAAAAAGGCAAAGGACTTAATCTGGCTTCAACCTTCAGACTCTTTCCTCATAACTGCAGATGCTCAGCATGGTGATGGCGAGCATATAAAGACTAAGAAAAAAGGAAACATGAAAATGTTAGAAGCAGGGCTAAGAGACTTGGGAGAAATAGACAATCTCCATGCACATAAGGATGGGATTAGAAAAGCCAAATCCACGTGAAGTCAAATCTGACAAAGGATGTGAAAGGCAGGAAGTGATTTTGTAAGTAAATCAGTAGTAAAAGGAAGACTATGAAAAAATGCAGGCCTACTGCTGAATGGGACAAGGGATCTGATAAAAAAGGAAATAGTGCAAAGGTACTCAGTGCCTTCTTTGCCTCAGTCTTCACTGATGAAGTTCATCTTTGCTGTAGGAAAGTCTGAAGCACTGAAAACCACCTCGCTGGAGAAGGATCAGGTTAGGGTACATTTCAACAGACTGGATGTTCACAAGTCCAGGAGACCTGTTTTTGGTCAAACACAGATGCTGAGGGAGCCAGCAAAAGTCATTGGCCTTTCTGTGTAGGGGTATGTGGAAGGTGAGACTGCTTTACTGAGATTATCCAGTCAAGGACCTGTCAGTGCAAAGGGGACAATAAGTAAATGAGGAAGCAAAACCACAGAGAGATAGACAGCTGAAAGACAAGGGATAATGCAGGCAATGTGAAAGACCGAAAGATCAAAAGCCCCCAGTAAATAATTGATGAGCTGTTAAGAAACTGCAGACACAGCTACCAAGAGGGCAAAGGTGACTTTGTAACTGATAAGAATGAAGAAGGAAAAAAGAGGAACATGAGGATATTTGATGGGGGAAGCTGTGGGACTGTACAAAACTTAAAAATGAATGTTTAGATGAATGGAACTGGAGGAGAAACAAAGTGGGGAATTGACAAAAGTGGGTATAAACTGTGCCTGTCATACAGTGGCTAGTCACTTTGTTTGTTAGGCTTCCACCTGACTACTACAGTTTTCCATATCTAAATCCTGTCTTAGCTACCTGTCTCTGTAATCTCACTCTCTACCCGGTGTGTGGGGGAGTGCTTCTAGGACTAAGTGCTAACTTCTTGGGAGACCAGTGTGAGTGCATGTGGAGTCAGACAGGGAATGTAGGTGCCTCCAGGCCTATGGTGCCAGTAATTAGAACAAGTAGAAATTCAGCATCCATAGTTGGAGATGCCAAAGTTTTCCTGAGCACATCATTGCTGTATTAAGGGTATAATTTTACAGAAAATAAACCCCATTGCATTCCGGCTAGTCCTCAGAGATCAGAGGGGTTGGGTGTGGCTGGGTTTAAATTCTGATTATAGCCAATTCAGCACTATAAGTCTGATCACATTCAATAAGAACTTTCATGAGCACAGATTCACAAATAATGCAGTTTCAACACTATAGGCCTCATGACGTTCAATATGTACTTGTGTGATCTCAGATTAATGAATAGTGCAATTTACCAAGCCAATACTATAGGTCTGGCAAGTTCAATGAGAATTTACACAATCCAGAGTAACGAATAACACAGTTTATTGAAGCAACAGGAAAGCATGTTCAGGATTGCCGGTGATAAATGCACTACCTACAGCATGTGAATATGTGTCACAACAGAAGGTATAGTAACAGAGATCTATTAACACTGTAGATGCCCCTGGACTGTATTGTCAACTACTGGAGTGAGTGGAGGTCTCAGGTTCAGCTACTGAGAGAAACCAGAGTGAGTGAGGTGAGTCAGGGGCTCAGTTACTGCAGCTGGAGAAGGTAGAGCCATGGGTCAAAGCCTATGGACCTGGTGATGGCTGATAGGGGCAAATGTCTGTGCCTTCTCCACAACCAGTGTGCACGGGGTGTGCATGTCTATCTGTCAGCAAACTTCAAGTTAAAACAACCAGCAAGTAGTGGGGGACTTGGGTGCAGCACAGGGTATCAGATGAGCAAGGTTCTATACTGATATGCAGGGAGACTTGAAAATGTAGTGTGCATGTGGGAAAAGTGGGTGAATGCTGTTTGTTTTCAGAGAGCACCAAGCTGAACCAGTTGGCAGGTAGGGTACCTGTGCAGTGATTAAGAGGACCCACAATCCAGGCAAGAGTGTTGGGCACACAGAGAGGTGTACTGGTGTTTGAGGGATCTGTGAATATGCATGTGCTTGTGAGCCTGGGAGTATCCTGCATGTGTCCTGTGCATTGCCTGCATTATTGACTTTCAGTTCTGGCCAGATGAAGGGGAGGAAGAGGATTTGTCTGTCCATACTAATGCTTTATGGGAGTCTAATATATAGCTAGACATGCCAGTGTCCTCTTTGTGTGTGTGGCTTGTTTACCTGTTCAATTTAGTACTGTTTGAACCTGCAAATGAAGGCTCTAGTTGTGTTCAAGGCCTGAAACCCCAGGTACACCAGAAAAGGATCCAGCTTCCATCCAACAAGAGTCCTGAGCCTGAAGCTGCTGGCAGCGGCGGCTGCTTCTTACATCCCTTAACAATATAGTTGTGCTGATATTTAGAGCAACCCTTGACTCACAAAATCACAAAATCATTTATTGCTGGAAAAGACCTCCAAGTTCATGGAGTACAACCTTTGACTGATCACCACCTTGTGAAGTAGACCATAGCACTAAGTGCCACATCCAATCATTTGTTTAACACCTCCAGGGATGATGACTGCCCCACTTCCCTGGGCAGCCCATTCCCATGCTTAACAACTCTTTCCATAAATACATTCTTCCTTAATGTCCGAGATGAACCTCCTCTGGAACAGCTTGAGGCTATGTGCTCTTGCCCTGTCACTAGTCCTCTGGGAGAATATCCAAACCTCACTTTGCTACAATCTCCTTTCAGGTAGTTTTAGACAGTGATAAGATCAACCCTGAGCCTCCTCTTCCTCATGCTAAACAACCCCGTCTCCTTCAGCCACTCCTCATAAGACTTGTGACCCTTCAGACCTTCTAGACCCTTCACCAACTTTGTTGACTTTCTCTGGACATACTCCTGAACCTCAACATCTTTCTTGAAGTGAGGGGTCCAGAACTGGGCACACTACTTGAGGTGCAACCTCACCAGTGCAGTGATGAGCTGGAGAACTGGGCCAAGAGGAATCTTATTAATTTTAACAAACAGAAATGCAAAGTCTTGCACCTGGGGAGGAATTGACACATGCATCAGTGAAGGCTGGGGACCAACAGGCTGGAAATCAGCTTTGCAAAGGGGAATGTCAGGTACTGGTGGACAATAAACTGACCATGAGCCAGAAATGCACCCTTATGACAAAGGTAGCACATAGGCTCCTTGGTTGCATTAGGAAGAACATAGATACCAAGGTCATAGAAGGTGATCTCCCCTCTCTACTTAGCCTTGGTATTGCCACATCTGGAGTGATGTGTCCAGTTGTGTGTTCTGTGGTACAAGAAAGACATAGACATTTTAGAGAGAGTCCAGAAAAAAGCCATGAGGATGGTTAAGGGACTAGAGCAACTGTCATACAAGAAGAAGCTGAGAAAACTGGAACTGTTTAGCCAGAAGAAGTGAATTCTCAGGGGAGATCTTATTAGTGTGCATAAATACTTGCAGAGAGGGTGAAGAGATAATGAAGTCCAGTGACAGAGACAATGGGCACAAATTAATCTACAGAAAATTCTGTTTTAACATCAGAAAAAAAAAAAAAAAAAAACCAAAACAACTTTCAGAGTGGTAGTGGCCACACTGTAGACCAGGATGCTCAGAGAAGTGGTTTTGAAGTCTCGCATTCCTGGAGATATACAAACCTCACTGGGTACAACCATAGGTAAACTACTGAAATTCACCCTGCCCTAAGAAGAATGTTGGACTAGATGACCTTCAGAGATGCCTGCTTACCTTAACTGTTCTGTGATTCAATTATGCTATGAAGATATCCTGAAATGGAAATTTTTCTCAATATTACAAACTTATTTTTTATTTTTCACATTAATTCATGAGAATGAAGTTACTAAAAAGCATGGAGTGAAGTTATGCTATAAAAGGACAAACATGTGTGAAAGACTACAAGAAAAAACACTGCCTGTGTCATGAGAAGAACCCTAAAAGCAATCTCAAAGTCAAAATAACTTAGCCACTCTGAAGTATATGTCAAATATTGGTTAAAATTTTACCTTTCCTAATTTGAAGTAATTTCCAGAGTATGTTTGTACTGAACATTATCATGAGCTGGTGGCCTTCTATCTGTTACAATATATGAGTTATTGTGGTCAATTTTACTATTAATAAGTGTCTGTGCCAAAAAGCCAACTATTACACTAAATAATGTAATGTATGCAACTGTACAGACATATACAGAAGACTCACAGGAAGACAATCAGAAACTAATCATCAAGAAATAAGATTACTGATCCCAAGAGAAGTGTTATATGAAACTTATTTGAGGTGATTAAAATTATGTAATACGGAGTGGAAAAAAATCAACTTCATTGTTTTATTTTTCATTCATGTACAGTTGCATCAGTTGAACTAAAGGAAAACAAAAGAAGGAAAAGTAACAACCAAAAACCCCAGAAACTGTGTTGTCTTCCAGTATCTTCATATTTTCAAACACTTTTCAAAAAGCACTCTTATAATCACCACTCTGCCCAAAATTAATGTTGAGGGAAAGGCTGGTTAAATTCAGGACATTTTTTATTGCTTTAGTTATGACTTTCTTTAGGTAATAAGGCAAATAAATTTACTTTTCAATATGCAAGATATGGAGAAAATCACTGTACACAGCTGGCTGACACGTTTGCAGCTTTTTAGCATTTTGCTTTATTCTGGAGGTGGAGATGCTGGCTCTCTTTCATTGGAATATCAGATATTAGACAAGATCAGAGGAACAAATAAGAACACACAAAATACAACGGACATTCTTATCCCAAGAGAGAATGAGTCAAAACCATGCAGCACAGATTAAGCAGGTTTATTGAGTCTAAAAGCAGCACAAGCACACATCTGAGGCAGCAAATTGTGAGAGACTGGATTTGTATCTCACCGGATTACTTGATTATCGGGTTGAATCAACCAGCTCTGTGTGTGCAGGGGAGGGCGCCAGGCACATGAGTAGGCTGCCACAGACTGCATCAAAAGCCACGTGGCACGGGAGCCACGTGGCACGGGAGCCACGTGGCACGGGAGCCACGTGGCACGGGAGCCACGTGGCAC